>CM049391.1:4171388-4771388 GCA_026937815.1 Etheostoma perlongum | reverse complement strand
AATAGAGATGAGAAGAGGGGAAAAAGAAAGCTACTGTTGGAGCCGATCCATGTAAGATTCTTTAGAAGGAGAGAGTGTATACAAGAGAGTGAAAGAGACAGAGTGGGGAGACAGAGGGAGAGGTATTAGTAGGCCATCCTGTCTCCCTTGGGCCCCCAGTACTTGGATTTGCATTCTTCTGCTCCACTGTCCTGGTAAACACACATCTTCATGTCTATGTGAAGTTCTTTTTAGTTTGCAAAAAATATAGTACAAACAGAGATGAAAATATAGCTGTTGGCATGGACCATGTTCAGTACTCTATGTACTTTGTGAAGCTGTGGTTGTGTGCATGTGTGTAGCTGAGCATGTGAGGAAGAAAAAAAACAGGGTTGGAAAAAAAGGGTGTCTACAAACAGTAGAGATTCAAGCATATACTGGAATTGACAGCACAGCTGGCTGCAATGTTCTCCTGCTGCTGAGTGGAAAATTCCTGCCATGACGGAGCATAAAGTGTGTGCATGTGAGAAGGAGTGTGCGCATGACATACACATGAAAGAGAGAGGGAGGAAAGGAGGAGGGCGATCGGAGGAGGCTGGGCTATCGTCCAAACAGCAAGCGTGGGATTGGTTGACGGAAAAGCTGCCTTTGTGAGATCACAGCCCCCACAACAGCTTCCACCCACATGGCAGACTTCGTGTGAGAAGATCCACCCTGCTGCCCACACCAAGTTAATAAAAACAAACCTCTGTTCTTAAGGAAGTGCACACACACAAGTGCAACACACTTCTCTAAGGTGTAATGAGTCAGAGTAGACCTTTCCGTACCATTATATCCTGTACAGTAGTGCAGCATGAATCACAGTTGTCCTTCATACACATGCAGTTAAAACTAAGTAGACATTGGCAAACAAGTTGTATTCAAAACAAATACCTAAACACTCCCTATCTAGTACTTTACAAATTTGATATAAACTGTGTAAGTGTCAATTAAAGGAGAATTCCGGTCAATTTCAACACATAGCTCTGTTGTTTGTAAATCTGGAGTGCTGTCAGTAGAGAGAAAAATGAAACTAATCGGTGCTGCCTACACCGTGTTATCCTCCTGCTAGTGTTAGCACCCAACAGGCTTAAACAGGGCAAGTTTTAAACAGGTTTTTATCCTCTAGACATGTTCAAAATGTCATTAAAAGTGCCTACCCATGTGAAGTGATTCCTTCTGAGTGAACACAGTGAATCTGACTGCTGAAGATGTGACAGAAATGCATGAAAGTTCTGCTAATTCAGCTCTGTCGCGTTAGCACCACCTACCCTCTATGGCAGACCAACCACTGCTGAATGACGGAAAACGCGCCAATTTTCCCAGGAATGTCGCCGCAGACACCCAGTTCATAATACTGCAAATGTAGGGCTCCATCACCATTGTGTTACCTCCTTCTGCGAAAGATAGTGATTCAACAGACATGTATGTAATGGAAAATTATATATATATACATATATATATATATTGTATTATTCTAAAGCTTTACATAAAATGGAACATGTCAGAAGAATACTTACATTTTGTCTACGGTAGAACATTAACATAACATTTACCCTCCCAAATAGGTTGAGGATAGGGTCATCTAGCAGAATCCATTTCGGTAATATTTTTATTTATTTATTTACTTCATTTACAATTGTCTTTACATTTTATATTAGTATTTTATATATACTGTTTTATTCATGTTCATATACTCTCCTGCACACAGCTTGAACAAAGCTGTTTGTCTTCAAAGTTATTAAAAGGTGACGTTTTACAGTAGGCTTATAATGATTATAATGTCACTGACCATTTGGTCTTTATCATTTGACGACCAGATGGTAATACACTTTCAGACTGGACAGGTCACCATAAATCCCATTTTACATTTGTTACATTTTACATTTTCTGCCTCATAAGCTTCTTTAGAAAGACATATTACTACATCTTAGCACCGTATGAGTTTAAGGTGTCACAAGCAAGCTGATGACGAGCTTTCCACGATTTGCTGCGCTGCTGGGTTGCTAATCCAAATTGCCCCAAAATTGCAGCAAAAGCATGAATCATACATCCATGACATGAGGATTTATAAGGCAAGTGTTACAATGTGAATTTTTTTCCCAGCATTTCAGTAAAACAGAACAGGCTGGTGCTCACTGAGGGGGATAACACATCATCAGCAAAAACAATGATTTTTTGTTGTTGTTGGACTAAGCGTGCAGACCAACAGCCATCCCATCTGTGACGACAACTCATTCTGGGTTGAAGAACTAGCAGTCATAGCCAGTGTGACCAGCTGTCTCTCACTATGAAACCTCACAGCACTCTGAAAGACATCTGATTTGATCTGTCGATAAATCAGACAGGATGTGCTGTGACATGCGCTGATGAACTGAGCCGTGCTGCCAGCGCCAGTCTTTCACCCTGACACAGATTTGACCAGACAAACCGTGTTTACTCCTCATTTAGCCATTATTTCAGCCCACTGAGTTTACATGCCTCTGCTGCATGCAACTGTAAAGAACATTGTTTTTCCAATTATGCAAATATTTTTCACCAAAAGGAGATGCTCGCATACCGCTGGCAAACATAGCTGTCCTCAATCTAAGTAGGATTAAGTGCTCATCTCGGATTATGCTACACGGGGACATTTACATTTTCATCTATTATTACTGAAACCTGTGTCGGGACTGCAGAGCATGTTTGAGTGAGGAACTTTGTATCTAATGTTGGCCAAATGATCAATTCAGAGTCACACAGCCCTCTATTTTACGAACATACCCAGCTATCATCTTTAATTTCACCAATCTGGATTGCAGACATGATACAGTCATGGTAGAGAAATTACATGTGTCATTTATTACCATGTACAGTGACTCCATCAGTCAACAATTACAACTGCATATAACAAGAGACAATGAGGTGATAACAAGAAAAAGGGTTTTTGTGGGTTTAATTTATTAGTCCAATAATGAAAACCCTCCAGCACATGATGTAGCCTGCTGGAGAACTGAAAGCCAATAACAGCCCAAAGAGCCAGTGAGATGTAAGTTTAGTCACATATTTATTACATAAATATATAGTAAAATAGACCAGCGACAATTACCATAAAAATATCTTCCTTTAAAACCCTGACCATGAACAAAGATTTGAAAATCACACATTGACATTTACGAGCACGCTGATTGTCTGGACCTGTCGTAAGCAGCCCACCACAAATACCTGACATCACACCACCCACTGGACTCTTTTTGGGAGGAGAAGGAGGGGGAAACGGTGCTCAGGAACCGCAGGGGATTGGCTAATCACAGGGAGGACAGGTCCAGGTGAGAAAGGGTTTGGTGTGATGGAGGTGTGGGTGGTGTGAGAGGAGATCACAGTAGATAATCGGAGGTTTCCTTTGCATGTGTGTGTTTATTTGAAAAACATGACAGTGAGTAATTATGTAGCCCAGAGTGTGTTGCCTAAAGTTGACTGTATGTCATCTGAAATAAATCCCAACTATTGTTCCTTTATTTGCATGACAGTGACAGTGCCGTCATCTGAGAGTTAAACAAAGAGAGAAACAGAGATGAAAGGAACAAAACCTGGGACTAATATAATATATTTTCAGATAAATTACTTCTCTTGTTCTGGTTTAACATGCACCAAATACCAGGAGGCTGGGTTTCTTGGTATCAGGGCCATTTCAGAGTATCCCGTACAATGTCAGTCACAGAAACAGAATCCACTTTTAAATACTTTCTCCTACTCTTCGTATTACACTGAAAATATATGAATACCTGGCACCTCTGGATAAAGACATCTATCTCTACTGTTAGTACATTGAATGGCCATGTGTTTCCCTGCACGTCCTGCGTTCACTGTTTTGTAGGACTCTAGCCTAGGGTGTATCTGCCAACTCTGCTATACGCTGCAAGCGCAATGTTTTCATTTTACTCCCATTCCCTTTTGGCTTCTTATTTTCTCTAGAAATCTCTCCTTAGCACGTCCTAATGTGGGGCCATGATATGTACAAACCTGGACATTTTAGTAGCCCACCGGCTCAAGAAATTCATTCAATACCATTATCGTGGAATGCAATCTTCTTAGTGACTTACAAGGTGGTAAAAGTACGTGAGCGCAGTTCCAAAAAAGTTTTTTCTGACCAAGAAATCCCCTTAAAGTCATTGCCATTATGTATTGTAAGAACTGGATACTAAACTCTTGCTTTTTTCATTTCAATAGTGGCCATTGGGACACATTTGCAGTAAATGAGTGGCAGCATTGCATCCAGCTCCCTAAATATGTTCATTGTCAATATAAAGCATGTAAGAAATGCTGAAACTGGTGCCCGGATGACATATAAAAGCAATAGATAGGTAGATACTTTATTCATCCTGGAAATTTTACATTATAATTTTACTACTGAATAAAACAGGAGACTCCTTTAGAAATCTTGCAGCATCTGATTGATTGATTTCACATGGCATATATAGATTGGGTAAACCCCCCGCCCACTCTGCCGGTGAGTTGATTTCGCCCTGCAGCTCGGTCTGGAAACCTGCACATTTAATTCCCCTGCATCAGTTCACAATTTTGCGGGAACCAATGGCTGGTTTATCTACCTGGCGCGCTATTGGCAGGTTTAACACAATGACGATTGAGAAGCAACCAAGCAGCTTCTTTTTTACATTCAACATAGCGGCCACCGAATGCCACCAAAGCACAGCAACCCGTTGATGCCGCTTCTACGTCAACCGGATCGTTGGTCTGATTGGTTGAAGGACTATTCAATTGCGTACAGAGTCATTTGAACTAAGCCCGTCTCTTGTGCAGAGAAAATACAGAGCAGACTCCCCAGAACCAACGCTCAATCTCAAATCTATTGAGCTTGGCTTGGTCTGGTGATAGCCAGACTAATGGCATACACTGACTTTAGAGACCTTTCTTGGTTATTTTGTGGGTGCTTGGCACTCGCCTAACACTAATATTACATAGTAATGTGTGATTGTTTTTACTTTAACATATCATTTTCCACCTTATGAGTCACATAGATTGCTTTTAACCTTCCTCTGTAATTTTATGAGCCGCTGAGTGACTGTAATGTACGTGTTTCAGGACATGGCCATTTAGGACTGTTATACGCATGATGGCCCATGAGCAGGACGAGTGCTTCAGTCTTTTGCACTTAGCTGTTCCCAGTTATCTATAGAGATAATAGGACTTGCCTGGTTTATCGTTTGCATGGAGAGCTGCAACAACAGGCTAACACACTTTCAACTTAACAGACAAAAACACCTCATATCCCGTCTTTGGCACCTTCCAACTTATCCTGAGCCTGACCGGACAGGCTGTGACCCCTGAGTGTCTGCAGAACACATGCTAGATTTCCCAGCAGCCTCTGCAGTCACAGTGAAACAAGGAACTCTTGAAGGAGTGATAAAAAAGTAAGAAAGGTAGTTAGCTATTTTGCATGTTTCTTTTTTTTGTAGGTATAGTGCTGGTTGGAAAAAATGAAGTTATATATATGTATAGTAGTATTGAATAGTCACAAATATACTGAGCAGGCGGTCCTTGAGATAATCCAAGAAAAAAAAACAATTCCAAAAGAAACAACAAATCAAAACGTAACCCAGAGAGGACTCCACCTCTGCAGATTTTGCTTTTCAGCATTACTCTATTGGTTGAATTTGCTGAAAGATCTTAACACATGGTTTGCAAAATGTGTTGAAATGCACTGTCCAGACCTTCAGGCATCTTTGTGATGAATCGAGACAAAGTAAACTCCTGCACACTGTCGATGCTCACAGTCCATTCATTTAGATCTATATAAAAGTGTTTACTTTTTCTTGATTTATCATGAAATCATTTTTCATTTTGGGATGATGTACTAGGACAGTGGGTTTTAGAATAGTGTGTGTGCAAATTTTAATGTCTTATTGAAGTCAATTCCAGTCTGTATGCAATCTGTATACTGTATACTGTATACAGACACATAGACATTTCACAGACCATTGTACAACATAACTCCATCTATTAATTAAATCTTACATGGAAACATCTACCAGCACCAGCCACTGCATACAAGACGTAGAAGTTGTTGCGTCCACCAGGTATTTTTTAGCAAAATACTGGCCTCGCTGTTGAAGAAACCACTTTTTGCTAAATGTTTTTAACAACATAGGCTATTACAAGCATGCTAAGCTGTCTGTACATGCAACACTTGCCAAACAGTGTGAGCAAAAAAGGTGGTACAGTAGAGAAGATAGTCCTAGTGGTTATGGAGCCTTACAGAGGAGGTTGTTGGTGATTCGCTGGTGCAGTATAAAGTGGCTTGGACCTGCTACAGAGTTGAAACGGTTCATAAGTTGACCCCTTTCTTTAGGTTTAAAGGTGAGCTGAGAAGAGAAAATTTTCTCTGGTTTTGCATACAACCGTGGGCTTGTGTACTGTATGTGCCAAGAGAGCTGATAGTGCATGTGCTCTGAGATTGTTTGACAGAACAGACAAGGGAGATATGTTGGAACAAGAACAGAGGGAGGATGAGGATGGAAAGCACCCTTTGAGGCCGGTTTATCAAACCTGAGCAGTTCTGAACCAATTCAAAACCTGATTTTCAACCTGACAAACATTGCATATTTTTCTTATAAGCACAGAGCCTCTCTAACTACCGTACAATTTAAATAATGTATCTAATCTCTGATCTTTATCTCTGATTAGACTATTACAATATGAGCTAATTTCTGTACATTCTTAGCTATATAGACATGCAATCTCCCACCCGTTTACAAAAATATCCTCATGACTATAAATCTTCTTGTAGATCGTCCGAGCAGCACAAAACCACCTGTAAGTGCTAGTAGTTCTGTCTTGGGATTTGGTGTACTAGGCAGCAGTTTGAAAACAGGAAAGTGATCCACTCAAAGCATTTCATAATGTCTAATGGCCAGATAGTAGTGAATGGAGCAAATGGAGCTCCATGGACCATTAGAGGAGTGTGAGGTGGTGTAGTTTTATCTCAGGATCAATACAATTGCCAATACAAATGCCTCTTACTCAGCCATTAACACATAATCACAATTACAAACTGACCGCATATCTAAAGTTTAAAAAAATCTTAGTGTTGATGATGCGCCCAATAAGCAGATTTGGCACTTTAATTATTCAGCTCTTTAGGGCTTAAATATTCTCAACTGGTTTCTTTTTGTGCTAATGTGGCAACAAATGAAGTATTGGCTTAGATTTAGTCAATTAATATTGTGTGTTGCGAGCACCTAAAAATCACTCTCGGGAATCGTAAACTGTTGCTACCCAGCACAATAATTCACTCTTTACCAGAGATCCAACTCCACAGCATGCGTTTTCTATGTGCAAGCCTTCATAATAAATCCTCTGGTGCCCTATGAAACATACATGTAAAACAATACTGCAGAGAAGGAGGGAAACTATAATCAATAAGGCCATCATTTGGAAAGAGAAACAACACTCCAAAGCCTTGAACTGCAGGCGTGGCAGTATTCTGCTCTGGTCTGGCTTTTGTTTGTGGGAATCCTTGCAGCTTTTCTTTTGAAATATCGTATTACCCACTCTTGCAATTCAGATTTTATCTCCTACAACCGCACCACTTACACATATAAATGGCTCCCCTTTTTACTAATACCTGCTGAACACATTATTTACATTCTTCAAAATAAATAATACAACTCTATGACAGGACTATGTTTCACAGACTTCTGCCATGTACCACGGCCTAAAAAGGTGCTTTGGGGGGTTTGAGAGGGAAAGAGAAAAAGAGTTGATCAGACATCAGGACCTTTGTAGCAACAGAACACAGAACACAGTTCTCTCACATGAGCATGAACATTGTACATGCACAGCCTTGGTTTTAGCCATGCCAACCTCTCAGAACATCACAAAGTTAAACAGTAAGCACACTGAAACAGGATGGACCCACATATGGCTAAATGTACACCATTACTCAAATGGGTGAGGGAGAGCCGGATATTGCAGCTGGCACTTTGAGTGCAAAGACTAGACTGTTAGTGATAGTTAGGGCTGAATTTGCTTGTGTAGACTCTGGCACGTGTTTATGAGAAAAGTCAAAATCTTTTATTTATGATCAAGCTGAACTTTGAAAATTTAAATAGGTTGGCTTGACTGAAAAAGACACAAATCTTGTGCGTTTATACTGTGCTATGGAAGCCCATTTCTGCCAGACAGAAAAAGTTCAAAAGTTAGGGATGATAGAAATAAAAAAAACTTATATTAACTCAAAATTATTGATTGATAAAGATTGTAGATGAAAAAAAATACTTTTTAAATCAAGATCATGTCATACTTAATATGACATAAAATAAATCTGCTCTCAAAAATGTTACTTTCTAAGATTATGTCATACTAATTTTTGACTGTTTAAGTACAACATATGAGATAACATGTAATAATCCACAGCTAATGCTACCTCCTAACTGTGTTACCATGGTTTAGGTCAACTGTTCCACCTTTGAAGATACGGTGTCTCTTCTGGAGAGACGTGTCCGTCAGTTAAAACCACTCATCTTTGATAACGTTACCTTAGATTACACAGGCACTCCAGATAGCTTCAGACACAGGCACACAGTCAGATCTTGTTACTCACTCTGTGATATTAGTTATTGGTGATTTTAATATTCACCTAAATATAGCCTTCGATCCTCTAGTAGCCTTGTCACTTCTTGATACTTTTGGTTTCACTCAATTTGAACATCAACCTACTAACTTCAGTGGAAACAACCTGGACTTTATTCTATCACGCAGCATAGAGGCTTCTGCTCCGACAGGCTCTCCCGTCACATCTGTGGTGTCAGATCACTTTCTTATTAAATTTATAGCGACACTAGCTCTTTCTACATTGGTCCGACAACTTTTACTGCACTTGTTGAGTGACTGCCTGTGGTCCTGGCGCCAACGCTTCACTGCACCGACAGGCACTGCTCACAATCGTACCAGTCCAGCGCTGTCTACTGCTAAAGAAGTACATTTCCCACTTAATCATTAACAATAAACACAATCCTAGATTTCTTTCACTGTAGCCAGACTTATTCACATGCAGCTGTTTGTTAGCTCCTCTCCCTTTATGACTCATAATAAATCAATTAAGCCTAGTGCTTATATATTCCATGTTCATCCTGCCAATGAGAATCCTGTAAACTTTTTTTACAACCATTGAATCGCACTAACCCTCTGTGTTGTATGTGTCCCACAAGCACAGAAGCGTCCAAGCTGTTCGGCTCTTTCTCTCTCTCTCTTTCCTTGTCCTGTTATTTCACTCAGGCTTCTCTATGCTGGACCATCGGCCATCACCATGAGACCTTCTCTCTCCCTTGGCTTTCGCTGCTTCTTTACCTCTGCCAAGGAGGTTATGTTTTCAATCTAGTTTGACTGTCAGTAAGATTACAGAAAAACTACAGGCCCAATTTTCATGAAACTTGGTGGAAGGGGGTAGCACTGACCAAGGATGAACCTTTTACATTTTGGAGCTAATCCAAATCGAATACACAAACAATTTTTCACTTTGGTTAACATTGTGAGATTGGCCGCGGCCTAGGTGGAGGTCTGTGCTCTCAAGAGCCCTTCTAGTTCCAGATGTTTTGGATCTGGATCTTCGTCCACCAGGAGATTTAGCCTCTCCTCTTCCCTTTCTTTCTCTCCCTCTGTGTAATTTCCTTGCTTCTATCTGTGTGAATATTGTGCTTAAGCTTTGCCTCTTGCGTGTTTGTGTAGTCTGTGTTCTTTCCAGGCGTCCATAGTGCAGATAAAGTTGTGTGGCTCAGGTCCTACGAAATCTGTTTGGCAACACCTGAAGTTGCTTAATGTCTTCCCTGATCCATATTCTTTACGTATGTTATTTACCATCTACAGTATAATTTTGTCATCCTGATTGCCATACTGTAATTTTACTATGTCTATTCTATACACACATCTATTGCATTTCAGGCAGCCCTGGGAGAGGGATATTTTCAGAGATCCTAGTTAAAGGCTTTTTGGGATGTTTTTCCATATCTGAACTGAGGGTCTAAAGGTGTTGTATGCTGTACAGATTGCAAAGCCCCTTGAGGCAAATTTGTTGTTTTTATTGGGCTATAAATAAAAGTGAATTTTCTGTTTCCTAGCAGGTGTCTAGTAATTTGCCAATAGGTTGACAAACTGAGACACAAAATTACAGCAATATTAAAAGTGAAGTAGCTAACTTTGTGGGCCATAGAAGTGTAAAGTATTAATGTTTTCTTGGACCCTGATGTTCAGTGATGAAGCTAACTATTTGGGCTAAAAGAAATGTAAAATAGTCATGAACCTCGACGTGAAGTGAAGATTTTTCATAAGCTCTGGGTTTTGCAAACAGTAGGTTCATTCAGCTTATGTGTGTTATGTAAATAAATGTACGATGTGACGCAAGTAGCTCTTAGCCATTTTAGTATTTTTAAAGTAGCCCTTAGATGAAGAAAGGTTAGAGACCCCCACCCTAGCAAGAATGGGCTTCCATACAGTGCAGCACCAAACAAACCCCAAACAAAGAAAACAGACAACACTCGTCCTACCTCCACACATGAGGACATGTTTTCATTTAGGATTAAGAAAGCAATAAGGACATGACTCTTTGTACTTGAGGTAGACTCAGGATCAGAATCTTTGAAACCTGGATGTCTACACATTTTCAAGGACTAAACACATAAGAAAAAGGTACATTGCCGATTGTAAATTAAGAAGACAAAAACAAAAGATGAGTTAACAATGAGTTTTCATCTACGGTTCATCGTCATTTATTAGAAAATGTTCTTTTACCTGAGAGAATCCTTCAATAGCTTCCTTTACCCAGTCACAGAAAGTGGTCTGTGTTTGTGTGTGTGCACATGTATGTGCGTGTTTGTGGAGTGGGTCTAAGCTGATGCTCTCACTGGGAGGGGGGGCACTTTTTAAAACCAACCATGAGATTATTATTTGCCTCAAAAGATCTGCTGGGGGAGAAAAACAGCAAAAGGTTCACTCGTTCATTTATTGCACTTCATTAAATAGAATCGTAAACTTTATAATTACTTAAATGTTGTTGCCTAAAGGGTGCTTCTGTTTATTTGAGGGTTGATAAAAGACTGAATGGTGCAAAAGGCATTTGGCTTGGGTCCTATTTATACATTTTTCTTTATTTTGCTTTAAGATTTTCCCACATACTGTGGGTTGGTAGGGGCCATTGAAAGTGCATTTTAGTTAAGTGCTCAAGTTCAACTCGGGGTCAGTAGATTGTAGATGTTTATCTCAGTAGGGTGAGGTAGATTTCTTTTTAAAGATTTGTGTTTGCAAAGTCAAATCATTTTCTCACGTCCCAAAAGCTGAGGTAATGGGTAAAGTAAACTTGCTCATGCTACATACATCCCACTGGACATCAATCACCTGGAATACTCTTTAAGGGTACATTAAGTTAATAGGTGGATAAAAAAATAAAGCTTCTCGCAAATATTGCAGAAGGAGTGACTGTAGGGGCTTGTCTAAACCTTGGAATCTATGGCCTTAAGGATCAATCCATTACACAATGAGAGCATCGCATTGAGTGGATATACCCAAACTTCCAAACAACACACATATACATACATACATACATACATACATACACACACCCCTTTCTGAGCAGTTCACAAAAAACAGCACATCTTGTAGAATGCTTTTTCTTCACAACATCCCCAGTACCCCTCCTACTTGTTCTCTGAGACCTGGACTTCTGTGAAGAGTTACCGATCCTAAGGACCAGCGAGTCAGCTGGGCTAAAGCCAGCTCCCCCAGACAGTCCTGGCCCTCACCCACACAAAGTAGCAGGGGCCTTTAGGTCACGCAAAGAACCTCTGGAATTCAAGCCAGGCCGACTGTGATTTTATAAGCAAGACTGGCTCGTTGTTTGTTACAGTGAGCTAGTCTTTTGGAGGGAGCAGGAGGGAAATTGCATAGACATCTTGCTACTTGCATGTCTTCACAAACTCTACATTTGGCATTGGGGGTCCACCCTTGTCGAATGTGTCAACATAAGGGAATAAAACAGGATCATATCATCTATGGGGATTGTGGGATTGGAGGCCCCCGCAAAGCCAGCCTTAAAACCCTTACTTTGCTTGTTGTGGTCTGGC
Organism: Etheostoma perlongum; assembly: GCA_026937815.1. Classification (NCBI taxonomy): domain Eukaryota; kingdom Metazoa; phylum Chordata; class Actinopteri; order Perciformes; family Percidae; genus Etheostoma; species Etheostoma perlongum. Next base: position 4,759,257 of record CM049391.1, on the reverse strand, counting down.
AAACGCAATTTGCAAGAGTAAAGGGTATCATCATAGACCAAAATTACTTTCAGCTTTAACCAATCAGAGCTAAAACCAAATATGGTTTAAACTGTCATCATCTAAGACTCCATTTACACTTCACTTCTATGTCTGGGGGGCAGATTGGATAGCTAGTGGAGCTCAAAGATGTAGAAATGTATCTAAGAGGCATTGAAAAAGGATTGAAATCTGATTGTTTAAGCCAACTCGGGAGTTGGTTTCATATGTATTTAAGGTTTTAATGCATCTGAATTTGTTACTCCTCATCAGTAACTTCATCAGTAAGCTATCTATGGAAGTAGCATTTGAATTTTTTTGGGAGTTACCAAACAGCTTCAGGTACATTACCACCACTCTCTTAACTGTAGTGGTGCTGACTCCGATTTGCATGTACTCTAACCCACGAAAACCAAGACAAGATCTGGCCAACTGAGAGGTGCATATATGGTTCTTAGAGTAAATGAAAGTCTGCATCTGGATTTTATCTGGATTCAAGATCATTGTGTAAATGGGGCCTCTTTACCAGTCCCTGTTGAAAACTGGGCCAGGTTTATGACCTTGTATCAAAAACTGAGCTTGCAAGAGTTTCAGGCTGGATTCTGGGAGGCAGTGGTGGGCAAACAAATGAAGAAATCCATTTTGGCTTTTTCCAATTTTGATGTGGGTGTGTTGCAGCCACGTCATCTAACATTCACGCCAAACAATAACCTGCCTTTATTCTATTCATATGTCCTTCTCCCCACTTCCCACTTTACTCATTAAAAGCACCTCACTTCCCTTCTAACCTTTACCCACTGTGGCTGCTGGTAACACTCACATCAATAGTTTGGAAGAATTGAAACTGATTCCATAGGTAAACACACACACACACAACTATAGCCATTCATGTGTATATGAGGGATACAAATCTATCTCTCTGCAAACAACAAGAGGCACAGGGTTCATGATTAATGTCATGGGGCACGTCTGAATATGGATCAGCATGCACATGTGAGAGAGTGCACACATACAAATGTATGAAGCATTATACATTACTTTGCTTTTGTTGCAATAAATCTTGAGTGTTGTATGTGTTTGTATTTACATCCATGGTTATGGCCAAAAATAAAATGTAAATGAAACAAAAATAAAATCAAAACAGAAAACTTACAAAAATACATAAAATAGTATTGCACCTTGCAGATGGGCAATATACAGTATATTTTCAATGTTGTTTGTTTGTAACGTATTTGTGACACCACTATCTTTTCTGCTGGTGTGTGGAAGTTGGGTTGTGGGTGCCGGGCTCAGGTCCAGCCCCCTCCTGTCAGCTACATTCAATACCATAAAACTCTCAGCCATTACAAAAGTCATCATCCCTCAGTCTCTGGGCCATTCACATTTTTAAGTTTACTGTCTGTAGACTGTGCCTTTAAGTTGGAGAAGTGCCCACATTAGCAGAAGATCTCTAGTGTCTCACAACCAAATAAGGGAGAGAGCAGAAAAGCTTTAGAGTCCTTTTGTAACTTCTACTGATGCGTACACACAAGCACATATTATCTTGACATTTAAATGTTTTTAATCTATAAATGCTTTTCTCTGAACTTTCACATGTGCCTGTAAAATATGACTCCTCCCAAGTTCCTTTGAGTTTTGTGTTGTGTGAGGTATGACAAGATTTTTTTTTAGTTTTTTTTTTTTTAGTATTTTCAGTTTCTGTTGTATTATTTTTCCTGTTTGTTTTTTTTTTCCAAAGTTGTATTTTATAAAAAAAAAGAAACAAAAATAAAAAAAGAAATTCCTGTTTTGTTGGTTATAAATTCCTCCTGATAAAAGGGGACGGACAACTGGACAGACACACAGACAAACAGATCAGTTGGCTTATCAACACAAAGCATAGATGTGAAAAAGAAGTGAAATATTTTCGATGTTACACTGCACGCATGGTCAAAAAGTGACTAGAGCTGTTTTTTTTCTTCCTTTTTTTACACAAAGCAGTTTAAGCGTTTTAAAACAAACCGAAAAATAAGAAAACTATGATAAAATGAAACAAATCTCCAATATGTTTGTTCAGGAGTCTTTTTTTAAGTCATCTCTTCTCATTTTTTGATTTGTAGATTCATAATAATTTCATATATCTTTTTTTCTTAATCTAAATCAGACTCAGATGGTAAAGCAGCATTATAACCCCTACTGTCACACACATACCCAGGCAGCTCACAAGAACAAAGGACATCAATACATTTTTTTTCTTCTCTTTTTCAGTTCTTTTACGAAGATGTGTTGGAATTCTAAACCTGCATCTCTGGAATGAGGGATCTCTTCCCGATCCTCACCATATGAAAGTTAGAGGTCATCCTTTTTGGAGGGAGCTAAGGGCGGACATTTGGGGTTGTCAGCTGGCATGGGAGCAGGGGCTCATATGCGGTTGTTGTGTGGGAACTGAAGGGGAGACTGTACATATTCCTACAACGCCGTCTCCCCTTTCCCCAAGTGTTTGCTAACATTGTCTTTCCAACCAGCCACATCACACTCTCTCCTACCCATGTCAATGATGGCAGTGAGGGTCGAGTCCCTCAGGTTTTTGTTTCCTGTCCAACGCTTTTGTCTTCTCTCACATCATCATAATCTTGCGCTCAAGTCTCTCGCTCCAATGGCTACTGCTTTGCCGTTCACATTCATTCGGTGGTGCCACTCATAAAGGGCAGTTATGGCCAGCCTTGTCTCACAAGGGAGAGGCCTGGATCCCGTTTGTTGTCAATGATTCTGGGCAAAACTGGGGGCATCAGCGGTGAGTGGGTGGGATAGCTAGGGAGCTTAGGGAAGAGAAGAGGGGGAGAGAAGATGATGGAAGGGAGGACTGAGAATTTGAAATGTCCCTGGGCTGTGTCTATAGAAAGGATAATGGGAAAATGAGTAATACAGGGAGAAATAATAAGTGCTATACAGCCCTCTTACGCAGCGATCTCTCTCCACCCCTGGTTGGGTTGGTTAAGGGGTGAGGGTCATATGCTGTTGATCTAATACTGACAACGGGTCAGGTTTGGGACTGAGCCCACTGCAACTATCAGCCTCTGTTAAACAGAGCCACCAAAACTCACCCCAAAATTAGTATCCCCCCACCAAAACTCGGCCCAAATGAGGTAAGTTTTGGTGGGCGAAACTAATGGGTGGGGTTAAAGTTTGTGAGCAAAGGGCTGAAGGGGGGACTGCTGCAGTAGTGCAAAAACTCCCACCAGCCTGGGTGGGGGCTGGTATAATGGTGGAGGGGTACAATTTAGTCTGAGCTAGGCTCCAGTAAGGGCATTATCATAGGCTCGAGTAGGGCTTCTTCTTCTTGGAGTCAGACCAGACTCCACCATTGTACCCAAAGGTGGTGTTCCAGTTACTCTCTCCTCCCAGCTTTGCTCCAGATGTCGAAGCAGTAAGGCGTGGCCGTCTGAAACGATTACCCATGATCCCTGCCACGTTACTCTGCTTAGGTACGTCTCAGGGGTGCAGATCACCCATCCTGTACAAGCGCCCAGTATGAACTACTGCTTGGCATTGCATATAAAATAGATTTTCTCAGTCTTTCTTTTCTTTCATTCTGTTCTTGTAAGAGTGGTAAACCCAGTTAGACTAAGCTTGGCCCCAGAATTGGGAATGGACAAAGTGGACTTTCATTATCGAATTAACATTCTTGAATGGTTTTTTGGCAAGTACACTATGATATCTGCCATGGATATTTGACGTGAGATATTACCGGTATAGTGGTAAGCAATGGTAAAGTGCACAAGTCTAAAAGAGATGCCTCTTAAGAAGCTTCATTTCCGTTGAGAACATTCTACCTTTTTACGTCTAATGCACCGTCCATGCATGAAAGAAAGCTTATTTCCATGTACCAATATCCGCTGGCAGCCATCATGAGTGTACTGTGGAAGATCGCCATGATGCAGAAGGAAACAGCCCTTTCTCTGCGTGCTAATTCAACAGGTGTGGCCACCACAGGGTTTTCAGGTACTCTGTCATCATTCCTCTTGCTACTTGTGTAAATGGGTGTCAGCTGGGCTGCACATCTACACTGTCCTTCGTCGCTTCTGTGAGTCCGTTTCTGTTTAGACAGGAACAGGTTAATCCAAATTTCAAAAGACAACACTTGGTCCCATATAACAAGAGATAACCCGAATGTAATGGGTACCATTCCCTGGAGTCGTTAAAACCTTCCGGGGGAATGGCTGGCCCTCCTGTCTTCAACCTCAACCAAGTGATAGCACTGAGGGTGTGTGTGTGTGTGTGTGTGTGTGTGTGTGTGTGTGTATATATATAGTCTTTCCACTATAAGTGTGCACCAATGTAAATATTATGCACATTTGTGTGTTAACTTACACATGCGCCAACTTGGTGAATGGTGTATGTCTGTGTGTAGGCTGAGGGCAGCTGCCCTGTGTCCACAGAGGTGAGGTAGTGCCTGACACCACAGGGGCAGTATTGCTGCCCCAGCCTCGGGGATGTATCCACTTTGAGGTAAATAGTAGCCTTATTGGCATTTGCCTGCTCTCAGTGAAGCCCATGTTTAAAAAAAGGCAAATGTGTATGGAAGCCTGGAAGGGCCACACTGAGCTGAGTCCGTGAGGAATGGACTCTGAACAAACCCTGCAGGTTAGGGCTGTATATATTGACACTGCCGTGCAGTGTATACAGTAAAATGAGGCATTCACGTTACTCTGAGGTGATGTGTGTTTTCATGTTTATGCATTTATGTGTGTGTGAGAGAAAGACAGAGAGAGAAAAGTGTGCGTGTGTGTGCGTGTGTGTGTCTGTGTGCGTGTGTGTGTGTGAGATGAGCTTTGCCGTCTCGCTGGTGGTTGCTGCTAATGAAAACCTCCTTGGAGGCTGCATGTGGGAGATTTACTTCTGACTCTGACTCTACAGGCCAGCTATTACATCTTGTCTCCTCAATCTCTGATCCTCCATCCTCTTCCCTCCCTTGTTTCTTTCTTTGCAATAACTACTTAGAAAGAGAGGGGCTTAATTGTCATTAATAAGATGGTAGGCTGCTGGGTCAAGCAGCACAGGCAATGTCAAGGCAAGTTTGCTCGTGTGTGTGTGTGTGTGTGTGTGTGTGTGTGTGTGTGTGTCACAGGAGCCGGTCCAATGACAAAACTGAAGGTAGATATGAGCCATGTTCTGCACATGTTTTCAAAGGTAGACAACACAATTTCATAAAACTGGAGTAGCCTTATATAAATATAGCACCGGTTTCACTGGGATCAAAGAAGAAGTTCCAAAAACAGCTGAAACGGCTCAGATTGAGTTGAGGAATTGATAAAAGACTAGGTCTGGTAGCAGCCATTACACACCAATGGACGCTTAAAGCATCTGCTGACATTTTAATGCACAGTGTTTGCTGATTGCATGTGTCTGCATGACTGTGAGCAATTATATGTCAATTATGTCCATATTTACTGAATTACTGCCTTAACACTTAACACAGAAATAATACTGAGATACTGTGTGTTATTCTGTGGCTGATAAAAAAAAGAACCAGTGAGGGGGAACGGACCCTTGCAAAAAGCGCTGTTCTGAAAAACTGAGGTGTTTCAGGCTGTGGCTGTTTGTGTGTGTTGTGCGTGTGTTGTGGGTGTGTTTCGGTGTATGTGTCTTGGCAAATGGCTACAACTCTTACTAGATAAGACATCATGCTCAGACAGAAGGGCCCCCACACAAAACAGGGGTAAGTAAAAGGAGGAGAAAGAGGTGGAGGAGAGGGTGTTCGTAAAACAAAAGCCTCTGTTTGCTTGACTCTCCTGTTGCTGGTGTGTTGTTTCTGTTATTGTTGGTTTTAGTTTTTTTTAAACCACATACTGTTAATGTGACGATGGAGAAATGCAAATTCCTGCCGAGAAGACTCTCCCTCCATCCTTCCCCTATAAAGATGATGGCCCTTCCCGTCTCCCAGTTTGCCCCAACCTCCTCTTCCCTTTGCGTGGCAGCAACTGTGTGTCACACCTCCTGGTCCTCGAAGACCTCCAGGAAGAGCGGTGGGAAGAGTTCGTTGGGACACTCCACCTTCATGTGAAGGAAGCGGCTGGCGTGGCACGCCCCGATCATCCGCAGGTCGGTCACCTTCATCAGGAGCTTCGGCCAGAAGTGAGGAATGTTGTGCTTGCGGTAGTTGATGTAGTGCTCAAACGCCAGCAGGTAGGTCTCCTGGCACTTCTCGATCTTGTCCATGCAGGTCAGGCCCGAACGATCTGGTGGCAGGAAGGGGAGTTGTGGAGGAAAAGGAGGGAGGGAAAGAGGAAAGACAAGGAAGTAAAATGAGTGTGTGTGATTCTGATTAAATGTCAACATTGTGGCAGGAGAATTTGACTGTCGGTCAGCTCAGTGAACACGCTCATGTGTTATTATGAATAATTACCTGTGGGAAATATTGTGTGGGCTTGCAGCATTTTTTAAATTCATAGTTTCTGACTTTTTAGTAACCTGTAGATACCCATAATTATACTGTAAAATGTGCTGATGATACTGTAATTTTGAGCCTTCTCCACAGGGACATGGACCCTGAGAATGACTCCATCTAATTGTAAATGTTGCCAAAACACAGGAGATGGTCCTCGACCCGAGGCAAATGGCTGACAATGAGCCAGTGGTCATCCAAACTTAAAAAGACAATCATTCAGGTGTCCTAATTCAAATATTGAGGTGTCCACATAGACAACATGCTTCAGTAGAAAACACACAGATTGATAACCTGTGCAATAGACTGCAGCAGAGACTCTATTTCTAAGGCGACTGAGGCTGTATGGAGTGAGTGAACAGCCAGATCATTCTGATTCTGACCGGGCGAACCTGGAGAGCATCATTAGAAATGGATTCGCTGCATGGTTTGGCAACCTAATGGTGCAACAAAACAGCTATATAGGTAATAAGGAAGAAAGAATATGAGCCCATACAGAGCCTGTATGTGCAGGCAATCATGAAGCAAGCAACAAAAATCACTACAGACTCTCAACATCCCCTCTTCTCTAAATACGAACCTCTGCAATCAGGAAGAAGACTCCGTGTGCCAAAGTGTAAATCCAACCACTTGAAGTTATCGCTTTGTTCCCGTCATCGTGAAGCTGATGAATTCTAATACTAAATCCTAGTGCAATAGAGCAATGTGCAATAAATACACACGCACTTTAATTCTTACAGGTTTATGTAAGCTGCAGTTTTGTCAATGTCAAATGTCTCTTAAGATTCAAGATGTTTTCAAGCTGTTTTGTGATTTTTTTTAAATGTGAAGCATAACGTTATCTACGTCTATCTATCAACTCAAAAATTCTCATGTTAAGAGTTTCTACAATGTACCAAGAGTTAAGGCCTCTAATCAGATTCAGGATGAGATTTAGCTTTCCTCCTTCCAACACTGCATTTATGTGGACTTTAATCTTCAGGCCATAATTACATTTTGATTCACAATAGGCTACAATATGTACTGTGTAAAGCAGCGGGTAATGAATATGGACTGTCGGGGAATTGGAAAATGAAAATTTACATTACATTACACTAAGCTAAAGCTCCTAGACTACCAATGTTCTAAGCAGACAATCAAACGGGCACTGTCATGCAGCTTTACGTTTTAAAAAAGATATTCTTAAGTCAACAACAACCTGAGCTCATGAGCAGCACGGCCTGCAACAGCGCCACCTCCGTGTCGTCCAGGTTGAACTGTGCCAGGCTCTTGCCCAGATCAAAGATGGCGTCCGACACCACGCCCAGCCCGCCGTTCTTCAGCTGCTCGCGCTTCACAGCCATCTCCCCGCTCAGTGTCAGGGTCTCACTTTCTGGGTCGTAGCGCATGGCAGCCCGCAGTGACATGATCTCCATGCAGCAGCCCTTCAACAGGATGATCTGGTCTTCACAAGGTAGCTGGTGGAAAAGGATGTTTTACGTTTAATGCATGCTTATTCTTATGGTGGATACATTTCACCAACGGGAACTTTAAAATAGAAAGGGCTTTTTTCTATGAAAGACTTTAAAGATAAAACTATTTAACATGTACTTGGGCATAAATACCAAATTATTTTTAAATAAAAAAACATTTGACATTTTTCTTATATCACGCTAGATAGATGTTCAGAGATTAAAGTACACTTTATGGCAAATTGCTTATTACATTCAGGTTATTTTACAAGAAAAATGATGCACAACAGTTTAAAAAAATAAATAAAAATAAGATATGTCCTCACAGCATCAACAACATTCTAAAAACAAGAATAATGTATTGCTGTGTAACTGGAGAGAATGGATTTCTTGATTTCTCATTCATTGATAAATTGAACATTTGCCATTTTTATACTCGACATCAAATTGAGATGAATGTTTGGCATTATGACTGTAGATAGAGGGTGGAATCAGAAGCAGAGTAAGGAAGGAACGAGGAAGGGATGGTGGGGGGGGAAGAACATGGGTTGAATAGAGGCAGACATGTTTTCCCACTGAACACAGATTATGACTAATACACCCTGATTTACATGGATATTAAGACCTCTGAGTTGAAACCCCATTTGATTAAATCTCCAGACTCTGGTGTGCTGAATTAAATCTCACCTTAATGTAAGCTTGTTTCTTTTTTCACAGCTCTTGATTGCTGAGCATATTAATTGCCATTAATTGGCTTGATTTGTCTTGTAAATGTGTACCTGGAGGCATGCTTAATTTTTAGTGGCTCAATAAAAAGCTTTGTTTCTGTGCATTCTTATCAGTAAATGACTGCAGTGGCACGGAGAAATCTCATGGAGACAGGTTCCCTCTGCCACTTTCATCAGATTATAAAAGCTTCTTTCAGAATATAATCTATTATATTGTGAATAAAAGATTATGTATCAATCTGATTATTGCTATAGTGTCTGGAATACAAAAAATATACATCCTTATCTGCTGCTGTTAAGTTTCTTCCTGTGTAAAACTAATAGAATATGCAGCAGCAGTATTCTAGTTTACACACTCATTTGAATAGTAGCATCCATCATAATAGTATAATTTATAGAGTAATAGAACAATTGGAATGACTTCAAAATATGCTGACCTCTACTTTCAAAACTGTAATTTATGTCCTCAAACAACGGTAATGACATCTACAACTTTTCCTCTCAGACTCTTAAAGCTATTCTTTCTTTCCAACGCTCACACACTGCACTAGTAGACCATAACTCATCAATCCTGATAATTATCCAATCTAAGTAAGGTCTCATTATAAGGAGCAGGGACAAAAAACATGATTACATGTTGCTAATCAAGGCGGGGCGAACAGGAGCAGAAATGCCTCTCTGATTGTCACCAGCAAACAAGGCTACTTGTGAGTTTATTTTCCAAGCCAGACATACAGTGCGAGTGCTATAGCAACATGTAAATGATCCGTATATTCACCTGTGCGTTGTATTTTTTGATTACACTGCATTTATTCGGAAAATCGTACAGGCTTGAAAGTCGGTGATTCGTTGAGCAGTCAGGCTTTTTTTCTTATTTCGGTCCCTAGACGTAGCTGCAGAGTGAGCGCTCCTAGCTCTCTGGTACAGGCAGCTGCAGACGCAGACACAGGCCGGGGAAGAGAGGCTTCGCCAAGTCAGGCTCTTTTCTGCCTTCTGCTAAGTGGTAAATTTAGAGCTCACAGAAAGTTTATATGATATTGTCTCAGGCTTTTGTTTCATCTCTAGTGTCGGCAAAGTGTGTACTATGTTACTTAAACGTCGGTGTCGGGCGCCCGGATAGCACAGTTGGTAGACCGGGCGACCATATACAGAAGTTTACTCCTCGACGCAGCGGGCACGGGTTTGACTCCGACCTGTGGCCCTTTGCTGCATGTCATTCCCCCCCCCCCCCTCTCCACTTTCACTTCTTCACCTGTCCTGTCATTAAAGGCCTAAAATGGCCAAAAAATAATCTTTTAAAAATCTAATCTTTTTGTTGGGTCTTTGTAGTTTATAGTGTGGTCTAGACCTACTCTATCTGTAAACTGTCCTGAGATAACTCCTGTTGTGATTTGACACTATAAATAAATTGAATTGAAATGGAATATAATTCTAAGTTGGGTACAACCCTAATTAACCTTATGTGTTTTTGACGCTTTCCCCACAGTATTCTGTTAAGTCGTAATTAGTATTCCGTAATCGGTCGTAACTCTTGCACATGCGGTTGTGGTCCTGCTAACACTGCGAGACAAGTTGACCTCTTAACTCACACATTTTCTGTACCAACACACACTCACAGGATGAGAGAAGCTTGACTGTGCTATATTTCTTTGTATATCTTGTCAGACTCCCACACTCGCCCCCCCAGACCACTTACATCAGAGAACATGGGCAGTTTTTTGGCAAAGTCGACGACACGGGTGATGGCAGGAGTGATGATCTTGGTGAACTCGCTGAAGGCCTCCAGGTCCACCTTGTCTCCGTCTGACGTAGGGGCAACCGGGGACTGGCCGATTTTTTCTGGCTGAATGGGAAGAAAAAACAACAACGTGAGTGCCTGATTCGAGCACAGTCAAAAACTACATCAGCCATGAGCAAAGGAGCCAGATCTGAAGAGGCCAGAGCTGACGGCAAACCGATCCTATTAATAAGTATTGTGTGTATCAAAGTCTGATGTATCTTCATCTCCTCTGCCACAGAGATCCACTGTTGTCCAAAAACTATTAAAAACACATCAGTGAGCCCCACTGTTGCACTGGATGACATGTTCCTTCATTACCATGAACACACACGCTGTAGTTAATATGACTCAATCACACACACAGCGTCCTGCTGCCACAAATACTCACTAGAGCGCCAAATCTGGATTAATCCGCGGCTGAAAATAGTCCCCAACAAATGCACTATGTCCTATTGTTGGATAAAAACTACAGTGACCCCCTGTTTTAGGTTATTACTGAGGCTTTTAACAAATTAAAATAAATCTTAAAAACACCCATTTTACATGGGTGTATTTATCTGATATGCTGATTTTGCACAATCCAGTCAGAGCACTTAGGTCCGCTGACCAGTTGCTTTTAGATTGTCCCAGATCCAGACTGAAAACCAGAGGGGACAGAGCTTTTCAGTAGCAGGTCCTAAGCTCTGGAACTCTCTTCCTGTCAACATTAGAGCCTCTACCTCTATTGAGAGTTTTAAATCACTTTTAAAAAGTCATCTTTTTGCACTGGCTTAACATAAGCTGAGCTGTGATATTTTATTGTTGTTATTACTTTGAATAAAGTTTTTATCTGTTCTTATTGTTTTTGGCATATTCTGTTTTAGAAGGTTTTTTTTCCGGTTATTTATTAGGCTTTTATCTTATGTTGTTATCTACTACAGCACTTTGGGGCAGTAGTGACTGTGTAAATGTGATATATAAATAAACTTTGAACTTGACCTTGACCTAGCTAAGAGTAAAATACAGCAAAGGAAACAACACAGTTTTAAACAGCGTTAGAGCCTTTTTTCTGCTTTATACAAATGCTCAATTGCCTTGGGAGACAAATTATAACCAATTTATCAGATAAGGACAGCAGACTGTGCTCTGTAAGATGAATGGGACATGTCACCCAACAGATAGCCTTTACTTAGAGGATGACTGTGGCATGGAACAGCAGATCGGTAATACATATGTTTACAGAGTTGTATTAATGGAGACTATGAAAAATATTGTTACACGCTCTGCTGAATAAAGCGCGTGTCAATATCAAAGTCATTTATTCTCAGCCAGAGCTGAGATAAAGGTATAGGAATAATCACCTCACACAATGCACTATCAATCATAATCCAGAGAGGGGAGGATTCTGTGAATCTGTGCAAATTTAGCCAGTCCTCCGCTGTGCAGCTATGCAAATATGGAAAATTTAAATAGCTGTAGTATTCAATATGATGGACTGCAACTCTCTTTGTGTGACAGCCCAAACAAAGCATTGGCTTCCGTGGTGGAGGTCAGTGGCATATTTCCCTTTCAGAGCTGAGAGAGAGAGAAGCTGAGGTTTAGAGCTGCTAAATGCACGAAGAGCAGAGAGGCTTAGAAACAAACCGCAAGACTCAGCTGTGCGTCACGAGACACGACTGTCACCGTTAAACTCTTTTGGGGAAACACATTTTTCTCACTTATCTTCAGTGGCATTGAGCCATGAAAATGTGAGATATCTGAGATTTCGGCATTAACCGGAATACAGTGGAGGTGCTCACGGGACTGAGAAATGGCAATTCAACATCAGTATCTCTTTTCAGAAACTATAAATAATCCAAAGACCTCATTGTCTACAAGTTTTCATAGGGACCATTTCTCCAGTAGAATAGTCTCAAAGACACAGTGATGTCTGTGAATCACCTGGATTTATAGCTATAGTGCGTAGTTTCTGTCGCCCAAGTGAGTAATTCGTAATTCTAAGTAATAATAACAAAGCTGTCGGCACCACATGATACAAGCCTTCTGTGATCACGCTCCACCTCTCCTCCACACAGTTGCTAGTAGCCACGGAGGATTGAAAAAACATGATGGACTCTTTAGAAGATGTAATTATCTTCACTTGAGTTTCTGCGTGCGAAAGTCGCCGGACGACATCATTTTCTGAACAAAGCCATACTGAGAAATACAGAGAGAGTTGAGTGGAGCTAATAGTCTTAATTAGCTTTGTAGTAACTCATTTGGAAATGGCTTGGATGTAACAGACGTTCATTAATATGAAAAAGTTACTTATTAAAGCTTTCATGGCAACACAGACTCTGGATATTTTAAATGTTAGCTGCAGAGACATGCAAGACATTTCAAAACATGGCAGAATAAAACCTAAAAAAATAAATAAAAAATAAAACTATCTGCATGGCTGGATACCACGGACATAATGTGAGAAAATGTGAAGGGTTTATTAGCAAAATTAAATATATGTTTTAATTAATTTCCCTTGTACAAAAATATTTGATCACAAATTTTGTGTATGCAATCATAAATGAATCAAATATCAAACTGGTGTTTTTTGGAAAATAGTTTATAGCTTAATCTCTCAAAAATCATATCTTCACATTTTGAGATTAATATTTTTTATGTGTGTTCCTTGTTTAATAATGATTAATATGAGATTCATCTTAATTTTCTTCTGTGCTTGTGCACTTAAGGGAATGCCAATCAAACTGCTGTTGATTAATCAATTTTAAGAATTAGCATATCGTTTTTGCATGTTTTACTTTGTAGTTTGGGCAAAATGACCCTTGAAATTTAAGATAACAAATTTTCCTTGAAAGTGTTGCTAAGTGAGCATTATGCTGTAACTAACTTTACTACTTTTCAAAGAAAGGGACAGCAACTATGTCAATGATTTCATATCCAATTACATGTCTCATTACTAGTGTTGCTGGAGCTCAGGCAATTACCAAAACGTGTGTGATGATGCAGTGCACGGGCATATATTTTCTCCACATATTAATATGGGCTTTCTTATAGACTAATGCGAATTCCCTGCAACTGCTGTATGTATGTATGTATGTTTATTTACTGCCGAGCCATCTGGGTGGCATCCAGGGAAAATACTTGGCTAAACCTGCAGAGCTGGCAAGGGATTATGTCTTTGATGCCGTACAGGCTGGTTGGTCGGGGGAGCCTAAACATTGCGGGGGAATAGCATAAATCTTAATGTGCGTTAAGCATTCCTGAAGAAACTCTTTTTTATAGAAAAAAAGAACTAAGTGTCCCAAAAGAGGCACAATATATTTGAACTAACAAACTCCAGTCAGTCCACACTGGGAATTGGCAATTGCTGAATTCTGAGGAGAACACATCAGTCATGTGGTGAGCTTCAACTGTTGACCTTTTATCAGATTATTGCTGGAAAGGTTTGTTCCAGTAGAGCTCGAGAAAGAAATCTTTTCATCCAGCTCAGAAGTTTTCAGCACTGTGCAGTGAACTGCACACTTCATTCACGGTTTATGTAATTATGATACATTTTAGATTATAAATAGCATTATGTGTTTTGTTTTACATGATAGAAAGAAGAAAACATCATTGATTGATTGATCGATCTACAATAAATTAATGGTTACTGAGATTTCATTAATCCCAAAACTCCCCACACACTTTATAGATCATAGACATCGGAACCTCAGGTAATTTCAGAGAAAATATTGATATACTGTAAATCATCTGGTAATAATATGCTCAAATACACTGAAAAGAAATGTGGCTGAGAAGATAAGATCACCTCGTGACTGCAGAACTGCGTGTACTGTAGCTGAGAATGATGATGTTTTTTGCACCTCTAATTCTGAAAGTCTGCATTCATCCAAAACCAGATGTTCTCCATGTACTGAATCATACAAGTATATTTGAATTATTTTCTGAATAGTTGAGCAGAACATTTTACAACAGGCAGGTGAGCTGTCTCTTTGACCCAATGTTGCTCAGACCAGCAGCAAATGCTCATGTTCATGAGCTATTGAAAAGAGGAGGTGTGTGATTTGAAAAGCTGCCAGTAGAGTTAACGCTTCACTTGGCCTGGAAAAGTAAATAAAAGACATGAAGCGTAAAACGGGAACTGACCTTTGCTCGCAAGACAGTAGTTGGATAGCTACATGCATATTAGAGTGAGGTAACAATTTTGCATACATACTTAATCATTTGTATGATCATGTGTATTGTAGTTATGTCTCAAAGAATGAACGCTGGCAACAAAAACTACATTTAGTCCATATGCACACAGTGCCCAGGAGGTGAACTGGCATCTCTCCAGCTACCAATCCACACTCCGTCATTTGGTCCGTACGGGGACTTGAAGCAGACCCTCCGGTTCCCAACCTAACTCCCTACGGACTGAGCTACTGCGACCCCAGATCTTCAGACTGTAAAAGTAGCAGTTAAAGTAGTGAAAGTTTAAAATTCACAAAATCACAAAGAAAGCGGAAGGTACTAGACTTCCGGCGTATTTGTGAAAATACACTTTAATTTAAACAGGGAAGGTAAGCGTACTGTAGGTAGGTGAGCCACTATGGTAGCCAAAGCCATTTGTTTAAATCCATCCGGTAAATTCGATACAGTACATGTATTAGGGGGTCACTACTCTGTCTCTCTTTCAGCTAAGGGGTCTTTGGCCTAAAGACGCTGAAGACCCCAGCTGTAAGTCATTTGCAAGCTAAAGCACACTATACAGTATGAAGAGCTGAGTCACTGCTGCCGTTTTATAGCGGATGTCCCCACAGGATGGGCAAGGCTCAGCTTAGCATGTAAATTCAGATTTTTTGGGTTCAGCAGCTACATCCTCCAGGGCTTGTGGGTGAACTCTGTGTAAAATACAACGGTTTATCCTTTTAGATGAACCAAGCTCAGGGCTAACATATGCAGTATGTCACAGTAGCATGGATTGCTATGCTAATCTGGGTTTTTGCAAGCCTTGCTCTAGAGACAGGCTTTCTATAACTTTGTAGGGTTAACATGTTTCTTAATCTACGCTCAAATAACTTACCTACTCACTGTAGACTCAAATCTAAAATTTCAAAATGTCTCAAAGTCTAGATTCATGAAGAAGTGACGAAATGTTTGCACTTCCCACTAAACAAACAGGATTTAAATGTATCTTTTGTCTTAAAGGAAATTCCTAATACTGCTTCTTCTATGGTTATAGCTTCACACCTCCTCTCCTAAATAACCCCATTTGGCCCCCAAATAGGATTACAAACCTATTCATATAATTAACATTTTGTTATTTGTTTAGAACATTTTACACTAAAAACAAAAATAAACAAAAAAAAAATAAAACCCCTCCCTGTCTCCCCCAACCTGTCCCTACAATCTATTAAATCAAATAAATATTTATTTCTTACACAACATTTATTCTTGTATTTCTATATTATTGTACATTAGCCTGTTTTGTTTTCATGACAGTTTTTAATTGCTCTTATGTTTTATGTAAAGCACTTTCAATTGCCTTGTTGCTGAAACGTGCTTTTAAAATAAAGTTCCCTTGCCTTACAACCTCCGCCTGTCAGTCAGTCACCAGGGCATAGAAACCACTGCTGTGCCTGCTTGTCTCAGAGGGCGTGTAACCGTGACCGCTTTTGCCTCGCAGTCGCCATTAATATCATAAACCAACCATGGGTGAAGGCTTGAGCCTCCCTAAATTTCATCTCATATAATATTAAAAAACTGTTTCTTTGGACCAAAAACATGAGGTCAGTGTCTGTCTGTGTGCGACGAGGGAAGACAGATACCAGGCGTGGCTGTCCAGGATAAATCGGAGCACAATTGCAGCTGGAGGACAGTTTGAGGAAGCGAGAAAGATGAGCGCTCATGACTGTGGATTTGCTTTGGATGAGATAAGGACGGAGCTAACAGAAAACAGACGGACAAAAAAAGAGCCTCAGCTCACCCTGATTAAATAAAAAACCTTACCCTTTTTGACATAGCATGCATGTTCTGTGTGTGAGGATATAATCCATATTGTCACTCTGTTCAGTTCTGATGTGGTTAAAGGCAGGGAAATTGAAGCACAAACAATAAAGCAGCACTAAATAGTTTACAGAGTGAAATAACCCTCTGTGGAAGCTGTCTGTTGAGTGGTTTAAAGAGGGTTAATGTTCCTGCAGAGTCAACCCATCCTCAGTACTTGACAAAATTCTTACTGCTGTCCTATAAAACAGATTTACTGTATTGTATCCTCTGATCCCTGTCTCGCTCCCACAGTCCCAAGACATGATGGTCAGGTTAATAGGTAACTCAACACTGGCCTGTAGTTGCAACTTAGAGAAATCCATTAAGGTTGTTAAGTCAGAGAGAAAACAATGTGCAACAGGGAGAAGTGAAACTAATTCAGGGGCAGATTTAGTCCTAAAATGGGCATGCAGCAGTTCTGTTTTAAACCAAATTTGGTGTCTGCAGACTTGGGCATACACTCCCTCGCAGAATTGGACAGATAACGACATTGCGAACCCTTTGGAAATGGTGCTGTTTTCTATGCAGGTGCTTTGTCTATCTCTATTGATAATAATAGTAATAATAATAATAAAAGAGTGCTGCCACTGGCATTTTGATTTCAATGATTGATAATGTTGATTCAAATATTAGAGGTGTGCAAATCCCCCGATTCAAGCTCTGCCGATTCAAAATCAATTCATAGAAATCCAAAAATCAAATCATATATTTTTATTTAAATTTAATGTCTATTGCATTTACATGATGGATACTTTATACTACTTTATTGATCCCCAAAAGGGAAATTCAAGGTCAACTTAGAGACATGACACAGTGACACAACATACACATACATCATAACAGGATGTTAAAATAATAAATAACAAATCCACATACACATGCCTTGCGAAAGTATTCGGCCCCCTTGAACTTTTCAACCTTTTGACACATTTCAGGCTTCAAACAAAGATATAAAAAAAATATTTTTTGTGAAAAATCACCAACAAGTGGGACACAATTGTTAAGTGGAACGAAATCTATTGGATATTTTAAACTTTTTTAGCAAATAAAAAACTGAAAAGTGGTGCGTGCAAAATTATTCGGCCCCTTTACTTTCAGTGCAGCAAACTCACTCCAGAAGTTCAGCGAGGATCTGTGAATGATCCAATGTTGTCCTAAATGACTGATGGTGATAAATAGAATCCACTTGTGTGTGATCAAGTCTCTGTATAAATGCACCTGCTCTGTGATAGTCTCAGGGTTCTGTTGAAAGCGCAGAGAGCATCATGAAGACCAAGGAACACACCAGGCAGGTCCGTAATACTGTTGTGGAGAAGTTTAAAGCAGGATTTGGATACAAAAAGATCTCCAAAGCTTTAAACATCCCAAGGAGCACTGTGCAAGCGATCATTTTGAAATGGAAGGAGTATCAGACCACTGCAAATCTACCAAGACCTGGCCGTCCCTCTAAACTTTCAGCTCAGACAAGGAGAAGACTGATCAGAGATGCAGCCAAGAGGCCCATGATCACTCTGGATGAACTGCAGATAACTACAGCGGAGGTGGGAGAGTCTGTCCATAGGACAACAATCAGTCGTACACTGCACAAATCTGGCCTTTATGGAAGAGTGGCAAGAAGAAAGCCATTTCTCAAAGATATCCACAAAAAGTCTCGTCTAAAGTTTGCCACAAGCCACCTGGGAGACACACCAAACATGTGGAAGAAGGTGCTCTGGTCAGATGAAACCAAAATCGAACTTTTTGCCCACGATGCAAAACGATATGTTTGGCGTAAAAGCAACACAGCTCATCACCCTCAACACACCATCCCCACTGTCAAACATGGTGGTGGCAGCATCATGGTTTGGGCCTGCTTTTCTTCAGCAGGGACAGGGAAGATGGTTAAAATTGAGGGGAAGATGGATGCAGCCAAATACAGGACCAGTCTGGATGAAAACCTGTTGGAGTCTGCAAAAGACCTGAAACTGGGACGGAGATTTATCTTCCAACAAGACAATGATCCCAAACATACAGCAAAATCTACAAAGGAATGGTTCACAAATAAACGTATCCAGGTGTTAGAATGGCCAAGTCAAAGTCCAGACCTGAATCCAATCGAGAATCTGTGGAAAGAGCTGAAAACTGCTGTTCACAAACGCTCTCCATCCAACCTCACTGAGCTCAAGCCGTTTTGCAAGGAAGAATGGGCAAGAATGTCAGTCTCTCGATGTGCAAAACCGATAGAGACATACCCCAAGCTACTTGCAGCTGTAATCGCAGCAAAAGGTGGCTTTACAAAGTATTAACGCAAGGGGGCCGAATAATTTTGCATGCACCACTTTTCAGTTTTTTATTTGCTAAAAAAGTTTAAAATATCCAATAGATTTCGTTCCACTTCACAATTGTGTCTCACTTGTTGGTGATTCTTCACAAAAAATAAATTTTTTATATCTTTATGTTTGAAGCCTGAAATGTGTCAAAAGGTTGAAAAGTTCAAGGGGGCCGAATACTTTCGCAAGGCACTGTGTGTATATATATATATATATATATATATATATATATATATATATATATATATATATATATATATATTTTTTCATACTGTGTACTGTATATATAGATACACAAACATACTGTACATTGGAAAAGTAACTACATTTACATACTGTGAATTGTTTTAATTCAATTGATTTTTGAATCAATATTGAATTGAATCGTGAGCTTACAAATCGGAATCAAATCGTGACATTTTCCAAATCGTACACCCCAACTAAATATGTTACAAAAACGCATACAATTATAATAAATGAATGTTTCCTGTGTTGAATCGTCAACTCTTTGGCAGATTCTAGAAGTGCATACGCTGTACATTACTTTGCCTATTGCTCTATGCCTTCTTACCAGGAATTTGCGCTTCTGTTTCCACTGTGCGCCCTGAGCATTGGTGTGTCGGTGGGCCTCTGTCACCAGGTGGATCACCTCCCACTCGCTGTCGGTGGGCTCTGGACGGTTCTGGAGGGTTTTTACCATTCCCTCCCTCTTGCGTCGCTCCCTGTTCTCTTCAATCAGACGCCGTTTAGCCACTCGCTTTGAGTCATCCAGAACCACTAGGAGGAGATGGTGGGAGGCAGACGAGGAGGAGGGTGAGGAAGAGGAGAAAGAAAGAGAGTGTTAAGGAGAAAAAAGCAAAATAGAGTTATGTAACTAGTTGGCGTGTTGCCTAAAGTCTGCATATAGTCGAAAGTTGCAGCTTCTATTTAAAGACCTCACACCGTGCATTAATACTGCATCACTATAATTGTGTGATTTTTGCATGTGTGTACAAGTACGTAGGTGCAACACTCACAATCCATGGCCATGCCCACTGCAATGCACTTCTTGAAGCGGCAGAGCTGACACTGGTTGCGGGTGATCTTGTCGATGATGCAGCAGCCATCGTACTTACAGGAGTAGCTGGGGTGGAGGTTCTTTTGAATGGTCCTACGGAAGAAACCCTGGAGACAGATGGAGAGAGAGAGACAAACATTCAGTGTCGCTTCTAGACAAAGTAGAGGAATATAGAGGTAGAGAGGCACATACAAATCCACGAGTGTGATGCTGACAACAAGGGATGAAAACTTACAATGGCTGAACTGGCAAGGGCAGGCGTTTTTTTGTTTTAAGATTTTTGTTATGCAATTTTAGAGCTTTTATTTCTGACAGGACAGCTTTAGACATTAAAAGGGAGACGGGGGACTGACATACAGAAAAGGGCTGCAAGTTGGAACCGAACATGCGGTCGCTGAGTCGAGGACTGAGCCTCTGTATATGAGCGAGCGCTCTACCAGACGAGCTACCCAGGCGCCCAGGGCAGATATTTTAATTATCACTGCTGCTTCTTCTGTATGACAAAACTACTTGTATGATAAAATTAATTTAATTAACATATTACATTTTATACATTTTTTGGTTCTTTTGGCATCCTAATGGTTTAGCCTTGAATTAGCTGCAGCTTTGAGCCTTTGGCCATGGTTAGCATAACTATCACCAAATCAACGTGCATGCTCATCTGCAGAACAGCCAACCGGGAACATACTTTTTCTCTGAAATGACTTGTGATTGGCCATAGTCTTCTGTCACGGACTAAATTTTCTAAAGTCTGAAAACAGAGCAAAGAGGAGGTGAAGAAGTCTATTTACTGAGACCACTCTGATTGCAATAGGCTGAAAAGGTTATTAGGGAAGTTTTGACAAACAATGCCAAAACCAAACTGCCTTCCGCATAGATTTCTATTTTTTAGGGATGACCAATCAATCATACATCAAGCACGTCAATGCCAACTCAGCTTAACCACTATCCATTTAGCGGCGCCTTCGAATGTCATAGATGAACAAACTTCAACAGAAGCCGACAGCAAGGAAGACAAATGGCAGAGATGAGCGTTGACGTGACAATAGACAAATATGTTAATATATAATCTTTCTGTGGCTGTACACAATGTGTCTTTGACCTTTGATGTGTGTTTACCTTCAAGTGACTGCTTGAGTGTGTGTTTTTTGTGTGTGTGTCTGTGTGTGCGCATGACTGTGTGGCTGATATGTGACTGTGTGTAGAAGCAGTTGATCTCAGAGGCTCACACATCAGGTTTTCTGACAGATACAATGTGTTGGTTATACAACTGCTGTGTCAGAATTTCTGGAATTTTGTGTGTGTGGGTACCTTGCAACCCTCGCAGGTAATGCAGCGGTAGTGGTAACCTGTGGCCTTGTCGCCACACACCACACATGGCTCATCCTTTTCGAGGTAGCTGGGGATGTACCCTGAGAGAGAGAGAACCAAGGGCAAAGACAATGTTACACTGAATAATATCTTGTTTTTTTTTATTTAAATTACCAATACACAACATTTGTATCCCATCAGTATCACTCTGGAACTACTTAAAGGAATAGTTTACATGTTTTGTGTGAGGTTGTAGTCCATAGTCAGCATTTGAGCTACAGTAGGTGCACACCCCCAGTTTGGAGAAGCAGACAAGAGTACCAACACGGAAGCTAAGCAATGCACTGCTGTGGATGGGGGCAGCAGCTAAAAAAAATAAAGACACTTAGAAAAAACGACATCAATTTAAGCGTGCGCTATTATTTAGAAAATTGTCACCGCTCTTTACGGTTGCTGGGCTACCGCTGCTTCTTGCCAACCAACATCTACTATAAGTGTAATACACTGAAAATAACCTGATACAACCCTACTTAAAAAAATCCAAACTACCCCTATAAGAACATCCACCTTATTTGTAAAGGGTAAACACCGGTTTTTTTTTTTTATCCCTATTTTCCTATGTTTTTGTGTCGAAGTGACTGATCAATCTTTGACATTGGTCCAGTATTAAGCAAGATCGCTGCAGTTGGCAGCGGCCGAAACAAGCTACAATGTAAATTAATGGGGCAATTGTCCAGCTTGTATTTACCTTCACAAAAATGCTCTTTTATTTCAACCAAAACTAGAGTGATGGTTGGAAAAGTGGAAAGACGACCCAAAATGGCTTTTAATAGTTTTATTTTGTTTCTGTCGACTTTGAACAAAGTGTTTTTTACAATGGGAAAATTACTATTTATATACATGGAGTCTGGTGGGTTAAGAAAATGCAATTTCACTGAGGTGAAAAACGAGCACTTTGTGATGGTAAATACTTATAAGACAATTGCCCAATTAACTTCCATTGTAGCTTGTTTCCGACTGCCGACTAAAGCATTCTTGCTCAATACTGGTCCAATTTCAAAAAATGTCGTCCCCATTAGACACAAAAACACGGAAAATAGGTTGAAAAATAGCCAAGTATCCTAAAAATCTTTAATGTTTTCTGCTGGGGTAAAAGGTTTATAATATAAGCAATGTTTGTAAACTATAGTTTAAGTCAGATCTTTGTTTTAAATTATGACAAACTTCCTCTTCAATTACATATACAAACATACATCAAATCAACGTGATCACAATATATATATGTATAGAGTATTTGAATTGTTCCCTCTCTGTACTTGTCTTCCTCCCTCTGCAGCCTTTCCTTTAAACTAAAAAAGAGGGCAGTTTGTTCTTTGTCAAATCCTACAAGACCAGTTAAACAGCGGCACCAGGCACAAAGACATTTCCAGTCATTTCATTTGATATATAGCTAAGAAACTGGGAGGAGGAGGAGATGGCACACTGCAACCCCCCCTGCAGAGCTTTGTATTTTGTACATTCTGTACATACTGTATATGTGCCTGACGTTCTCATGACAAATATGCTAGAGTGTGAGTGCGTGTGTGTGTGCGTGCGTGTGTGTATATACTGAGGTGTGGTGAGCACTGTGACTGGCAGTGTCAGTTGGGCTCTGCCTTTTGGCTGTGTAACAGATTTTAGAGGAGAAGAGGGAGGGCAAGAAGAGGATGGTGGAAAAGAAAGAAAAATGAGGAAAAGACGGCAGCGAGCCAAAGGGGCAGAAGTGTCATTTTGGCCAAAATTATATATATATATATATATATACACTCACCAGCCACTTTATTAGGTACCCCATGCTAGTAACGGGTTGGACCCCCTTTTGCCTTCAGAACTGCCTCAATTCTTCGTGACATAGATTCAACAAGGTGCTGGAAGCATTCCTCAGGGAGTTTGGTCCATATTGACATGATGGCATCACACAGTTGCCGCAGATTTGTCGGCTGCACATCCATGATGCGAATCTCCCGTTCCACCACATCCCAAAGATGCTCTATTGGATTGAGATCTGGTGACTGTGGAGGCCATTTGAGTACAGCGAACTCATTGTCATGTTCAAGAAACCAGTCTGAGATGATTCCAGCTTTATGACATGGCGCATTATCCTGCTGAAAGTAGCCATCAGAAGTTGGGTACATTGTGGTCATAAAGGGATGGACATGGTCAGCAACAATACTCAGGTAGGCTGTGGCGTTGCAACGATGGTCAATTGGTACCAAGGGGCCCAAAGAGTGCCAAGAAAATATTCCCCACACCATGACACCACCACCACCAGCCTGAACCGTTGATACAAGGCAGGATGGATCCATGCTTTCATGTTGTAGATGCCAAATTCTGACCCTACCATCCGAATGTCGCAGCAGAAATCGAGACTCATCAGACCAGGCAACGTTTTTCCAATCTTCTATTGTCCAATTTCGATGAGCTTGTGCAAA
Organism: Etheostoma perlongum; assembly: GCA_026937815.1. Lineage (NCBI taxonomy): Eukaryota > Metazoa > Chordata > Actinopteri > Perciformes > Percidae > Etheostoma > Etheostoma perlongum. The sequence continues at coordinate 4,735,702 of CM049391.1, read as the reverse complement.
TTGTAGCCTCAGTTTCCTGTTCTTAGCTGAAAGGAGTGGCACCGGTGTGGTCTTCTGCTGCTGTAGCCCATCTGCCTCAAAGTTCGACGTACTGTGCGTTCAGAGATGCTCTTCTGCCCACCTTGGTTGTAACGGGTGGTAATTTGAGTCACTGTTGCCCTTCTATCAGCTCGAACCAGTCTGGCCATTCTCCTCTGACCTCTGGCATCAACAAGGCATTTCCGCCCACAGAACTGCCGCTCACTGGATGTTTTTTCTTTTTCGGACCATTCTCTGTAAACCCTAGAGATGGTTGTGCGTGAAAATCCCAGTAGATTAGCAGTTTCTGAAATACTCAGACCAGCCCTTCTGGCACCAACAATCATGCCACGTTCAAAGTCACTCAAATCACCTTTCTTCCCCATACTGATGCTCGGTTTGAACTGCAGGAGATTGTCTTGACCATGTCTACATGCCTAAATGCACCTAAATGCCTAAATGCCGCCATGTGATTGGCTGCTTAGAAATTAAGTGTTAACGAGCAGTTGGACAGGTGTACCTAATAAAGTGGCCGGTGAGTGTGTGTATATATATATATATATATATATATATATATACACATACATTTATCATTGAAAAGAATCAAGGTGGAGAGAGAAAAAAGAATCAAATGAAAATGTCTGTGAAATATGGAGAGAAAAGCATATTTGCTACTAAAAAGTAGTAGAAGAGAAAGACCCCATCATTGATAGAGGGAAAAGAAAACACTGAGGCGGAGAAGAGAAACAGGCCAAAGAAAAGATAACATGGACATCAGAGAACGATCATATAGGAAAAGTGTCAGCTTCAGTGTGTTGGCAGGGCGAGCAGCAGCAGCCGGATCCCTGAGCCAGTCTGCTGAGAACTGTGTTTGGAAGCCAAGCCCAAAATCAATACCACTGCAGCTCTGTGGCTCTGGCTACCTGCCCTTCACATGACGGGTCCTGCAATACCTCCACCAAGAAAAACCAGGGAAAGGGAAGGAGATTTTTTTTCTAGTGTGGCTGAGTCAAGAAAATATTTTGTCTTCAAAAGTTTTACAACACAACATCTGCAATTTGGTTTCATCAAAGCGTGTAATTCCACGTGGTATCAGGTCCCTGAAGGAGTCTTGCATGTTAACAGCACAGTGAGGTGATATTCAACACTGTAACCACTGACAAAATCAAGATTTTTGACTTTAAAAACACAGCTGTTGTACAGAATCTAGTGTGGCCACTACTGCTGTGTTTACTGTCCCTTTCCTGACTAGAAATAACATTTCTAAAATTTTTCATCTATTACTTTAACATCTGAGGATGAAAGACACATAGGCGCATCTAAACAATGTTGACAAAAAACTCCTAATCAAAAAGCGATATTATAAAATTTCACTTCAGACAGTTATTTACTATTTGAATCATATTTAAGCTAAGACTTTGGTAAACCCATTGATATTAGGCATTTCCTGATATATCGGTATTGGCATTTATAATAGCCTATTAAAAAAAAAAAAAAAAAAACGTACTGCCAACCATGTTATGAACGTTAGCGTTGCATAGTTTGTCCACCAGAGGGCGTTCTACAACGTGCCTGTTGGCAACATTGATTATTTTTTTGTTAATGTGTTTTTGTTCAAAGGACTTTAAGTTTCATATCTTAAGTTTGTATTTTTATACATTTAATTTATCAGAACTTTAATATATTTTGATGTTCCTCTGTTCTATTGTGACAATAAAACAAATTATTATTTTATTTTCAATTAATCTATAGATTTATTTAGATTAGTTCTTTCATTATTTCATTATTATTTGAACTATCATGTTCAAATTTCTCAGTATGTCTTATCACAAACTGATTCCATATACAATCATCTGAGACAGTATACATTTGCTAAAAAGTGGCAAGCTTATTTCATAAATTTACTAATTTAATTACAAAATATAATTAATTAATTGAGTGTTAAAGCTGCTTTAATGTATATAGCATATTATGCCACTGCGGCCCGCATATGTCAAGCTGACAACATAGCCATACACATATTATTACCTTTAAAATGTGTTAGCAAACAGTTGCCTTTTCACACATCCAGCAGAGACGGCGCAAATTAGCATTGGAAACAAGATTGATAAAAGTAATGAGAGTGAACCCAAACTGTGAAACTAGCAACAACAAGCTTAAAAATGCTAAAACGCTCAGTAGATCTGCAGAGTCAGCTGATAATTCTTTGAGAGTGTGTCGCTCACTGCGAGTCTAGCTTTTAAATTTGTAGGAAAATCTTCTGTCCGTCCACTAATCATTTCAACACTAGAATCAATTTAGTTATCTCAGAGTAAACTGCATTTTTTATTTCACATGTAATATACAGTACCTCTTTAGTGATATGACAGGGATGTGCCTCTTTGCTTAATCAAGATTATGAGCTGTGAATGTGGTCGAAACGCTGACCAACATCAACGCACGTTAGACTCTTTAGTGTCCTGGAAGCCTGTTGAAGCATCCAAAGTCTGCCCGAGGGCCCACTTGACCGCAGGAAAAACCTGACATCATTACAGCGCTTGTAATTCAATCTCAAACAACCAGGCTGACATATTGTCACACTCTCCCAGTTGAAATGAACCGTGGCAGGTAGAATGTGGTACAAGATTCCAGCAGTGAAGCAGAGAGGCAGGCAATAAGCGAGTTCACTGTGGAGGGGACTGGCCTTGGGAGATATATATTTTATGAATGCCAAATCACCCTTCCTGTAGAATTTTATGTTGGTGCTCCTCCCACCCTACCTCTGTTCCCATCACTCTCTCTTACCTTCTTTACTCGCTTCTTTCAGCTCGGGGGATTTGGAGCTGTCACTCAGACAACGTGCTGCGTCCAACAAGAAAGCAGACAGAGCACAACTTTTGTTTATTGATGACAGATGCCAAGATTGTGTTTACTTTCTCTTTGGAGCACTAGCTTCTGTGCAGTCACTCAACTGCATGCATTCACTGTGGTGAGACTGACAGCTAAAATACTGTATTCCTTTTCTAAAAACTTATTAAGACTACAAAAATGAATCAAAATATAGCTGTTCAAAATGAAAGGTTCCCTGTATTTGGAGAGCTTTTATTCTCTAAAAAGGAGAGGTGTGTTTCTAACGAGACAAAAGAAAATCTTCAGACTTCATTCACACTTCAGGTACGAAAGTGGAGGTTTGTTTGCTAGCTGCCACTGCAGCGCTGCTTTATAAAGTCCCCCCCACCACCCTCATCAAAACACCACCCATCAGTTACTCACCAGTCATACTCTTCAACGAACATTGGCTGTTCTTCCTCTTCCTTTTCGGGCCATTGAGCCACCTGGGAGAAAAAGAGAAAGGCAAAATGAGTAGAAATGTTTGAAAATATAAATATTCAACCTTTATGTATCTGAATAAAAAGACGCACATAAAAACACACTGCAATCTGATTCAAACTGGATCAGCCAGAAAGCCATCTGTCCAGTTTGGCTACATATAAAGGAAACATTTGTGTAAAAAGTCTCCTAATTCCACCGCTTCCTGCTCTCTGAAACTGCAAAGCACAGAACAAGTAAGCAGGACAGCACTGCTTCCCTTGCACGGGATAGGTCACGTTTGTTGACATGTTCATCAGTTGCAGAACCGAGCTAATGAGAATGCTCATTATCCCCAGGTGGAAATACAATTAAATGACCTTTCTTTGCGTGTCATGCATCCAGGTATATGTTAATACCACATGTAAATGAGCTTGATGACATTTTTAGAACACACAATACACCGAAAAGTGAGGAGAAAATGTCATAAGCTTATGAAAAAGGATACTTTCTAGAAACTTTTTGCATTTTGTCTTTGTATTATCCTGTGTGCCAACTAGGGCTGCACGATATGAGGAAAATATAACGTTATATATATATATATATATATATATATATATATATATATATATATATATATATATATATATATATATATATATATATATATATATTATATATAACCATATTACTACCGATATTGCAGTGTGCTAAGTTCTGCTGCTTTCGGTATTCTGCTAAATTACAAAAAATTGCTTGTTGAAATTATAAGAAATGAAAGAAAATCCTTTTATTAAATAAATTAATACTGGATTGGACCAAAACAATGACAGTTGGATTTTAAAGTGTGTTTTTTTTTTCTGCTGATAAAATATCTCTGAGTGTCTTTCGCGATATGTCGCAGCTTTCTAGCTGCCATGGTGGCAAAGAACTCATTGCTGTCCAATAGGGCTGCACGATATGAGAAAAATATGCAATACATGATAACGTGTTTGAATATCGCGATAACAATATGACTTGCAATAAATTAACAGATATTAGTACTCAGTTCTGCCTTTCTGTTGCTTTCAGTTTTCTTTTAAAATTCAACAAATTGCTTGTTGAATTCAAAACAAATAATAATTTCTAACATTCTTTTATTGAACAAATTGAACACTGAATTGGTAATGACAGCCACAACTAAAAGAAAAATGACATATACACTTTAAAGTGCATATTTTCTTTCAACTAACACAAAATATCTTGCAGTGTTTATCGCGATATGTCGCAACCTTTCAAGAGATGAATATTGCGCCAGTTGATATTGCAATGACGACAAAAAACAACATATTGTGCACGGCCCTGTCATGGCCTTTGACCAACAATGCGATGATGATAAAAAAAAAGATACATTGTGCAGCCCTAAGCCCAAACAGGTGGTACTCAAATTAAATTAAACAGTAAAAGAGCTCTGTCTAGACCAGGGGTGTCAAACGTACGGCCCGCGGGCCTGAACTGGCCCGCCAAGGGGTTTAATCTGGCCCGCAGAATAAATCTGAAAGTGAAAAATTGCAAGAGACATGAGCTAAAAAAGTTTTAATAAACTGCTATTCCTAAATTGTCCGCTAGGGGCGCACTGTTTTAGACATGGAGCAGCTGAAGAAGAAAAAGAAAAAACAATGCTGAGATAGACACAGCTAATGTTAAGTGATTACTACGACACATCTACTTACTTTTGTACTCACCTTTACACCCTCATTAGCCAAAATGTCTTTGTCAAAAAGGAGAAAAGTGGATATTGAATGTAGAGTTTTCCAAGAAAAATGGTGATGAGAAAATGTTACAATGTTTTGTTATGCTCCTTGACAACACTCTAAAACACTCTGATTAGGCCACTTATATAACTTGTTTTAATCATTGTTTTATCAGTCTTTCCAAGTAGGTCAGTTGTATAACTTGTTTTGGTCACATATCGAGCTCATGTTTTGAGAGCGGCTTTCCTGTTTCAAAAACATGCTTTCGAAGCATGTCGGACTCACCAAGGGATAAGCTGAGAGCAAGAACTGGCCCTCCTATGCTCGCACACTATCCTTTGTTTGTTAGAGAATAAAAGACGGGGAAGTCCCTCAGCCAAGTAGAGTCTGCTGCGGGTTGCGTACGGACGCCCAGCTACGTTGATGCTGCGCTGCCCGGGCTGACGGCTCTCCAGTCCTGTGTCACGGTAAGAGCTCTGATGATAGGTTTCATTAGCATCACGTGTTGAATGTAATATATGCTTGCTGCTTTGCTGTATTCTGTGGCGGAATAAAAAGACATTTGTTCTAGCAGATACAGTGTTTGTGTGTTTTGTGGCCGACCACTCCCGATCCTGTATAAAGATTTCATAAAACAAATGGACAGCTTCCTATTTATTCAGAGGTGAATGGGAAACCTGTGTGCTTGGTGTGTATGCAACACCTGTCGGTGTTTATGGAATATAATATTTGGCGCCACTATGAAACTCAGCATGGTGAAAAATACGATAGCCTGCAAGGACAACTGAGACGAGAGAAGATAAATTAGTTGCTGGTGGGTCTGAAGAAACAGCAGTCCGTTTTCAATCAGAGCCGAGAGGTCAGAGAAGCAGCGGTAAAAGCCAGCTACATTTGCTAACAAAATAGCATTAGCATTTACTTCTTTCCACTAAAACAAAGGGAAACACATGAATTTATTGTTTTTTATAGCTATGGTTAGCTGTGCTATGATTTTAATTGTCCGGCCCACTTAGCATCAAATTAGGCTTTATGCGGCCCCTGAACTAAAATGAGTTTGACACCCCTGGGTTAGACCAACAAGTAAAGGTTAAGTCATAGGGACAAAGGGAGGTATTGGCAGAAAATGTTCTTGAGGGTGTGAAACAATTAAAGCCCTGCCATACCAGTCTAATTATTAGGATACACATGAGAAAGCCTCGCAATAACAGAAACACAAAGACAGCTATTATAACTCTATTATACATCAGCAGCATGCTCAACAAGCCGGTGCACTCAGCTACACACCTCCAACCACACTGACACATGTGAAAGGCATGTAAAGTACTGATGTGAACCGGCAGCTTTGAAGGGTTACAAAAGTGCACAGATGGAGGAGGGAGAGAGCTAAGCAGAAGGGAGGAGAGGAAAAAAGCATGTGTGAAAAGAGAGTAGGGTAGAGAAAGAGAGAGAGAATGAGAGAGAGAGAGAGAGAGAGAGAGAGAGAAAGAGAGAGAGAAAGAGAGAGAGAAAGAAAGAGAGAGAGTCAGTCAGTGAGTGAGTGCTCCTCATCAATGCTTGATGTGTTCCGAATCCCAAAGTCCAGCTCTCTGCTCTCAGACACTCCCAGTAGCCTCCAGCTCTCCTCCCACACCACGGCTCTTTAATACTCCCTCCAGGAGAGGGAGCTGGACTCCATTAGCACCATTAATAAAAGATCCACTCGGTTAAGATGCAACACACAGGCCTGCAGGTTACATTTGCTCTGGGAAGGAATTGAAGTACAGTCTGTTATTTATGATTTTGTAGGAAGGATCCCTCGTTTGTTGCTATTTAAGATTTTTTTTTGGAGCTTTTGTACCGTTCTGAATCAAAGGTCTGGTGTCATATGTTGTACAGATTATAAATCCCTTTGTGATTTGTACAGCTGTATAATGCTCAAAATCCTTAGAACCGCTTTAAATTCCATAATATCAATGCATTGGGAACACTGCACAGTCAATTCCAAATTGAAACGTGACCCAAATTGATCAAGTTTGTGTTCTACCTTTACAGAAAGTGAAGAAAAGGGAATATTAGGCTGTTCAAAATAGCAGTATTTGCATTTTTCTTTACAAACTCAAACATTTACTGTATAAACTGAAACATGTCTCAAGGGTTTGCTTTACTTTACTAATATTTAGTTGCATAACCATTATTTCTGAGAACTGCTTCACATCTGTGTTGCATGGAGTCGACCAACTTCTGGCACCTGTGAACAGGTATTCCAGCCCAGGACGATTGAACTACATCCCACAATTCCTCTACATTACTGGGTTTTGCCTCAGAAACAAGTGTCCTATGGGATTGAGGTCCAGGGATTGGGCTGGCCACTCCATAACATCAATCTTCTTCATCTGGAACCAAGACCTTGCTCGCTTACTGGTGTGTTTTGGCTCATTGTCTTGTTGAAAGACCCATTTCAAAGGCATCTTCAGCATAAGGCAACATGACCTCTTCAAGTATTTTGATGTATTTAAACTGATCCATGATCCCATGTATGCGATAAATAGGCCCAACACCACAGTATGAGAAACACCCCCATAGCATGATCTTTGCACCACGATGCTTTACTGTCTTCACAGTGTACTGTGGCTTCTATTCAGATGAATGGGGGTCGTTGGACAAACTGTCTGCGGCCCCAAGACCCAAAAAGAACAATTTCCTCTCATCAGACCTCAAAATGTTGCTTCATTTCTCCGTTGGCCAGTCAATGTGTCCTTTGGCAAATTTCAACCTATTCAGTACATGTCTTATATTCAGCAATGGGACTAGCTGATTTATTTGCTTCACATAGCCTTCTTCTGATCGTAACAGTACTCACAGGTAACTTTAAGTCCTCGTTGATTTTCCTGGACCTGATCATTGGTTGAGTCTTTGCCATTTTGGCTATTCTTTGATCCATTTGAATGGTAGTTGAACATTTTTTACCACGTCGTTCAGGCTTTGGATGCCATTTCAAAGCATTTGAAATCATTTTGGTTGAACAGCCTATACTTTTCTGCACTTCTTTATATGTTTTCCCCTCTCCAATCAACTTTTTAATCAAAGTCCGCTGTTCCTCAATTCATGTCTGGAACAACCCATTTTGCTGATTATTTCAATGTGAAATGCACTATAACCAGCATACATTTGCTTCCTTCCTTAAATATGGGCCATAACTTCTTCACAGAATCAATCAACTCACTAAGTGAACACAACACTGCTATTATTTTGAACATGCCCCTTTTCAAGTACAGATGATTCAATTACACAAAATGAGCAGCATGCATGTCATGACTGTTGGGTCTGTTGGTTTTCTATGACTCTACAACACTTACTAGTAAATTATTTGCCATGTAGAAATATCACCTCTACAAAAAATTATGATTTATGAGGTTAGTGATGATATACTATTATGTTGAACACAACTGTATATATATTAATAAGGTACTGACTATATTACTGAGGTATTTAGTTAGGGCTGGGCAATATTCATATCTATATTATTCCGACATCGATATATGAGGCTAGATATCATCTTACATTTTGGATATTGTGTATCAAGTGTCTTTTCCTGGTTTTAAAGCCTGCATTACAGTAAACTGATGTCATTTTCTGAACTTCTGAACCATACTTAGTAGCTGTTTTAGTTATTTCCTTTACCCACTTAGTCATTGTATCCACATTGTGAACACACATGGAGATATAAAAACTCTAAAAAAAAAAACAAGTCTAAAATCTTCCTGCCAATTGAGATATTGCTTCTAAGTTCACGCTCGACAACAGGTGTTTGGCTGTTGTCTGCTGTTACAACAGTCCTTGCCATTTTGTACAAAGAGGTATCAGTTACAAGTTATTTTGTTTCCGTTGTACTTTGCATGGCAGGATAACTCACTGTGAATTAAATATGCATACCAGCATCTCTGGCTTTCTCTAATTGGTCACTTTCTAATACGTGCTGTGGACCTGGGATTCAGTGATGGAAAAACACTGGTTTAAAGTCACTTAGTACATGAAAATATATAATGTAGAGATTTAATGTGAATCAAACTGTCTTATAGACAATATTGCACTGCTTCTAAATTACTCTTTAGGGCTGCACAATATATTGTTTTTTTTAACACACTGCGAAAGGCTACTACATATTGCGAAAGACTCAGAAACCATGAGTAGAAAACTGCACTTTTAAATGTAACTGTCGTTATTTTTAATGGTGCTTTATGTTCAATTCAATGTTCAATTTGTTCAATAAAATAATGTTGGAAATTATTTCTTTTATTTTTTTATTCAAATAGCAATTTGCTGTACTGAAAGCAGCAGAATTCAGTACACTTTAATATGTGTTCATGTATTATTTTTCAACGCGATATTCAACAACGTTATCACGTCACATATTTTCCTCATACCGTGCACATAGTTTCCGCTAGAACAAATTTAGTGACAGTCATGTGACCTGTAAGGTTTCATTTTACCGGTAAAACTGGAAATATTTTCTGTGTCTATTGCGCTTAAAAACAAACAAACAGGCAGGCTATATATAAAGAATAATATCATCAAGGGCTGTAGATTTATACTATTTTTATTGAAATGTAGGCTGCAACAGGCAGAGGGCAAAATCCTTAACCCTTGTGTTGTCTTCCCATCAACCATGAAAAAAACAACTTTTGTTGTTACTATATCAACGCTTCAGTCACTTTTTTCAAAGTTTTGTATTTTATATTTTAGTGTTTTTTTTCCATTGTTTTGGTCACTTTTTTTCAACATTTTAAATCGCTTTTTCGGACATTTTTTTCACATACTCTTTTTGTCACTTTTTCAATGTTTTGGGTGGCTTTTTTTAACGTGTTTTCCGAGTTTTGACCATTGTTTTTCTTTTTTCTTTAACGTTTTGGCGTGTGTTTATTTATTTTTTATTGATGTCCCGTATTTTCTGAAATGAAAAAAAACTTTGACAACGGGTCAAATTTGACCTGAGGACAACCTGAGGGTTAAATCAATGCACATAATTGTGACCTACCACTAGGCTGAGGAAATTAAACAACACAAACTACAGTACAAACAAACTGGCTCATAAAATTATCAAGTGCTGACTAGAATCAAAATAATTGTAAACAAGTGTCTCTCTGCAACTCGCAATGTGCATAAGCCTCTGTCTGATGCCGCGGCGCTGTTTGGATGCAGTTCTGCAGTTTTAACGAATGCTACCTGGGCTTGTTTGACCCACTATGGACAGATTTCACCGTAAACCCAAAAAATACATTGCAGGCTGTTCGTAACCGCAGACAGCTGTAATAATATATGGCATCTCGATGTGCGTCTGTGGCATTAATTAATTAATTAATTGTGGCTTAATTAATTATTAAGAGGTCCTGTAGCTGATGCCCACTTGTCCTCGCTGACAACTTCTTGCCTTCATTTACGTTAGCCTGGCCACTGCTTGGTTTTATAAAGTAATTCACAATATTTCCCTGTTTCGCCAGGGCTTTGACTGATCCGCTTGCTTGTTGACGTTTGTTGTATATCTATGGTAGTCTTCTGCTTTCAATCAGAACGAGGACGCGACATCTAGTTTTTAATTTATCGCATATGCTAGAGGCTACAGTCAAATGTCGGCTGAATGAAAAGAGATGATTGTTCATTGTTTTTGACATCATTGCAGTTGTTAATGGAACAAAAGATATGAAAAACACTGTAACCTACTTTAACACAATTCAAATTGTGCATACCATTCAATGACCGGTAATTACGGCAACTCAGATCGCAAGAGTGTGCAAAAAAAATCGATTCACTTTTGAATCGCGATTCAAGCTCTACAGATTAAAAATCTATAGAATTCCAAAAATGGATTCAAATTGTTTTTTTTGTAATAGTGTGTATACTATCACATGAGAAAAGTAACTACATTTACATACTGTGAATCGTTTTTTAAAATTGTGAATCGTTTTCTTTAACTTTAAAATCAATATTGAATCGTGACATTTTATGAATCGTGGACCCCTATCAGTGCAATCATAATAAGGCTACTCTCCTCTTAAGCCAGCATGTTTTTGATGTTTCACACCAGCAAACAATGTTTGCCCCTTGAAAACATACACAATATAATAGCCTGTTAAGTTCAGTGCTGTAATTGAGCTTAAATGGCAACTCAAACTGCACTTCACATTATACCTAGGCTTCAATTATACTGTGAAAACAGAATAAAAAGATGTCACAGCAGCAGAAAGACGAGTTGTGTTTTTTTTTTACAAACTGCCACTCAAAGGTAAATATCTCTCCCTCTGCCAATTTGCTTCCACATCAAACCATACAGCTGCTGGAGGCGACAAGCATCAACTTGACTCCTAGACAGTTCAGTATTTGCATGTGGCAGCATGTTGAATATGGAAACATAGGCAAAGTGGATATAAACATATACTTTTTCTTCATGTCTCTGTGTCAATCCTACAACAACCATGCATTCTCTGCATCTCTCCACTGAGATCTTGCATCCCAGCAACAAACCACTCATAACCACAAGCCTATAGACCACATGTTCATGGGTATTTTTGAAAAACACTTTATTCTCAAAAAAACAACAACTTTAAAGTACCGCTTTGAAACATCTGCATGAAAATGCAAAACCAATTGAAGCACAATCCTACAGTACAAAAAAGATGATGTAGGCCAATCAGAGGCCTGAAAAAAAGCTATTACTGGAAGGCTACCTTGATGGGCGCAGCAATCGCTCCGTAGTGCATTCGGACGCCTCTGTTCCTCAATTTAATGGACAAGTACCTGCACATTTATGTGTAAACATGTAAAAAGGTCCTGTTAGCAGTTAGAACCAGCACTATTTTGGATTTTGGACACCTCACAACAGGAGGTAACAACACAAAGTGATGACCAGACGAAAGGCTAAAGCGCATAGAAAAAGCTGCGTTTAAAAAAACACCTATGTAAGTGTATAGGTCACAACCTGCCAAATATTAAACTTTGTTTTCCCTCAGTTGAGCTGTGCATTGTTTTCACAGCACACATCTGACATATAATAACAGCCAGAGAATTAGCACAGCAATGGTATAATAATGAAATGATAACTCAAATCACGGCTATCTGAATAAGCTCCAGCTCTAACCCTCTATTAAGATCTGATGAATTCCAAAATAGAAATATTAGCAGTCTTTGCAGCTAAAAGCTTAGCATTGTTGGCTAGTGCTTTACACCGCTCTAAGAGCTCTCAGTGGAAAGAAGAGAAAAACTGTGTCAAGTGGCTCTAAAAAGCAAGCAGAAAGAAAACAAAAGCATGACCACAGAGCAGCACCGATACACTTGAGTGTGAAAATAATTAACTTCTTGTTTAATTTGATGGTTTGAAGCACAACTGTAAACAAGCATTTGAACAAATTAACAGAAAGATAAACTAATTTGGGGGCTTATGCAAAAAAAAGCAGGCAGCCTGACAGGATTTGAAATTACATCACACAGCCGGTTAACACGAGGCCACATGCGTGACAAATACAAGTACGCCTGTTCATGGAAAACATAATGCAGATGGGAATATTTTTTCAAGGAATGCAAGGTTCTGCAAGTTGGCGCAACATGCCCCTGTGCAGCAAAGGCATACCCCAGATTGCTTGACAAACTTCAGCTTTCAAAATCTGACGGGATAGGGAATGCAACACAACGCTGAGGTATACTCAGCATTGTGTTGTTATATAAGGCCTGTACTTGACTGTACTTTTTCTCTGTGTGCGCGCACACACACCCACACTCACGCACACACACACACTCACACACAGTATGACACTAAATGTTAACTTAAAGTTTCAATTTATTAGAAACAATATGATTCATATGCCCCAATTGCTGTGCAGAATATGTATACATGCTGCCCAAACAGCCCAAAAAATTCAGAATAAAGTAAAAAACACGAGTCAAAAAGATGTGACGAAAAAGACTTACAGTGCTGACCTGATGATGCAGTGGGACCGTAAAATATGCATGGCAGAGGAAAAGCGCTAGTTGAAGTTGCAGATGTAAATAACTAGCCGTAACACAGCTCTCATGCATAGACTTCTGTCTAGCTAGCTTTCTTACTCTCTTACATCCTGACGTCTCTACCAGTTGTGCTAAGTTTAGCCTGCCAACAGACTAAAATACCCTAAGCCTCTCCCTCCCTCTTCCTCTAATCTGTGGGACTTTCTTGCTTTGCCACTAGTACCACCCAGTCTACCCTGACTGAAGGACAACCAACTTCACATGTGACTGTGACACTGGAATGCATCTAACACGGAAGTGCTGTGCTGTCAGGTAACTGAGCACTCTCATGAGACTAGACTATTTTAGGACAAGTGCCGGTTTTATTAAGGCAAAAGCAGCACACGTGAGCAAATCAGCGATCAACACTAGTCAGAGAATCTGTCCTTAAAAGATAATTCCGCTCATGTTGGCACACCTAAAGGATAACATAGTTGTTATTTTACATATTTGTTGTTGTCAACAAATCCCACCAAAACTGTCTTTAAATACTCTATCTTTCCTAACCTGTCTGTGGCAAGTCCCAAACTCATTTGTTCCTGCTGAAGACCTTAATAAACAAATATGATCAGACATCTTAATCCCACACTGGGGAAATTTGGGTCACAAATATATAGATTCTTAAAAAAAAAAAAAAAAAAAAAAAAAAAAAGGGCTCAGTAATTTCTAAAAATAGCGGCTCACTGAAGTTTTTAGCAAACAAACGAGAGGAAGTAGTGTATTTGTTGGGGACAATTTTCAACGGCGGATTAATCTACATTTGGTGCTCTAGTGAGTATTGGCAGCAAGACGATGTGTTTGGGATTAAGTCAAAATAAACTACAGTGTGTGTGTTCGTGGTAATGAAAGAACATGTCACTCGGTGCAACAGTGTTACTCAAATATTTGTGTTTAAAAGTCTTTGGACAACAATGGAGCTCTATGGCACTGAGGAAGAAGATGAAGATACACAGACATAACTTGTTTCTTCTTTTCATGGAGTTTGTTGACAATAAGAAAAATATGAAATATTGCCAACATTATACTTTGAAAGGTAAATTCATCCAAATTACAAAAAGCCCAAGACAAAACACATACCTGTAGTAGTGTCTAGCAAGTCACAAAGTTTGGGGTTTTATGTATTATGGATCTAAATGGCAAATAATGAAATGCAACAGTAGTGTAGATGTCTCCCCATAAACAATTACCTGGCTGCATTTCCTGAAATGAATAGCCTCTAGGTTCTCTAAAAAATACGCTGCTATTTAGTTTTTTTAATTTAATTTTCATTGCTGTGAGCGCCACACATGAAATTCCAATTACCTCCATTATATTTGGGTGGAGCCAGAAATCTCACAGACCTCCAAAGTTCGTCACATAAAACTCAAAGTATCTACCTAGATACTACGGCTGTAATGATACACCAAACCCAAGATTCAGTTTGTATCACAATATTTGACCCACGATTCGATACAAACCTTGATTCTTATTTTATTTTATACTCAGTAAATGTAATACAACTTTTTTTTTTGGCATCGTTTTGTCACTGATTACATGCCGCTTTGTAACACAGTGATACAACACATACCTTATTTATTGATATTGATTGATTTCAATAATGATCAATCCATCACCAAAGATTCTTTTGTACCTTAAAATTATGTTTCCAAAATCGATTCAGTGGTTCATCAACTCGTTTGAATGAGACATAAGAATATTGGTAATGGTAACAGTAATAGACAATTCTGCTTCCAACCTGTAGGGGGCCCGAAGAGGAAAGGTGCTTTGGTACCTAATATAAAAGGTGCTAGTTGACAAGTAGCTAATGCTAATGCTTGGTCTACAACATTAGCTAATTATCGGTGGGTAACATAAGATTACGACACCGTTCAACACGCTCAGTTATTTTTAGTATGATTGTTACAGACGACTAATCTAATGGTAATTTTGCTTTTAGCCGTCTTTACAGTAAGCCAAATTTACCTGACAAAAGGGGGATAAGGCACCAAAAAGACTAATTAAAAATGTGGTAGCATTGGATCTGGGCAGGAAGGATAACTCTGGGAGTTAGAAAGGGTGTGTACTAGTTACAACTATTTTCGGGTGAACTGACCCTTTAAGTGAAGAAGACTGAGAGTAACCTGCTCTGAATCTCATGCTTTTTAAACAGACAGAACAATACAAAGACATGCAGAATACTCCAGAGAACTATATTCAAAACAGCGTCTGAATGAGGCTCCCTGTCCTATGTTTTTAGCGCCACAGTCGCCTTTTGTTTAGCATGCATGATCCAGGCCTACAGCTGGGTCCGTCCCATCCTATATACACGTATGCTGCACTAATGGGACACTTTGTTCCTTTATGTATCCCACCACTGTCTAAATTACAGGCTAAGCAAGAAGGGGATATACTGCAGCATGCTACTAAGTGAAAGCAAGACAACTCCCTCTGTCTACATACACAAGTTTAAAGCAACACACACAGAACCTTTAATATTGAACATTGAGCTACGGGAAATCCTCAGTATACATTCGGTACAATGAAACTACACAGACTTAATGGCTGAAAAACCCTGTATTTTGTAATATTTTTGTAATAATTTGTAATTTGCTACTTTAAATTTTATTCTATATTTTTCTATTTATTTTTCTATATTTCCAAACTGTATACATAGTTAGTGTTAAGTTATCCATTAAAAACAATTCTCTATAACCGAATTAAATCATTTATACATTTTTTTGAAAAACCCAAAACTAGGATTCAGTTTAATTTTCATTCATGTACAAACATGCACCTTTTAAACAAAAATATCGGTCATTTTTAATGAACCCCAGCATCTGGCACTGCGTCCAACCACTAACCTTTTCTTAGAGATGAATCAGTCGGTTTTATTCCTTTGTGTATTTCTGTATTCTTTATGATTTTTATTTTGTGTGCTTGTTTTTGCCAATTTCACAGTTTTCTGTAATTGTGGTCTCTGTTGAGATATCTGCAGGGGCATGCACGCGCACACACACACACACACACACACCTGCTGGCCACAGTTGGCCACAGTGGATCTCCATAATAACTAAGGTTGCAGTGATCTGATGCAGATGATGATGAAGTCATCTTTCAGTAACAGTTCCATGGCCAAAAATATTGCATTTTCAACTATAAGAAACACCACGCAACATATGCATTGCCACCTAATACTCCATAGATTTCAATCGACATAACAGGTGTACTACTGTGTATCCCCAGTAGATTTACTGTATGTATACACCTAACACACACAGTACTTCAAGTTCACGCCCATTTCATTTGCATACAGAACATACCATAGTTATAAACCAAACAAAAGACATTAATCCTTTGACAAAGATACAGGTACAAAGTACATATGCCTTTAACCCGCAAAAGGACAAGACTTCCTCCTGTCTCAGGGCAGGAAACACTTGTCAAAGGGAGGATTCTGAACGAGAGAGAGACTAGAGGGCTGGGGCCGACATTAAAGGAGATCACAGGAGGTAAAAACAACAAAAAAACATTATGTGGAAAAGGATAACATCTTCTCCCCGTGTGTCAAGATGCAAATGTTTTCTATTGACAGGAGATAGTTCCTATTTCTTTCTATATGTGTGAGTGTACAGTATGTTCGGTAGACAGATATTCCTCCCTCTGCCTGCACAAACAGGTTTGAGCGTACTCCCCATGCTATTCACAGCTGAGCGAAACAGGTTGTTCCTGTGGCGAATAAAACATTCTGATGAGCACAGATACCCGACTGGAAGCGGGAAGATTATGTACAGTACTAATGTAATGTTACAGCTGAAAAACCTTAAACCAATTCAATTTGAATTACCTTAAAGCAACACTTGAGGCGGAAGCAATTAACTGTGTGTGGCAATTCATTTATTTTTTTATATATATATATATATATATATATATATATATATATATAAAAAAACCTAATAATAATAATAATAATGTCTACTTTCTTAATCCTGCAAGGGGAAATTACAATGCTTTCACACAGGCCTGAATTACACACTCATGCTCAGGACCTATTCTATACATGCACTAAATGGAGAGATGTCAGAGTGGGGGGCCTGCCCATAGAAAGGCGCCCCGAGCAGTTGGGGGTTTGGTGCCTTGCTCAAGAGAACCTTAGCAGTGCCCAGGAGGGGAACTGGCACCTCTCCAGCTACCAGTTCCCCATCATACTTTAGTCTGTATGGACTGAGCTACTGCCAACCCTTATTGAAGGGTAGAATATGTGACATTACAGCATTAAAATGTCTAAAAACGACTAGACCTATGGTATGAGTTGTGAATAGGGCTGCACAATATGAGGAAAATATGCACAATGCAATAACGTTGTTGAATATCACGATAACGGTATTACTTGCGATAAATAAACAGATAAAGTGTTCTAAGTTCTGCATTTCTGCTGCTTTCATTATTTTGCATAAATATATTGCAAGATTTTCACAAGTTCAATAAATGCAACATCGTTCCAAAAGATCAATGAGTAAGTTTGTTAAATAATCTTGAATTCAAAAATGACTGGAATATTTATGATGAGGATTTTTTTCTCTCCATAAAATAGATAAGGGGCATATAAAAACAGACCAGGGACAAGAGATACATAAGATTGCACTCTTTTGTTCAGTTTTTTTTTTTTTTTATCATCTGGTCTCATTTGTTTCAGTGGAGGCTCTCAGAGAAGTGCAGTGGATCAAAGCAGGTGGCCACAGCACATCAACAACAAAGATTCCTGGATACAGAACACCAACCACACACAAACACACCACTGCGGTGTAGGCCTTTGCCACTGTTAATGCAACAAACTGCAAGAAGCCTTGCATCATCTGTGGGCTGTCATGTTAGGAGAACTGATGCAAGCTCCCGCTACATTTCCACGTTTGAACTAAATCCAGCATGACACACACTGTAAAACAATTTATGGATCATAATGAGCCATCAAGCCAAAAAACATGAAGCTTTAAGAAGCAAGCCGACACAAAAAAAGCATCAAACTTTCTGGTTTTAGCAACCCAGACAATGTTAGTACAGCTAACGTTTGACTGTCAGACAGAAAATCTGTTCACATTTATGCAAAATATATGGTTGAGCACTTCTATCAAACAATCTTTAATCCATTAGTACAGGTGTAATGTCTGGCTACATGCTGGTAACCATAGCATCACTTCAAAGAGCCTGAGCAGTTAAAAACAACAGGATGACAACATGCAGAGAGGAGGGGCAGAGATTTAACACAATCCGCATTCAGTCCAAACACACCGCTGACATCTAACTCTATGCAGCAACGGCTCCAGTCTGAAGTCCCGAGAGCTTAATTCTTCGTGCTTTTAATTACCCATGAGGTGCAAAGTGCTGCAGCCACCACTTGGTACAGGCGTTGGAACACAAGCAAAGATACACTGAATTCTTGCATCCACACATCTCAGATATAAAAAAAGAAAGGCTGGTGCACAGACTCCTACATCCATGACCGCACCAACTGTTCCTGTCCCTGAATGGCAGAGCTGTTAATCTCATGACAGGTGTTCATGTTAGGTGAGGAATCTCTCCAGGCCCTGCCGAATTGACTTTCTTAACACAGCTTGTAATGCAGTGCAAGGGAACACAGTGGAGCGGAGCTGCATTCTAGGCAGCCAGCTAATCTCTCCACATTTTAATAATAACAAACCCATCACAAGTGCTTTGTTTTTTTAACAAAATAAATAAATAAAGCTGTTTAAAAGTGTATTTTTTGACTTTGTGAATGACCATAATGCATATATTTATTGTTTTCATTATTCTGTTGGCAAAAAAGATTTTTGTGACAGCCATATAAATAGGTTTTTGGCAAAATGCTGCTTGCAGTGTTTACTTCCTCAACAACTCTAAATCAATCTGTCCGTCCATCGGTCCGTCTGTCTGAAGCTTCCACGATCTTCCTACACATTAGATTGCATATTTAAACATCCAGACGCGCTTGTGGAAGTGACCTCTGCATTACAACTTTCCCAGAAAGAAAGATTCCCTTTTTTATGTCCCCTCAAACTATCATATGAATTTCTACATTAACTAAGCTCCCCTTTCAAAGCCAATGCAGATGAATATTGACTGATAACGCTTTCATTCACCCAGAGGGCCCCGTTCTGCAGCGGCACAACGAGGGAGGCTCCATTCCACTAATATTATGTTTTCATTTATGAGAAGGGGGCTTAAACAGTGCAGTGTTTGTTTGTGTTCGGGTTGTCCTGACTGGTTGTGATTCTCAAGAAAATGAAGGAGTAGGGGGAGGGAGTGATGGGGTCTGACGTGGCTTGAAGCCTAGTTCTCAGAAAAACAATTTAGTAGAGAGGAAGAGAGTGACGGTGAGGAAAAAGAGGCGGCTTCATTGCTTAGCTTGTCTGGAAAAAAAAGGTCCACCATGGGAAAGATTTTAGACGATAAAAGAGAGAGTAAAAAACAAATATTCCCTTTTTGGATGTCCTTAGAAAACCTCCATACATAACACTATTACCTAATAACTAGGGATGTCACGATTCTCCAAATCTTCGATTAATTTATCGATTTTAAGATCACGGTTCAATTAGATTTTCAATTTTTACATTTAGCACAGGTTGCTGTGCCATTTTTAGACTAGATGTTATGCAATATATCTGACCTTTGTTCGCAATGTACCATTATGTACATTATGTTATTTTGAAAGCAAAAATGGTGGAAATTAAACCAAACTGTTTGTGACATATTATATGAATGTCTAATCTGTCATTTGATGCCTTTTCTTGGCTTCTTTATGCACATTAATACATCTTTTTACCTGGGGTGCCCAAACTTTCGAGCCGCACTCTATATCTTCAGTCAATTGTAAATAAAATAATCTGCCATCTAGTTTCTCTTTTGTAACAGCAGTCTTTTTCACAGGAGATGACATTCAAGGTCACAATTAACCAGACAAAAAACAATAAAACAGCCATGTCCGTAGTCTTCTCTGAACAATTAAGTGTCTTAAACTATTTCCGAACATATACCACACAGATAACTGCCATGTCAATCATGCTGCCAGTGGAAGAATATGGTACACGCACATAGCAGAGCTTGCAAACTGTGGCTTTTTTGTCGACAACGTGAACGTTGTCAACATAACACACTGGAAATCCAAAAACATAAATAAACTTGTTTATACAAAATGCGGTTGAAAAATAGTTTGCCTTTCCGCTCTCCAGTCATATACACACTTCCACCTGTGCCAGGTGAAGTCTACATATAGAGTTAACACCCCCTGACGTCATCATCATCATCATCATCAGAGGTATAAAACTAAAATCAGTGTAATGGCTTCAACCGGGAGAATGAACCAACTCACTCCTGTTTTTTTATCTCATTCATTCCGGCAGCGCTACGTATAGAATTTGCTCTAGAAACATCCAAACGCGTGACAGATAACTCACCGTTTCTCTTCTCCCTCTGATGGGTTAGGGTCTTGCTCCTTGGGCACGTCTTCCATTCACCTTAATTCCATCCAGCAGCCAATAATGAGAGACTGAGGCAAGCCCCACCCTCGGATGCACACTTTTCATTCGCCAGTTGGGAGGGCTCCGTCAGTGAAACATGACAGGGTCCTGTCCCTAGTTTTATTTGTATTTTTTTGGGAAGATTTCCAGAGGTTTCCAAGGTGAGGTTGACTCGCTATGAAACTGCAAAGCTGGCACTGCGGCCAGGGACTTGAGACGGATATCAGTCCCAGGAATGCGGAGAGTGCAATGGGATCCAATCTGGAAGAGAACAAAAGACACAGTCAGATTACACTGTCTTGAGAGCTGAAATAATTAGTTTATCGGCACAAAATTAATTTGTATGTCGTTTTTTTAATGCAAAATTCACTGTTTCAGACTT
Source organism: Etheostoma perlongum (assembly GCA_026937815.1). Lineage (NCBI taxonomy): Eukaryota > Metazoa > Chordata > Actinopteri > Perciformes > Percidae > Etheostoma > Etheostoma perlongum. The sequence goes on along the minus strand of CM049391.1, from coordinate 4,714,778 downwards.
TAAAAATGTGAATATTTGCTTGACCAATCCCAGAAGTCAAACATCGTGGATATAAATTAATTTGTATGTAATCTAGTGTATTTTCACTGTGGTGTTAATTACTGTGATGAGTGAGAAAGTCTGTTGAAAAATGCAATACAAAGATTTAAAAGTAAATAAATGAAAATAGAAATCACCCAACCCTAATTATAAAGAGTGATGGATTCCCTTCAATGGGTTTTAGGGAGGAAGCTGCCAAGCCAGTAATCACTGAGATGGAGAGCTCTGCCTAGAACTGAGACCCCAATCTAGTCTGTAGTACCACCTGACCTAAATAAATCGGACTGGTACCTCCATATATGGATACAGACAACTGTGTCCGAAAGAGAAAACGTCCATGTGCACCAGATTACATTCTAGGAGTCAATTACCAAGTTAAACTGGAGGCCTGGAGGTCAGAGGGAAAACTCGAGTACCTTCAACTGCTGCTACAACTGGATAGATCCTGGAAAACTTCTTATAGAATGCCACCTCTTGTTCAGTGTTGAGTAGCTTTAAGATGAACAGCTGATCTGTGTGAATGTGTGTGTGTGTTTGTGTATGTGCATGACTCAAAGAGTCTTGATCCATTAGCCCCTGCCTCCCTCCACTGTTGTTAAAGGAGGGCATTATTCTCTCCACCGCTAATCCCTGGTTCAATGCATTTCTAATCCAGATAGTGGGATACAGAGCATGAGAATGTCCTTTGCAATGACTGATATTATTACTGCTCTTGTGCTAATACAGACATTATAGACCACATTCAAAACAACCGTTCTCTGCAGGCAAAGTAGTGTTTTGAGTCATTATATAGCAGATGATTAACACCCACAAAACATTGTGTGCAGTGCTGATGGCATCTCAGAAAACAGCATTATATATATTAGAGCTGCAAATATGAATTGATTAGTTGTCAACTGTTATTTGCTAACTATTTTGATAATGATTAATCAGTTTGTCATTTATTTATTTAGATTCTTCTTTCCACTGTGACAGTAAACAATTTCTTTGAGTTGTGGACTAAACAAGGCATTTGAGGAAGTCATGGGCTTTGTCCTTTTTCACCATTTTCTGACATTTTATAGATCAAACAACTAATCGATTAATTGAGGAAATAATCAACAGATTAATCAACTATGAAAATAATAGTTTGTTGCAGTCCTGATTTATTAGGACTGGCGCAACATACATATCGCAAAAGACGCTCAGAGAAAATATCATGTCATTCTTTTTTTAAGTGGTGCCTTTTATTTTCAATTCAATGTTCAATTTGTTCAATAAAAGAATTTTGGCAATGATTTTCTTTTGTTTGTTTTAAATTAAAAATCAAGTTGCAAGTGAAAGCAGCAGAAATGCAAAACTGAGTACACTTTAATATCTGTTTATTTAGGGCAAGTAATATTGTATATTAGGATTGTATATTAATTTAATTGTATATTAGGATATTGTACAACGTTACGGCCTTTCACATATTTTCCTCATATTGTGCAGCCCTACTGTATATATCACCAGCTTATTACCATCTCAAACATTACATGAACAGCCACCATATATTTATTATGTTTCTATTGAAAATAACCAGAGAACTGACCCATCAAACAAACACACAAAGCACACACACTGTACACATTAGGGGTGTGGATCTTCACTGGTCTCACGATTTGATTACGATTATCCTGTCAACGATTCATATCGATTCGATATCACAATGCACCACGATGCGTCTATATATATTCGTCCTGCTTTGCCAGACCATCCAAAGCGCTGCGGAGCAGACAAGGGTCTGGCTAGTCCACACAGCATTCTAGGATGGGAGAAAAAACGTGCTCTGGCTTAATGGGATTTCTTTAAACAAATCGCAATCATCATGGGGGGCGCTAAGCTTCGCACGGAGCCGCTGTCAAATAGTCGTGCAAGAGAAAAATCAGATTGGACAGATAGTCTAGCTAGCAGTCTCAATTTACCAAGCAATCCAGGAAGTGGAACGTAAAGGATATAGACTTGATATATATGAACTTCCCTTTTCATTTTATCTGCTCTTAAAAAAGACACTGAATGTAGTCGGAGTCTGAACACAGCAGACAACAGACAAAAGGCAAGAAAAAAAGAACAAAAAAGCAGCGACCGGAAAAATCAACAAGTAACATCAGTAGGCAATAATCGATTATGGTCTGTCACTGCATCGATACAGAATCATCCAGGTCTGCATCGATGCAATGATTCATTTCAACACACACACACACACACACACACACACACACACACACACACACACACACACACACACACACACACACACACACACACACACACACACAGACCAGTGACACTCCATTGATTGGTATGAAAAAGGTTGACTGCCACTCTGACCTGAGCAGGACTATCTGTGGTTTGATAGTAATGAAATAAAACGCCAGAGACTTTCCACTAATGGAGTGTGCTAGCCTCAGTGCTGTTGTTTGTGTCTGGAGCAGAAACAATTTGTTGTTTATCACACCAGGAGAGAGGGCCGATTGTTTGATAAGCAACTGAAATTAATTCCAAGTATCAGCAAATAAATAAACCAATGTCCCACCTCATTTGAAGAAACATGTAGCTATTAGCGAGAAAACAGCTTCATTGACCTGAGGGTCAATCTCTTCTCTAAAACCAGAAATATCCAGGCTGTGCGGCCGACATTTCGAAATTAAAGTCAAACTGAACGGTTTTTAAATGCTTGTACAGTGCCTTGCGAAAGTATTCGGCCCCCTTGAAATTTTCAACCTTTTGACACATTTCAGGCTTCAAACATAAAGATATAAAAAATTTATTTTTTGTGAAGAATCACCAACAAGTGGGACACAATTGTGAAGTGGAACGAAATCTATTGGATATTTTAAACTTTTTTAGCAAATAAAAAACTGAAAAGTGGTGTGTGCAAAATTATTCTGCCCCTTTACTTTCAGTGCAGCAAACTCACTCCAGAAGTTCAGCGAGGATCTCTGAATGATCCAATGTTGTCCTAAATGACTGATGGTGATAAATAGAATCAACCTGTGTGTGATCAAGTCTGTATAAATGCACCTGCTCTGTGATAGTCTCAGGGTTCTGTTGAAAGCGCAGAGAGCATCATGAAGACCAAGGAACACACCAGGCAGGTCCGTAATACTGTTGTGGAGAAGTTTAAAGCTGGATTTGGATACAAAAAGATTTCCCAAGCTTTAAACATCCCAAGGAGCACTGTGCAAGTGGTCATTTTGGAAGGAGTATCAGACCACTGCAAATCTACCGAGACCTGGCCGTCCCTCTAAACTTTCAGCTCAGACAAGGAGAAGACTGATCAGAGATGCAGCCAAGAGGCCCATGATCACTCTGGATGAACTGCAGAGAACTACAGCTGAGGTGGGAGAGTCTGTCCATAGGACAACAATCAGTCTTACACTGCACAAATCTGACCTTTATGGAAGAGTGGCAAGAAGAAAGCCATTTCTCAAAGATATCCATAAAAGTCTCGTCTAAAGTTTGCCACAAGCCACCTGGGAGACAAACCAAACATGTGGAAGAAGGTGCTCTGGTCAGATGAAACCAAAATTGAACTTTTTGGCCACAATGCAAAACGATATGTTTGGCATAAAAGCAACACAACTCATCACCCTCAACACACCATCCCCACTGTCAAACATGGTGGTGGCAGCATCATGGTTTGGGCCTGCTTTTCTTCAGCAGGGACAGGGAAGATGGTTAAAATTGAGGGGAAGATGGATGCAGCCAAATACAGGACCAGTCTGGATGAAAACCTGTTGGAGTCTGCAAAAGACCTGAAACTGGGACGGAGATTTATCTTCCAACAAGACAATGATCCCAAACATACAGCAAAATCCACAAAGGAATGGTTCACAAATAAACGTATCCAGGTGTTAGAATGGCCAAGTCAAAGTCCAGACCTGAATCCAATCGAGAATCTGTGGAAAGAGCTGAAAACTGCTGTTCACAAACGCTCTCCATCCAACCTCACTGAGCTCAAGCTGTTTTGCAAGGAAGAATGGGCAAGAATGTCAGTCTCTCGATGTGCAAAACTGATAGAGACATACCCCAAGCGACTTGCAGCTGTAATCGCAGCAAAAGGTGGCTTTACAAAGTATTAACGCAAGGGGGCTGAATAATTTTGCACGCACCACTTTTCATTTTTTTATTTGCTAAAAAAGTTTAAAATATCCAATATATGTCGTTCCACTTCACAATTGTGTCCCACTTGCTGGTAATTCTTCACAAAAAATAAAAAAATTATATCTTTATGTTTGAAGACTGAAATGTGTCAAAAGCTTGAAAACTTCAAGGGGGCCGAATACTTTCGCAAGGCACTGTATATTGTTGGTTGTGTACCTTTTCTTACAGCATCCAACATTTAGGAGAACCAGACGTGCTGTAAAGGTTGTATTCCAGTGGAAGTGGAAACTGGCCAGCTAGGCTATAACTTCACATATACAGTAACACTCATCAAGGTATTTCCAGAAAAATAGTAGTAGTGTAAAATATTTGTAAGTACTACTACTAAATTTTAGTACTACTGTGTCCTTGTATGTACTCGCTACTTCGCTCCCACCCAGAAAGTTATGTTTCCCATATTACCAAGGTCAGGGCATGGAAATACAGTTTGTCAAATGGTCTGGGGTAGGGCTGCACAATCAATTGTAATTTTATCAAAATCAAAAATTTCAAAATTGCAGAAGGGTGCAGTATTGGTTAAAAGGCAACATGTGTGTCTAACCGTTCTGAATGAAGTATTGTGGTGCTGCAGAGACGTCCTGGCCTCATATATGAATAATATTTGAATATTTAATTCTGTTAAAAATATGTACTACACCGTTGAGCCTTATGTGTTGTCAATGCCACTATAAGCATGTGGTAGTTGTTACACGTTCTGTCCACTAGGGGGACTTCCAACATCCGCCTGGTCTTGTAGGGGACCTACGTGATGGAGCATTACATTTCTAGCACGCCGCTCACATTATGTTCCACCCCGAGCACACGGTGACAAACAAATCAACAGAGAACTCTGGATTGAAACATTATCTAACAAGTGTACTGAAGCGGTTCCGTTGTAAAGGCTAATGTTGCTCGGTTAGCACAATGACATCATGATAGAAAGCACAGCTGAAACGATCTGTCATACAGTAAAGTAACTATAGTGTTAGCCACGATGCTAACATCTGACTGAACTTCCTGAGCATCCTGGACTTTTTTGTCTTTCCGATTTCCCATCCTTCTGATTTCCACCGGCAGCCTGTCACTCCCCCCGTACTAACGTTACTCAGTATGTAACGTTCACAGTGCCTTGTATTTCTCACTCCCGTAACTTCACATTGTTCATCAGACGTGATATGACAAGATGAAGATTAGCTAACATTACCCAACATATTTATAAAAAAAAAAAAAATCTCATTACAATAGTGTTGATTTTTTTTAATTTTCAAATTTAATTTGACTTTCGTTCAGCCCTAATTGAGATACAGTTTTTTGTGGAGGAGGGCATGGAGGCAAAGTTGATGAAAGGTGAAGTAGAGCCTTGATTTAGGACACTGTTGGTATGGAGACAAGATAAACCCACTTTTGAGAGCTACCTAGAGCAAACCACAAGAAAAGAACACGGCGTGTGACTAAAGGCAGAATTCCGGTGATCAGCTGGTTTTTGGTAAGAATGTACATACTGTAGATACAAGCTAGGATTGTACACATACAGTATTAGTTCTTCCTTATTATTCATTATACAACCATATATGGTCTGTGCACGTCAAGGAGCAATAAAATGTTTATATGCAGCGTATCATGTTCTGATTGTATCAGAAAACTAATCTTGAAAAATACACAAAATTCCTACATTTAAATGAGCAATAACTGGAATGTGCTCCTGGATAACCAATGGCAGCAGAGATACTTTGAAGCTACCGGGAGTGCAACAGCACCAAAATGAAGCCATATTTTGATGCAACTAGTAGATTTTGGCTGAAGTAAAGCTATGACAGCACAATAGTGAAAGTAGCCTATCACTCACATAAACATACAGTATGTCATGCAGGTGCATATAGACAGAGACTATACAAAGTAGTACTTATAATAAATATAACACCTTAGGACTTGAAAGATTTGCTTATGTCAACTTGAAAAAACACACAGTGGATTTAAAAAGTTATGCACACTTTGTATTGCAAATGTAATTTTAAATGAATAAAATTGCCATTTTTGCCCACCAATCTACACTCAATACCCATAATGTCAAAGTAAAACCATGTTTAAAAAAAGAAATTTTAAAATGTAAACTTTAATTGTATTTGATAAAAATAAGTCCCAATTCAGCAGGAATACCTGCCCTTAAATCCACTGGGTAGACAATGCAGCTTGGCAATGCTGCTTTTTTTATCAGTGAAAAAAATCCCAAACAAAACACTGATTACACTGCACTGATTTATTTTTTATTTTTCCAGCTTGTCCTGTTACACAATGGCATTTAATATTGGTAGCTACCATCATTTTAAATGGAAAACACAAGGTACTGGAGCAGTGATTCATGCAGCCATGTGAGATTACATTACGTTATACAGTATTAAATGTCTTTTTGCTGACACTTTTATCCAAAGCAACTTACAATTGCTATATATGTCAGAGGCTGCATGCCTTTTTATAGCAAATAGGGGTTAAGTGTCTTGCTCAGGAAGACATTAGTTAATGTATCGCAGTAGGAATTGAACCCAGATCTTCCACACCAAAGGCATGTGTCATATCCACTGCGCCATAACCACGTCATTATCATCAGAGAATTTTTAATAAGGGGAGAACTTCCACTCTCGTGATACAACCAGCTTCTGAACTGGTTGCAGATCCACTCTGGTTCCACAGGCCAGTGCAGAATGAATAGGATTCTATGGAGCTATACACCTCAAAATCAACTTTTCTCAGGATATCATTTTTTGTCTAGTAAATTTGAATGTTGCATCTGAAAGGGGAGGCTAAGAAAATACCCACTGCTGGGTGTTTGATTTAACCCTAAAGTTGTTTTTTTGTTAAAAAAAAGCCTTTTAAAATCTCAATAACGTCATACACATCGTACGGCCAGATATACTTCTTTACGGCAAGCTCTGAGTCACTTCCTTTTTTCTTTTGAGGCATCAACAACACAGCGGACAGGTTAGGCTCTCCTTGTCAACACACGTGCTAGAAGGAGGTTTGCTAATGTTTTAAAGACCACGCCGAAACATTCGCTCAGACCTTCTGGTTCCGCTTCAGATGCAATCAAGCGGGATCTCTGGTCGTAACTTCACTGACCAATCAGCATTCATAAGCAGAATGCTAGCGTGTTACGAAAACGACTCAACATGTAAGAAATTGAAAGGACATAAGTACTCGTTCATTCAACTTTAATAATCCATGTTGAACTTGCAAATACTACACTTAAATCTGAGATTTCTAAACGGCAATCAGGCAAAAGAGACAAATTTAGCCGTCTAGCTTCATAGAATCCCATTCATTTTGCATTCGCCTGTCAACATCCCGAGTGGAACTCCGGTGGAGCTGCAACCACATTCGGTACAATGGGGCTAAATAGGTAGTGAACAGGGTCTCCGTAGACGGGCTCTGGTATCATCCATTCACAGTAATTATCCATCTGAAATTATTATATAATGGCTCAAATTCTTTTGTACTAATGGAACATTAGTGCAGGTGTGCCCACCCCTTCAATCATCAGAAATCATTCTTTCAATTTTTTAACCTTTCAAATGTTGTTAGGGTTACACACACACACACACACACACACACACACACACACACACACACACACACACACACACACACAGAGAGAGACAACTCACATGTCTCTGCCACATACATCTAGATTCTCTTCCCTTTGTAGCTTACAAATTTTAATTGGGATTGAAAAAAACTGGCATTATCCCTCGAGCAGTTTTCACCTTTAATTGCATGCTCTGAAATTCAGCCTTTATAATGTATCAAAAGAATAACTAGTGAATGCAAGCTGATGTCTAGAGAAGCTCAGAATTAATTAAACATGACCTGCGCTCTTTCTCCTCTGTTCCAGGCCAAAACGATTGATGGCCCTGTGTTCTTCAGAAAGTGAACAGAGAAGAAAAAAAAGAGGTGAGTAAATTCTTCAGCACAACGTAGGCCAGTGTTTGGGAAGTGTGTTGATGGAGAAAAATCAATTAAAAAAGGTATTATTAAAGAAAATTGGCACTTCAAAAATATTTAAGAAGCATGATTTCAGTCAATTACTTTCACGAGAGCAGAATTTTATTTTGTTTATTTGTGAGCTGTAGTACTGACACCCTTAGCAGAAAGAGACCGGGGAATAAAGAGCATCTATGAAGGGCATCTTTTCATTGCTTTTTTTTGGTAGAAGGACCAAAAGAACCACATTAACACAAGTTATTTTCTCCATAATAATAGCTTGTTTACAAAGATATATAGTTAATATAGCCTCGGATGCGTGCTGCATAATTTATCCAAGGATTAGAAGGACTGTTTTGTTTGAAAATCACCCTGCACTTCTCCTCTCTCAATTCGATAAAAACAATCCAACCTAGTTCTGGGCTGAAGTTTTGGGGCCAAGTCCAAAAACTCCCCAAGTCACGTATACACATATCGCACACATCCAACAAATATACACATAACAAGGCATCAACACGGCTGACACATAACTCATCAACGTATTGGAATCTGAATTCCTGTTATCCTGTTAACCTTATCAGTACATTTTGCAACGCTTAGCAGGCCTAAAGGTGAGAGAAGTGGGCTTGCCGTCCGATCCCCAGAGTAGCGAGATATATCTGGCTGTGGAAACAGCTGTTGCCCTTCCCTCATTACCACTGCTGAGGTCCCTTGAGCAAGAGTCTTGTACTATGCAGCTTTGAAGTGGGAATGTTGCCGCTTTCATGTCATATTAGCGTACTGTAATTGCTAGTTTCTAAATAGAATGTTGCAGGGACGACTTATTGTGTAGGCCAACCGGGAAGTTAGCATTGCCCTACTTCCTGCTACCAAAAGCCAATATGATTTATATTGCAAAACATAAGCTCTGTGGAAAACAAAGTTTGTGTTTTTTTTTCAGCAAGATAATCTTCACAAATGAACACCATTGCAATAAATGCAATGGCCAGAAATAATAGGCTAACGTAAGCCTACAAACGGACAACAACAATGACTTCAACGTCATCACCACTAAGCTTTCAACTTGTAATTTAATGCTGCTTGCTTACCTCTTCTACAGAATATTATCTCTTAGCGTGACCTGATCTAGCTAATGGCCACAGTTATATTAAGTAAACAAATAAAAACACAACAAGGCTGTGTTTGGTGTGATGGTGTTTGATATTCTAGACAAAAGTCTCATTTAGCCACTTGTTAGCCACCTCCATTTTTTAGACATGTAAAAGCTTCAAAATTCAAGAGTGGGGTATTACCTGATTGCTGTAGAACAACATGTGAAAATAAGCTTGTGTTAACCACAGGCCTTATTTAAGGCATCAAATCAAAAACACATTCAAAATACCCATTGACTTCAACATGCTTACTCCTTACTAGGGTTAGGTACTGAGACCAGGTGTTAATACGGCACCGGTGCCTTAACAACGGGTATCTACCAGACCAAATAGCAACGCTGATATCGGTGCCTCATTTCGGTGCCACTTAAATGCCTGCGTGGCCATGTGAAGCTCCAAAACGGACGTTACAGGCAATAGAAACATTGCTGCATGTGACGCTAGTTAACACTACACTAGGCAGCAGGTAAGGTTAGCCTACCGTTAGCTAGCAGCTGGATTAAACCCGGTTAAATGCTGACAGCTAAACGGTGTACAGTGTGACTGTATTTTACTGGAACGGATTCGAACACCAGGACGTAACAGTCTGCAGCTGCCATTATCGGAAAAACAACACAGAGGGTGAGTTTAATTGAAACACGCCTCGTCTGTCTCATGGTGCATTCAAAGTTATTGTAAAATACCCATTTCCTATAAAAATGTCGTTTTTGCTGTTTACCAGCAATTTTCTGGTGAAAGAAGTTATTTGTGTAAATTACTGTTATTACATTATGAATAAATCATTTGTTTTGACAATAAATTGCTAGCAATAAACAAGCTGTTCTTAAATGTCACTGACTGTCGTTTTGTACGACTTTTTAAAAAAAGAAGTAAAGTATTGCTTTAGCACCGGTATCAGAAAAAATCCCCCCCTCCCAGTCGAATTACAACAACTAAACTTCGCATTAACGCAGAACTGCCTGAAAACCAATCAACAGTAGATGCCTCAGGTTAGCCAATGTCTGTTGCTAAAGATAATTCAACACACACATTGATTAACATAGTGTTATGTGGTCAATGCAGAGTGATGAAAAGTACAGTAATAGACCATCTTGACCTGTTATTTGAATGCTGACTTGCAAATACAGAAACCTTTTCCCATCTCTACCCTCCATTCCATACGACGTGATTGTAACATGAGCATTGCATCCTGAAAAAAGTGCTGCTCTCAGTGAATCTTCCCTGGATAAAAAAAGGCCTAAAAATATTTCTGTTACAAATGATGAAGCATTAGCCCACCTATATGAACGGTTGAGTGAGTATTTTTTCAAATCAAACATGATTTAGTCATTCACTCTGAGAATTTAGTTTGTGTGTCAGCTTTAAAACCAGTTAATCAAGCCAGATGCAAATGAAAGAGCCTACGAGACAAAGTTAGACACATTAGCAAAACCTGACGACAGTTCATTCAAATGTCACAGTTTCACACCAATTTTGAAAGAAAATGAAGATTGATAATTTGGCTGAGAAACTGCATTCTGATTCAAAGCTCTTTGACCAATTACTTGAATCTTTAACTTTAAGGAGGTAACACACCTGTTAGGACTACTACATATTTTTACAGCTGCTGGCATGTTCTAGTGATCATATCAGCAGATCGCCTGTCAGCTTAGATGTGCCAATTTCTTATTACACCGAAACACACTGTCATGTCAAACTTATTCACTTCCTTAACAGGTTTTTCCGTGTCTTTTGCAGGATAAGAGAGTAGCATGTATGATCTAACCTCAGTAGAAGACTGTGGTTTTGACCCTTAAGCTCCTGTTGGGGACCCTTGTTAAAATTCCTACCATGACAGCAGATGTGGGATCAGTGCTCCTGACTCCCAAGGGTGGCCTGGGCAATTAGTGGTTAAGTAATGGAACAGGGCCGGGCCAGGTTGTTGAAGTGGCGCATGCTGTCTGATCTTGGATGGAATGGAGGTAGAGAGGGGGGAGGGGGGTGTTTGCACCCCGGGGTCGCGAGTAGTCAAATGCAAAGAGATCATGTTTCATGCTACGTCCCTGCTTGTTCGCTCCCTGGGCTAATTGCTGTCAGGGGATTATTAATAGGTGCTAATACTCAAATGTGTATACACAAATGGTGATTTGGGGTTTTATGGTTGTTAGGTATAAGGACAAGAATACAAACTCAGAAACTGCATACATCCATGTAGTTATGGTGGGAGCAATAACACTTGACTCAGCAGCTTTGATCCCACCTGAAGCAGGAAACTGCTCCAGAAAACTAGCAAAACATGAATCTCAGGTTTCAAACCGTTTGAACTTTCACCTACTTTGACACAAAGCTTTCATGCTATGATCAGCAGGCACTCGGTTTGTCTCATGTATCCCAAATATAGATGTAGAACAAGCAAAGAATAGTTCCTTTAAATTTTGACACGTTCTTTTGCTTGGCGCGAAAAGAGCAGGGCATTTGTTTCCCTGTGTATCTATAAGCCTTTATATAGTACATACGCTAAATCCCTCAATGTTGCCCTGCTGAAAATGGGAACACAGTCTCCTAACCTGACCTGGGTGTGGATTTAGACACTAAACAACAACTAAGGAATTCAAATCAACTGCAAAAAAAACTACTAAAAAAAAGACACAAAATGGTTACAAAACAAACAGAATGGGACACAAAATGCATTGTTTGTGGTTGTTTTATGTCTCTTTTGCTTTAGTGCTGTTGTATAGGAGGGTGAGGGGGGGTGGTTTGTTACATGTCTGTGTCCAAGGGCTCCTTGCCTCATAATCCATCCACCAAAGATTTCACCAAAGCCCCAGAGACAGACAGACAGACAAAGACGCTGAAACAGGAACGCAAGTAGAGAAGAGTGAAAAAAATCAGTTGGACATGCACAGTAAGATTTACACCACAGTGTTTCGACACCGGCAGAACAACTGGCAGAATTAGAGGTCAGATGCCTTGCTCAGTGGCACCTCAACTGTCATCAGTAGTTGTTTAAGGGTAAAGGCCAGGTGCACAGCGAGGCAGAGCTGAATGGCGCCTGGCACTGGTACTGGTGAGCAGTCACAGCCATAAATTTACACTTGACATCTGCACACTCGCAGATGTGCTACCAGCCTCTCCTTCTTCCCTGCCAGCATTACAAAGTCACTCATTCTTCTTACATTTTATTGTCCCATTACAGAAGACAACATGTAAATAAGTAACATTACAGGCTGATTGATATAAATACAACTTATGTGTTGTGTGCAGCATTTGTGGCTTTTATTAATCTCCATTTCATCTTCTTTGTGCATCCTTTAAGGTTGCATATTGAAAATACAAAGGGTGCAAGTAATAAGTATAATCACTAATCAGTCAAGCAATGCGTTTACCTTTAAAATGTTTCCAGAGCCCAAAGTGACATCTTAATATCCCCAAATATATTCAGTTTTAAATTATATCAAGCAGAAAAAAGGAACATTTACGCATTTGAGAAGCTGGATAAATGCCTATTGATTAATCATTTTTGAAAATTGCTGCCTGTTAACTTACTGTCAAGTCAATCTTGATTTACTTTACAAGTGCTCTTATTATGCTAATTTTCAGGTTCATAATTGTATGTATAGGTTATATCAGAATAGGTTTACATGGTTTCATTTTCAAAAAACACCATATTTTGGTTGTACGGCACATTGCTGCAGCTCCTCTTTTCACCCTGTGTGTTGAGCTCTCTGTTTTAGCTACAGAGTGAGACGTCTCACTTCTTTTCCATCTTTGTTGGGAGTCGCACATGCGCAGTACCTAGGTAAGGACTACTAGCCAGTCAGAAGCAGAGTATGAGGGCGTGCCATGCTAGCACCTAGGCGAGCATTATAATGTGTTACAAAGTGACGCACGTTCAGCACGGAAGTAAAGTCTGGACTACAGTAGAGCTTTTTGTGAACAGTGTTTTTTGTTGGGCTGTTGACTTTGGGCTTTTTTACTGTGTAAACCTATAATGTGCACACAAAAAAATATAGCACAATCCAGGAAAGAGAAAAAACTAAAAGCATTATATGAGCACTTCAGAGGGTTATATACATACAGACAAACATCGCTGAAGGCAGTGGGAGAAATACCCGTAGTACATTCTGAACTGGTTTGTGCAACGGTAGGGGCTAAATGAGGCAATGTATACTATTACAAGACCTTCGTACATGGAAATGCTAAAAAAAAAAAAACAACCTGCTTATAGGCAATGCCAAAGCCAAAGATTAACGTGCATCTATAGATAATGTATTAACTTTCAATGCACTGGGTAGAGAACAATAAAAAAAAACACAAAAAAAACAATCTGCTATTTCTCCCCCTCTACCTCTTTCATTCTCTCCTTCCCACCCTTTTTTGGCAAGGACAAGCTAAGGTGCTGCCAAGAATGTGACTGCGCTTGGAAACCAAATCCAGCTCACTTCTGTTTTTTCACTGTTTCTCTTTTCCTGCACTTGCACTTACGCTGCTGGATCTTCTTAAGGTGGTCCTATGAATGCTGCAGAGCCCAACAACTCTAAAGATTGAAATTTTGTAGATCATTTCCCAAAGTGCACACAACCTCAGCTAAGCCCAATACGCTTTCCACCCAACTCCCCCAAACACACATTCAGCTGTTTCTTCTGCCTCGCATTTCCTCGTCAGCCCACCTTAAAAAAAACTGCATGCTGTGTGAAACTGTTGGACACTGTACTTAAGTGTGCTTTTGCTGTTTGTTTTCTCGGAGATTTCCACTTCCCCACACTTGTTCATTTCCTCACAGCTTATGGAAGTGCCTCATTGTAACAAGACATCACAGATGAACGGAGAGATTTTAAGATGATTGCTGATTGCTTTGGAGGACAAAGAGTTACAGGGCATTTCAGGGTATTTAATAAAGAGGGGTTTGTACAGTTTCAACATGTAGACAGTCGCTGTCATAACTTTACCTCAGCCGCAATACTAGCTTTTAAAAATAAATAAAAGAAAGCTACCTTCATGGTAAAACATTCAGGATCCAAGAGAGAAAGTGTTAATTTAAGTTTCTGTGTCCTGAGGCCTGTACTACAATTCAAGATCAACATGCCCTGGATTTCTTTCGGTTACCCGGTTTCACCTAACCTAACAACCGTGGTCCTGCATGTAAGCTGTGTCACGACGTTGGTTATTACCTATAGTTCAATCAAGCCAAGGTTTCCCAATCCAGTGCGTTCACATAAAAGAGGCGGTGTTTGCACAGCATGACCAATCGCAAAATCTACCAGAGCTGCATATTTTAAATAGGAAGAGAAAACTATAATTCTACATAAATATGAAAAACACAGACACGGTTTTACAGGAAAAACGCAATACGGTCACTGCTCCTAATACAGGAAGGAAAGCTGGCAAAAAAATAGTTGCTAGTAATGTGTAAATCACAACGCTTATCAATATCACTTCCCCATCAGTCAGGACCAAGATCTGACCATAACTACACTTGTAATGTCATTGCTTTTGCATTTTATTTCAGTTGGAAGCCAGGCAGAGGGATGTGTTGTGAGAGCAAATAAAAAACAGAAAAACATAATTCAAACCCATGTGTGCATTGGAAACACACAACGCTGACAAATTGCCTACGTAATTCCCTCTGCTGAAAATCTATATTTTTCAGAAAAATACTCATCAGGAAATGTTAACGGGGTTGTTGGTCTCTAAATGTTTTAATTTTATGAGTGTACCTCTCTCTCTCTCTCTCTCTCTCTCTCTCTGCGCACCGAGCTCCAGCTGACGTTCTAAGAACGGTGACGCTGTTATCAACCGAGTATTGATTGGTCAGTAGGCGGTGCTTTTAAACCGGTTGATCGCCAATCTCCAACATAACCTGCTCCCGATCAGGTTAGGTGTTCAGCATAAGTTACCATGGCAATTTAAGCCAGTAACAAGTGATCCACCGTCATGATACACAAAACCCGGGGTTGAACCTGAAGTTACCCCGTTAACGCCAAATCTTGCTTCGTATTACAGGCCTCAGGTCTATAAAGGCTGTTTATTATATATAGACTTTAGCTATTCAACTATGAAAGTGGGGACATGGCAGAGGGGTGTGGCTGTAGGTGGAGGTCCTTGCAGACCACAGGAGGAGAGTCCGGGAGGTTTATATGCTTGATTATCAGGCCAGTACGCATGTCCTGGTTCTTGTGCATAGGCACACATATAACCAATGCCAAGAAACAAGGGTCCGACCGTTCATGTTGTTTAACTTGTGCTCAGTATGGGCACATGACCAGCTGCCTGGCCTAGATACAGCAGGTCCACGCTCTGCAGGACACCATATGTGTTCAAGCTAGCAGAGCCTCAGCAAGTGCCTGCCACACACATGCATAGTAATGCTGACTGGCCTCCCGTCGACCCAGCAAATAGCTCGCCCTAATGAGGAGTTAGCTGTGTGTCAGTTATTCAGGTCATGTTTGTCCCAGTTTAAGAGGACAGATATACAGATGTATAAACAACACATCGTGGCTGACCCAAGGTTCTTGGGAGGGGCATTGTGGGTGTCTATTAGATGTTTAAACACCTTTTTTTTCACACTATTGCACAAATGATTGCAATTACATTAATGACGTGTTTAAAAAGTCTCAGCACACTTACACATTTTTCTCTGCTTTACAATATTGAACTTATTAACTTAACTGCCAGTGACGATTCATATTGTCATATTGCACTTAAAACAGGAGTTTGAACTTACTCTGCATGTCTGTGTCCTGGATTATTCAAACAAAATGATTTAAATCACAGTTATAGTAAGTTATAGTAAGTAACAGTGAGTCGGGGGTGGTGGTGTTGCTGAATAAATAAAAACAACAGTGTCGATATTGTGGCAATATTATAGGGTTGACAATTGGTGCTTTAAGAAAATATCTTCACAATGAGATTTTATGTAAATAATCATCAGTAAGGTAGATATAATAACTAAGTGTGTAAAGTGTGTAAAAATAATAACAAAACCGAAGAGCTTGAAAAGTCTAGTAACACAGAAAATGACATCACTTTACTGTAATGCCATCTTTAAAACCAAGAAAAGACAACACTTAAGACGATATCTAGTCTCATATCACGATATCGATATAATATTGATATATTGCCAAGCCCTACTTAAACATCACACAACTATTTATAAAGGGTGTCCAAACATTTAACTGTGTGACCACTAGCACAGTTGTGGTTTAATGCACATCATTATTTTAAATAAATAAAAACAACATTGATTGACACATCACACAACTATTTAGCAACAGTTAGTAACAGTTGAAAATAGGGGCTAGGTTGCGTGACTTTAGCTCCACTGAACGCTTAACCTATGCGAACCATTAGCGGAGTGTATGTGCCGCGGAATGTGTGTTTTAACCGGCTACACCAGCTGCGCACACACTGTGTAGGCTGGTGTGAGTCACAGGCGAGATGGAGAGCTTTTGCTTTGGGATTGTTCCCGTTTCTTCAGTTTTTTGGAGCTGGCACAGTGCTGTGATAACGTCACGTTTACTGTCAGCTGTTGTCAGAGGAAGCAGGTGAGGGAAACAAGAAATAAAAAACAGAAACTCTTAAAATGGAACTGCCAATCCGCTCATTCCCAGCCATTAAGTCGTTTCCTGTATAGCGGTAGTTTAATTTAAATGAAATAATGGCACTTTATGATCCATTTCTTTGTAAAAGGGCCACACACAACTCGCATAAAAAATATAAAAAGAAGGCCGTCCTAATTTTACGCTTGTAGAGCGGATCTCCGTGGAGCATCAGCACCATTACACACTGCATCCGGGTTTTTTAGTTTTTTTGTGTGTAGAATATAAAGCATAATTATATAATTTTATCATTCTTTCAGGGGGGTCGGTGGGTGCCGCCCCCCCCAAAACAATGGTAAGGGAAACACTGCAAGGCTGCACACACACACACACACACACACACACACACACACACTTGGTATCTCATTTCACCTTTCTCCACCCCCTCAAGCCATTCCATTCATCTCCACATCTCAGCCACCTCTGTAATGAGCAATAAAACTCATACTGTAAAGAGCCCACAGAGCCATAACTACACCCCCCTCACACTTTAATCTCCATTTTCTTCCTGACTGGATACAGCAGAATCTATGAAAGAGGAGAAGGTGGTGGAGGAGGAAGAGAACTTATTGGGGCCCCCAAAGGTGGAGCAAAAGGTGATTTTCTTGGCAGAGATTCTGGTTGGGGTACCAAGGGTCATGGGCCTCCAACTCTCACAGGCTTCCACCGGAGTGCCTGTGTGGTCCTGGTACCGCTGCCCATATGTGAACAGGCTAGCAGATGCAGCAAATCCAAAAGTACAAACACACTCCTAACTGTTTATAAATTCACTTATTGTCAGAACGATGTCAGAGTACATAAAGAAGACAAGCAGTTGACAGTTCTTTGATTCATAAACACAAGATGTGATAAGAAACAGAACAAAATGGTTAGGTGTGATGAAAGTGAAGATGACGAGGAAGAAGCAGGGGAACGCGGCGAGAGCCAAGGCTGTCAAAGTTTTGAGTTTTCCTTGCAAACATCCCAGACGAATAAAACTAAAAGTTACTCAATCATTTAAACTTTCAGCCTTTCTCCTTGTTTCCTTGCATACATACACACGCTTAAAGATAGAGGACATACGGATCCAGTCCTGAGGAAACAGACAGTACTGTATGTACAAGAGGGAGATGGTTTTGGTGTGTATGAGTTCACCCTGAGTTTGCCGCCAGTGTGTATGCCTAAACTAGAGGAAAATTGTGTCCATGTGGCAGTGCATACTTAACATGTTGTGCATGTGAGTGTGGTAGTAAAGAAGAAGAAACAGAGAACAATATCGTTGCATGTCAGGATGAATTTTGCTTCTGCTTAAACATGTCTTTGAATCCTAGTGAGTCTTTGTCAGTATTTTACCCCGTACCCCGTTTAGCGCAATGGTGAAAGAGTGAAAGGAGCAGCATGTGTGTTCAGACACCCTACATGATTATAATGATTTAGTTAATAAATTCAACACATCATAGAGTAAAAGTGAGACAGAGAAAATCCAGGAATTCATGCATATATTATTTTCACGATTTTACGTGCAGCCAGTGGCCGCCAATGACAAAATTAAATAAAGTATACATGTGGCAAAGATTGAAGAAAATGAGCAGCACTGCATCCTCAGACGTTGGGAGGAGGGGCAAAGGGCTGTCAGCCTGTCACCGCCACCTCTGCTTTGTGTTTCTGCCGTGGTGGGTTGGAAACAGCGTAATGGTTGGGTGGACTAAATAAAATGAGTGTCAGAGCTATAATGCAGGGTTTGTGTGGTTGGTACAATACTGTATGTGTGTTCGCTCTATATCCTTATTAGATTATGTAGAATCCATGTGAATGTGCATACTGTATATTGTGCTGTACGTAGAAAATAATATATTATCAAGTAATTATTTATATAGCACTTTTCAGAACAAAGTTCAAATTTCACATAGCAAGCAAACACATAAAACAACAAAGAAACACACAAAAACAGGGCAATAAAAGAATAAAGGTTATAAAATAAACACAAACATTAAAAAAATGGGAAAACTCATAATCAGATTTAGACAAAATCACAAGGTGCAATACAAGTGTGTTTTAAAATTAGATTAAAAGATTAACAGATTTAGATTGTGTAGCTTTGGTGTTGTAGAAAATCCACAATGTTTGTGTTGTAGATCGTGATATAGAAGACTAGAATTAACGCCTTGGGGTTGTATGCCTCAGCCAAACAGTAAGGTTGCAGTTTACATCCATGTGTGTCCAGACTCATATAATATACATTATGTTTTCAAGACTTTGAAGCAGTTAACTAAAAGTGTATTTTTAAGGGAAAAGTGAATGCAGTACAGAAGATCTAAACAATCACTTTACCACCTAAGATTAAGTGTCACCATCTCAGGATCCAACCAAATCCCTTCTGTTCCTGATTAATTGTGCTAAATATAGCCAGAAAAAGTTTTTTGTTCGCAAACAATTATGATGTCGTACTGAAATACACCTTTAACCTTTTGGATACAAAAATGTCATAATTGTATAATTTGTTTGAAGTTTTGACATAATTAGAGTATGAGTTCATGTGTTATGGTCAAAAAACACATTCACAACAGGATGCCTTCGATCCATGGCTCTCGCCGCCACAGAACCATAAAAATAATCTACTCTGTATATTCCTTTTTTCTGTCTTTCTTTGTATATTCTATACCTTACTGAACGGTCCAGTTTCAGTGTACAGTATGTGCACTGGAGGTTTCAAGTTTCCACATCCAACTGTGGAAGTTGCATACAGCTGGACCTTAAATGTCCTCAAAGCTAATCGTGAAGTCACGACGCCGTTTGCACTCCACGTGTTAAACTCAAATTTAAAGGTGAGGACAGAGAAACATTCCCCCTTCAGTAGAAGAATGTGAAATGAAAACAGACTAGTTTTTGTTTCATTTCAGTCCATCTAGTGCCAAACTTTGCACATAACACAAACATCCTGGTGAAGCAACAATATGCAAAACACATATTTGAGTTTACGAGGACTCTAACACAGAAGCATGTTTGTTTTTCATAACTGTACTGAAGGAGGAGGCAGACAAACACTTGACTCTGTGTGGCTGTCAATTCCACTTGTAACATGACATTTAACAGTCCACCAAGGCCATTTCCTTTCATTTCATTTCTTTTCATGTTTTAAAATTCCAAAAATATTTCATGGACTTGGAAGACTAAACAAGACAATTACAGTCTGTTATCTAGCAACCAGAGTAGTTAAATCACATATATGATAAAGGTGATGATGATTGTTAATATTTATCTACTCTAGATTACAGACAAAAACAGACACCCATGTTTCCTCTATACGACTATGATTTGCTTTTGCTTTCTACCCTCAGTTTGTTTGACCTTTGAAGCTGCATCAATATATTTATCAATATCAATTATATATCACAATAGGGCGTGTTAAAATCGTTTAACAGCTTGTTAGCTTTTAATTACAGTCTGCTGTGAATTATTAAAATGAGAACATGCAAGAAGAAATAACAATCCTACAAATTAAAAGTTATGCAATGAAAACCTCTGGTCAATGTTCAGGGGTTTACTAGCCTAGGAACCGGATGGATCTGCGAGCTAGTCTTATTGGCTCTGGCAGATAAGTCAGGTCCCCCTCCCGTTTAGACGGATATCCAACAGACCAGAACGGCGGCCAGGCTAATCACAACCATTCATGTCATATGGAGCGGGTTTCAGCCCATGATTGACAACTTTCCAAGCTTTCACACATTATGCGCACGCTCGCGCCATGGATACTATTAGTGCGTTCCATTTGTACTCGCAATTGGGATTGTCTGACGTCAAAGTCGGAAACACGTCCCCTGACCTCGGATTTTCGAGTTTGAAAATCAGACAACCAAGCAGTACCCCAAGCTTAAAATCCAACATGGCTGCCCCATGCATCAACAGTTGTGAAAGCTGTAGTTTATTACCACTTCTGTCTTATTTGTGTCTCACTAAATCCATCGTACACACAGTTCCGTTGTTACGTCGTTTGAATGCACAGAAAAACAGTGTAATCCCTTGTTATCAACTGGTATTGCTAGCTGTCACTCCCCGATGTAAGTCGAGTGCACATGTGAGTCACGCCTGTTAACGTGTCATACTGAAATTTGTGAAATCCATAAAATAATAATCTTTTCTCATTACAAACAGTAACAGAACATTTCAAAAACGTTTAGCTATCTATTATTGTTTGATTGCTAACATCAGCTCAAAGTGCCTTTCAAGTGACGGCCTTTGTTGTGTTTGATTGCTAACTTGTAGCCAGCAGTGAACCAACTTCGTTAGGTCCATTTTTACTGTATTGAAGTATCTCGTTAGCAACTTATACACTACTTGTCGCAAAGTGACACATGCGCGACTCAAATCTGCACTCGACTTACATTGGGGAGGGACACCAACAATGACTAACCTGGCTAGACCCTACCCTTCATCACAATAAAAATCCCAACTTGTAAATGGAAGGCATTCAACTCGGGTTTAATGTCATTTCCAACTCTTGCCGAGTTCCGAGGTAAATGGAACGCACTATATAGCGAGCATGAACCTAGCTTAGTAAAGAGGAGATTGCTGCCAATACTGACTTCTAGCTCATGCTACAACGATGCATGGTGTATCATCGCAGCTCATGCTACACCATCACAGCTCATCTCAGAACGCTGAATTCTGTTTAAATTTGTCCATTGCTACATCAAGTTTCGTTGCTCTAATTGGTTGTAGGTCAATCCAACCGCGTCCAGTGGTATTTTGCGTTACCTACCACCGTTGATGACGCATGCCTCTCGAACAAACATTAACTGAGAGGTTCAAGACTACAGTAACAATGACTGTACTTGTGCTACTGTTTCACTATGCTTTGGGATTCACCATCATCCTGTCATTGTTAGTTCAACAAAGTTACATAGGTTTGCAAAATTTCATCTGAAGAAAAAAGTACGTTGACGTGGATTAATGTCACAAAGGAAAAGTGCAGTAGTGTAAAATATTACTGTCTGGAGAGAAAAACTTGTATGACAAAACTGCGAATCAGTCCAATCTAAGGTTTATATTTTAATTAACTTGTATGGTGGATTAAAAATGCCTCTTAGACAAATAGAACATTATGTGTGCTTAGATAGATCTTATCTGAGCCGTTACTGCCCTCAAGGGGCAAAGACAGTGCTGCGTACGTGCTGCTCAACGGGGAAAAGAATGAGGTTGAACTCTAGCGGGCCATCCTGTTCGACCAGATACAGAACAGCCGTTACGGCCGTTTCACTAAGCTTTGGCATTCACCATTATCGCTGCCATCTGTGTTCCGTACCAAAACAGGGCAACGTCCACAAACTCATCTTTAAACATGTCTATCACACATTCAGTAAATTAAACAGGTGCCACCACTTATTAACCCTTGTATGGTGTTCGGGTCTGTGGGACCTGTTTTCATTGTTTGCTAAAAGAAAAATGATGCTATTTATTATTATTATTTCTTCTAACTCAAACTCATTGGCATTGGCTCATTTTCTGTGAAGAACATAACAAATAACTTATTTTTCAACGACTGCACACGGTACACCCCCCCTACACATACCTATTACATATGAAGTCTTCGGGTCTACTGGACCCAAGTGTATTTAAATGTAGGTGCTATGTTGTCTTTCTGCACCTGCTATTCCCACACAAAGGTACAAAATTGTTACATTTTAAGCACGTTTACCTGTTCTGATTTTTGTTCTTGTTTTTTTACCTTTTTTAATAATTGAATTTCCTTGCTTTCTAACAAAAAACAAAAATGATCTTATAATCAGAAATGTGATTTCACAGAGGTAAATGGCAAATATGCGCCATCAATTATGTTTAAATCATTGGTAACTGAGCTAAAGTAAACATCTGTTAATTATTTTTACATTAATTGTTATGGCTGGATTGATTTAAAAGCCTAATAATGTGGTGGGTCCACCAGACCGGGGGAACATGGGCTGTGTAACAAAAATATTAACACTACACAAGGGTTAAGCACAGACTTGCTTACAGAAGCACGCCCACAAATACTGTATGGAGGACGCCATGCACACGAAAAGGTCATGAGGGTTCAGTGCGCTTAAGTTCACTGCTCCACTGCAGGCTGTTTAAGGCCGCTATAGAATCAAGTGCGCCCGAGACACATACTGACCCTGCATGCTCTTACCCACAAGCTCCTCTCAGTCAAAGAGTCAAAAGAGGACGTAAGAAGCAGAGAAGCTAGACGGGAGAAAAACAAATAAGGCAGAGATAGAAAGGCTGCATGGCTGACTTCACACCATGATCTGTATACGTTTGATTTACAGCATACATGGGTGCATGCAGGCGTGCACGCACACATATGCACAATGGGGAAAGGAATGCAATCGGTCGAAATCAACAAACCTTAAGGAAACGTTTTTAAAGTTTGAGTTTGAATTTAAAACACAGACAAGGAAATAAAAAACGCATCAACATCACAATGCAGATGCTTTCCTTGACATGATTTAACCCCTGAAGCTGTGGTACGCTGCCTTTTTCCACTGTTGTGCTTCTGAAAAAATGAGAGTGAGAGGAAGCATCTCCAAAAAGAATTAACAGCACACACGGGGACAACATTTTTTTCTAAAAACGCCAAATAATGGACATTTAATAAGATAAATGTTTACTTTTTATACAGGCCATGAAAAAATAAAATTTGAAATCCACAGCCCTCAATTGTTGAAAAATTTGTCTCTGCCAAAAGAGAGGGCTGCGGATTTTGTTCCCCATCACTACCATTGGATAAAAAAGGGATCTTTTGATAGACAGTATGAACAGGAAGAATTACAGCAAGCAAAATGTTTGTGTTGTGAGACAGACTTAAACACTTGTGATCCCATCCTTTAATGTATCTGTTTTGGTTTGTTTGTTTAAGTCCAAATCTTTCTGGCAGAAATAGTAGCAACACTATGTTACACTGGACCAGGAGGAAAAACATTAAAAGACATGCTGCACATTACAATCATACCAAAAGCAGATTCCCATGTAAGCTTTACCCAAAGATAGCTGTGCAGAATGTGGAGCTATGCTGGTGAGTGGAAAACTATCATAACCGCTGGCTGCCATTGTTGAAATAATTACATCATCAATCAATTTGACCCAACCAAGACCTCAACACTGTTGTAACTCAAAGACAATCAATTAACTACCGTAACTGTCAGATTTGGAACGGTACAGAGTCACGGTTCGATGAAAGTTTGGTACAGTGGGAAAAATCCCAAATGCATTAAGATACTTCTTTATGCATGTTTCAGTATTGCAAGCGTCAAAGACATACACAATCCTCTTGCTTGGGAATGAGGTAGCATTTTGTCCACTGACAAATTTTGTATAGTTACTATTTTCATTATAAAAAACACGTTCAGTGTTTCTACACTGAACAATTCCTCACAAAGCAATGGGGCACACAACAGTCTGTAAAACTAAAATACATCTGTTCTGCTATGAAATAGAAAATACATGGAAGAATAAAAAATATAACTTGTGCATTAGGAGGTAGTTTTGCCTTGGCTATATTTAAACATTCAAAGCACCTAAACATTTATCCTTGCAGTGATTGGCACATCTGGGTGATGCCATTGATTTTGTGTTAGCATTTCCATTCACATCCCCTACAATGGTGGGACAACGCCAACACACCGCCCTCATCTTAAACACAACTCTCTCTCTGTTGTAGCTGACTGGAAACCAAGCAGGCGCGTTGTCCAGTTTTGGCGTTTCATTTGAACCGCTGTGGTGTGAGGTGCATGTTGTGCTAACCTCAGCATATGTTGCTAACTGCATGCAGCTAAAAGTTCCCAGGCAGAAATTTCGCTTGTGGAATTTGGTTCCACATTAAGTGCATCGCTATACATACCGCGTATTCTGTGTGCACCGCACCATGACCCCCGTACTTCTGTATGAATACAAAACTGTAACAGCCCTAGTAACTATTGTAGGCCACATAGTGCACAATGGTAGATTCCCTGCCTAGTGCACAGCCAGCAGACGCCCCCACAGCTTTCATAAGTCAAGTAGGACTCAGTCAACGCCAGGGCAGACACAAAGAGAAAACCTTAGATCTAAATTGGCCTTTGTTTCAATGAAACGGTTAAAATCACACCTCTGGGAATAAAGTTCAAAGAGTTCTTCACTGTGTTACGGGAGAACCAAAGTGGGAAAAATAGTGAATAAGCTCTGCCTTACCCCATTAAGCCCCGTGGTAGAACACACGGCTATTTTTGACTGTGGAGTTAACACAGAAACATAGACAGAGATACGATGATGTGTTGCCATGGGACGCTACAGCAGTGCATGTGCAATTCATTCTACTTATGTTAAGCAGAGTTTCCCGCGAGGATTTCTGAAAGAAAGCTTTTTAGCTGCTGAAGGACGGAAAGCAGTGGATGCAACACAGATCTGCCATCTAGGATTCATTGCACAGTGGTGGGGAGCTATATGTGTATTACGTCCTGAGAGACATGTGTACACTTAACATTTATACACTGCCCAAAATGCATTTTCTATTTTAGCGTAACTGAATTTTGGTGCCATTTCTTTACATTGCACAGGCCTGAACATCTCTGAACATGTCAATATGTGATTTCCTGTAACAAGATAAGAAGGATCCAGGCAAGATAATATTCACAGATGATTACAGTGTAGCTCAATGTGTACACTGTGCTCAAAGCCAAATTAAACATTTAGCAGCCTGAACAGGATGTTCACTGCTTTGACAATATTCCTCCAGTAGAACACTCAAGCAGTACTGACAGACTAGAAAATAGTGGTGGGGGGAAAAAATGTATACAGCATTGTATCGAGATATTTTCTGTGTCAATAATGTATCGATACACAGACGGAAGCATCAATCTTTTATTATATAAATTGCACATGAAAATTAACAGAGTGTGTATTAGGGATGTGACCATTATCGGTGTAACGGTAATTGTTACATTCCTACTAGGTCCTTTTTTCTTTTCTTTCCTGTTTCCAGACTTGTTGAAGTGATGTAGCCCAGATCGCCAGCTTGCTAAACTGTCATGGGTTTTAACTGCCTCGTTATCTTCAATAAGTGTTACGATGTGGAAGTTTATCCCGTGTTACGACGTGTGATGTTATGACATTTATTTGGAGAAAGATATATATATATATATACAGTGGGTACGGAAAGTATTCAGACCCCTTTAAATTTTTCACTCTTTGTTTCATTGCAGCCTTTTTCCAAAAATCAAAAAAGTTCATTTTATTTCTCAGTAATGTACACTCAGCAACCCATCTTGACAGAAAAAAACAGAAATTTAGAAATTTTTGCATATTTATTAAAAAACAAAAACTGAAATATCACATGGTCATAAGTATTCAGACCCTTTGTTCAGTATTTAGTAGAAGCACCCTTTTGATCTAATACAGCCATGAGTCGTTTTGGGAAAGATGCAACAAGTTTCTCACATCTGGATTTGGGTATCCTCTGCCATTCCTCCTTGCAGATCCTCTCCAGTTCTGTCAGGTTGGATGGTAAACGTTGGTGGACAGTCATTTTCAGGTCTCTCCAGAGATGCTCAATTGGGTTTAAGTCAGGGCTCTGGCTGGGCCATTCAAGAACAGCCACAGAGTTGTTGTGAAGCCACTCCTTCGTTATTTTAGCGGTGTGCTTAGGGTCATTGTCTTGTTGGAAGGTAAACCTTCGGCCCAGTCTGAGGTCCAGAGCACTCTGGAAAAGGTTTTCGTCCAGGATATCCCTGTACTTGGCCGCATTCATCTTTCCCTCGATTGCAACCAGTCGTCCTGTCCCTGCAGCTGAAAAACACCCCCACAGCATGATGCTGCCACCACCATGCTTCACTGTTGAGACTGTATTGGACAGGTGATGAGCAGTGCCTGGTTTTCTCCACACATACCGCTTAGAATTAAGGCCAAAAGTTCTATCTTGGTCTCATCAGACCAGAGGATTTTATTATCACCATCTTGGAGTCCTTCAGGTGTTTTTTAGCAAACTCCATGCGGGCTTTCATGTGTCTTGCACTGAGGAGAGGCTTCCTTCGGGCCACTCTGCCATAAAGCCCCGACTGGTGGATTGCTGCAGTGATGGTTGACTTACTACAACTTTCTCCCATCTCCCGACTGCATCTCTGGAGCTTAGCCACAGTGACCATTGTGTTCTTCTTTGCCTCTCTCACCAAGGCTCTTCTCCCCGATAGCTCAGTTTGGCCGGACGGCCAGCTCTAGGAAGGGTTCTGGTCGTCCCAAACGTCTTCCATTTGAGGATTATGGAGGCCACTGTGCTCTTAGGAACCTTAAGTGCAGCAGAAATTTTTTTGTAACCTTGACCAGATCTGTGCCTTGCCACAATTCTGTCTCTGAGCTCTTCAGGCAGTTCCTTTGACCTCATGATTGTCATTTGCTCTGACATGCACTGTGAGCTGTAAGGTCTTATATAGACAGGTGTGTGGCTTTCCTAATCAAGTCCAATCAGTATAATCAAACACAGCTGGACTCCAATGAAGGTGTAGAACCATCTCAAGGATGATCAGAAGAAATAGACAGCACCTGAGTTACATATGAGGGTCACGGCAAAGGGTCTGAATACTTATGACCATGTGATATTTCAGTTTTTGTTTTTTAATAAATATGCAAAAATTTCTAAATTTCTGTTTTTTTTCTGTCAAGATGGGTTGCTGAGTGTACATTACTGAGAAATAAAATGAACTTTTTTGATTTTTGGAAAAAGGCTGCAATGAAACAAAGAGTGAAAAATTTAAAGGGGTCTGAATACTTTCCGTACCCACTGTATATATATATATATAAAATCGCCTTGATAATATTGCTGTAGTACTTGTGCAGCCACGTGTTAATATTCAGGTTGTAATAGGGCAATTTTGTAGCAATGTGCAATCGCCAGTAAACAGACCAGCGCGCTGTGGAGCCACGTACTTAGCTATTAAAGGTGTATTACACTGTTTGCTCCGTTATGGATATGTGTTCTGTAATAGATGTGGCTTAGTCTCAGTTTCTGTCACTAAGCAATATGTTACATTATGTTAATTATTACAGAGAAGTGAATGTAATTCTTAGTATTGTTTCTTGTTATATGCTGGTGGCTATAGCATTTCATTTTGGTCAATAATGCTCAAAGTATGTCAAGTTATTATTTGCTCATATTTCAGAAGCACATCCACCTTCACATGTAACGTCAAAAACAACGTCATAGTTAATTTCATGTCAAAGTCAGACACATCTGGTTAAAGTTCTTACCGGACCCCCTACAGCACCGTGTTTCAGCAGCCAGTTTTCAATCATTTTTACAAGCCTATTGCCTATATTTTTGTAATATAATAAACACAGTTACACTTTTTGAAACAAAATTTCAGCTTTTTTTGGCCTAGCAGTGCTTTCTGAACATACTGAACACACTTTTAAAAATACTGTGATAATACCGAAAACCGTGATAATTTTGGTCACTAACCGTGAGGTTACATCACTAGTGTGAATCCTTTTGTCTTCACATTCACGTTGCGTTAGTTTACATAAAGAATAGTTTGACAGACCAGAAACAGCGAGACTTTCTGGGTCATCCAGTTTGTAACACAGACACTTGGCGTGTGTTTTAAGTACACAGCATGTTAGGAGGGATAAGCATACAGTATCTCTATAAATCACTCAAACACCGCCTGGATGGCGGAGCCTGATGGACTAAGTTACAGAGGCTTTCAGGGGCCCGTTGTAGCCTAAAGGCAGATGCCAGATGATTGCAGCATCCCTGGCTTTATTACGGCTATCTGACGTAGTTTAATGTCCATCCCATGTTTTTGCAGATCTGTCAAAAGCTAAAGATTTAATTTATTATTGATTTAATTAAAATGACTTTTTCTAGAGAGGACAGGAAATTAAGGCTGTAACCCTAATTTTTACATTTAATTAAATTTGTGAAATGACCAATAAAGATTTACAGCGAGTAAGATCATTAATAAATATTAAGTCAAAGGCAATTGAATTTGCTGTTTTATTTGATTGTGGATCAGCCCTACAGCCTCTTTTTAATCAAAATTAAAAAACATTCCATTTTTTGTGCCTTTGACTGACTAATATCCTCTACAGCAATTTAATTTCCTTTATTAAATTTAGTGAAATAATTCAATGGTTAAAAATATTTTAATTCTATTCCTTTGCCTTGTGTCAACACGTGCACATTGAATTGCCTGCATGTTTAAATGGTCTTTCAACATGCAGAATCTTGCACTACATTGGGGCATGTTTGCCGGTAAAAGGCAGTTTTAAGAAATTATTTTATCAGTGTCTGCAACCATTAGAAATGCAGTCAAAGGAAAGGATATATCAAATAAAAATGACAAATAAAATAAATAAATATGAGAAATAAGAAATAAATGCATCTGCTCAGATGTAAACAAACCTATCACGCTGCGGCAACAGTATCTAGTAAGCAATTTTAATCTAATCCACTTTTTGTCAAATTCAGCGAATATCTCCTCACAGTCACCTAGCTCTCTATTTTGTGTGTGTGTGTTGTTAATACACAGCTCTAGTTGTGTAAATAGAAAACAAACAGAAAAGAGTGCTCATGCCAAACAACAATATTTCAGGGGAATTTGTTTGGCAGTTGAGTTACAATTTCAACAATCTTTGCGCCGAATCGCCTACTGCACCCTTAAGAGCTGCACCCAAAGACAAACGGGCCTTATCACAAACAGCAGGCCTAAGCCAGCTGCCCGGAGCTCATGTGAACTATCATTAGACTAATGGCCAGTCGATTAATGTTAACATGCCAGCAGAGCTCATATCGGTGAGATCTACAGTTCGGGGCAGAGCCTTTAATAATATATTTGAATGGTGTGCCTTTTTTCTGCGGGTGGCTTTCTAGCTTTCACATCTTTTCTAGATTACACAATAATCTGACTTCCCTTCTCCTTTGCCACGATTATGCCACGATTACCAGTCCTTGATAAAATCAGACAGCCAAGGGTTTGCTTTTCCTTTCTTTCAGCATCTCACATTTCAATTTTGTTCCATGTCACTGCTGCCTTATGCAAAAGAAACAGAAACAAGATATACACAAAAATGGACAAATCAGACCTATAACAATCTATAACACACCCTCTTCTTAGTGCATATGATTTTAGAGTTTATATAGTGTTATTTATTTTATAATGATTGACACTGTTTTATACATATGTTACTTAATGTGCATTAGTCTCTAAAAATCTGTTATTGTCTGCTGTGTTGCAATCACAGTAGCCCAAACGTCCATCTACCTAGCTGCATTCTCCATCTCTTCCTAGGGGATCTGGAGGCGTTCCCAGGACAGATGGGTTATTTAATCCCTCCATGTCCTGGGTCTGTTCCAGTTGGGTGTGCCTGGAGAACAATGGGAGGTGTCCAGGAGGCATCCAAATCAGATGCTCAAGCCACTGGCTTCTTTTAGTGAAAAAGGAGCTACCCTGAATGACTCAGCCCCTCGCCTTATCTCAACGGGTGAGCCAATCCACCCTGTGTAAGACACTCCAGCCTCGTAAATTTGTGATCTTACCCGTTCATTCGCTGCCCAAACCTCAAGACCACAGATGAGGTCTGGAGTTTCACTTACACCATGAAAGTCTGGTGAACGCCATAAACTTTTATCTTGCATCTAAACTATAAACAACACAGGCTCAAAGTTCTAGAGCAATGTAAGCCGCCGCCAAATAAAATATCACAGCTAGAGGGGTTCTATGCAGGGTAAATGCCTGGCTCTGCACAGAGTGTGGTGGTGGTGGTGGGAGTGGGAGTCTGTGTGTGAGACACAGCCAAGAGGCACTGTGTTCACCTTTTGATGTCAGTGAGCAATGGTGTTAAGTCCAAATGTGACAGGAACAGCTGACGGATGAACAACAACACCCGGTACGTTTCTTCACAGGGGCTGACCTCAGCAACACAATGCAGTTCACCACAGTGAGGTGAAAAGCCACACAGAGCACTTGCTTTGTACGTTAGGAGTCTGAAGACAATAGGGAAAGCACGAGGTGTGATCCCTACTGAAGGTGTGAAACATCTCATTGCCAGTTTATAGTATGCCACCTGTTACTTAAGTGGTTTTGATTTCTAGTGAAGTGCATTCAGAACATCAAATGCATTCTTGCACCGAAATGAATCATGGTGCGAAAGTGCCTAAAAACAGTACATTGGTTATTTTAGTCAACAAGAAGACAAGCTTGATTCATTTGTCACATTTCGCACAGGTATATTTTAATGTCAGCAAGCAGTCTTTAACTTATTTAACTTCCTGTAGAAATAACCTATTACCTGGATTATTCATGACAACAGGGATTTTAATCAGTGGGAGTCCAAAGTGAGACCTGAACTGACCCACAACACTGCTGTGCTCCCACAACTTAAACAACCTCTAATTTTAGTCATTTATAGTTATACTTCTGTCTGCATTTAGATTTCCCTGTCATTTAAAATTGTCTGCTCTGGCTTGCAGAGCGTGTGAGCCAAGTAGGGCTGCACAATCTGAGGAAAATATCTAATTGCGATTATTTTGACTGATGCGATATGAGTCACAATATTTGAGGGAATGATCCTTTTTGTATCATTATTCTCATTTTCATTAAAAATAAAAACATAATGACTAAAGTGTGATTTTTGAGAGCATCTGTAACAAACAAAGGTGTTTCTTTAGTGTGTAGGATGTGATTTGTAGGTTGTGAAGTCCCTACAGCACTATAATACTTAATTAACAAGGGTCTGAAACATATTTTTCCTATTTTCTTTCATATTTTTTACTGCGCCCCATCTTTGCAATTTGGATATTACACTAGTCCATATTGCGATTTTGATAAAATTGCGATTAATTGTTCAGCCGTAAAGCTTTGAGAATTTCCTAACAGAGATGTTCCTTGCCTCCACTCTTCCTGTGGATGTTGATTTTTGTACTGTACAAAAATCTGAAGGTTTTTCCTATAAAAGGTCAGACAAGTCCTGATATCTCATTATGAAGACGATTGGCAGAGGCCCAAACAACATCAGTGAGGACTGAGCTACAGATTAGGGAGAACCCACAGACAGGTTTTAGGTGGAGTTGACATAGCCTAAAGCAAATATGTATAAGGATTATTTAAACAAGTAAATGAGGCTTCTTAAACATTCTTTTTCATGTTTCACAATGATTGCAAGACTCCACGGAAAGTGTAAAATATGGAAATGCAGAGCTAGAATGAATAAATGATTGGAAGAGTGTGTTAAAAAATAATTATAAATTGCCAGGAGCAACATGACATTTATCTTATTTCACTTTTAGATTAAAAGAAATCCAGTACCTGCAGCCAGTACAGAGTCCTTTTCAACAAAGCCGAGTGATCGAGTGGATTTAATCACAAGCACCAATTATAAAAAAACGGTGAAAAAAGTTTTGTTTCTTGCCGTATTACGTATTCAGGACATGTGGAAAGTGGAAAGTTGTTTTTTAATCTTTGCTGTGTAATTGGGCAGTAAAGCCAACGTATGGTCTTTGATCTCATTGAAGATTCAGTCAGCGCTTTGAATGCAGCCCCCTATTAGGGCTGTTATTTACCGAGTGTTTGAACAACTATGCATCATTTGTGAAACTGACAGAACAACGGCAGTTCCCCCTCGGTGCCTCTGTTGGCTAAGTAATGAACAATAACCCATAACCTGTATAAATACAAGGATTTCAAAAGGAGAAATCTGTAAACTGTGACTGTCTACAACTGACAAACTGCACCAAAGCTACAACTGCTACAGCTACAACTGAAAAATATTTATGACTAGCTTTGCCAAAACCCTGTATGCAAACTAATCTCTTCAACAAAGAATATTGGACACAGGACCAACATAAAAACAACATTAATATAAAAATAATAGTAGAAAACAAGTTACAAGGTTGTGTACAATCCTGCAGATAATTGCAAAGCAAAACTGTTGTTTAAAATAATAACACATTAGATAAAAAAAGGTGAAGGGTTAGACCCAAGCATGGTGACTCATAATCCCAGCCCTCAAGGCTTCTCTGCGACGAAACAAGCAGTCGAAATAGATAACCTAGATAGCGCACTGCATTCCCTCATCAACCCACACACACAATCATGTGAGGTAACACAAGAGACACACTGGCTACGCTGGCTTCTCTGCGCCGCTAACTAACAGAGCCAGACATGCATGGCCGACGTCAGATGGGAAACATTAAAATAACATGGGACCTTAGGGGACCGGATAGGAGGATTGGAGCCATCCTGCATCCCTACCCCCCCTGACGGCCCCTCAGCACTGGTGAAGGGAACACATGTGTCCCCTCACTGACCTCTGTATGCTGCAGCTAATCACATTGTCTGTGCCTATATAATTACCTCGCTCATTAGTCAAAACCCCAGGGTTATCTTTATTAACTGTCACATAGGCTGTTTTGGAGAACGGGCACATGTCGTTGTTGTGTCTATGTCTAATTAATTGCACTCAAATGGGCGCCACACACAGCTGTTCATTGCTTGTGAACATCATACATCGTAACCTAATAGCTGTGCAAGGTAATTAATGTGCAGCCGTTTGCGGCATCTGATGTTTTTTTCACATTATATAAAAGTCACATACAAGAGTTCTCTCCAGCTCCTCCGACAGAATGCTGAAGAATTAACTAGAAATACACCAACATGGAACATTAGATCTTTTTGTCGTTCATTTGCATGTGTCCTTGAACACATGATTTCGTGTGCACGCATGATAGCAACACATTTGTATGGTCATGTTGTGAATTACTATGCGCATATGTACAAGGTGTAAACTAAGTGACCAGAAAAATAGATACCTCCGTACATTGGCCTGTAATAAATAACACCTTTTGTAAAACCTTCACATTTTTAGAGCTGAAATCGATTTTTCAAGTAAGTCTGCAAAATCTAAAATATAGTTCAAGCTTTTTAAAATGTGAATGTTTGCTAGTTTTCTTGTATTCTACAGTATAAAATAAACTGCAACTCAGTAGTTACCCAGCCAACACATTTCACATTTACAGTATATCATTTTGATACAAGTAATTTATAATTGTTACTGTTTTGATCAATGAAATGATGTTATATGTTTTTTACATTTGTGTTCTTTTTTATTATTGTATAATAGTAAACCCAGCATACATGACACTTATTGTCACCTCCCCAATTTTTCCAGCCTGTGCTCTCCTCCTGCTCTCCTCGGGTCAAATTGACCCGTTTTCCTATATCAATGTTCTTTTTAACTACCCAAAATAACATGATTGATTCCACACAACGCTCTTTGGCCAGTATAAATCACTACTTTCATTAATTTTGGGGCGTCTTATTCAATTTTATAGCATTTGAAAAAAAAAAAGTGTTTTTGAATTAGTATTGAGTAAAAGTTGACATATTCCAGTCTGGGATTATCCATAAACATACATTCCTTTAATTTTAGTCTAAATCATTTCTAATTTCTGCTTTTCTATCTCAAATATTAGGTATAATTTCCTATTAATGAGGTTTATTGACCATAAATTCCCAAAATAACTGTAAAACTAAGTTAGTTTTACTTAGTATTGAAAATGTAAAAAAAGTGACAAACATTGATAAAAAGCTTCAACAAAAGTGTTGATTTTCAATTTGACGGAAGACAACACGCGGGTTAAGTAGTTCCTAATTAGGGGAGGTTATTTAAGAGAATGGGAGTCTCTGTACTGTGTGACTGATTAGGAAACACAGAGTTTGTTGCCTCAGGTTTGTAAGCTCCAGTATCCTTTTGACCAAATCTCGAGAGTCTCTCCTGCTGTGCGCTGAACCTCGTCCAACATTTCAATTGTTGTTAACGCACATGGATTTCTGTCTTATGGTCGCTCTGGGTTTTAGTTTCTGAGGTGTGTTTGTCCTCGCGAGGCCTGAGAATTTGTTGTGAGGTGACAATTTGACTCCCACCTGTCATGCATCTATGTAAAGCTGTAACAATGCAGAGGGAAGGTCCTATTTAACTCTCACACACACATTCCTCACATGTAGTAAATACACACTCTCTCACTCATGCACTATTGCCACAACTTAAACACATTTTAGGTGGGTCCTAGATAAGAAAAAATGTAAACCACAAAAAACTGTACTCTTTTGTCTAATTCGCATCATTGTTTATCTCACTTATCATAAACCTGTGTACGTTTCTCACTGTGTAACTGGTGAATCCAAACTAACCAATCCCAATAACACTAACTAACTAACCGATCGAGGCGGCGGAAGAACACCTCTTGTGTTCTGCGAGGTAAAATTACTGTTTTGTTTAAAGGTGCCTTGCCATTTATTGAAATATGTTAGATCCATATGTGTGTGTGTGTGTTATGTGGTGAATGAGAAAATGAACTGCTACCTCCTCTGTCAGCTCTAGTCTCTGATGAGAAATAAGAGAAATCAGACCAATTACAACAGCTGGTCAGTCTGACATGTTGCCTCAGCTCATTACTATTCATGAGCTCACCCAGTTGCTCTGGGTAAAGGATGCTGATAGCCAGACTCTCATTGGCTAGCTGTAAGCCAATCAGAGTCAAGCTTAGCTCGTTGAATATTAATGACAACCGGCACAAATTGAGTCTTTCTCCTGCAGGCTTTCTATATCACACTAGAATGGCTTGAAACAAGGTAACCAAGGCATTTTCTCCACAAAGAAATGCTACAGAGTCCATGGTGGAACTTCAGACATTACCACAAAGTAATGAAATATGTGTGGCAGGGCACCTTTAAAGTAGTCTGGTGGCTTTAATGAGAGTAAAAATAACGGCTTCAAGTCCCCGTCGTAAAGGGCTGTCTGACAGCGAGGTAAAGTGGTGAAAGCATTCTAAATATAGCTGATATTGATTGAATTTTTTTTAGGTGTCTTAAATAAGTTTTTTTCTGCTGCCCCCAATCCCCAGCAGTACATTGCTTTGCTTCCCTTGGGGGGCGTGCCGACTGCCATCTACTGTAGCTAATATGGACTTTGGATAAATACCTCACACATCCATACTTCGAAAATCCAAACTATCCCTTTAAGCACTGCTGGTGAACAGAGTCACCTCGGTCCTGTTTGTGTGTACCAGTTAATTGAATGCCCTGCTAGGCCTGAGGCTGTGGGTGGGCTGCTATTGATCCCAGATCTGTATCTCTATTAAACCGACCTGCTATACTGTCTCCTACAGCAGCAGCATACTGAAGCACCCACACATACCTACACAAGCACAACTCCTGGACAACATGTGCTACAAAGAAAATAAAGGAAAGTAGGTGCAATCACTAACAGGAGGAGAAAGAAAGAAAGAAAAAAAAGAAAGAAAAATGTGTTTAACAAAAAAAACTAAGAGAACAAGTATCCACACTGGATGTAGCCTTTTGAGCCACTAAACCAAAGCCATTAAATCAATTTCTTCTAATCTGGACAGGGCCATCCCAGAGCAGGAAATGGCAGCCAGTTAGCTCCTCGAGGGAGAAGCGGCTATTGTCCCTGCACACAGAGCCTTAACCGAAGATCTGATTTAATAAAATGCATTTTTTTCTCTGCTGGGGAAGGTGCCTGATCTCCTCTTTCATCCACTAATTCTATCTATCGCTTTTGTATCCTCTCAGTTCATGACTCTGCAGCAAATCCCCTCATTACTTAGAACAAGGTGTAACCAAATCAATACAACATTGACGCGCCAGGCAGGTAAAGGAATTGACAGTAGGATTTTTAACTTAAAATAAAATCTTCCTTTATTGCACATTAAAATATCTTCATCTTTAGTTTTCTGTAATGTTTGATTTTGACTTACATTTGCACTAATTTGAATTTCTCATTGTATTGTATATATTACTTATCTTTCATTATCATATTTTATCTTCATTTGTATATATTTCTTATCTTTTATATAATACTTGTTGTATGTGTCCTTATTGCACCGCAGGTCGGAGAGAAACATATTTTCAGTTGCTCTGAATGTCTGGCACATATTGCAGAATTGACAATAAGGTTGACTTGACTTGATCAATTATGCTAATGTATGTCACGTTTGTTTCTTAATGGTAAGAAACATGTTCTGATATTGACCTGGCAACTTTATCCAGTTCTTTAACTGAAAGGTTTGTGCAGGTTTTCATACTGGGTAAGAAAGATTCTTTAGATCAAAAGCACACAATGCACAACCTTCAACCTTCAGTCAAAGACGCTCGGGGGTAAAGAAACAGCAGGACACAGCAGGTTAAAGTTCACCACTTTGTTCAGAGTCAGGGAAACTGGCAGTGAAAAAGATGCCGGTTTGATATTGAGACATTGTTTGGAATGTTTTTGAGTGGCATTCATCTGAAAGCAAAGAAGCAAAAGAATAATGCACAACAACACTGCTGGATTGATGGTTAATTAAAGGTCCCATGGCATGGAAATCTCACATTATGAGGTTTTTTTTACATTAATATGAGATCCCCCAGCCTGCCTATGGTTCCGCAGTGGCTAGAAATGGTGATAGGTGTAAGCTTTGTTGGAAGGATGATAATGGCTTCTGTCATTTAATCTTCTTTCGTCTTTTGTGTGTGTGTGTGTGTGTGGAATTTGCCTTTATCCTGTGCCAGTCCATTAGCTGACAATGGATGAGTATGGGGAGAGAGACGCATGACCACTGTGTAACAAGGCTCTACTGTGAAAGATGAGACACCCAAGCAAATACGTTTCTCTCTCCTTTTTATTTTTTTGATTAGTGTGGACGTCCATGTCAACATTTGTGTGCAAGCATTTCTACAGCCAAAGCCTTGAAACTTTACCTCATAACGTAACCATTTCAGTTCTCTTGTTGCAGCAACAACACGTGTTCTAAACCACAACTTCCTTGTGATGCCGCGGGACGATTGGCTAAAATCGGCACATACCCCCGACACACCCACTCTGTCATGCTTACTGAGGTTCCTGGCACAACCCCTGTCCTCTCTGCCCGGGAAATAAGAGGTTTGCCTCTCTGTTATTTGACTGTGCATCCACGTACACATACAACATCCCTCCCCCGATTAACATTAGGAAAAATACACGGATACGGACACGCACACAGTCAGCACAAAAGACTTGGTCTGTGCTAGAGATGACAGCTACCAAGAGTGACTGGCTGTGTCAAAATACTTCACTCACACCTACACACTGTGGGGTTTTATTACACTGCTATTTTATTGATAGGCTCTGAGTAATATACTGGATGGGATGAGGCGCTAAATGCAGAAAAGCGGGACTGAGTCGAAAAAGGAGTACAGTACAGTGAAGGAAATTAAAATTCTGAGTTAACTCCTGTGGGTCACGGACATTTTTCTCATCCTGAACTTGCAGTATTTTCATATTTTGCGGCTTTTCCAAGAGCCATCCCTTTAAACCACACATTTATCCCATAGTGGGAACTTCATTGCAGACCACCTGTAAGAGCTGTTGTACTACCCAGCGCTTAGCCACTGAAGGATGACAGTATAAAGAGGGAGAGAGATAGTAAAAATATGACCTGCTAAAATTAGGAACAGTGAGGTTTTGGCGATGCAATCCAACTCGTTCTGCTTGGCTGTCTTTTATACGGGCTGAAATTTAATTAAGGAAATGTAAAACTGCAGTTTTATGTGGTGAGTAAACACAAGGCAGCAGCAGCAGTTGGCTCACATAGGGGGGATTTCCAGCTCTGCCTTTCTGGTTGTCCATCCTAAAGCACTAAACAACGTAAACCTTTGAGGCCAATCCAAGAAAAATGTATAATAAATAGGCCTTTAGAAAATCTGTTATAAAAGATTGTAAAAAGGAATATAAAGTATGTCTTGGCACAGAGCTTTTGCTGTGGTATTTTGACTCCCTATGCTAAGGAATACAATAGCGAGAGAGGCTGCTAATGGCTCAGCTTGTTTGTTTTCTTTGCGTTTTAGAGTCACTTGATACAGGTTAAAGTTTAAGGCTATAATGCACAGAGCGGAACTACGGGCTCAGCTGCCAGGAAATAAACCTAATCTTTCTGAGCAGCAACAGCTCCTGAGGTGGTAATACGTTTCTCCTGAGTCAGGCAGAGCATATAGGTGGTAGTGCAGCAGAGAGCAGCAGTGTGGGTAATACAGTGGCAGGGCCATCATTGATTATGGTAATTAGCAGAGAGAAAAGAGGCCTCGCTCTTTCTGCAGCGGCACAGAGGAGAAATGAAGGCAAGAGGAGATGTGATGGGAAAACATAAAAAGAGAGGATAGAAGAAGGTGACGAACAGAGAGGGTTGTTAAAGAAGATGGAAGAGCATCTTGGTCAGAAGCTCTAGGGGGTGGGGTGGGGTGGGGTGGGGTTGGTTGGTGGGGGCGTGTAGATCACTCATCAGGGAGGTAAGAGAAGCGTTTTGAATATAGTTAGAAGACTACTCATTGTTGAATATGTAGATTTGTATGTAGATTAATATATTGTATTCGATTTCGAAAAAAAAATGTGTTTAGTTGTGCAGCCCTAATAGCATCCATCTAAAACTTGTTAAGATGTTTAAGTCTGGATCAGAGTGGTAAACCGGCCGACCAACTGACAGACCCCTGCCATCCCATAAGCCACGGTGCTAGCATGCTTACAACATTATATCACATAGCTGATAATTGCTAAATCCCAACTGAATTGTTTAAATTCAGAGGGCAGCAGCAGTGCAACAGGATCAAGGTCCAAACCTAAATACTCTAGGACTTTGCTAAATAATGCAGTAACAGCATTTTTAAAATAAATTATTATTAAATTTTGTTCCCATTCAGCCTCATACATAAAATGTAAGCTGTAGCTTAGCGCCGGTGCCCAGCATCTTTTGGAGTGCCATCTTGCGGACGGATATAAATTTAACAAGTCTCAAAGCCACGTCCATATTTTTTTTTTCCAGTCCTTGTTTTATTTCAATAACACACAAGCTGCCAAGGCTGCTCTGAGGCCAGGAATAAGGCCAGTGAGGAGAAAGGAGGTAGAGAGCCAAAGCCCAGCGGCTCACTGCATAAAAACTCTTACCCAGTCTCTCAGAGTGTGAGTGTGTGAGTGTGTGTGTGTGTGTGTGTGTGTGTGTGTGTGTGTGTGTGTGCATGCTCATAATGGTGGCAATTAGCAGATCAAAAGGAGAAGACATTGGACAGCAGAGAACACTAGACAAGAGAACACCAGACTCCTGCTGTGGGTGGGCTCTAATAATCCAGATCATCGGTTTACATGTGGCTTGTGTGAATTTGTCTGTGCATGTGCAGAATTATGTCATTAAGCTCCAACACTGCTAGATACATTAGCCACCGCAGAGCACTAATCACTTTCATTTATGACTTTTTTTATTGGTCTTTGTTTTACAAAGAAAGAGATTTTAGCAAGAGTCTCAAAACGGCTTCTGTGGCAGACAATGGCTTCACTTTTTTGCATTTTAATACTGCGATAAGAGACAAATACACCTTCTGTTTGTAATGTAGACAACATATGATGTCATGTTCTGTCC
The DNA here is from genome assembly GCA_026937815.1 of Etheostoma perlongum. Lineage (NCBI taxonomy): Eukaryota > Metazoa > Chordata > Actinopteri > Perciformes > Percidae > Etheostoma > Etheostoma perlongum. The sequence continues at coordinate 4,674,447 of CM049391.1, read as the reverse complement.
GAAAAGGCCTCCACTCCAGCACCCAAAACAAAGAATAAATCGAGCACAGTTGTTACATTGTTGTACAAAGTCGCAATTATGCTGGTTTGGGCCATTGTAGAACGTATAAAACTCAATGTTTTTTTTAAGGCTGCATCATTCCATAAAATGGGAATGTTTAAGGTGAACTGGAAATAATTTTACTTTTATTTGTCAAATATTTAGTCTGAAATATTTGAAAAACTTGAGTACCTCCAATAGTATTCAAAACAAGTTCTGCAGGTTAAACCATGATTGTAATGTTGGACCCTTTTAAATATAACACAAATGCAGCAGGGAAACAATGAAATGCCACGCTGTATACAAGTTATTAGTGCTTCTTCTCTATTCTATATCTAGGTTATATCCTTTTGAAACGCTTGTAATAAATACTTCCACAACCCTGTAATGAACTAATGGCATAGGTTATCTTTTTGATAAATGTTACCTACTAAAGTTCCAAATCAAAATCCAGTTAGTCTCCAAGTCTTGCTGTAGAAAGTGAGTCAAAGAAACGGTAGAATCCGAGTTCACACTTAAACATACTCGTCATGTGGACCAGACGCAAGCCTGCAAACCCAATTAGGCTCCAACTGCTAGTTAAAGAAACCAGACTCTATCTTGTATAACTGGCCCAGACCAGGAGTAAAGTTCTAAATCCCACTGTGTGGGATAAAAGTCCTCTCAACATGTGTCATCAGTCGCATAGCTGCCAGGTCCTCCTAATGACATTTACAAGCTGATTGATGGGACAATGGCCAGGCTGCCATGCTCATGCATGATCAGCCAAGACACACTCTGCACTCGAGGTGCTCTGATCTCATCAGTGGTGGCCAAAGCTAAATGAAATACTGCATATGCAGAGCAAAAGTACACGCTGACAAAAAAAACTTCGCTCCCTGGTCCAATAGAAGGAGAAATAACTGCTACATAATTTGACTGCATAACAAGGATTTCTTTATGCAGTTACCCCAAAAAGTATTTTTTTAAACACATATTTGCTCCTGACGATGCAGATGCCATTTTGGGAGAAAATACAGTGTGTGAATATTTACATTCTGTCATACTTGAAGTCCTAGGGGATTGTAAATTGTAGATGAAACACGCACACAAGCTAAAAACATTTGCACACTCTACAAAAATAGACACAAACACAGTCACACACAGTCACACACAGTCACACACAGTCACACACAGTCACACACACAGTCACTTTTGGGTCCTCTCCAAGTCTGGTGCTCCTAATAACAAGGCACTCTTGCTGAACAGCATCAGTGTGTTTCTGTTTGTGAAGTGAGTGATGGGGTATGTGCGTAAGAGCGCGACAACCAAAAGAAAAGCACATAAAGTGTGGTACCTTGAGCCTGGCAACATTTATATATGTTGACATGAGAGAGAAGGGGGATGCGGATAAGGCATAACAGCTCATTAATGCCAACTGGGTCTGGGAATAGAACGCGAAAATACCCCAAAAATGCATCTGAAAGTAGGGGCAGGGCTGGGAGAACTGACATCCACAAATATAAATCAAAAAACCACAGGATAAAAGGAATGAGCCTGGTCTTCAACCACCACAAAATAGGGCCTCACTTGTGTATGACCGCTGCAAATAACCACACTCTCTCAAAAACATCAGCAGCAGCGGTGAAGTGCGGTGGTCAGCTGCGGCCTGGGAACTGTGTACTTTCTGTGCTAATGCATTCGATCTCTCGTTAAACTAACGCCCGTCAGTGCTAGAAAAAAAATATTGCTCCGTTCGGTCAATCACTGAGCATGCGGGCCGGCCACACAGAAAACACTCCTTCCCTGCCCGGACGCACTCTTTTTTCCAGGAAACTATTCCCTCTGAGCTGCAAGCAAATAGCCCCTGAGCGATGGGGGGGCCAGTGATCAATGAGCTGTGGAGAAGGGGGCAGCAGTCAGCTAGTAAGTTGAGCTCATAATGCTCTGAGAGAGACCAGCAAAGACTCTTTCCGGCTGATGAAGACAACCTCCCCTGTGTATGCCTGTACCTGTACCTCTCTCTGTGGTTATTACAGGCTGGAGGAGTGACAAGCCCCCCCCCGCCTGTGTTTACATGGGGGTTTCTCAGGGCTGCTTGCACACCAACCTCTGTGACTCTTTCTGTGATTCATTGTTAATTTTGGCAAGTCTCAACATTTTATTTTTAGCAATTAATAGGTGTTTTTTTCTTTTCTTTTAAGTCACGCTTCAATCATATACACACAAATGGGTTACTGTACCTTCATTTTTGTGAAATTCAGTGAAACATTTTTTAGTGATTTTTTTAACAATTATTACAGCAGTTCCCAAACTGTTTGACCTCTCACCTCTCGCTTATGCCCTTAATGTGGACATTATGTAAATTGTAAGCAATTTAACAAAATGGTATTTTTTTCTCCTGCTTCATTTTAGGGATTTTTTTTTTTTAACCAGAGAAGCAGGTATTTATTTTGAAGAGTAAAAATATGGTATTGTTTTTTTTCTTATTCATCACATTACTCATCATAAATCCTCTCCAAGACTGGGGATTATTTAATAAGTCCATTAATAAATAGACAAAAAAATGCACCACCAAAACAAAACACTTCCAAATTGCAGCTCTTGATGCATTTTTGTTTTGTTCTACATGCCCAAGCATTCACAGGAATGTGCGTGTTCTGCATAGTGATGTGAAAAAGAAGAGTGGCAGTAACACTGTGCTTTTCTCGCAACACTTCTGTGGTGAGTCAGTGTGACGAGGAAAGCGTGAGCGCTGATGTATTACCTTGCTGTAACATTAGCTTGCAAATGGTCACCTCTTTAAAACCTCACCTGCTAGCTATCTAGTCACCTGCAGAAACATCAGCAACGTGTGTGTGTGTGCATGAGCATTAGTCATCACTTATTTTCTTGCATTCAGTATACATAACGAGTGCAAACAGTGTGACCCTTTTTAGAGGGATCGTTCAAGTTTTTTTTCTTTTCTAATTATGCTCAGTGTTAACACAAGTGTTAACTCTTGAGGAAGCAGCTACTGCTTCTGCTTCGATGTAGGGGATCAAGTCCCTTGGGGACCTAATTCCCCATTGTCCTTTTAAAGGACGCTGGGATTTTCTGTGCTGTTATCATCACACACTGAAGAAACACAAGCTCAGGGGGAGTCTACATTGTGTCTGAGTACACGTTACTGCATACCTTCCCATACAGCAGTACACCAAGTGCACTAATGTCACACATCAGTAATTGCTGTCTTCTGACTGCAGTTATACCAGTGTTTTGCTGTACATTTGTAGGGGTTATTTAGGTGATTTGCTTCAATTCTAGTGATGGTACACCTGGCTTTTTATCAGGAAAGGAAATAAGAACACACAAGAGAGATTAAGTGTAAATTTCCACTGGCAAAGAGGCTGCGTTGTTTTGTTTTTTTTACTCAAGCAGAAAATATGTTGTTTTACTGCTGTGCAGTGCCCTTTGGCTGCATTAACAGAAAGTTGCACAACAAAAACAGGTAACAGTAAAGACTGGGTTATGACCATGTTGACACCTAATAAAACAAAAACTGAATCAGAGACCATAAAAGTGGATTGGGATGTAAAACAGGACAAAGCAAAAGGAGGGATTACTCTTACCTCGACTACAGTGCTGCAGATTTATTCAGCAGGTTGGATTAAAATCTACAACGAAGCCAAGATTAACTTTCCTTTGTACTTATGTCAGAAGGGTAGATGGATAACATGTGATATATTATAAATCACTGTATTTTTCCAATTTCACTGCTGTTGTTGACATGACTGACTTTCAGGCTCTTGCTTTACTGCCTGTGTGCAATTAAACATACTATATATACACACGCATGGATGCATACTGTTCAGCAGGCACCCACAAAAAATGTGCATGCTACACAGTTTGCATACGTGTGTATGAGGTGTATGCAATGCATTTGTGTGAGTGCGCACCACAGCAGCTATGTCAGCAGCGGTCCTGTAGCACCAGGAGAGATTTATGAGGTGTTAAGAATGTTTGCCTCTAGTCCAACGATGGGAGACTGATCCTACCTCCTCGCCGGCCTCTGCCCCTGCCTAACACCTCGCCTGGCTCCTACCCACACAAGCACAGACACACAGCTGCATATATATATGCAAAAAAGACTCACTTCCTGGGGCTAAGCACACCTTCTAAAATATCCCCCTTACTCAGTTCCACAGCCTCCAAACGATTTTCTCTACAAAATCACTCCTTCTGTGGGGAAACCACCCCTATTCTGGCCTTCGTTTAACCAAAGAGCATAGCGTCCAGTGGGGGCCGCTCGGAGAGAAAAGCTTCACTTTAAGGTTGAAGCATTACGAAAAGGTCACTGCAGGAGCTTGTGAGAAGGGAGCATGTTTCTCAGCTTTTACAAGCACCATGAATCACAACGGCATCTCACTTTACTGGGTGACCTTGAAGATGCCCCCTCCCCTGACTGAAAGTATAGATTTGCATTCTCTCTTGCAGCTGCTTAATATTCTATAGCCTAAGTGAGCACATTTTTTTTTAACACAGTAATTGTAACCAGAGATGTAGGGATCACGTTTTTAGTGGTCCTTATAACGGGTCTCCGCTGATACCAAGCCTGATCCAATGCAGATAGATTTACCTGAATGTTGTATAAATATGTATTTGACACTTTTCAGCATCATATTTTTAGTCTTGCAGTCTACTAGTCCAGTCTACTACTACTTTTAAGGCTTTTTATGTTTTGATGTTCAAAAAAACATACACTTCCGGTCAAAAGTTTGGGGTCACATAGAAATTCCCATTGCACTCCATTGTAGACAGAATGCCAGCTGAGATCAGTTGCATTGTTTTTTTAACCAGGGCAGTAATCAGATTACATTATGTGCTTACATAAAATGGTTCTCCAATGTTTTTCTAGTTTTTTATTTTTAAATGATATAGATTAGTACCCAGAATGTGCCTTTGGGACATTGGATGAATGGTTGCTGATAATGGGCAATGTAGATATTGCATTAAAGATCAGCCCCCCCACCCAAATTAGCAGGTATTCTGTCTATAATGGAGTGGTATGGAAATGTATAAGTGACCCCAAACTTTTGACCGGCAGTGTATGTTTCTCATACTGCCCATTGCTGCAGCGGCTCCACCTGAAACACTGTCTGAGCTCTTGGCCCGCCTTCCTGAAGAGCCCAGTCTGCTCTGATTGGTCAGCTGGCCCATTCTGTTGTGATTGGTCAACCAAATTCAAGCCGCCACTGGGCGGGCTGTCCTTGCTCCGGCAGCACCTATGGGCAGCACCTACGAGCTGGGCTGGCTTTCTCAATCAATGACATCACTAATGGAGGAATTCCATAACTATTAGGCAGTTGAAAAAAATGGAGCTTTATCTGTGGGAGATAAAGCTTACTTTTTTTTTTAGCGGATAAGATCCATTCAAATATGCAGGGACCGGCCCTGAAACAAATCTTTTGGATCTGCACGCCTCACCCGTGGTGCCCCGTCCTCCATTTTCCATTGCAGATTTAGTACCGCTTCACGCGTAAGGCAAGCGTGGCTGGTTGTCATAGCAACGCCACAGGAAACTGCTGTGACCTAACACACACACACACACACACACACACACAGAACTTCGAAGGTGTGTTGTTTTGATTCTCGGCACCCCCCCCGTCTGTCGCTAGCAATGACGATGTATTGATTAGTGCCGATTCTCTCTGACCAATCAGCAGTCTGCAGGTTTTTCCGTCACCTTTTGGTATTGCCTTAGCTCGCTTGGAACCTTGACAGAGGTGATAATAAATAAAAGTATCTGTTAGCAGGTACCAGGGACTTTTTTTGGAAATGGAAAACCAAAAAAGCTGAGTAGAATCAACACATTCTCACTCCCCTCTTGTGAAATACGGACGCTTGGGCAGGTGACTTTGTCGTTTTTATTGACGCTAAAGTCTCCTTTAGTGTCATATAACACACTTTACCTAAATGCGCTTGGTCTGGACTATTGGCGTCTCTTTTGACACTGTTAGATTAAAGAAAAGCTTGGGTGGGCTTATGGTTCCATGACACGCAAGAACAACGGGCCGGATAAAGAAGAAATCGGCTTCCCTGACACACGGCAATAGCATGACGTTTAAAGACACACGTGGGACACAAACCCCTCTCTCCTGGGTGAAAGTCCTGTGTTTGACCCATCCACCACCCCGGCCAACCTCCCAACGAGGAATTTCCCCCTTACATACTATTCGCTAAACCCCGTCTAGATGCTGCTCTCCCCAATACGTACGCGTTCGGAGTAGGAACAGGTCGGTAAAATAGTGGCGAGTCAAGCAGGTCCAACACCATATTTTATCTCAGCTGTACTATATACGCCTCATTGCCGGTTTGTCTTAAGCCACAAAACATTCTACTGCACTTCTACCAACTCATCTGTTATTTAAGCACAACTGGTCAAGTACCTAGTCCCAGGCTTTAAACTATGTTGATTTAATAAATGTGTGTCCCTTAATAAAGCTTAATTTCATGTGTATAGATGTAGGTTTGCCTAAAATAAGTTGTCAAATCAATAATCCAACAAATGAATGAAATCTGACATTTATGTAGTAAACAACAATATCATAAGTGACAGGTGGAAATTGATTGTGCAAACAACAAGCATTCACTTAAAAGCAACTTTTACTTCGGTCAAACTTGGTGACCAACCTTTTTGCAAAGGGGTCTAGGGTCAACAATCTGGATGTCAACAGCATTATGCCGAAGTATGACACAGGGAAATATTTACTAATAGTTATAGTGACTTCTTTATGGTCTCTTTCCCCACTGCAAGAGACAGGTATATACACCACACAACCAAACCGGATGTGCACATGTTGCCTTGATCGCCACAGCAACACACAAAGATGGGGTTGCAACAAAAATGACAGCTCACTACACTTTAGCGTCACCTGTGTCCAGTTCCCCCTCTTCAACCTGTGGCTGACATGGTTGAAGAGAACGGCTTTAATGGTAGCTTTCTACCATTAAAGCCTTTTCTCACCAAACATCTGTCCAAACAACTCTGGGGGTTATTCCGTCTCACTCTGCCTGAGCTGCTATGCATTATCTGCCTCTGCTGCTTCCCTAATGCTGCAGGGACTTAGAGCGGGATTAAACCACAATTATCCACTTCCCTATTCGCTCCAGCTGTGCGGGGAGAGGAGAGGACTATGGAAGGCACCATTCAAAATAAGGTGATTGCTGAAAACGCTTTGTGCAGTCATAGAAAACAGAGATTACATAAAAGTCTAAGTAAAAAAAAAGTCTTTTGGCATATAGTGCTCCATTGCCCAGTTTCCTATCTTGGAAATTTCCATTGAGAAAAAAAATCTCTTACCTAGAACAAGTTTTGTTATTAATAACCATTACATCCTGACAAATGAATAAATGAATATGAATAAATGAATAAAGTTGTGAAGCAACACTGTCAAATGTAAATCAAAAAATAAGGCTGAATCAAATGTCTGTCTGCATATTTCATGAGGTCATCAGCCTAAAAAAATAATCTTCAAACAAAATTCATTAAATTGAGTTAGTCTTTTATAATTAAATTAACTTTCTTCAATGAATGTAGGTCGTCAGTTTCATCAACATACTGTATATGCATGTAGAGCAGGTTGATCTAATAAGTTCATAAGCCTTTAGGCTGATAGCAACATTATACTATGACGAAAACAAAGCTCTGGAGTTATTGGAAATGCTTGGAGTTGGAAACATTTCTACACAGCCACTACTGGAATCTAAATATACAAATAGTATAACATTAATAATATTAGTGCAGCGGCAGCGTAATCTTTATCTAGTCTAGTGTTTATCTCTACCAGGTTCAACGTCATAAAGAAAGAGCCACATGTTTAGTACAGCTCTAAAACTGGAAATGAACAAATTCTAGTTATACTTTTGTGGCTTACTGTTAGTTAAAATAAGAATTGTGATCAGGCAAAGATTTTGGACCCATACTCAGTATGAATGACACCTACAAGGCCATCGAGCATTTGAGCTGCACATACTCCATATGTGACAAATCACTGTGCACAATTGGATGATGACAGTATAAGAGATGAAGATAACGAATCCTTATTTAAACCAGCAAGAGTCTGTGATGTGTACACACACACACACACACACACACTAAACATACTAAACACGTGGGCAGAACACAACCTACCAGTCATATTGCATGCGTGCGGTTAATGATTTCCCCAGGCCTTCTGCATTGTATGGTCTGCCTCGTCTTCGCCCTGGAAGAAATGATAAAAAGAGTTGAGCAGCTGAGAAAGCGGGCAGAGGAAGGGAGGGATGTTGCATATAGAAAACAAACAAGCCCGTACAGTACAAAAGCCAGCAAGTACACCCTTCCTCCTCTCCCTGCAAGCCCCCTTTTCCCTCTGTCCTCATGCTTACGTCTTTTCCTGAGTGTCCTTCCTCTGTCGACTTCTCTCCCTTCATCTTTCCTCTCTTTCCTTCTCTCTCTATTTCTTCAGGTGCAGAAACACCCTCCTACAGCCAGCATTACTGCTTTTCAATATCAGCATTAGAGCTAGAGACTTTGACAGACTGACATAAGCAGGTGTTAGCATGCATTCCACAGACTCGTGCAACCTCTAGGCTCACGCTTTGATGTTTATTGGCCTGTCAGCTCAGACAAAACGCTAGTGCAGCCCTCTTATGCTAAGCTAGCTGCGCTAACATCAGCTGTGAATTGCCACATTTCTATTTGGTTAACATTTAGAATTCAAGAACATATTTATTTGCTTTCTTTTTGAGAGTGTAATGAGGAAAATTCAATCAATATGATGGCTGTGCGTAAAGTATGGAGCCAGAGTCATGATATGTTTAGCCTAGCTTAGCATTTAGACTCTAGGCAGGAGAACAGCTAACATCTCTGTTCGAAATAAAAACGTAGTCACCAATTAATGACTCTAAAACTGTCTTATTTAAAAGTTGTGTTTTGTTTGTTTAACCGGTACCTGGCCAAAAAAGTAAAAAAGGGCAATTTGTGGTTATCCATCCACCCAGCACTTCTTTACTGCATCTCCAGCTAGCGTCAGTTGCCGATATGGTCAGTAAGAGCATGTGTGACACTGCAAGTCTATTTTTGTTGTTTTTGTGTTTTCATATACACATTCTGTAAATCCACAAACCCTTTTGCTTCTTTTTCCATATATAATCGCCCATTTTTTTCCCTAATTTTTCACACAAATGGATGACAGGAACTGCATGTATTAAGTGTCAATTGGTAAGCTAAGCTAAAGTTCTGCTGGCTTTAGCTTTATATTCAATGGACAGATATGAGTGGTATCGATCTTCTCATCTAAATCTTGGCAGGAAAACAAATACACTAAGTGTTTTTTTTTCCCAAAAAGCAAACAACCCTTTAAACATCAATGCTGTCTTCTATGACAGCAGATTTTACCTAAAAAACAAAAACACACTTTAGTTCCTATTAATTGCAAAATGAAAAGCTGATTATAGCTACATATAAATCACAACGTGTCTTATACCTTGTGAGGTTTATTACAAAGATGACAACTTCCTATTAGAAAATGACACAGTAGCCACACAATGTATCACTGCTACAATTCGTTATGGTTTGTGGCTCAATAAAATTCCCACATACAACGGTAATGCCCACAAACGTCAGTAGGCACGCTGGCCACAAAAGACAGCTACTGTACTTGCCACACAACAACAAAGGGGGGCGACACGTAAAAAGAAACAGGAGAAAAAGAGAGACTGAACGAGAGAAAATATCCAGAAAATCTATGAAAGTGAGAAAGACGTAGGAAAGAAATCCCCTGTAAAGTGTTTTGAGACAGGAAGGAAAAGAGGAAGATGTTAATGTACTCACGGTCCTATTGGAAGGGGAGGGAATGCATGTGCATCCGACTTTCTGTATGGGAATGTGTTGTGAAATTAGGGTGCTATAATCATTTGTATATCACGTTTGTAGACATTTGAGTTGGACAATGTCCTAGTGTATACTTGATGGTATGTGTGGAAATTGTGAGGGGTGGGTTTCACTTCACATTCCACATGAGGGGAATTCCCCTCCGTCTGAACATGTTTTTTCTGTAGAGCTGCTGTGGAGAGGAGAGGGTGGGAAGATGGATGACTAGTGTTATGGATGGAGCTTCTGACTACATTTGCTAATAGGAGAGACCAAGTCACCCACTGAGTTTACACAGGGCATCTCCGGGCTTGACAGATAGTGGAGCAACAAAGAAGTGGTGAAATGGATTGTGTCCGTGCAGTGTATGTCTGTTTGAAATGAAAACATGGTCAGATATGCCACAGAGACACCAGATCAACTCACAACATATTAAGATGGGAGGCCAACTATTCAGCGCCTGTGTTGATAGTCTGCAACAACTCAGATCTGCCCTTCCACACAGCAGAGCAACACAAGATGATAGATGGCAAAACGGAAGCGAAGAAAAGAGGGGGGGGGGTCTTTAGAAGAAGATCAGCTTTAAAGTGAAGTCTCTTCATTTTGCTAACACCTCTGAGCAATGCTACTGTATCACGGCTGCCAGTGCAGCTTTTTCACACTCATGCCAACACGAATAGCTCCCTTTATAGTTGTGAAATTCCACTGGCAAGTCTCTATTTAGCTAGAGGGCTATTCTCTTGCAGACCGGAGTGAAAAAAATACAGGGCACAAGCAGAGAGGTAGCTCACTGTGAGAGGGAACTGGGCAAACAGTTAAGTACCTCAATGGGGAAGCAGTTTTATTTTCTGCCGAAGGGCATCATTTGACTAACTATTATTTCAATTTTAGTGTTCAAAAAAGAGGGGGAGCAAATAGAAATGTGTGAGTGAGAATTGATTTCTCAGTCTTCATGCTGTGCTTGTTTATTAGGACAGGAATCTGACAGGTGGTTAACCAGCATCAGGTTTTCAACACCAATATGCCAGTTGGTATTTAAAGTACATTGAATTGTTCAGGAATGACTCACCTGTAAGTATTCAACCTGAATATATGAGAATGTACATAACTTTAGCCGAGGAGGTTAGATTTTGGGTTCTGTTTGTTTGCTTAGCAGCAGGATTAGGGATGTCACTGGACTCACAGCTCGCTGCTCTGAAGCCTGGCATCACCACACAGCCAGCGTACAGTAATGTCTAACAGCAAGGATGTTTAGTTGGACTGTTTTTCTCTGCCGTTGTTTTTTCCCCACATAAAACGGGTCAGGTTTAGGTTATCTTAACCAACGTTATAGAATATACTGGACAAAACAAATGTTAAAGTTAGCTATGTCAGCTATCAAAGCTAACGTTAGGTTGTGACAGACAACATCAGGGAGAAACAGACTTCACTTTTGTTTTGCAAGCTCCAGGTGAAGTGGGGAAAGCTGTTGCTGTAGATGTAATGTTATAATAAAACCAGAGGCTGACTGTGGTTAAGCTGTCGTGTACGGCAACAAAGATGAGGTGCTTTGTTTTTTCTGTGCTGGTGGACGTTCTTCTTCTTCTTCTCCAGCAATTAATGGTAGACTAGAACACTTGTAGGCGTATAATGTCCCATCAGGTCCAGAAGAATTGAATGCCCCGGTACCTACAGTACTGTAGAAAAACAAGTACTGTCACATTTTCAACGTTATTTAACGGTACTTGGTACCGAAGTACTGGATTTTGTGATATCCCTAAGCAGGATTACGGAAAAACTAATGTCTTATTTTTTTATTAAACTTGGTTGAAGAGTGTAGCATGGATCAAGGAAGAACCCATTACATTTTGAGTGGATCTAAAATGTAAAGAAATAATTTTTTATTTTCATTAACATTGCGAGATAGGGCATTCAGCACTTAAAAATCTGCTCACCAATAATGAAAAGTATGTAAAAACAATTACATTTTAAGGATAAAACCTTGAGATAGGCTTGGAATTTCAAATTTAAATATTTGGCAGATGATTGGTGATATAAACAGGGGGCATGGACAAAGGCATTTAACAGGCAGAGGCTGTCTAATGAAAGTAAGTAAATAAGTTTAATTTTGATAAATGTAAAATCCAGTGTTTTTAAAACTGACTCATCCTAAGAACTAAATGTCAGGATACACTGCTTCATTTTTCTTGGCTCTGCCTTGCATCCCACAACTTTCTGGCTACTCAACAATAAATTGTTGGAGTACCCTTTTAAATGATACAATTTGTGTCATTAATGCCCCAAATCTACCCATATTTATTTTTTTAAAACACCTTAAGGTACATCCTACATCTATGATGCATTAGCCTTGTAGAATATAAGTGAATACAGTTGTCTCGTGTTTTCTGGACAGACTTTGCCGTGTACATGATGCTGATGGATGTCCTGTGTCACATGTCCATGTTATATTTGCCCCGACTGGATAGATATCTTATATACTGTATCTAAGACCAAGGCAGACAATATTGTATGGTACATGAGGCTTCTCTGGGCATGGCCTTCACTGAACTGTAGCAAGGGTCATCTTTCATGATAAATTGTGTCAAATGACTTGCTTTTTCTTTGCACTGACTGTACAGGACTTTCTGAGCTGGACTCATCATAAACATATCAGAGCAACAAATACACCATCATATAAAGGCGTGGTGCCTTGATATTGACATCTAAAGCAATGCTAATGCATCTACAACAGAGTCATGGCAGAGCAAGTTGTAGATGAGCAACATCCTATTTCCTGTTAAAGCAACCACAGGTGCTATGAGTTAACAGTACAAGGTTGTGAGATTGCAAAGTCTAATGCACAGAGAAATTGGGTCAAGATAAATATTGCATAGCAAAGTGCAAGGTTGAATCTGAGACATTGTAGATGACAACTCTGGGAATAAAAGAAAAGGTACAATTTCTTATAGTGAAAAGGCAGTGAAGCGGTTTATAGATAATAGGATATTCATCCATCATTTAGTTAAGAAAACGTGCATGATAGTGTACTATCATGATAGAGATAACATAGATGCCAAACTACAACACAATGAGATCCAGTTCAGCTAAGAGGTTTTTCAAAGAAACAGGAAATGTTTGTGGATCTGGTGGTGTCGAAATGCATTTCAAGCTGTCATTTGACATAAAGGCACAAAGTCATAAAGAAGCCTTTAAACGATAATATCTAATAGCTCTATCCAGGAAGAAAAAAAGAAGACTTTGATAAGATTTGTTAAAGGCTGAGTCTCGTGCTTACCGGGACTTATTGAGTGATTCCTATCTGACTAAGACTGTCCCTTAAGACCCAACATCACCACCACATCTTTATCTCTTTAAACTTGCCTTGGAAATAAAGTTCATGATGGTTTAACAACTTGACTGCAAGCTCTTGTTGAAGTAAGTTATGGAATGTCACTAAAGTACTTCAGAGGCTGGAAACAGACTATTTGCCCTACTATTTTTCAATCCAACAATAAAGACAGTCATTAGTTGGAACAGATCAAAAGGCAGCAAAGGCATCACAGTTATAAGCCTTATGCCAACTTAAAAGTTCTACATTTCCAAATCAGTGACTTTGATGCATGCTGCAAGAGAGGGTTGTTTTGTAGGACATGCTTTTAAGTACAGTACATGCTTCCTCCAAGTGTCTAAAAAATGACACCGATATGTAAAGTACCAAATAGTAAAAATACCAATAGTGGACTTAATCAAAAGCAGAAGGAGAAAATGTCTCCCCACTTCAGAGGACATTCAACTGAAAATATCTTGAGGGTAAATTCTGTCAGTGGGCCCCGAGTTCAAAACTACACCCCCTCTCCATTGGCAAATGTAAGGCTTTGAACAGCAGGCTGGGAGGGTGTAGGGAATTTGCTAAGCTGTCAAGACTATGAATGATGGTAGATGGGAAAGAACAGATCCTGCTTCGCTGTTCTGCCTTCAGGGGAAAGATCTGACGATGCAAACCAATCCGTGCAAGGCTTAACATGGCAAGTCATAAAGAGCTCTAGCTCTGGGGGTGCAAAGTGTCATCTTAACAAAGTGTCATCAATTACACCTATAATTTCAGACATCATCGACCATGAGATTGGCAGTTTTAGATGCATCAAATGTCTCCAGAAATTCGTTCTTTCTCTTAACAATGCTTTAAATATTTTCAAGTCAAGTCAAAGCAGTTAGAAGTTAGAAGGCAAGTATTGCTGCAATGGTTTTTAATTATCTGATCCCACTGTCTTTCATACCTACACCGGCCCCCGCACCCCGTCTCCCCTTCTATGGAGGACCGTGTCTTTCATATTTAAAAATAAATACAGAAATAAATAAATGCTCAATAAATAAATAAGCACACAATTAATTGCCCCCAAAAAAAAAATGAAGAAATAAATGTAGGTAGAAATTAAATTATACAGTGAGACATAAATGTATATATCTCTTTTAATTAGCTTCTTTATTTATTCACCTTTGTAATAATTACCTTATTTATTTATTGTCCGTTATAATCTTCAACTTTATTTATTCCTTACTTATTTTTTAAATGTATTTATTTCTGTGTGTGTTTAATTTTTTTGTCTGTTTTATTCTTCCGTTGCATTTTCTACCCTATTTATTTTCACCCCTGGTATTTATTTCTGCCTGTCACTTTTACATTTCTGCCTGTCACTTTTACATTTCTACATGCATTTCTGCCTCATTATGCAAATGAGGAGGGGCGGGTCTTAAGGGGTTAACTTCTGCCCATTGGTTGGTTAGCATTTTACTCCCTCGGTCGAATTTACATGCCACCGGCCACAGACACAACACAGATGGCTAGCTACGGTGAAGTTGTCAGTGAGCTCAGGCATTTAGCAACTGTTTTTGAAAACAATGCTAACGTTATAAGTATTGACTTTATCATTTTTCGTTTAGACGCTCTGACAGAACGTGTGTTTCAGTCAGCGGTGTCGTGCCAATGTACTCGTGTATCCCCTGGCCGCGGGGGCGCGCATGCACACAGAGCGGAGCTTCTGCTGCCCTTCGAATTGTTTAACTGCTGCACTTTGAATTAAACGGAACAAACAGCGGCGTGGAAGACTCGGCAGGGTTACCATAGTAACAGGGGTCTCAGTTAACTACATAAATACGTGTATTTGTCTGTTACATTAAGGCGGCGTGTCAAATGTTTATAGCGTGGTTTAATATCGAGTGATAGGCGTATCCTCCCTGTCCCTGTCTACCATATGAGTTACATAGGAGGTACTCAAATATCAGGCCGTTTTTTCACCTGATATTTGGGTATCCCCTATGTAACTTTTGATAAACAACAGCAAACCTCTCCAAATTGTGTCAGGTTGTTTATTGTGACCTATTAAACACACAAAATAACACCCATGATGACAGGACAGACCCTTTGCATGTTAGGGATGGGATACATAAAATATCAATATCATTTTTCACCTGACATGACTGCATGTCAGGAGCAGAGCCGGGCTGAGCGGCGTGGGGCTCAGCGTCCGTCTGTCCTCAGTGTCTTATCTCTCTCGCTCTCCACCTCTCCTCTCCGTCGCTCCGGTAGCAACTGTTGAGGACGGAGCCGGGTTTTGCCGTGCACGAACACACATTTAGTGCCTGACGCGTATGCACACGCACTCCGCGACCGAATTTCTACTGGCGATCCAGGCGCGCAACGTTTTGCGTGGGGGGTTTCCCTTGCTAGAAGCGGCCCGGGAGTGGGTTGTCTGTCTCAAATCCACTCCTCTCTCTGGCTTCCTGTCGCACATCAGAAGAGACAGAATGATAACAGCCGCAGTTCGTTCAAAGAAGGTTGCACTACAAAAACCCGATGAAATTTAGCAGGTGGATGTTTAGAATAAATCCAACGGAGACGTCTCAGGATGGAGAAGTCCTAAGTTGTGCGCCGCTTCTAACGGCGAACAGGTTGATTAGTATTTCTCACGGCGGTGTGTGTGTGTGTGTGTGTGTGTGTGTAACCTATGTGATGGCACTGCATGAAGGACTATCATCAATATCAATATCAATATAATTTTTCACCTGATATTTTATGTATCCCATCCCTAACATGCAAAGGGTCTGTCCTGTCATCATGGGTGTTATTTTGTGTGTTTAATAGGTCACAATAAACAACCTGACACAATTTGGAGAGGTTTGCTGTTGTTTATCAAAAGTTACATAGGGGATACCCAAATATCAGGTGAAAAAACGGCCTGATATTTGAGTACCTCCTATGTAACTCATATGGTAGACAGGGACAGGGAGGATACGCCTATCACTCGATATTAAACCACGCTATAAACATTTGACACGTCGCCTTAATGTAACAGACAAATACACGTATTTATGTAGTTAACTGAGACCCCTGTTACTATGGTAACCCTGCCGAGTCTTCCACGTCGCTGTTTGTTCCGTTTAATTCAAAGTGCAGCAGTTAAACAATTCGAAGGGCAGCAGAAGCTCCGCTCTGTGTGCATGCGCGCTCCAGCGGCCAGGGGATACACGAGTACATTGGCACGACACCGCTGACTGAAACACACGTTCTGTCAGAGCGTCTAAACGAAAAATGATAAAGTCAATACTTATAACGTTAGCATTGTTTTCAAAAACAGTTGCTAAATGCCTGAGCTCACTGACAACTTCACCGTAGCTAGCCATCTGTGTTGTGTCTGTGGCCGGTGGCATGTAAATTCGACCGAGGGAGTAAAATGCTAACCAACCAATGGGCAGAAGTTAACCCCTTAAGACCCGCCCCTCCTCATTTGCATAATGAGGCAGAAATGCATGTAGAAATGTAAAAGTGACAGGCAGAAATGTAAAAGTGACAGGCAGAAATAAATACCAGGGGTGAAAATAAATAGGGTAGAAAATGCAACGGAAGAATAAAACAGACAAAAAAATTAAACACACAGAAATAAATACATTTAAAAAATAAGTAAGGAATAAATAAAGTTGAAGATTATAACGGACAATAAATAAATAAGGTAATGATTACAAAGGTGAATAAATAAAGAAGCTAATTAAAAGAGATATATACATTTATGTCTCACTGTATAATTTAATTTCTACCTACATTTATTTCTTCATTGTATTTTTTGGGGCAATTAATTGTGTGCTTATTTATTTATTGAGCATTTATTTATTTCTGTATTTATTTTTCAATATGAAAGACACGGTCCTCCATACCCTTCTACCTGCCTGCGCAGTACTGCTGCACATGAGGATAGAGCAGAGAGGGGAGGGGCTGCTCCTCGGTCACGGAACAGAAGAGAGAGGCGACTGTTTTGGCTGCCACAAGAGAGAGATATCTTCCGGGCTCAGTGGACAATACTGGCGTCTTTTCTACACAAAGTTGGCAAATGTGTCACTAGTTGCTTTTATGAAAAAAAGTCGCTAAGGGGGTCCGAAAAGTTGCTAAATCTAGCGACAAAGTCGCTAAACTGGCAACACTGGGGAATGTAATTTCAGCCAAGATTCCACTCACTCTACTTTACATAAGCCCATTGCATTGTGGATATTTGTGAGGCTTGTCTGTGGGAAAGGGGCTCGAAACCAATCTGTAGTGGCTTGGCATAAAGCAGACCTCTGTCAATGGCTTTGCAGAGTTCAAATGAAAACAGGGCTCCCTAGTGGGCCTTCATTCCCAAATCCTACTCATCACCACCTTCACACCATCTCCTCCTTCCATTGCACTTAACCTTGACCCATCTCACTTAGTCAAAATAAGTAGTAAATTATATCTAACATCCAAAGCACATTTTGAACTTCTCTGAAAGAAGGCAGAACACCAACAATCTGCATAACCCAATGGCCCAAAGAGAAAATACTATGAAACGATTGCAACAATTAATGAGTATCAGTGCCAGCTGCCTGAGGGATGAAAAACCTCACGCAACAGAGTGTGAGAAAGACAACAAGAGAGGAAAGTAGTCAAATGAGTGGTGTGCAATCTGTGTTTGACCCTGTATGAGCGTATTATGTATCATATAATCTTTACATGATTGACCAATTACTCATTATTAACATGGAGAATGATCCGATAAGATAAATGGCTTAAAATATGCACCTAGGCACAGGCACAAGTCACATTGGAGCCATTTCAAGGCAGAAAAGGGGCATCATTGTTCAACCATATGACAATCTAATCTTGCAACTGGAACCTACAACAATGAGGAAGAACTGTACACATTCACTGAGTTTCCAGTAAAATGAGGGGGTAGTTTTTGAAAACAAAAGGTGGTCATGCCTTTAAGTGCTCGTGCTCCGACACTGTGGAACACTGTTCTTATAGACATACCATCATCTGTCTCTGTCGAGAGAGAAGACTTTGGTTATTCAAACTGGCCTTTGGCTCACCCTCGCCTTTGGCTCACCTCGTCTAGCGTTTGCAATTGTGTGTGTTTTAAAGGTCTGTTGTTATGTTTCTTTTTTAATTGGTTTTATGGTTTTATATTTAACAATTTTACTCTTTTTTACTTAATTACTTACCTAAATATTAACCAACTGGCTTTTTGTGCAAGATTAAAATGTCTTTATATCAGGATGCACTTTCAATGTTGGACCTGGTTGCCAAATAAGGCATCAGCATTGTAGAACCTCAACATGATGGCCATTACATGACAACAGTACAAACACGTAAATATTTCCTTTGAGGAATCTCTATTGCCCATCTGGAGTTAATGTAAGTTGGGACAAAAAAAAAGTTCCTTTATGCTATTTTAGCTGCTTCATGTAGTTCAAAACAAACCATGTGGGTTTGAATGCATTCTTTCACTCCTGATAAAGCTTGACATGTACCCTATAACATCAGGAATGAATTCTCAAGCCATGTGCAACTGTGGATGAAACCATTTATTCATACATGGATGTCTCGACACACACACACACACACACACACACACACACACACACACACAACACACACACACACACACACACACACACACACACACTAAAGTAAGCATCCTTTAGGCCATCTGTGTGTCAATCTATTCAGATTGAAGAAGAGAGGAAGGGGAGTGGGGGTGGGAGAGGGTGACAGCATGTTCATAGTGTCACTCAAGGGCAGTTGTTTTGTCCTGGTGAAAGACTGGATTCACTATACAAGCGGTCATAAAATGCCCAGCACTCAGTAGGGAAATGACCGAAGATAGATGATGAGAAGGATAGCAATAAGCAGAGAGATGACGAATATAGAAAGATCCCGATACTGAAAGACAGAGGGACACAAGGGCTCGTTGATGATAATCTGCACAGCTGGATGGTTCAAGGGGACAGTAGGGGGGGAGCGAGAAGGTCATGGCAAACAGGGGGAAGACAATGCAACAGGGCTTGTCAAAATGATAATTTACTGTTGGTCAAGCTGCAAATAGCTTTACTCCAGTGCCCTCAACACTGTATTTGCATGAAATATGTGGAGAGAAAGGACTCGGAGGGTGATGAAAGATCAAGAAAGCTAGAGCTCTAGAAATCCTTATTTGTATATGAGCATGTGATGAAGAGAGAGTGGTGTAAAGACATAGTGTGTACTTCTACCCAGATTGCTTCTGGGTCAACTGAAGCAGATAAAATGTATGTAATGTGTATATGTTCTGTGCAATGAAAAGCATAAAAACAAAGTTCATTTTATTAAAACTTCAGACATACAGTACAATTTTAAATTGGGTAAAAAAACTATGTACATTCTCTTACAGATTGGGATTTCTTTAAACAAGACGAGAACAGGCTTTAAAGGAATGTATAGTTATTTCCATTTAATTTCTAGGGCCGTACGCTGACGCCTTTTACAAAAGAAAAAAGTCTGCACCAATGACCAGGCATACAAGAAGGTTTCAAGTCACTATACTATTGGGTCCCACAGACAATTAGGACATTGGTATACTGTATACTGGGTGTCCTAAATCCAATATATATGAAACATTTTGATCATGTTTTTTCACAACTGTTACATAAAGCGCTGTTGAGACTGTTTATACTCATCACATACTGGCTGAAATTAGTTTAATTTGCCATTTCAGACATGCTGGTAATATTAGCAACACTGAACTGGTTTGTGTAAGTAAGGAACAGAAGAGTCTTTGTTGCAGTTTTCCCCGACGGTCTTCCCGCACCAGTTGGTTCAGTTGTGTTTCAAATTAGAGCCATTTTAAAATCTGCAATTCCGTTTATGTTTTAGCCTTTTTTTCCTTGTTTGATATATTAGCAAACTGCTGTGAGACGATACCTGACTGAAAGAAAACAAATATTCCCAAACCCAACATGAAGCTAACTGAGATAGTAAGATCTAAGATTCATTATCCCAGTTATGAACTCATAAGAGATACAGTAATTGCTGTATCTGCAGACATAGCAACATTGCCTTAAATATGCTTATGAGCTTCCCTCCACAAAATCCAGTAAGGAAAAGAAAGGAAGAAGCTCAACAGGTGCACAACAAAAGCCTAGCTCAAGACATGCAATAAATCACCCTGGCCTCAGACCTACAGTCCAGCTCAGAGCAGAAGCCATCCTCAAGGAGCCTAAATACGATTAGTGTCCAGTGGTAATCTAGGGCCTATTCATTCCTGCTTAGAGTAGGTGACACATTTGATTCAAAGGATTAGTCCACCTTTCCTCACAATGCAGGGGAAGGGAAATCAAAGGGCTCGCGTGGGGGAACAGTGAAAAAACGAAGGAACTACGTGGAAGAAGAGCAAGAAATATCAAAGAACCAAAAAGGGGAGCAGGAGCCATGAGCCCAACACTCGTCCATAATTAAAGCAGACAGTTCCTTTGTGCAGCATGTCATTAACATAACCCAGCACACTGTAGGGGCCATGGTGCAGGGAGCTCTTTAGTTAGTGCCTTCAGAACATACGTGAGGAGAAGCCACAAGACACAAGGAAAGTATTATGCTTTATATTCCCCCACCTGATGAGTTTAACAATAAAACCTTTGACTGTAATGTTCTAGTTACAGTACCCTTTGATTTAAATAGATAACACAATTAAAATAACTTATTCCAAGCAAAAACATCACATGCATGTCTTTATGTAAACCACTGGAATTTAGTATGCAATCTTGCATGCATATACTGTATACACGCTGCCAGAGTTCAGTCTATATTTCAACCCGACTCAATGCAAATGTCTGTCACAAAAGGAGAAAACTGCTTCAGTATCGTATCATGTGTCGTGCCTTTAGTGTGTTGCTAAAGTATTAAAAGATAACATATCACTGCAAATGGCAATACTGAAGATTTGTACCACCCCCGGTAAACACTCGGACACAAAGACAGACACTTAGAGTTACAAGTTAAATCCTACATCTGAAGGTGTTATTATTTTTCAGTTAAAAATAAAAGTATGTTACACTATCAAAACTTTTTACTTTCTTTTTCCTGAACTGAATTGTGTCCTAAGCGCTGGGTATCAAAACATGTTATAAACAGACAGATGGAATCGAATGTCTTGATTTGTAATCTTGTTTACTGACTGTATTTATTCATAGATATTTTAAGTCCTGTAAATAATGTTAACTATACACAACTTTATTCAGTCAAACTTCTTGTAGGGCTGTTTGTGTTTAGACCACATTTAACATTTGAGAACTCTGGCCTCTTATCAAATGAAAAAAAGACGATGTAAATTATAAAAAAGTAGTTTCTCTTCGGCCCATGAAGACATAAACACAAACAAAAACACAAGGTGCTTTTGAAAGAAATTATATTTTCTCACAGGAAGGCTGGTGCAACACACACACACACACACACACACACACACACACACACACACCTTTGGTATCTTTACTGTATGTGTGTTTTCTGGGATCTGATTACTCACAATTTTTCTCTGCATGAAAGTGCACAGCAGAGGCATATAATGTAAGTCCTATGAGGTTTCTCTCTCTGTCAGGTTCTACATGTGCTAGCTTTGTGATGTGGTCTCCACAGGCACAACACAGAGTCAGGCAAGTGTGTCTCTTTGAATTTAGAGTGTTAACGAGCAAAAAAAAGTTTCAAGACTGTTAAAGTGCAAACAGCCTGACAGAGCGAGTGAAGTTTGAGTTAGAAAGGATGAGGAAGGGAGAGAGGGGGATAGCAATAAAAGGGAAGGGAAGTAAAAGTGATGAACTGCAACAGAGTGAAGAAAGGTGACAGAGTTAGTTAAAGATAGAAAAGAGGGAGAGTCATGGAGTGTCCTGACGTCACTTCAAAAATTCTCTCAAGTGACTTTAAAAAATGTGAATATGGCGTTTATGACGAACTACAGCAGGATCTGTCAAAGTTTGTCTTTCCAGCTGTATTCCCTGCTGTTTGAGTCTTCCCCGTCCTGCCATTGCTACAGCGATGTCCGGACCTGCCGCAGCCACTGAACTGATCTCTATCTGTCAGGCTAATGACGTTTATCCCGTTAGCTTAGTGTAGAATAAATACTGATAACGGGGGGATACAGCTAGCCTGTTTGACTCGGTCCAAAGGTAAAGGAATCTGCCTACCAGCAGCTTGTGTTAATTAGTGAGTTTTAGAGGTGCTGGTGATTTTTGTTATTTTAGAGCAGAGACAGACTAAGCTGTTTTCCGGGATACAGTCGTCATGCTAACAGTTTCCAGTTCAATATCTGAGCCTGTCCGTGGCAAAACAAGCACTTTACAACATAAATACAAGCTGCACAATTGCCCTATTAACTTACATTGTAGCTTGTTTCACCGCTGCCGACTGCAGCAATCTCGCTTAATACTGGACCAATGTCAAGGATTGTTGTTGCTATCAGTCACTTTGACACAAAAACAAAGGAAAATAGGGTCCAGGTTAAACGGTAGTTACCCTTTACGCTGCAGAGCTGACATTTAATCAATTTGCATTATCATGTCATTTTATATGAGGTTTTCTTACTTCTTCAGTAGCAGACACACCCGTATTTGTCTGCGTGGCTCCAGCTTTTTACCCAGCTGTGTACAGTACAGTGTGTGTAATGATCAGTACATTATGTACTTAAACAAGACAAAGCACAGCCGCAGGCTCAGTAATCTTCCTTCTCTCTCTCAGACTAAGGACATAGATAAGAAAGGCGTCTACCTCGCTGCCTATTCGTCTGTGAACTGTGATGTGAGAGCGCATTGTCCCCGCTTTAGAGTTAACACCGGGGGATCTATACCAGGAACACAGGGACATCTTCATCAAGTGCGGCCACAAGCACAGGTCTGTGTTAGAACTGACTGCACATCAATGGTGTTACAGTCTGCTGTGGCCTTTTGGTGTCTAAATGTTGTTTAGTAAGTACTGTAGGTGGCAGGAGGTCATTTTTAAGTAGGATTGGGCATCAACAATCAGTTCTGACTTTGAATCATTTAAAAGAAAAATAGGATTCCAGTGGAATCGTTTAAAAGATTTGGTTTCAAATCTGATGTAGCTAAACTAATTTTGGTTTCTGTTGCGGCGCCGTACTTCCAGATGCTTCTTATGTTACAACCATGGAGCACAGTAACCAGCGCTCTAAAATGTAGCTTAATTTTAACGTTGAAAAGGCCCGGTAAAACTGTAAATTACCATTGAATCAAAAAAAAAAATCTTTCCTCTTATTTGTGAAATGTGAATGTGACCTGTTTCAACTCCAACCCTCAAAGAATCAAAATCTAGATTTGTTTAGAACCGGAGTCGAAACGAAGAATTGGAATCAGCACTAAACGATGCCCAAGCCTAATTTGAAGGATGATAAATGTGACAGAATTCTGTCTGCTCACATAAAATCAGTAAAAGGTTCTCGTTGACAACACTGTGGGTAGTTTAAAGAGAAAGGCCGTCTTTGCGGAGGCCAAGCACAGAAAGAAAATTTACAGACGCTTAAAGGAATGGTTCTACATTTTGGGGAATGGACTTATTTAGCTTTTTTTCTGAGAGACGTTAGCTAGAAATTGTAGTACAGAAAGGGTACTGTCAGGAACCAAACTAGACCATCAATCATATTAAAAGCTGGGAGCTGGACCCATGCAAAACCTAGAAATGTCGGACACAGACCTGATCGGCACCGATTTCACAGCAGATTGGTACTAACAAGTTCAAGTTAATTTACTAGTTGTCAAAAAGCAAACTTTGTGTCTCACCTAATGTAGCCTAACATTAGTAGCCTTCTCCTGTGCCGTGTGGTGTTTGTCTTTTTTGTCTTTATGACGCTCTAGTGTAAGGTAATTTAGAAACAGTGTCTCTATTAGTTAGTGTGTCCAACAGAGAGCACTGACATGTTTTTAACTGTTAAATATGTCTTGGTCACAATCGTTTAAGATGAAGTTAAATCTGGCTGCAAAGATATCCCATCATAAAGCAATTACAAGTTATGAGGTACGAAAGAGATAGGGTGAGAAGCTCAGTCATCTATAAGGAGCTCGGAGTAGAGCCGCTGCTCCTTCACGTCGAAAGGAGCCAGTTGAGGTGGTTCGAGCATCTGGTAAGGATGCCTCCTGGGCGCCTCCCTAGGGAGGTGTTCCAGGTACGTCCAGCTGGTAGGAGGCCTCGGGGAAGACCCAGGACTAGGTGGAGAGATTATATCTCCAACCTGGCCTGGGAACACCTCGGGATCCCCCAGTCGGAGCTGGTTAATGTGGCTTGGGAAAGGGAAGTTTGGGGTCCTTTGCTGGAGCTGTGACGTCTCTTACGTTCTAAAACCAGCCTCTGGAGACTCGACCAGCTGAGTCGCAGCAACACCATCAGCTGGTTTGCGTCAAGCTGAGACGGACCGCTGCAACTTTTATCTGCGATGTTCTAAAACGGTTTTGTCTGGTCGCAAACCTATGGTCTTAACTGTACTAGACAATATTAACATCTGGGAACTACTTTTGTTAAACTACAAAAAAGGCATTTGTAGAAAAAAAATGTCATCCCTCAAAGTAAGGCATCGGGGGGAAAAAAACTAAAGTAATGTATCAAAGACGTCACAAACTATACTTATTAAACACCGCCATTGTCATGTCTTATGCATATTATACTATATATTCTTAAAATAAATTTCCTGCCAGGACTGTGCAAAATTAAGTTAAAGAGTTGTTTAAAACAGGTGGAGTCATGGGAATCTCGAGTTGTAGACAATGGAAAATAAAATCACAGATCACATTCTGGAGCATTTCCTGTCACATTCAACATCAGTATTTGAATACCCTGCAAAATATAAATAAGTACAGTAAATAAATTCTTTAGTTAATATACAGCAGTATTAGTTTTCCCTTTTCCAGTAGCTATAGCTGCTGAAAGACATCAAAGATTGATAAATACACAGCAGCCACATTTTCCCAGTTGATGTGGACCAACTTTGACTTTATTATGAGTTCAAGCCAATTCCCAGCTCCCTCCTCCTCTGTCTCCTCGCCAGATACACAACAGTGGAGTAGAGATCTGGCGGGGGATCAGAGGGGAGCCTGACAGGCAGCAGGTACTGGCAAGCTATGACTGATCACTCTGCCAACTCCTCTGATTGTGTACATGTGCCGCTGTTGCTTTTCGGCCGCAGCATGGCTATGGTCCTGAGCATGGTCTAAAGCTACAGCAGCTAACAAACACTATCCTATGGAGATGCAACACTTACTGTACACCTGCATTTTGTAAGTCTTCATCAGAGCCAAAACTGAACTTAAAAACATGTACTACAACTGTGGATCTGTCCCTTTACAGATAATGTGATGGCATAACACAATGCATAATTGATGGCTCAACATATGAGTTACTAAGTTTTGGCTGGATAAGGTATCTCCAACAGGGCGACGTTCTTTGTGTGAGTAACTGTATGCTTGCCCTTTGTGCTTAGAGAACTGGAGATGTGACAGTTATATGATCTAATGTGATCAAATCTGTGATAAAGTGGAAAGACGTTCTGTGAGCCCAACTCAGTTGGCATGCATGATGGCATATCCATAGGTTACATAGCTGATTTAATGTACTGTAGATGGATTTAAGAATATCACATAATGATATAGTTGCCAGCTAAAGAACGTTAAAGCGTTCAAAGACATGAGACAACAACAGCCCAGGGGGACATTCTGTGGTACAGTAATTAGCAGAAATACATTAAAGCTAAAATGTAAAGTCACAAAACAGCTAACAGACTTCTAACTGCCTGATGCAAGAGCTTTCACTGCAGTGTAAAATGTCTTTGCGTTGCCTCATAATAAGGAAAACTGCAAGTTTGTTTTATTTCAACCATTCAATCTGACATTTTCTTCATGTTAGCCTTTTTTTGTATGAAAGAGGGATTCTTTTTGGTTTATTTGGCCCTACAGAATCAGTAGAGAGTGATATAGTTTTATGATGCGATAGCTTTTGCTAGAAGTAGAAAAAAAGTTTCTGGATGAATGAACAAATAAGCAGATTTAAGAGCTATTTTTTCTGTAAGGCATCTTAAGACAACTGGCACAGCTGTGTTGATCTCATCCACACCTGTCTCCACTTTGTGGTCACTGTTATTCACGGATATAGCTAGGTAGCTAGCAAGCTATGTAGGGAGATGAATTAAAGCAATATTGCATAGTTTCTGTCGCCCCATGAGGAATTCTAAGTAATGACACACCACTGTTGTTGCATCCACATGACACAAGCCTTCCGCAATCACGCACACGCCCCACCCCTTCTCCATACAGTTGCTACTAGCCAAGGACAGGGAGGATTAAAAAAAAACATGATTGACTCTTCAGAAGAGATAATTATTTTCACTCTGCCTGCGAAAGTCGCAGGACAACAATTTCTAAACAGAGCCATGCTGGAAATATAGAGTGTTTTGTGAAGCTAATAGTCTTAATTAGCTTTGTAGCAACTCATTTGGCAATTGCTTGAATGTAATGTAACGTATGTTTATTATAAAAAAGTTAAGCACTAAAGCTTTTATTATGACTTGTCAATTGTGTCTCTATCTGGGGGAAACGGGCATCAATAGGCACAACACCAGACCAATTGAACGGTTGAATAAACTGGAGATGCAGGGTGGTAGTTCAGAGGTCTGTAAACGGAATAACTCTGTGTGTAATGCCCAGGAACCAATCCTGCTGCTTTAAGCAGCTCTATAGGGCATCTGAACTCCAGACAGCATTTCAAACAGGACAACTTTTTATGTAATAGTGATGGGAATCAAGTTAAGAAAAGAGTTTAGCTTTCACGATAGACAACAATGGGCTTAGACTGGATAACACACACACACAAACACACGTTTATATTCACTGTAAATTGAGTGGGTACAGAGAGGGTTGATGGATGGATTAGGACAACTTTACCAGCAGAAAACAGAAACCAGGATCACTTCACTGCAACAAAGGATGTGCTTTGACAGGAAACTTGTGATGTCCAAAGCTGTTTAAGCCATTTGCACGCTTTGTCATTCCCTCGCAGCCCATATATGTTTGATGCCTTTGTGAAATTCTAAATTAATGCACAGCCATAAAAAGCCATGTTTATCATCAGGAATGAATCCCCATTCAAAATATGGTAATCATAAGCTCTGTTGGGGTTTTTGGACTACATTTTGACACCTGGGGTTTCATTCTGATTATTTTTAAATTGCAGATGAGTTTACCCAGACTGTACTGTAAGTGTTTACAGGTGCCGGCACAGCAACATTCTTCAGTAACATAACACATAAAAGTATTATCTTTTCGACATAACAGTGAGAGCCAGCAAGCTGTGAGGGAGCCGGCTTTGCTGCAAAACACGCAAAACAACACATCCGCTCTGTACATCTGTTCCCCTACTTCAGAGGAGCCAAACCAAAACCACACTGGGAATCTGAACCAGACCAAACACAATGGACAACCAAATGGAGGGATGAAGGAGGCGAGGCGGCAGGGTGTTGAGGTTGGCGCCGCAGCCAGAATCGTACTAAATCACCGGACTAATGTGCAGCAGGGTTGTCATCGGAGCATCTCACACATGCACAAAAACACGGCTGAATGCGGTCATGAGCAGCTTCATACATTCAATTTTATGTACATGAATCCACATTAAAGCAGAACAGAAGGGACCCTTGTGTGGAAAGTGCTTTGCAAAACTTAGCAATACACCACGTCAGTGCAGTGAATCAATTAAAAGGAGTTTGATAATCTGCATGTGTAAACCACACGTACATGATTCATTGGAGAGAAGAGTAGAGAAGCAAATGAGAGTAGAGGGTCATGCAGAGGTAAAGGGAAGGCTGTTGAGTCGGGGGATGGGGGGGGGGGGCTCAGCTAAAAAGAGGAAGAGGAGGAAGAAAAAGCAATCCTTGAACCGACTACGGTTTGAGCCCCAGGACAGACAACATCTGTAGAATGAATTTCTTTCCTTTTTTCTTTTCTTTCTTTTTTCCTTACAAAAAGAAAGGCAGAGCAGGGATGAGCTCTAGAAGAACTAAAGCCACTGTTAGAGTGAGGTTGCCCAATGCAAAGTGATGCACATGTACACATAATAAAGACAAAACAAAACTTGTGCAAGGCTTTATGAACTCAAAATATTTAAAAGGTCTTTACTTAATGTTGGCTGTGGAATTTCCTAGTGGCCTTTTAGAAAAAAGATAAAGTGAAATGAAAACTTCTGAAATACATTTTGGAACATTTGGCATACTATCTATCGTTTTTTTCTTCTATGATAATGATGAAGCACTGAACTCACAATACCTGGGGTTTCTGACACTGCAAAGGCAATTGGAATTAAATTATACTTTGTGTAGTAGGATGACTCAGTTATGTTTGGCTGCCGTTTTTTCTCCTCGTGTCTTATGTTAATGTTCATTTTCATTCATTTATCCACAGGGCTAAGGAGCACCTTTACTTAAATTGTTATACTATGGTGTCATATTTGTATTATTACTTAAAATGTGCATGCATAGGTCTCTGATATTCAGGCGCATGTACTATATTAAAATCTTAGTAGTGAGATAAAAAGGGATTTAAAAATGGGGGGCTACACAATCAACCATATCTGAAGAAAATAAAGAGTAATGTGAGTCACAAAGGTTAGTTAAACACTGTTGGAGAGTATGTCTGGTCGTGACAATAGGAAGACAGAGTGGAAGTAAAAGAGTGAGAAAATAACAGACAGGAGGACCCACTAGCAAAACCTTCCTGGGACAGGTTGTCAGTGGCCTGATTGGCAGCCCCTTTCTCCACGTACCAAACACTCCCTGGGGTCAACATGTGGGGTGACAGACGCGGAGCGAAGGGGCCCACGGTGCTGCTGCAGCAGCCTGTAATTGATTTAGGATTTTTGAACGTGGGCCAAAATTCCTGAAGGAACTCAGTGAGCGTGGTGGTGAAGCTATAAAAACCCAGACCAGAATTGGAGTATAAAAAAGAAGAAGGAGAGAGGGGGAAAAAAGGTGAATATGGACTTTGTTGTGTGTGTGTGTGTGTGTGTGTGTGTGTGTGTGTCATGCTGGTGTTGCTATGGTGAAACGAGATTCTGGAAATGGAGGGACAGCAGAATTCTAAATGGGAACTTTGGGGTTGCAGGGAAGCAAACAGATATCCTCTGTGTGTGTGTGTGTGTGTGTGTGTGTGTGTGTGTGTGTGTGTGAGCATAGAGGCATAAAAGGATATTGAAAGGAGCGTTATTGAGTCACAGCACAAGATCAACTAAAGGGGGAAGAGGAGAGATCAGAGTCAAGGATGGACGTGTGAGAGCTATACATGCAGGAAAAGAGACTGAAAAGACAGAAGATGCAAAAAATAGAAGAAAAACAAGGTCATAAATCGGGTCACAGTGCTGTTTAAGAGGGCTGGGTGCCAGGTGAGGATTTAGCCTCTTCAAGTCCTGAATGTGCAGGCCTCTGGAGAAGGGATGCCATTAGGAAAGCGGACATGTACGCTACAGTGCCTCACAATGCCTAAGGAATCAGTCTTAGAGTTGTAGCACACTCAAAAAACGCTTAAAATGTAATGAAAATAATTACTGAGCATCCAGGTTGTCATTTCATTCTGAATCAGATTTCTTGTAGAAGGCTGTTACTGATTTTCATTCATGTTTTACAAGTTGATGTGGTGCAATCGAATTAATACTTATTAACAACTTGGCTAACTGCATGTTTCTTAATAGTTTCAAAACAATCCTTGACTTTGGGATACTCCTCATAATGCACTGAAGGCCTAAAATCTCTCAGTGCTTTTTCAATCTATAATAACAAGAGGACGGTTACAGGCGAGAGAGCAGTAGTTCTCTTCTCCCATCCACATGCATTTCACCTTTCTCTAAGGCTAAGCAAACACTGCTCCCTGCCTTCATCCATCTATGTAAGCCCATTATGACCTGTTGGATCAGAGGGCAAACAATTTGTTTGAGAACCTACAAAACTCCTCTTCCTGAGAATGAGTCTCCCACCACAGGGTTAACACTCTTTTCATTTATCTTGCTTGACCGCAAAACTTTCTTTTGAAAAAAGATTCACCAGACAGTTTCCTCTAAACTCTCACCAGCAATAGAGGTTGCATTTTAAAAGATGTGCAAGATGGAAAAATGTCTTTAAAACCTACATCGCACAACTGGATCCACTGCACTGTACACATTCAAATCAATATCTTGATATGAGACTAGATATCGCCTGAAATTTTGGATATCGAAATATGGCATAAGTGTTGTCTTTTCATGGATTTATAGGCTGCGTTACAGTAAAGTGATGTAATTTTCGGAACCTTTTAGACTGTTCTAGCAGTTCTATTATTTCCCTGTACCCATTTAGTCATTATATCCACATAACTGATGATTATTTATCACAAATCTCATTGTATAAATATTTTGTGAAAGCACGTGCAAGTGTCAACCCTACAATATCGCCGCAATATCAAAATTGAGGCATTTGATCAAAAATATTGCGATATTTGATTTTCTCTATATTGCCCAAGCTCTATTTGAAGGTGACATTTTGCATTGACAGTATGGCGTTGTGATTTGGGACAGTGTAAAAAAAAAAAAAAACATTTTACTCAACTTACAGCCTTCTACAAGACCTTTGGGGATCATAGCCTTCACAGCTTCAAATACATTGACAGCTGATGCACTGTAGCTACATTACATGCTATTGTCAAAAAAATCCCATTATGCACAACAAGTTTGACAATCATTACCTACTACTATACTAATAGGCCTTTAACTAGATATTCTTCTTTTAGGTCAGCTTGTTAGCAAGCTAACAAAAGCTGCTGCATCCTACACTCACTGTCTTCATGTTAGAATGTGATACAAATATCTGGAGCCGCAGGTCAATATACAGCATCAATATGCCTAATACTCAGGTGAATCCAAGCGCACTGACAATCAGCTCTAATCATCAGGAGAAAAATCTGTTTTTAGAGGTGAGACAGAGAGCGTGAACTTTAAAGTGCAGGAAAAATCACATCTTGATCTTTTCAACTGCTGCTGCTTGTTAATGCCTCATGCTGCTGACAGTGATGGTGTTCTCTCTCTATTTCAATCTGTTCATAATCCTCGGGTCTAACTGTACAAGGATTAGTTCTTTTTTTAAATAAACTGATGCATGTTGGGTATGTGTGGGTTTGCCACGGGTCTGTTTCTGTCAATAGTCATGGTGAGAGTTTCACACTATGATACACTCATCTACATTTGGAAAGAAACCGAACAGGCTAGGTGAGTCTGTTTCCCACTGAGCCCCCCCCTACCCCTTTTCTTCCTCTTTATCAGCACTTTCTATTTATAGCTCCTTTGCTGCAGCGGTGCAGTTTAGTACAGTATGTTCCATAAAACACAAGCCTCTCCTGACCACCACCCCAGGCATGCCTCTGCAGTCGTCTCCAACTGCTGAATGCATGAGCGTATGGTGCTGGAATTATCTAGACAGGAGGAGTGACACACACACATGCACGCGCACACACAGACAAAATCAAAGATACAAGGACACACAGACTGTGATAAACAGGGACACCACACAAGGACGTAAACACATTTAGGGATACCAACAGACAGGGACATATATCTAAAGACAGCAAGGGAATTACAGTTTTCCAATGAATGTGATGATTTTCTGAGCCTTTTATGGTAGTAAACTCATTATCTATTGGACTGTGGACAAAACAAGCAAAACAAGAAATGTGACAATGTCCTCTTGGGCTCTGGACATTTACTGTATGACCTTTTTTTCTTAAAATGTTTAAAATAAAATGCAGAATCTTTAGGCAACATGACAAGACTTTTGGACTCAGACTGTAAACAATGGCCAATGAATCGAAAGTCTTGGCCCAGATATCTGCTGGCCCCAGGCTCCCACCCCCCGAGGCAACATTGTTGTCTGACCTATAGCCAATGGTTAACGAGGTTGGTTGCAGGCTGCAGCCACACTTTTGTCCAAAGCAGCTCAATTTTCTTTGCCCGATATGCACAGGAGGAGCCAGGAATCAAGCCACCTTACAACCCTACTGACTGTGTAGGCCTGGGTGTTTTGTTTAAGATATTAAAGCATGAGTTTTATTCTCAGGGTTCACAGCCGTTAACAGAAAATGTCTCTATACCCCAGTGAAATTACTGTGAGCTGTCAAAGTCAAGCGCTCTTCACACTGCTTTTGATAAGTCTCTAGATTATATCAAAACTAGTCTTTCCTCTTTGTTCTTTAGCTTAAAGACAAACTTGTTTCAAATCATACTGAGCTGTACAATGTTATAGGAACAGCTAAACTTCTATCAGCTAGAGCATGCGGATACGGTCAGAGGACATTACAAACTGTGGCACTTGATTGATATGATCTCAGCAGCCTCGCTCAGACTGAGGCAGTGTGTCGATAAATCCAACGTCAAGGGTGAGAAGATGTTTTCCCAGAACTCAACAGCAATACCAGCCTTTTTTTTGTGATCAAATTATTTTTGTTTTTATTTTTATACATTGAAAAATTACAAACAATACACTGAGACTGGGAACGCGTCCCAGGACCGAAAAACATGGAGAGGATAGACGGGAGGGAGACAAAACGACACATCAATGCAAGCCATTTTGTCAAGCTTTTAATTTCAATGAATCTGAATCCAGAAATTCAACTGGAATGCATAACATTCAACAATGCAAAATAACTTTTAAATATTCAAAGACAGGAAGAAAAAAACAAGGGAATTTGTGTCTCCCAGGCCTATCTGATAAGCGGCCAAATACACACGCACACACACACACACACACACACACACACACACACACACACACACACACAGGTGTGTCAAACCACACTGGCACAATTTCAGCTAAACTAACCTTGACAGACTTGGCTGAGGTTCCACACACAATGTGCTTTGCCAAAAGGCACGTGGGCAATTTATGTAATGGGGACAATACCTCAGCTGGCAGAGTAGAGCGAGATCAAACAAACAAAAGAAACACAGAAGAAACAAACATGAGTACACAAAGCAACAATAATGCCAGTGAAGAAAAGCAGAGGTAACCATTCAAATCAGAAATGAAATGTGGAATGAGACCTCTCCAGTCATTTGGGACTAATATGTATGATAATCTAAGTCATACGCCTGGCCTCAGTACTGGCTTCTGTATAGCTCTAATATTATAAATGAGATCACTCATGGTGTCAAACTTAATATTCAACCAACCATAAAGTTGAATTAAAAAAAAAGATGTGAATCTAAAACTTTTTTACATGATCTATAACAACCCACCAGTCCTCTGCCCACAGTGGCGGAGGGAAAATTAATTCCTTATACGGTTCTAACTATAGTCACGGCAAGTTGAAACCGGCCCAGATATCGTACAGGATTGCATTTTTAATTAGAAGGTACAATGATCTGGAACTCATCCAAATACAGTACAAAATGTGGGCTGATGCATTCCTGTTCCCATACCCTCTGTATTTTTCTTCCCTTGTGAGTCTTCAATAGTGTGCCTGAAAAGAGACTGAATCCCCCCCCTCTCTCTTCCTCATGTCTACGTAAAACTCAAACCAGATTGCACTAAGTATCATTGTGGAAGAGTTCAGACCACGTGGAGAGCTAACTGTCCACTGTACATAGCGGGCCAGTGTTCCTAACCTCAGGCGTTTCAATTCTCTCGCCTCTTATCCGTCTTTATTGGAGTCCTCCAAAGTTCACTTCACTTGTGTGGCAGAGGAGTAGGTGGACTGGAATATTTGTGGCGCGACAACAAAAGAGCTGGAATGCCCTTCTCTAAACTGGTTAATGCTGCCCACCACTCTCAGGCCGTTTCTGCCCTATTTTCCCTTTCGTCGCTCTCTATTGTCTCTTCTTCGTGTTTATTTTCCATTTCTCTCTCTCTGTCTTGTGTCTTTGCCCCTCTAGGAATAGCAGTCTGGTCTTGATTATGGAAATGTTTGCAGTATGCAGAGCTTGGTAACCTTGTTTACAGCAATTATGGCCATAATAAAAACATGCTGACTACAGATATACTGGCTTTTGACCAATGACCACAAAGAGAACCTTCCCTGGGCAAAAGGGAGCTTTGAAATTAACACCAAATGTTTACATCCCTGCCACTGGGTTGAGATTATCTGGATGTTGCACACACCATCAGATTTACTGTACTGTGTATGTCTACTCAACGCAGATGCAAATACAAACACGCTACTATATGCAGTCATGTATCAAACTACATGACCCAGCGTGT
The DNA here is from genome assembly GCA_026937815.1 of Etheostoma perlongum. Lineage (NCBI taxonomy): Eukaryota > Metazoa > Chordata > Actinopteri > Perciformes > Percidae > Etheostoma > Etheostoma perlongum. The sequence continues at coordinate 4,639,986 of CM049391.1, read as the reverse complement.
CCTTACATGCACTTCCTACGGGCGTCAGAGCAACAGAATGGCCCACTTTCTCTCCCCCCAACACATACTGTACTGTACAGTACTAATTTGCACTGATGTTACTCATTAACGTTGTATACCAGCAGACGCTCAGCTTTTCTGTCCTCAGCTAGAGGTAAAAGACCCTATTAGTCATAAGCCATAATCCTGTACATGTGTGCGAGTGTGTAAGGGTTTGCATTACAGTCAGTCATCAGAAGGCATACCCCCATTTTTTTGTGGCCATGCAAACATGTCCGCACAGCCAGTCCGCTACAAGTGGTAGCGTAGAGATCTAGATGTGATGTAGATCTAATGTGCATGTGTGGTATGCTTCCTCCATGCAGATAGAATAAGGGTCCGCAGCTGTCCATATTTGTGCCTGTTTCAGAGCATAACCGAGCCTTCAGTTGGCGCTATACATGGTATCTTTATCTATAATCCCATACAGCTGAGCCCTGATGGATGAGAATGAGAGCAAACACAGCCACAAGAAAAAGCCTTTGGAGTGGTCAGGTACTTTGAACCCTTTTTTCTTTCCACGTAAATGGCGCCATGGGGGCAGACTGGACTGTATATGACTTATGTACTGTATAAGTTGGCGGGGACCAACTGTTTGTACAGGAACGTGTGTTCATATCCCTCCTTGCTGCACCTGTTCTGCACCTCAACTGACACCGCCTTGGGGAAAGATAAAGCAAGAGGAAGGAGAAAGAGGGCACAGGGAGGGAGAGGGCCCTTATAACTTTATGACATCTACACGTTGAGCATAAACGCAGCTGTGATGAACATACACTGAACTGCTCAATATCCTCAGATATTAGCAGCAGATCAGGAGAAAAAGCGGGACTAACTGTAGTATAACCTGATTTCTGCATGTACATTTTACTTCAGGATTGTTTACGTTACCGGTCAAATAAAATGACACTGTCTTACTGTTTTCCAGCAACTACAGTTATGCACAAAGTTCAATGACTTGGTTGCTTTGCATTCATTTGCAAATCTATGTATTGATTCTTTCCATCTGCAAATTATGGTTTTATAATCCAGAGTATGAGGTGTCAGAAATAAAGTATCTAAATAATTCTGTGACTGTAGGACATTAAAATGTATGTATGTGTGTTTTGTTAATTTATTCCTCCATCTTATTTTTATTTTAACATGGTGTCCTGTTACAGTGATATTAAACTTATTCATGACATTTCTACTGTAAATCCTAGGGAAAGATCTTCAAACAGTCCAAAAACCAAAGATATGCAACCTATTTTATAGAATCTAATACCAGCTAATATTAACGTAGGATTGCACTACGACCAACAATTTTTAATAATGTCAACCTAACATTACAGCTGCACTTTATTTTGTCAATTGATTGCTGGATCTATAAAGCATCAGATAACTGACCATCCAATTTCCCAGAGCCCGAGGCAAAAACCTGAAGAAATTCAATTTACCATAATGGAGCACAAGGGAAATAAAAACCAACAGCTACTTCTCTAATCACATTTGAGAAGATGGAACCATCAACCATCATGTTTCTATAAATCAATTATCAAACTAACTAACAGTAGAGCTACACAATCTGCCCTTAGAGGGGACTGTGTAGTCCCTCTTAGGACCAGGGCTTTTAGTCACCTATGCTTCTCTGTAAGAGCTTCTAATTTACAGAACACTGTACCAAATCAGAAAAGAAGTTGTAATTCCCAACACCAAGAAGGACTGGCTGAGCAGCCAGACATGAGAACACTTTTAATTCTTCATATCTTCATCACACCATATATTCTGCCTGTTGCTTGGAGTGTCTGCTGATGTTTTATGTTGTATCTGTGGAGTAGTGTAAACGTTCTTTTTTGTGTTTTTTCATCTTATTTTTGTATTTTTATTTTCCTCTTTTTCTCTGTTTTGATCTCCATGAGGAATGGCCTGTCCTGTGTTGCTGCTGTTGTCTTAATGTGTCTGGTTTTTGTTTCTTTGTGTGTTTTTTTAATGCGCTTTTGTAAAATCTATTTTATTGCTGACTACTGACAACTGACCAAGTCAACTGATGGCTCTCATAACATTTTGCCAAAGGACTACAGTTGAAAATTAGCCAGCTGGCTAACACTGGCACATTAACAGAAATGTTAATGAATGTATGCTGTCTTTATAAATAAATAAATGAAATGAAATGAAAAATAGCTGCAGAGTCATCAACCAATCAATTAAATCAACCAATCATCACGGCTTTATATTAATGGTTCATTCATTTCCCAAATTGTTGTTGATTAATACTTACAAATAGCACTAGCTGCACATGTTTATTGCTGTCAGAACAGAAATGTGACCACAGCTGTTCTAATAGATTGGGATACAAGCAACTCAAGCTTCTCAAGCTTACATGTATTATAGATGGTCATACCCATCACTCATAAACAGGACAGGGTTTCCTGTGTTTTGCAAACCTGGTCGCCCACTGGGCCTAAGTTCCCCCCCACCAGTCCTAAGTCACGGGGAATTATTTTATAAATGTATTTTTAGGAATTTATTTAAACTGGGGTGCCTGGATATCTTACCTGGTTGACCGTGTGCCCCATGTACTAAGGCTCCGTCCCTAACGCAGGGGCCGCGGGTTCAATTCTAACCTGCGTCCCTTTGCTGCATGTCATTCCAACCCCCGCTCTCTCCTTTCGCATCTACAGTTGTCCTGTATGATAAAGGCCTAAAATGCCCCAAAAATAATCCTTTAAAAAAACACCTGTACTGCAGGTACAATAAGACAGCTCGGTTGAAAGGTTCGTATCATCAGTTTCGGTCATATTTTCAAATCTCCAGTTAGCTTTTAGCACCGATTTAATATAGAGCCCTATGAAATATGTCTTATAGCTTTATAATTGTGCAATTCCATCCATGATTGTGTGATCACAGAAGCTATTGGGCTCTACATCAATGCTGCTATCAGTCTGTGACTGGCCCAAGCCGGGCCCTCATCGAAATAAAGACACTTGCCACCGGGCTAAACAACTTTTTCTAGGGGGAAACCCTGTGGGACAGATGTAAATGGACTACCCTGACAGACACCGTTAGTGTTCCCCGCAAGTGCTGCCCGTGAAAGTACGCCATGATGTGATTACAGCAGGTCCAGCACATAGCGGCTTCATTTAAAAAAATAAACAACCTCAACTCTGTTTCATTACCATCTATATCAGATGTCTCATCATGAGCTGCAATTAGGCCGGCACGATTAATCGTTATAAAATCGCGATCTCGATTCACCCTGTTCACGATTTAATTTTTAAATAACTGATTTAAAATTTATAAGCAAAAAATCGTGATTCATATTTTTCCCTGACTCATGCAGGCCTACCTGCAATTAGAAATAGATGCAATGCACAATCTCCTTAGACCTCGGGAACATGTAACGCCAGGTAGCGGTTTAACATCTCTGTGGATTTAATTTACAATAATTCCCTACGATAAGGATCTACAGTATGTAAACATCCTGCTATCTTGGTTCAAGCTTTACAGCTAGAAAAATAAGAGTATTTTGTCTATAGAACAGCAAACAGGGGCTCCCAGTGGAACTTGTAAACTAAGAACAATGTGTCCAGTCTGGTTTGCTAAAAGAAGTCATTCATTGTTAGTCTGAAACTAGATAGCACTCAATACAATCATATCTGTTTCACACCATGAGATCCAGTGAGATGTCTGACAGGAGCTGCTGCAGCTGCCAGCGATTCAGATGTGGAACATAGACAAGAAGTTACATTCATGTTGCATATAGCTAAGCTGTGATTGCACAGGGTCCAGACACTAACACAGCAAATTTAGTTTTTCTGACAAATTTTCCTGAAAACCTTTCTACCGCCATCACACTGTAATCTGTCAATTTGTCAATATTGCCTCTGACGTTTTAACTTCTGTCACAGCCTGAAATCCACGAGAATCTCACAGCATGGGAGAGGCGCTAAAACAGAAGAAATCCAGTTCTGTAGACAAGCAATACAGCTCTGTAGCTTGTCTTGCGAGCTGCTTCAGATTTAAAATGAATGCCAGGGTTGAAAGGGAACATGACTTCTGATTTTTTGGTGTGTTTACTTGTTGTTTATGTGTGGGTGGTGATGGCACAGTTGATAAGACACACGCCTTTGGTGTGGGAGACCAATTCTAATTCTAATTAACCCCTAGATGCTCAAAGGCGTGCGTCTGACATACAGTATATAGCAATTGTAAGTTGCTTTGGAAAAAACTTAAAAAGCGACATGTACACTTACTGAGACCCGGGCATGAGTTTCTGATGGCTCGTTTGAAGGTGGAACACATCAATCTTTTAAAAAGGACTTAAAAGGTTACCGTGTGGAGTTTCTGGGCCAGACTGACACATCGATACGGCTGATTTTATCAACCAAGTGTATCATACTGTCAAATAAGTAACAAGAAATTTCAGTTCAGAAATGCAAATCCTATGTTTGAGGTAGTTGTATTGATTTTAGTTACAGTAGTTTGTCCATCTGAGCGCACTGACAAGTTTATTTTTCAGCTATAAAATATCCAGCTTCATGGTCATAATAACAGAAGGATCCCTTGAATTTGGTTGTATAAGTTAAAAAAATTAACATCAGCTGATTTATTTGATTGTTTTAGCTATTAAATATTGATACAGCATCAAAACTCAAGCATTGGTCCAGTTCTGCTTTTGACCACAGTTTGACTCTGGAGCAACGTTTATGTGAGTGGATTACCTTGTACACTACTAGCAAATGATAAGACAGAAATAAGACAAGACAGAAAATGATGCATGTCATATTGTGTTAGAATAATTTCATTATCAAGAATATACAGAGACCACTGAAGTTATATCGAAGTTCATTTTTACTTGTGTACAAAAGTTTCCAAAGACAGTTTCCACACTACAGAATAGTTGGAATGCCGGACTGAAAGCTCTCTACAGCTGCTTATTTATACAAAGTGGATGTTAACACAATGTCATACCAACGTCGATGTAGTCAGTTTATCTAATCAGGTCTGAGAACCTCCTCCGTCTGCTCTACCCCCAGAAACATCCTTTCACAAGGACAGTTGATGGCTCCATGGTTATTTTGTTTAGAATAATCAGTATAATATGGTATTATTATGCAAACAGTTTTAATAATAATCAGAGAAAAAGTATGTATCAACATTTTTCTAACATATTGCGTATTAGTTGATCCACAGAGAATTATTCAACATGTTAGGTAGATTTCTCGCAGTACAAACAAGGTATCGAGCTTGCACAGAAAAGACAATCTGAACAGATCCTGGTGGTCAAACACAACCAGCCTTCCAAAGCATCACAAAGACTTCCCCTTGCACGCTGATGCACCAATCAACTCCAGTTAAAAAATAAAAACTCAGCTCTGAAAGGTAAACAACTATTACCCAAAACACCAGCTCCTCTATGACTACTGTGGTTTTCACGTATCTGGTTTAGCCTCGTCCTCCTGGTGACCCCGAACAGAAAGCCTGTCTTTAATACAGACGAAATGAGTGAAATGAAATTGCAGTCTATAAACAGAGAGCTGCAAAAGAGGAACATTTTCAGCTTAGCTGAGGAGGCAAAAACCACTTCCTTTTAGTGAATGAGAGAGCTGTTCAAGAAACCGCACATTTTCATAAAATACCACCCACTCCGCCTCCACGATGCTGCAACCTAACATTACCACTGCACTTTATTTATTTACACAACTATATAACCAGATGGCAGAAAGCAGCGAGCACTTCCCAGTTCACAACAAAAATCTTGAGACGTTACAGCGTCATGCCTACACTGCTGCACTGCGGCCCAGCCAAGAACCCTGGCTACAACACAGGTAAAGCCACCGATCACGGTGTTAAATTAATCACAAATTAAGGTAACTAATTCATCATGGTATTAGCCAGACTCACTATTAGCCAGTCAGTATTGTTTCCTCAGTTCCTGGAAATGTCCTTTAGCAGCATGCTTGGTAATTTCTAAAATAATCCCTGCTTCTTTGCAGAGTAAAAAAAACATACTGTCTAGACATCCAAGAGTCTCAAGGCAGGTTATTAAGTTAGTCTATTGATTACCAAGGAAATATGCTTATTCAAATGTCACTAACAAAGAAGGAGAGCGCATTGATGAAGCGACAGCTCGCGCACACATCCGTCCAACTGTAATGGTTTCATTTTAAATGTCATTGTGTCTCTTTATTGCACAGCATTAACGGTCATAAAGCTTATTTCTTCCGGTTAGTGCTGGGTAGAGCTTGAATGGCCATCTGAGATAATTAAATTCACTCAAATTGAAATTGAGGTTTAGTACAGGAGCTGTCCAAAAGTGTGCACTGGGATTACCCTACCAGGAGGTGAGTCAAACTGTTCAGAGAATAAAAGTAATTCAACCGCTGGCTCCAAGCCCACTCACAGTTTGCCCGTCCTGCTTTACGGTTCCCCAGACGTCCCTGGTTGCAGATAAATGTCAGCAGAGCTTAGAGATTATCTGTGTATGAATCCAAATGTATTTTTATTGTGTGTATGTTTGTGTGTGTTTGTATTTGTCTGTGTGCATGTGGATGTTTGTACATCTTTGTCCATTTGTTGATTTGTGTGTGCATGTTTGCACTTGTGTCCGTGAATGTGTGTCCAGGTGGGGGTGTGTGTACTCGTCTGTGTTTGTTAGTGTGTGTGCCAGAACGGCACAGTGATTCCCGTGATGGGCATGACAGATGGACGGGGAGTGGCTCAGCTCGTTCTCTGAGCCACCTGAGAAGCATGAGGGCAGGATGAGTGTGCCGATGCTCACCTCTCATCCCTCTGACAGGAGTCAACTTGTTTTGATTGACGTACTAGCCCCTTACAAAAGATAGGCTAATTGCTGATGTGAAGTTGTTCTGCACTACACAAGAGAAAAGTACAATCACTGGACTGGAGTGAGGTTGTGTTTTGGATCTGGTTGTTTTATCAGCAAAGACCAATGTACAATCTATTTTTTAGCAATCCCTGAGCGTCACTTTCTGGTTAAAGTTACACATTTTGGTAGATTCTGTTAGCTAATTAATGTGGCTGCTGTGAGGCTGTAAATTTAACCCTGGAAAGATGCGTGTAAACAGAGAAAACAGAGAAATGGTTTATGGGTAGCCGTAGGTGTCAGAGCAACACATGTGCACACATATCTCACTAACAAGATGTGCAGACCTGAGCCTCAAACACGTTGTGGTTGATCCAACTTCCTGTAGGTAGGCAGGGTCAAAATAGGACAAACCAACCTGAATTACTGTAACACAGAAACAGCCTCGCAAATGTCTAACACAACAACACACCTGCACATTTGCATACTATATGTGCAGCCCAGAGAAACATTGTTGAGAAAAACGTTGTTGCCCTAAGCAACTTGCCAAAGACCAAAATGCAAAAGGCTCTCTGCATGCCGGGTTCTGCACTCAGCCAACACAAAAAAGCAGCACTCTTGGTTGTTGCAGTTCAACAAGGCCAACAGACTCTGGTAAAACAGTCTAGCTGATTGGGGCATGTTGATTTTCTGTTGTCACAAACTCTCTTTCATTCATATCATATCAATAAGTTAAGCAAATCAAGTTTTGGGACCTGCCTCATTTGGAGCAAGTAGCTCATAAAAATGAGGTATACAAAGGTCAGTAGGCTACGCCTATTGCTTGAATGTGTCTACAGATGTTATCTCAATGCATCAGACACATATTCAATGAATATATTGATATAATTCATATAATGGTTACAGATCTCAGTTTAATCTTTGAGTTTTAGTTTTTTTTAAAGTGATTCTATACTGGATTCCGATTCAACAAACTGCTGCACAGTGCACCGCGTTAAGCCTTGAGTACACATATAAATCATGAAATTACAACATGAAAAGGATCATAAGTCAACATGAGCACTGCTGTGAAGCGAAGGCGTGAGCTGTCACTGAGGCCCAGCATGTTTGCCTTTAGATAGAGGCGGTGGCAAACAGAAAAGTGCACATTCAACACAGTGTAAGATAACGCTCTGGCCTGCCGCCAGCATATGTTATGAAAAAAACAACGGGCTAATTCTAGTGTGTCCATTTAGTCTCTTGTCAGCCCCCAGTGATTTCTCAGTACTCCACATGAAGTGCAGAGATGTTGACATGTTTATCCCGGCAGCACAAAGGTGAGCTACAAGTCTAGTAAGAGAGGATATGACAAGTTTTTTTCCACATGTGATTTGTTTTGTAAATAAAGGCTGCTAACACAGAAGCCTGCTGTCCATTATATATGCTACCCCCATGATATTCATGTGGCAGAGAGAGAAAGCTGTGCTCATACATCTCATGTGGAAAGAAGAATAACAGCTCTCAGAATAGAAAGCTGCAGACTTTTAGTTTATGGATACAGCACTAATCCATATTGTATTTTTTATCATTAAGTTTTTTGAGAGGTCTTGACAGGCAAACAGCACAGGAAGCTGATAAACATGAGTGAGCGGAACATGTGTGCTGTACAGCTCAGATGTACTATACATACAGGATCTGATATCTGCACCTGTGGAAATAAGACACTGTGTTGCAGCATGGAAATTTAAAACCAACCCTAACTGCCCATCTAGTTCGACACACTTCTGAGGTATCAGCGCAACTATACACTTACATTGCTGTAGGTTCAAAGGTAATTAAGTATATGCGAAAACAGGAATTTGAGTAACTTTAGCATCAAACATGTCAACCTGCAACTGAGGTGTGCACAAAGCTATGAAAACATGTCTTACCTTGGTGGTCAGTTTTCTTCACTTCAGTGTTGTGTCTTTATATCTCATCCCAGCTTTCATCCCAACGTATCTCTCAGGAAACTCCTGTAATAAGAACAGACGATCTGTGATTCCTCCAAGTCATTGTCAACGTGAGAAAACTGTCCCCTGTGCCAGACTGGCTTACAGAAAGAGTTATCCAAATCCTACAGAAAGACACAGCTCTGTACAAGGAAACCCACATGGCCACAGATGCATGCATGTCCTCCCGGGATGACTTGGGGGGGATTCACTGAGTTCATGAGAGTAACATCCCAGAAGTAGGTGCAAGGTTGTCTTGTCTATGCAAACTGGTGTTAGATTTTCATGTGACCAGCTTACCACTAAAAGGCTTAGTAGTTTATTCCTTTAGCCAAATGAACTTGAGGCTAAGGCTGGCCAGAAGAATGAATGCATGAATGAAACCTTTATTGCCCCGAGGGGAATTTGTTTTGCTACATTTGGGAGACACATTTAAACATTAAGCACATACAACAGTAAAACAGTAAATAACCATAGACAAAAAAGACAAAAATCAGACCAACTTTTTGATCTGACAGAACCTTGCTAGATGTCAAAAGTGGTACTACTAACTGTGTTACTACTTCAATTAATTAAATACAGGCTTCAGGCAATAATAACCAGACAGACAGCACTTGTACTGCAACTCAACATGTCACAATAATAATAACTAGCAAACACATCAAGATGTAGATGGGAAATGCACTTGTGATTGTTCAGAACTGTTGTGACTGTCAGCATGCATGCTTGACATACTGTACCTGTTCAGAAACCCCAACGGTAACACTTTATAATAACCATCACTAATAAATGGTTAGGCCTGTAACAATTATTTCATAACTGTTTTTAATATATTAAGGGTTTCTTTGAATATAGCTGATTAGTGGTTGGACTGTTGAACTACAGCAATGCTACATGTAGGCACAGCCTATATACATTCATAGCAACAAAAATGACGAGGGGGGATACAGTTACAATTTTGTTTATGACATTAAATAGGCATTTCCTTCATTTGTGTTACTACGTTACCTCAATCACATAATATTGATATAATCATAAAAATGATCATTCTGATTAGCCATAGTGGATGGGTTGTTGTGAATGAAATAAAATATAGCTAATTAATGAGGGAAATATTAAACACATAGGAGGTGCTGTCATCTCCTGCTCCTCTGTGCGCAATTAGGCAGATGCTTTGCATGTGTCACAGAAAAAGATTTACACAGAGCATAAAAGGTACAGGATTATGCCGGTCGCCACCAAATGCAAATGTTTGCATTAGCTTGTGCTACATCAGCTGTGTCGGTGTTTTTCAAACTCTGTTTCCCTGTCGAGATCTCTTCCCCACTACCTAAACCAAACCCTTGCAGCATTTGAACAGTAGGGAACAGGATTGACGGGGATCAGACTTTGACACATCGGTGCGGGTGACACAGCGCTATGTTAAAATCAGTTACATGTGGAGGACGTACAGGAGCTAAATCTGATGACATATTATTTTCAGCAAATATCTTTGTTACAACACGATTGAGCTAACAAAGTAGTTTTTTTTATATGTGGAGTATTTATTTACTTTGTGAAAATTGTACAATCTCTACAAAACTAACATTATCTTAAAATGGCTATATGAGCAGCTAGGGCTGGGGGGTTTTCTTAAATCGATTCTGTTTCACAAGATCCCAGTTTGATTACATTCCAGATTCAATATCAATTATGTTAGGGACATTTCAGTTACAATACTATGTTTTCTTGGATATAACAGAGATTCTCAGAGAACTTATGCTGTAAAACAGCACTATCAGCGGTGGTTTGAGTCATGAAAATGAACATTCTCATTAATAGTGGGTGATGGATTGAGAGAAATACATTTATTATTTAGGGCCCGAGCGCCAATGAATTCTTCCTTTCCTTTGGCAAAAATCAGATTACTGTTAAAGATGTTGCCTAAAGTCTTCAAAAAGCACAATTGCATATTAAAGTGAGACACTGACTAGTCTGCAGCATTTTTGTTAAAAAATGATTCATTCGCCCACTTTTACAAATATTTTTGAGGCAGAAGAGATTGTTTCCAGTGGCATTTTCGATTCGGTATTTGAAAGAGAAACGGAAGATATAACAGGTTGCTTTGTTGTCACAAAGTAAATCACAGCATATTATGACATTATTAATACATCTGTAGTTTGTGTGTGTGATCACGATGGAGAGATACACACATCATATAGTTATTACAATTTCAACAGCAATAATAAATGCTTGTGGAAAGTAAAACTAAGCCTGAAACGTTTTCAAAGTGTATTTCATCAACTTCCTATTGACGGTCTATTTCAGCTCTGACTGAAACACAAAGACACACGCGTCCTCCGATACACACGCAATATCATTACGTCTTGAACACGTTAAGATACATTTTTCCCCGGTTGTGTCATTATTTGATGACATTCAGCCAAGTAGCATCATAACATTCTCATCTTTCCACCTGACTTGGCATCTCTTGCATTAAGCAGATAATAAAATTATTCATTTTGAATGAACACAAACGTGACTTCTCGTTGCAAGCGTTATCAAAGAAACAGAACTGGCGTCCTTTTAGTATCGTTTGGGGTCTCACAACTACCGCTGTCTCACAAATCAAAGTCAGTAGATAGGAGCTGCCCTTAGCTGTAGCCTCATGTGGGGCAAATAGTAGTATTATTCCATATTTCGTCTCAGCTGTGGAACCACTTAACTGGGATAATTTCCAAAGAATATCCCACATTAGATTTTGAAGGCAGTAAAGCCTTTTGAGGGCCTGTATTTTTTACAAAATGCACTAGATGCTTTTATTATTGAGCATTTTTACAGCGAGACTGCTTCCATAACTCAGATCAAAAGGTAAAGTAATGAAGTAGAAGTAAATAAACTGAATAAATTGATGTGTATATCCTTTTATGTTATTTGATATTCTTTTGTAATTCTCCCTTTAGTTAAACTAAAATCCATACTTACTGGTATAGGTCCCATGGCATGAACATTTCACTTTAGGAGGTTTTTTAACATTTCCCCCAGCCTGCCTATGGCCCCCCCAGTGGCTAGAAATGGCAATAGGTGTAAACCAAGCCCTGGGTATCCTGCCCAGCCTTTGAGAAAATGAAAGCTCAGATGGGCCTATCTGGAATCTTGCCCCTTATGAGGTCATAAGGGGCAAGATCCCAGATCGGCCCATCCCCCCCTTTCTCTGCTTTGCCCAGAGAATTTGACCCATGAGAGAGAGACATCATGGCATTCAAATGCAAAGTGGAAGTTGGTCAAGGCCACACCCCCACCCTCCACTTTATTATTCTTTTCTGATGTGCTAAATAAAGAAATAAAAAATAAAATAAAAAGGTGAAGTACTCAGGTCACTTTAAGAAACCGTTTCTCATTAGTGGTCAGTGTGGCCATGCATCTGATTCTCCGGCTAATCCATATGCTAAGCCAGCTCTCAGCCACTCGGGGAGGGATTAATATGCATTGGCACAGGCGGGACAGATAAGAGGGCCAGCTGCTTGGAGTCAGGGCTCAACTTGACAGCATTTAAGCTCACCTACAGTATATCCTGCCTTTTATTTTAACCCAAGAAAGAGAGCTACAGTTAGTATTGCAATTAGGAAAGGGTATGGTAATGCTTTAGTCCTGTTCAGAAGGTAAATTGTACAGCAACACCTGAAAACCCTATGTAGCAACAAGGCTGAGTAACAATACTTTGGTGGGTTCACATCAAAATGCGTTTGTGTGCTGTGAGCGGATGTTTGGCTAGATTTGTGATCTTATTTCCTTTTTGTTTGATCAGATATATCTTAATATATCCTAATTAAGGATTGGGCCTCGAGAATCAGTTCCAACTTGGATTCATTTCAAAAATTTGGATTCGTCAATTGAATCGTTTCTTTAATGGAATCGTTTCAAAACCAAATTTAACACACAGAAGTTTAGGTTTTGGTAGCGGCCCCCGTGCTTCCAGGCACCTCTGTTAAAGGGAATGTTAAGGGGACAACACAAAACTTTCATCCATGAAACGGGTATTTGTGTGTGTAGTTTGTGAATGACTGTCATGTTTGTCCTTTTAATTAAAATGTACTTTGAAACAACCTAAATTTTACAGCATAAGTTCTCTGAGAATCTCTTTTATATCTAAGAAAACATAGTATTGTAACTGAAATGTCCCTAACATAATTGATATTGAATCTGGAATGTAATCAAACTGGGATCTTGTGAAACAGAATCGATTTAAGAAAACCCCCCAGCCCTAGCTGCTCCTTGAGCCGATTTACAACACTGAACCTGATCTGATCATATTCTGTAAAAACTAAGAAGGAAAACACAAATAGACCTGACACAGGAAATGTGATAGTATCCATTTTTACACCAGTTGTTCAGGCTTACTTTTTATCTTTGGACAGAGCCAAGTTAACTGTGTTCCCTACCTTCAGTGTTAGTGCTAAGCGAGGTTAACCATAGCCGGACTCCAGACCCGTATTTAACACAGAAAAGAGATTATTATTCATCTTTTTATCTCACTCTCTGAAAGAAAGCAAGTGAGTGAAAACAAGTGGAAAGCGCCTACTGACTGTTACAGCAGAAATTGAGAGGGGACAGAATCGACTGTCAAGCAGCCAACAATTAACGCCACAGAATGTCATGTTACAAGATGGCTGCCCTAAGAAAAACAGTTGAGAAAATCTTGGCAATCCTGGAAAAGTGCGTTTGTGGCTGTGAAACAGAATGAAGGAATGCTTATTAGTAGCTGCACTCAAAACATTCTTGAACAAGCTCCACAAAAGGTGAGATTCAAGGTCTGTTGGACAAACCAGATGTTTCATTTTTACAGGAGAAGAGAGTTCAAGAATGAGGACACACAGCTGAATGCACAGTCAATGATTCTCTTTGAAATGCTTGAATGGAGTTCAAAAGACGAGACTACAGATTTTTTTTTAAACTGCATTTCATTAAAAGTGGACATGCATTCTTCAACTTGTCATATCAATAATGTCTCTTATTTTCAATAAGCCTAAGAAAGAAAAGCTGTCTCATATTCAGGCCAATACAGTATTTATATAAGCCTTCTCATCTGTTCTGCAATCACCCTCTTAATTGTAAGAGACAGCGCATTTTTTGAAAATACCTTAAAATCTTCACGTTTGTTTTCAGACAAAGTTGTTTATTCTTAATGAAGTATTGTCCCTCTCTTTGCCTGTGAGTTTGACATAGTATGTCTAACAAATCGGTATGCCATTCCCACAAACCAACATTTTGTGGGCAGACTGTGATGCTTAATCTTCACAATAAAAAAAGATTGACAGCATAACCCCAAACTTAACTGCAGCCATTGTTAATCTTTTTAGACAAATCTGACATTTGGGACAGCGCGGTTTGTCAAAAGCTTTTTATTATAAACATCCAGGTTTTTAAAAGGATACAGGACCACATATTGAAACTTTTCATGGTGTTTCTGTTGTCAGCTGTTCCACCTTTAGTTTGGTTATACTTTCAGCGTGTTTTTCTGCTTTTGAGCTGCAACAGTTAGTCCATTCAAGTAGTCAATTGACATACAAAATAAAATCAGCTAAAACATTTTTTTTTGTTGTTGTCATTTTTCAAAGCAAAATTGCCCAATAAATGCTGCTTTCAGCCTCTTCAATGTCAGGATTTTCTGTTTTGTACCTTTGTAAACTGCTTGTTTTTTTCTACTTGGGTTTTGGACAAAACAAGACATTTGACGACGTCACCTTGTGCCGTGGGAAATTATAACAAGCATTTCATACTACTTTCTGACATTTTATTGAAAAGATTAATCAAGAAAATGAATGGCGTTAGTCTCATTACAGCAACAAAAGTAATTTACAGTATTTCACTTTTTTCACCTCACTAAATAATGCTCTTGCTGCACCCACTGAATCACATGCACGTATTTGCATATTATGCAAATTGAGTTACCTAAATCTGTTAATCTGTACACGTGTGTGTAAGAGAGCTCCTTTCCAAAGCAACTTACTATCTACTGTGACACACTGACATCACTTAACATGTGTGACCTACAGGACTCCGCATTTCCATTTCAGGCATTCAGCTGATGCGCCAATGCAGACTGCTTCATACAGGATAAACTTTATTTCCTTTATTATGACATTGTTACACATGTTTTCCATTAACGCTCATTCCAGGTTTAATCCAATTCATTGTTCCTCCAAGGCTCTGTGTATAGAACAAGTCATTTCCACACAGGATTAATCCAGTGTGCTTTACTTTTAGAGCTATCTGCTGGTTTGTATAGTTTAATGCTTAGCTGTTACATATGGACTCGGACACACACACACACACACACACACACACACACACACACACACACACAGACAGAAAGTGCTGTACTGTAACTGAGCCAATGTGGAGATTGATTGGCTGGCTTGTGTCCAAATTAAAGCCTGTCCTCTGCAGACATGACAAGCATAATAATTCTCTCCTCTCTTTGCACATTTTCTCGACCAGGGAATAAACAAATGTATTAGAGAAAGCAAGAAAAAGAGGTGCAATTGGATAATGCCTTGACACCCATCGCCGAAAAAGGACTGCCTGGCTTTCAGATGTCTGACCCATTTTCTGCTCTGGCTCTCTCCCTCTCCTCCTTTCCTTCTAATTTCCTTTCTTCCTCTAATCTACAGTAAGAAGCTCTCTGACTGAGATTCTTTGAGCTGCAGCGAACTGTGCATTCCTATGAAAGCCAGTGAAACAGGACCCAAACCTACACACTGAAACACAATACACAAATACCCACATTGCCATCCTACCGTTTGGAACTACAGTAACTGGAACGAGAAGACTATGCTATGTTTCATTGTGACAAAGGTTTTATATTCTCTGTGTGGGCTTTTGTGGAAATGTGTTAGTGTGTGTGTGTTAGTGGATGAACAGTATGCATAATGAGAGGCCTCTGCTCCAACAGAGGCGGTTCAATAATCAATTATTCACTCGCTGGAAATACACTAGTGCTAATAAAAAACAAATCTGTTCACAGCTGTTAGATGCAAAAATGAAAATGTAAATTTACTACATTTCTGAGGAATGGCATTGAGTCCCATAAGGCTGTAATGTTAAATAAGTTACATGCAATATTGAGGAGAAATTTCCCCTGGTAGCATAGGTGCATATTAGCATTTTCACATTATATAGTAATCTCTGCATTACTATATTTGGCCACATGTTGTGATCCAGCATAACTGAGTATCTGCATGTTTTAACTCCCATCTTCACTGTAAAAGGTTAACTTTTAGGTCTCTGCGAGTGAATTTTAAACGGATGTTCCACCCAAATTACAAAAGAAAATTTTACAGTTCAACAAGGACACTTTTTCTAGAAAGAGATGTTGCTTTTGAAATGTTTTTAATTTCTTCCTGTCATTTTTTGACACTTTGAGCGTCAAACTACACTCCATTCAGAAGTCTCAAAAACCTAAAAAAGTTTTAATTAAATATAAATGTATAATCTTTAAGTTTTCATTCCTGGTTGATTTGCAGACCCACATGCTTAGCAAGTGCGGGTATCTCAGTTTTCACACTTTTATTATTTATTTTTTAAATATATATATATATCGGCCGATATATCGGCATATCAGATTTTTTAATAACCAAATATTTGTATCGTATTGGCTATAAAAATCCTTTATTGGTCGGGCTCTAGTAGGAATATATTTGTATTAAATGGAGTCGGCGATGCAGGTAGAGGTAAAGTCTGGCTTTACAGTAGCAGAGCAGACATTCTCAAGTGACAATCTGTGGGACAACAAGGTGAAGGACTCCCACAGGCAGAGGGTAGACGAGGCAAAGGATCACCTTCGGCCAGCTAATCCTCCCGTGTCAGATAAGGGTAACACTTGCTTAACACACACACACACACACACACACACACACACACACACACACACACACACACACACACACACACACACACACACACACACGGTGAAGCAATGGACTGTAAACAATGTTTTTCCACATGATTCCCACACAAACAGATTACACTAAACTCACAGTCAAACACATGATCATTACTTTACCATCTCTCCTTTTATGCTAGTTTCTCTAATGCTATCTGTTTATATATCTCTCTCTACCTCCCTCCCCCTCTGCCTCTCTCATACACAAACACGAATAGATGGTCAGCAGGGTCAGTGCTGCCCGTCTTGGCACAGAAGAGGGCTACAGATCTGAGGACCAGCTGGAGCCTGTCCAATATGGCCAAGGGTCAGAGAACACAAGCAGCATTGGGAGCCTCTTCTCGTGGGCCGACACCCTGACACCCTGGGCCGGCATCTAGCCAAATCAACCTAAGGGTTTTATTCATAGTCCTAGTAAATACATTACAAAACGCATAGCATTTGCTTAAAAGCACAGCCTTGTAACTCGTGATTCCTTGCCACATTTTTATGGAAAGATTAGGATTTATAAATGTAATCAGATAAACAATTACCCACGGTAGGACTATGTGTTGTATGTTCTATTCTGAGTTCAACAAAAGTACTCTGACAACAATCATCTGCAACAGTGCTTTTCATTTTCTGTCATCAATAGCATGAAATCTTTTTCTGTTATCAAAATTCACAAATTCCACATGTCAAAGTCAAAATAATTGAAATGTATTGTGCTGTAATTAATTACAAACTTGACAAATCATTGTTTTAAAACAGGAAGCTGATGCAGTTATACAGGCTTGTTGGCAGCTATTCGCTGCCCTCTGTGTCGTCCTGCATTAAACAAAGTCAAACAGTTGTTGGGTACAGCATTAAACACTCACTTGAGAGTTTAGACAGAGCTGTACAAACAGAACTGGCTGGGTGAAAAATGAACTGTAAGTGCCTTTATGCAGTACTTTACATTGGGATATACATCAATACAAAGTACAGAACGCAACATGTGTTTATCACAGGGTAGCATTCCATACAAGCTTGAGTGATAACATCTTAACTGAGAATATGTTCGGGAACATGAATGTGCGTGGATGTGCCTCTGCTGAAAGATACTTTATTACCACATACACATATATGTAGCAATGGTGTGAATGCCTGTTTGGAAACGCGTACATATGAGTTTTATTAGTTCAAAGTGTGCAGAGCTTGCATGCAACTTCTTTGAATTTTTTGTGCCCATTGTTGCCATGCCAAAACAACTCAAGGGAGATACTGTACACTAATCCCAGAGTGACTGCTTTACACTTTGCCTATTGAGTTTCCAACTGTCCAGGCCAGCTATGTTGATGGAAACATGAGCTTGTCTTCTACACACCAAACACATGGAGACGCTGCAGAAAAACAGTGCTCACACAAACAACCTTGCATATACCCACACACAAGCACATAGAAGCATTACACACACACACACAACACAGCTTGTGCCACATGCCAACACATGCAAGTGTGTTAACGATGAGGTGTTATTTTCAATACCAGCAAGAAACCAAATCATTTTTGACTATGTTAGTATCTCCTGTATGCCTGGGTTTGTCGACTGGCTGCAGTTGAGACAACTCAGGTGAGGAATGAATACGCCTATTAGATCAGTTAGTCTCCCAATATTTTTTCAAAGACAAACACACGCACGTGCACACACACACAAACACACACACACTCACAGCTTCAGGGCTTTTGGCATTAGATTGGCATCTTGGATCCCAGTGCGTAGCTCTCAGTTGACTTGGCCAGCAACACAAACAGGTAGAGATGAAACACCCTATCTGCCTCAGGTAAACTGCAGAGCAAATCCCTGGTTTAATGATGCATTCAAATTGGACATTGATATCTAAGTTTGAGAGAAGGATAAGGGACTTCTTATAGTGATTCGTTAATGATTGTTTACATGCTCCACATTGTCCTAGTACTTCACATTTTTAAAGGCTTACTTCTTTCAGAGTGTTAATCAACAGAATGTCCTTTTGCAGCAGCCTTCTTGATGTGGATATAATTATGTTGGATTTCTTTTTATTATTAGGAACGTCAGACTGCCAGCACTAGAGCGGCTAAACTATCTTTTGTTTGATTATTTGCTAGAGCTGAACACATTACCCAATCCTGTACACACCTTTTACATGAATCATACCCTCAGTGCATTAAACTCTCACTCCAAAGGAGGAAATCAAATGATTTAAGCAAATGTCACACCTGGTATGAAATGAATTAACATTGAAATTTGAAGTACATGCATTTTTCTCAACAAAGAAAATACTATAGAAAACAATTATCCATTAATAATAAATTATAAATATTTAGCCCACCAACAGGTTTCCCATTTTATCTTCTCTTTAAGCAGCTTTAAGTTTGGAATAATCATCTTATTCCACACGGTCTGACAGTATTATATTGGGCTGCAACTAATGAACATTTATTTTCTGTATGAATTAATTTGTCTATTAAATGTAATATTCTTAAAATGCCCATTATAATTTTAAACATCCCAAACTGACGCATTAAAAAAACTGATATTTTGTTTAGTATGGCTGCACAGCATTTGGAAATAACAGGTTTAAAAAGGTTAAATGCATATGGGTAGCATGCTATTTTTATATATATATCTATCTATATCTCTATATCTCTATATATATATATATATATATCTCTCTATATATATATATATATCTCTCTCTATATATATATATATATATCTCTCTATATATATATATATCTATATCTATATCTATATCTATATCTATATCTATATCTATATCTATATATATATATATAAAAATGTGTCATGCCACTAAGTGGCCCATCCCAAATACAAAGGTAATTTCTTTCAGAACTACGGTCCACTGTCCACACACAACATACTCAACTTTGCACAAAATAACACAAAAGTGTAACCCATAAATTGTCAACTAAACATTCCACACTACAACTACAAAGAAATAAAAATGTAATAAATAAACAGCTTAATATATGTCACTACCAAACAGCAAGTAAAAGAAAAAGGAAAAAAGTCACTTCGTAGCATCATTTTTAAGGTGAGCTCTGCCTCTAAAGTGGGGTTGCTGTTGGATATGACAAATTATTTCCATTAAGCCACAAGGACAGAGTGACATGGACAAAATTTATGTTAAAATATAAAATTAAGTATTCAAAACTACATGGTAATTGCTAAAACATTATGTAAATCACAATGATCATCTCTTTTGTGGGATCATCCTTTAATCACTGTCCTCATAAAATACAAAATATACAAGAAAGCTGTCAGAGATTCAAATGGCAAGTGTGTCAGTGTGCAGGGATTTAAGATACTTGAGGGAGGGTGATGAATAAAGAGAGATGTGTCGCTGCTTTGGCATAAACAAACTCATTGTGTTGACTCATTGTGTTTCCTGTTACCAGCATGCCCCTCCATGAACCTCAGGAGAGCGTATATTAGGGAGAGTTTGGCCAACTAGGGAATCAAATGTTCTGAGCTATGCCGTTATGCGATTGGTTTCCAAGGTGGTCCTGTGTTTTGTGGACTCCGTGTTAGATACCAAAATTGATCTGATTCCCATTGACATAGTACATGGAATAGTGTAAAATGTAATAAATTATTTTTAAAAATGACATAAATCACTGAAAGAGATTCCCAACTGTTCTCTCTTTGACTTATGATAACAAATTACATTGGACACATATAGTAATACCATTGTTAATGTGTACTATGCTGCCAAAACATTTCTAAAACTGCTTTAGAAATGAATGAAGTATGAAGTTATCCATGCCTTATGCTAGCGTTAGCTTTCTCAATAGCACTCCATGTACCTAAATGCTTGTGATCTTGCCATGTCATATGGATTTTGGTCTCAACCGAGTCCAGGTGTATTTATTATGTTCATAATAATATTGGAAAGTGAAAAACAGCTTGGAGGACATCGATGTTGTTTGGCTTTTCACAAGTTTAGACAGCTAGCTAACGTTGGCGCCTGCTACGTAAATATTACCACTGCCCTCGGAGTTTCCTATAGCTGCGTCCACGTTGTCAACATAAGACCTGTGGCGTTAGTGCTCCTTTTGTACAATAATTTTATTGATTGATATATTAAGCATTGCTCTTACGAGATGTGTGGGTTTCTGTTACGTTACACGCATAGCTAGTTGGCTATAGTTAGCCTGTACGTATGCTAGCAGACATTAGAAAGGTAAACACTGCTCAGAGACTTAAAAGACAACGTGGGCCCTCACTACAATGGGAATTTTTCAGAGGCCCCTTTACAATATAGATATTACTATATAGAAAATAAATATACACTGGAATATTTCTGTAAGGGCCTTTTACATATTGACAAACCTTGATAATAACATGTATATGCCTGTTTGTAGTGAAAATTAGCAATTTTTTTTAGATGGCATATTCACCCCATAGGTTTACACTGTAGAGTCATCTGACGTTGGTATCCAATATGGCACCCTTATATAATGCTAATATAATGACAGAAACATCATTATTCAGCTTATCTATTCTCCACTCTGATTTTCACAAACTCTGAACAAAATGCACTGACCTGGCTCAACAAGTGTGCCGACTTTAGTTTCTCTCAAAAGCATTGCACTCAAAATAACAGGAGGAAGGAAAATAGAAAAGGAATTTTCCTCAAACAGAAAAGTGGTTGGTGGGCAGTAAAGGAGAGGCCCAGTGGAGGCCCAGTGGAGAGTGGGTCACTGTCAGTCACACTTCGAAGAAGCCCAACTAAACTCTGAAGTGATCTTTAACCTCCCAGACAGTCATAACATAAACCAAAGTCTAATTCTTCAGCCAGGGGAACATCTCACACACATCCACACTTGTTGCCCCAGTCAGACAGGCTTGAGATTCAACCACAGTTAAAACCAGATGTGAACTAAATCTAGGGCATACTCCAAGTGGGGAAGCAGCTTGCTGTAAATTAATAAGAGAGCTGTAAAACCGCGAGAAAGAAGCGCCCTACCATAACTCAATATATTAAAACCTTAGTAGGGCTTAAAAGCACAATCCATAAGCTTAAATGACTTATTTTTTTAATGCCTAATAACAAAACATATGACCAGATACAGATATATCTTATTAAGACATACCTGTACTGTTGTTGTGAATACTGTAATGCCACAGGGTATTTCTGCAGTTGTCAATGGGTACATTAAGAGACACCAACAGAATGTATTAAAGAACAATATTAATGGGGCGCCTGGATAGCTCACCTGGTTGAGCACGCGCCCCTTGTACAAAGGCTCAGTCCTTACTGCAGCAGCCGCGGGTTCACATCCGACCTGCTGCCCTTTGCTGCATGTCATTGTCCCTCTCTCTCCCGTTTCACATCTCAAGCTATCCTGTCTAATAAAGGCCTAAAATGCCCAACAAATAATCTTAGGAAAAAAACAATATTCACATATTGAGTTGCCAAGTAATGTTGTGATTAAGAGTGAAAACCATACTATGGACATCGGTTTATGATAAACCTCTAAACCATCTGACGATATTTGTTGTTTATTCCTTCCCTCTAATACAGTAAACCAAAAGTATTAGACATAGAGTTAAAATAGTTAACACTAACTCATCTCAAACACGGTTACGGTTGCTATGGTTTCTGGGTTGAATGACATGTTTCGTTGAAACTGTGTGAGACGGTGGGCAACAGGCTTACAGATTACAAACAGGTAGCAATGAAACTCCAGCCTTTCCCCTGCGTAGCCAACTATTTATCCAGCTCTTAGTGAAGGTTTTTTGAGTAATGGAGGTTTTGTTGGAGCATTAAACTCACTATGGGATATTAAAAAAGGTCACTGAATGAGATGGTTACACTTATTAAATGCTGACCTATATATACAGCACAGTTGAAGAGCAGAGTAGCCAGTGGGACTTAGGTCTCGGACAATTTCTTAATTGAGGGTTTTTCTAAGTATTTCTTTGCTCAGCAGCAGATAGTATGTCAAAGAATGGAAAATGTCTCTTATCCCATGCATTTTAACACTATTGAATTAATAATTAAAGTCATCAATGGTGCTTTCCTTTGGGAGGTGGTTGATTGGGGTAAAACAATTTCTGTACTACACACACACACACACACACACACACACACACACTCTCTCTCACACACACACAATACTGTGTATACATACACACACACATATATAGATATATATACACACACATGCATATACATATAGATACATATACACATAACATACATATATATGTAAATATATAAACACACATAATTATATACACATATATGTGAATATGTATACTGTATATCCACATATATATCTACACACATACTGTATATATATTACACATATATACACATAAATACATACATATATACAGTATGTGTGTGTGTGTGTGTCTGTACAGGTATATACAGAATATATAGACTACAAAATACAACAAATAATTTATTTATTTATTATTATTTATAATAATTAGTGTATCTACCAAAACAAAAAAAAGTTATCAATGCAAAGAAAATCTTTTTAAAAAGTTTTTTATTTCAAATTATCTTGTCTCTAATGCCCACATACAAACTCATATTCACACACATTGATTCCTCTTGGGTAGTCTGATTATAAACTTCTGCCCAGGGGGCACAGATACTGAATTGCCAGTTTAATCTCAAATCCCCATGAAGGGAATCCTTCTGTACGCCTCAGTGTTAATGACGCAGGAGAAAAAAGTAGCCACTTTATTGTCCCGGGAACCGGTTGTTTAATATGTCTGTAAATGTGTAATCACTTAATTTCTATTCCACTGCATGAATTGAGGCAGTTCTCACAACGAGGGAGTGAGAGCAGTTCAGTGCCAGCAGATGCGGATGGACTCGTAAAGTGCTCCACTTCACCCTGGCAAAAATAAACCTCGCGGGCCTTGGTGCCAAGTATTCCCGTTGATTAAAAGCCAGTTGTGTGTGGTCCCAGTTGCTCCCAAGCAGGGCCAAGCTGACTGGTGTTTATACAAATAAAAAATAAAGTGTAGCTGTGTAAAACAGCCTCACTAATTTCTCTGGCCAGTAAATTCTATTTTATTAATTATTATTTTCCCTGGTAATCTGGAAGCTGATGAAGCACAGGCTGGTTGACAGGAGAGTTAACCAGCCTGTGTAGAGAGACAGAGAGCAGCAGATAAGTTGCAATGGCCCAGATAAGAAGAAACAAAGTCAAGGGGGAGCCTCTGGTAACCATCTGCATGAAAACCACTGCTCAACAGAAACTACTGAAAAAAACTACTAAAGGATGAAGCAAAACCTAAGACAAAATAAGAAGGGTGGGGCCAACAACAAAAAAACAACACAGAGAAAGAGCCACAGACTTAGAGCACGCTGGCTGACATCTGATGCCATGTGTTTGTGTGTTAGGAGGATGGGGTGGTACAGTATCTCGAAGACAGCAGGACCCCCAGTGGTCTGTTTGAATACCCGTGCAGAGTGCACTGATAATCTCTTGTCGTGTTCACCATGACAGCATGCTTATCAGCAATGGAGCTTCACGGGCCCCCGAATGCAACACAAACCTGCTACGACATCACACTGAAAGGTTAGCCTCGTTCTTCTCAGATAATGAGGTTTAAATTGCCAGTGAGGACACACTCAATACTCCGCGTGCCAGATATTACAGCAGGAAACAGCATGGGATTTCCTTAATGGCAGACAGACAGAGGATACACATTACTTCCCATTAGAGCTGAGACAAGGAGATGATATTCAATAAAAACAAAACTAATTTAAATTACAAGAATGCCAAACATTAGCTGGTTCTAGCTTCTCACATGTCCGTTTTTGCTGCTTTTGCATTATACAACAAGCATCTTACGGTTGGCTGCACACATTAACCTATATGAAGAGGTCACCTTGAGCTCTGGGAACAATTCTCTGACATTTTATAGACCAAACATGGATTGATCAATTATGGAAATAGTCATTAGATACAGCCGTAATATTCAACTTATTTTTACCAGAAAGAGAGCCACAAAAGAGGTATATCATTCTGTGGGCAATATGATGTTTGATCTGTCCTCGTTTCCTTATAATGTAATTGCTATTTAATTACCAGGGTAAAGCAATGATTTGGACTCTATATTTTGGTGACAGCAGTTAAAATGAAAGTGCTAAAGCCCGACTGATACATATAGGCCTTTGGGAGATAAATAATCTGATAACAATATATATCGGCTGATAGTAATTTCCTGATTGTAATCCCTTATAAGTTTTAAGGATAAGTTTTTAAGAATTAAGAATTGTAACCAAGAGGTGTTCTGTGGTGTAAATATCTGCTCTCTGGTTAACAAACTATCTAATGGGGACCATTTTCTAAATGATCTCAAACCTAGTTTGGGATTTCTCTTCTTCCAATTCTTGTTACTTAATAGCCAACATAGACATTGATACCCATATATCTGCAAAAGGCTAATGGGCCGATATACAGTATATTAGTCTTGCTCTAGTTGACATTTCAGTCCCGGAAAAAATGTTTCTCAGTTCAAGTTGTCTGTTATGGGGGCAGTGGGGGCCTTAGAGAAGCGAGCTTGTGACCGGGAGGTTGTCGGTTCAGACCGACAGGATAAAATCGCGGTGGGGAAAGTGAAAGCGCAGTTACCACCACTGAGGTGCGCTTGAGCAAGGCCCTTAACCCCAGCCGCTCCAGTGGAGCAGCTCTGTGGCCGGCAGATCTGACTGTGGTTGTACTGGACAGCTTCCAGGAATAAATAAAAAGGTAATCAGAACTGGATTTGGTGGAAACAAGAGGACGATTGTGAGAAGTTGATGGCCTTGAGGCGGTGACTAGCTTACCAAAATCAGCAGGTTTTCATTATCTTATTAGTGCTTGGACTCTATTATTATATATTTATATATAGATACACTGTATATATACACAGACAAAGACGCCTCATGTTTGTCTAATGTCAACAATATCTTGATGCATTAAGAGGCCACTTTATTTTCTCAGATAAAAAGGAAACTCAAACATTTCTGTACAAGCGTACTTTAAAGATAAAGATGGCTTTGTGCGGCTAAATTCAGATGTTGGTGAACAACACAAGCTATACTTTACAATGGCACAAAATCTAATAGCTCAGTTGCAGTGCAGAAACCCATGATCACATGACTTATTGTGGTTGGCTGCACTTGCCCTGGCAGAATAGAGCCTAGGAAACTACCTATAACACATACCTCATATGTGTGTGCTTTAATCTAATTAGTCATAGTCGAAAACCCATATGGCTTGCAAAGCGCCTTGGGGCCCAAATTTCTAACAGTTAACTGAGGATCAAGCGAAACGTAAAGGCAAGACAATAGGCATGTTACTCTACGATGTGTATATATGGAAGAAAAAGATGTCATGCTAACTTTTCCTAATCAGATATTCCACAGTTGCTAACCTGGGTCAGAGGTACAATAAGTCTGTTGAAAATGTCAGAAAAATCTAAACCCGGGTAGTTCTCTCTTGAGGTTTTCAGCTGCTCATACAGGCAAAGCTGCCCCAGGACAATTACTGCAATGTTGAGGACATTCCTTACACTGGGACGAATGATTCGCGCATTATTTAAATCATTCGCACATGCTTCATAACCACTGACAAATACAACAAACTGCATCTCCATTTAACAAAGTCATCATGAGAGACAAAAAAGGGAGGAAATGGGAGGCAAATCCCAGGATCGCCTCACTGACCAGACTCAGTTCAGGAATAGCTCTTGACATATTGGCCTACCCAGCATGCCCTCTGGCTCTCCAGACAGCTCTGACATCATCATACAGCAGATACAGACCTGGACATCAGCTGCACAGCCAAGGTTATATAAGTGAACGCTCAGCACTGCTGCCCCACCATGGGGAATAGGAGGGGATAGGACTAGACTAGGCGGGGGGGGGGGGGGAGAAATCAACAAGGCGGCCAGGAAGAAATACGGACAGAAACAGGGTCACAAAAAGTGAAAATAGCTTGATATTTGGACCATGATTTCCAATTCATGTTTTTTTTATACAAAAGCTACACAATGTTACACTTTATCATCAGAATACAAGTCAACTGATTAAATTTAGTGTTTGGACACCATTTAAAATGTGATCTGATTCTTTACTTGGATGGTGCATTATCACTAAAAAAAATGTCAACTACTAGAGATTTAAAATACAAGGGACTGCAAAAACAAGAGATGAATATAATTAAGAATGGGGGGAGCAAGCTAGAATCAGTTTGTACCATTACAGACTTGAAGGGAAAATAAAACTAAAAAAGTAAAACAACCAAATGTGTAAGCATGAAAAACAAAGTACATAAAAAGGGTTTTTCAAAAACCAACTGTTGAGATCAAATCCGTGTCACGTCAGGATTTGAAGTCAGCCCTCCCTAGGGTGCCGGCCCCTGGGAGAGACTGAAGACGGCCACACGTGGCCCCCTAAAGGAGCCCCAGCCAACAGGAAAAGGAGAGAAGAAAGAGAAGACCAGGTCACACAGGGCTATACCTTCTGCGTGTTCTCTCATGTACAACACTCTTTCCAAACTATTTACAATAAAGGGAGAAAGGGAAGACTAAAGCGTCAGTGTGTAAGGAATTAACATCTTAATGTTTATATGACTTTCTCTATGTGTTTCTGATGGAAGACCTTTGTTTACACAGGTTTTTTTTGCACTCTCCGTAGAGCCCACTTGTTCTATTTAAAATCCTATCCGTAGGGAAAATGTTTATACTTGACTGCTGGATTTGTCCAGGGCTAATAATCAACCCAGGGAGAGAACATTGCAATTTAAACGGATGGCTAATGATTAATGAACACTGGGCATCTGGGGCCATACCAGCAGATCTGATTTAGATCTTTTAGTCTGGTTGTGTGTAGAATAAAGAGACTCTATAGGGGTTTAGCACCACATATTCATATAATGACAGAAACAATATTTATTAATCGCGGTGAATGTAATCTTCCAGACACTTTTGCACTTGAGCTTTTTTTGGGGGAATAAATGAGCCTATCCTTCTATAATCTTTTTTTTTTTTTTTAAACAGCATAACTTCCATTAACAATCTTTTTCTAGTTTAATTTCTATAAAATGTCAGGATTAAGAAAGGTTGTATAAAAGATGTTTTGTGCCAGATTTACAGTATTCATACTGGAAAATGAGAGTACAACCTTTTAAAACTTTGCAAAGGCATCTCAGGTCTGATCATTTAGACATCATCCATGTTGATAGGAAAATCCATACGCTCTGCTTTTTAAACTAAGCCTCAGTGTGCCAGAGGAAATGCTTCTGTTGCCAACTTGATGGATTCAACTGCGAGGGCATACAGCTTTTAGACTGTCACTTTTTATCAACACATTACAAGATCCTGTGAAAATGAATGTGACTGAGAATGAGGACCCTATAAAAGGCTCTGGGCAGACTGGCCACATTGAGTGATTTAATAATTACAGCGTTGTAATGTTGCGATGAGGGACTTCACACACATACAGCTGCAAATGCATTAAGCAAATTGTCACTATTATACCCATGATCTGTTGCACTGAGATTATTTACACTGGGGATTTCACATGGCCTGAATGAACGATTTAATGTTCATACTTGTCACCAGTCAGACAGAGTTAGTCTATGGAACATCTATCTTTTTAATTAAAGTTTTTCTTGGCAATATTGAGCATTTCAGTTCCTTCATAATCAGTGTAGGCATGTCAAGGCAAGTTCCTAGGCAATGCTGTCTTTGTTGCAAAAAGTACACTCTATTGTATCGAGTTGTACTGTACTTTGACAGCATGCTTATCTAAAAACAGACTGAAACACACACACACACACACACACACACACTTGTACAACTGAGTCAGAGTGTCTGTGTTCATTTAATACCCAATCCAGACAGTTTTAATGCAGTGCACATTGTGCCGCTAAAACACTTTGTTCTGATATTGGCAATTTGTGATTGCATAACAACCGATGCGCTCTGACATTTAGGGTACATTTTGGAATGCACAGGACATTTGTCGCACGAAAGTCTGTCATATAGCACACAAAAAATAACTACATACCAGTATACACAATGATAACATACACTTCCAGAGATGCATGATTTATATGAACGTTAATGGCCAATTTGCACACATTGAGTTTGGTTCAGAATGATGTATACCAGCCTAAAAATGATGATGATGCAAATGCAAGTTGACTTTGAGTGGGTTTCCCTTTTACTTCAGCCTTGCATAAGATCTGGATCAATAGTACTTTTACAAATACTTTAATATTGCCAATATTATTATCAAATATGTATAATGGGCGTATTATAGCTGGTGATCGTTATTGATCAGTCTGTGTGTATGTGTGTGTGTGTGTGTGTGTGTGTGTGTGTGTCCATGCATTATTGGACCATGCGCGCGCCACAGTGCAGCACACATGAATCCAGGTTCGGGCCTGTGTGCAGGACACAGTACAAGCATTTAATGCACTGAAAGAACACGGCTGCATGACCGCTGTAGAGTTATATCCGGCAGCATTGCCGTTTAATTGACAACTATCAGAGGGAAACGTCAACAACTGTGGCGTAAAAGGGCTGCAGACCAACAAGGTTAGACCCTGCCTACTGTACAGTACAACGTGTGTCCCTTGGCTGCAGATCTGATCTGTCAAACCAGTCCAGGCTACTGAAGCTAGCACCGCCAAGCAACTGCACACGCACACACACACGCACACACACACTCAAACACACCACGCTGTGAACGTCGGGCGGGTTAACGTGACAACACTTACCGCGGTCAGGACACCAGTTCGGGTTGGATATTTGGGCATTAGGCGGAAATGAAGCGAGGGAAAGTCAGCAGAGCTCCTCCGGTGTGCAGCTACACGTCCCGCTCACTCCGAAGCCCAGTCCGCCGCTAAGCTGCTGCGGCTCGGACTGCCAAAATGCCCCCCCCCACCCGCTCCTCACACAGATCCTTCTTGTGTCCTTCTTCCTACAAAAGCTTTTGCGTCAAAATGAGTTGTTTGTTCCTCCTGTTTTGTGATGCCTTCAAGTAACCTAGCGTTTGGATGAGCTGCAACGACAGAAGGGAAAGACGCAAAAAGAAATACTACACGGTCGCTCCTCCCCCCGCTTGTGTACGGTACAGTAAGGGGAGCTCGGCTGGGTAACCACTTATGAAAACTATCTACCGCTCTCTACAGGACCACCACTGTAAAGCACAAACACATGTTGGTCCCGGGGAGATGTGAAATGAGAAACATCCCCTGCCTCGAATCGCCTCTGCTTTCCTCATTTATTGATTTAATCATCAATGCGCTCAAGCTCCCTCCGCCTCCTCCTCCTCCTCCTCCTCCTCCTCCTGGTTGGAAGGTGAAATTAGTCCACCTTGTAGGTAGATTAAACAGATTTAGTGAAGGGACCCGGCTGGGGTGGTAATTATACTGTAATAAGACTAATTATAGTTATGTCACTGACATAACTGCGTTTGTCAGATAAATATCTAAATAAAATGGATGATAATGAAAAAAAACAGATTCTTTGGCTTGTAAAAATGTGGAGAGTTTTTGCAATTCTGTTTTTATCTCTATACATTGAATTATTTTCATATATCTCTAAATTAGCTTGTTTTTGTTGCAATAACCCCCGGGCTGTAAATCCTTCACTTATTTAATGGCTACCGAGAAATCTATGACTGTACAGACTGATAGCGAGACATGAAGATAGAATATTAAAGATGCCACTTATTTAAATCAAAATAGCAGTTGGACAAACAGAATGATTTGATTGCCTCAAATAGGTCACATGCTGACAACAGCAATCTAAGAACATCTAGGATCAATGGTCTTCACATCTTTCTTCGAGTGAAGTCCAACTAGAAACATAGTGCAGGCAGGGCATATGAAATAAATATCAATGGCATGGTTTCAGTTATGTTTCAAAAGATTTCTCCTTCCTCTCTTCAGTCTTGGAAGAACCTCTGTGCTGATTGTGTAGAGACTGTAGCCATCGAACAGTCAGATATTTCTGTCCGACTCATCTACCAGACAATATTTTTGGAAAATCACTAGCTGTGAGAGAGGTACAATCGTTTTACATTGAATGGCAAGAAGTGAGTAGTGTGGCATTTACATTTGATGGTTTTCAATTGCATAAGGGGGGGGTGCAGAATGAAAGTCTACTGCAGCACGCATATTAAATATTCCTGCTTTCTCTCTCTCTGTGTGTGTGTGTGTGTGTGTGTGTGTGTGTGTGTGTGTGTGTGTGTGTGTGTGTGTGTTTTGAGTCATCATACCGGAAAATGCTATTTGATTATATGCTGGTGTCATTTGTCTTTCAAGAAGAGTGTCTTCCATTGACCATCTTAGTAATTTCCATCCACTGACTCATAAATAAAGGACATTAATGAGAACTGTCTAATGACTTTATTCTGCATTGTATTGTGTTGTTTTCTGTTCTCCAATTAAAGTGGCTATTGCATGCATGGTTGATCTGTTTCAGCTGCTGTGACAACTTCAAAAGACGCCCAATACTGATAGAAGCCAATTACCAGGTTTCCTACAGGTTGTCAGATTGCAAGAATACATTACATATCTTCAGAGGTTATTTTCAGGTTAGATTCATGACAAGCGGGAGGGAATTCATCTCCCAGCATGTGACTCATGCATGCTGTTTCCACGCTAAAGGATAAGTGGGCAGATTTTGGGTCTAATTCGCCCCTCCCAACAATCACGGGGGTGTTCCCATTTCGACGGTTGTCCGTGCATATCTGCCCAAAAGATCCTGTAGGGTGAGGCGTTTACAGTAGAGCTGCAGAGATTTATTGCTAGGCTGTTTGTTTTTTTAACCATTTTCTGACATTTTATAGACCAAACAACCAATTGATTAAAGGAGAAAATAATCACCAAGTGAAACTACAATAAAATGAATTATTTGCAGTCCTAGTTTACAAACATCTTAATGTTAGCGACTGGATCTGGGTCTTCCCTGTAGTGTGAAAGGAACAGCAATGGGATCTCAAGCAGACCCCTGCAATAGCTAATGAGAGTGAGCTTGTGTAAAACAGTAAGATGGCTGCCAATAGCACAGATAGAACTTTATTTCCAACTTACCTCTTTTTTCTGTGAGACACCAAGTCTTTGGATAGCCTCTCTGAAATAATTTAGGAGAATGCCAAGTGTTTAGTCCTGTGTTTTGACTGAATCGTGTGTGCGTTCTTACTTTTAAAATATTAAAAATCAGTTAATTGCATCATTATGTCTTAGGCCTCCCACATATTTAAAATCAGTTATTTAAAATCCTATAACGTGCACCAGGCATTACCAGACGGGACATCTAATTTGAATTAAAGGGAAGTTTGGGGTTCCTTGTTGCTTGCCCCGCGACCCAATACCGGATAAGCGGATGAAGATGGATGGATGGACATCTAATTTGAACATTTACTGCAAAAATATGTCTGTTAATTGTTCCTACAATACATGCATATGGAAACAACAGTGAGGTTAAGGTTACATTTAGGAAACTAAACAATCAGAGTTATGGTATTTCTTTTAAGTCTATGCTAATTCAATACATACATGTCATATGTACAATGAAAGGGGAAATGACACCTTATGTCATACTGGCCTTAAAGCATTCTCTTCCTTGATTGACTCCAAAATCCACAGTTCCTCGTTCTGTGAGAAAATGTGTTCTTAAATTCAGCTCAAGCTAATATGTAAGGCTTCAGCAGAATGAGTTAGGAAAAATCAAGTGGGTATTTTCCAAAGCTCTATGAGTCTGTGCTAAGGTAAAGTAATGCTTCAAGCTAAATGCTAACCTCAGCATGCTAACTTGTTAACACTGGCCGTGTTAACAGGTATCATGCTTTTGGTCACCAGCTTAGTTCCCCATGTTAGCAATGCTAGAATTTGCTAATCAGCACTAAAGATAAAGTACACCAGAACACTAATGGGAATGGCTCACAGATGTTTGGTCATAAACTGAAGCAAAATTCAACCTGAGTGGTCACGGGATCCCTGAAGTTATAACAATTCATCCTTTGGGGAATGCAAAATGCAAAAGTATTAAGATATTTCACCAAATGCGCCAAAAATGTCAACCTCATGGTTACGCAGGATCACCAATGTCATCATGATACATTGTACAGTACAGGCCAAAAAGATGGAACGACCATCTTATTCGATATCTATCTATCAATATCTAGCTATCTCTCTATCTATAGATAGATCTGTAAAAACACAACTATCAGGCCAAAAAAAAAAAATCACTGAACACATGCAGACACACATGCAATGCCTTAAGCCTTTAATATCTTACCATTTACATCTAAGGACAAATAGTTTTCAAAATGTCCCAAAAGCATTCCAGATTATACATTTATATTATACATTATAGAATACGGTCTAGACCTACTCTATATGTAAAGTGTCCTGCGATAATGTCTGTTATGATTTGACACAATAAAAATGACTTGAATAGCCTTGGCATTTGCTTATACATACAAGGTCATCAATTTAATCCTAACCTTTTATTGTGTTTCAATGGTTCTATTTGATATTATGCATGCTGTAAAAGCTTTGCTTCCCTTTGGAAGCAGGATTTAAACACTGGATTTGATCATGGGAAATCACAAGCTGTGTGTGAACTGGATGAACACTTACATTCTCTTTAGCTCATTTCCTACAGTAGCACTGCAGAGCCCTGCATTTCTGTAGATCATTTAAGGAATTCATTCCTGCATTGCCTATTTTATCCACATTAGTGTGCATCATTCGTTTCATCATACTCAGATTATAAATGTTATTAGTTCATGAGAATTCTTTAATGCACAGTTAAACTTGTAAAATCCCACTGATGGACCAAAGCAAAGTGCAGGACCATTCTTAGTTGTTGTGGTTATTCATCATTTAAAAGGACATAATTACAGCACTCTGATCCAACTTACAATGATTTCTGTTTTTGAGGACTGTGAGCAGAGCGTGCTAGTGGAGCCGAGTGTGCCGATTCATTATCATTTTTATCACAACTTCCAAATCAAAACTCCAGCACAAATAAATAAATGCATAACAGATTGACCTCTAGGGAGAGAGTAGGGCTGCACAATATGACCTTTATAAAATCAAAAATAAATGAACGATCTTTTTTTTTTTTTTGTCCTCAGTTTATTGACAAGGTCTGTACTGTAAATAGGTGCAAATATTGAAGGTGAGATATAAAGCGAGAACTATTATGGTTATTTATTCAAAATGTGTAAAATTGAAATGAAAGCACACATTGCTTGAAATGTCTAGTGAAAAAAAGTCACATTTTACTTTTATAAAAATTATCATCATGGGAAGAATATGTCGATGTTGATACACTGGGTTGATTAATTGTCCAGCCCAAGTCATTAGTGACCCTGGTCTTCTGCCCTCAATTTACTTTCCTTTCCTGCATCTTTGCGCTAGTATTCTCGACACTTACACAGATTGTTTGCTGCTTTGTTGATATAACACAAGCATCCACCATTTAAATAAATCTCTTTATGTGACAAACAAACAGCTTTATTTGTAAAGTCCGACGAGTAATGGATTCCATTTTGCCCATTTGTCTTCCAGCATGATATCCCCTTGTCTGCATGCAAAAAAGTGAGCGTTAATCTAACAAATGGCTGTCAGAGACAGAATAATGGATCACTCCATCTGCAGCTTGTCCTCTACCTTCATGTCACTGGTACATAATCTAGCCCATGATAAAGTTCTCTGTTGATTGAAGTCAACATGTTGTTCTCTGGTTTATACAGACCAGACTGTGTTAAAGGTTATGTGGCAATTTATTATTAATCAATTGCAAAACTGACTGTGGCTTTGTTGAAATTGTTTGTTTTTTGAAGTCGTCAAGCCATTTGGTGATCTTGTTTTGAATGAATGAATTCATTTTAATTAAGATCTAATTAAGATACAGGCAATTTGTCGCTGAGAGCATTTGCATATGCACTACAACTTAACAAAACACATCCAAATATACTAGCAAATTAAAAAAAATATCAATTTGACAACACGCTCCAAATGGAAAAACACACCTGACATTGTGATACATAATCACTGCAAGTATCAACAATGGAAACTGTTTCCAGGGGACACCTAAAAGTGATGTCCACGGCTGGGACACGTTTGTTGTTGAAGTAGTGTTGAAATTTCAATTGGGGGGGAGATTGTGGGTACAAATGTAGGTGTCCAGTTTGTTTAAGTTGCTTTATGTATTTTAATTATTGTTTTCATGACTGTTTGAAAGCCCTTCTAGCGTACATTGGAGATTTGTTGCACAAATGTCTATGTCTAAGCATCTATCACCTATTCAAATAAACATGAAATCAAATAAAATGACACTGTTAATTTGGCTGCTCTGTAAGCATATTTTGTCTGTTGTATTTCTGACAAAGTTGCTTCTCATGAAGTGTTTGTTGTAGACTCAAAAGAGCAGTGTGTAGGATTTTGTGGCGTCAAGCGGTGAGATTCCAGATTGCAACCGATTGATTACCCTTCACCCCTCCATTTCCAAATGGGGCCTGAAGGTAACATAAAAACGGGAAAGGAGCCACTATTCTCTCTAGGGCCACGGTTTGGTTTGTCCATTCTGGGCAACCGTGGAAACATGGCGGTGCTAACACATGATGCACAATGATTCTTAGTTTCAGTTCATTATACATTGATGAAAACATAATTATGCATGTTATAGTCCATTTCCGAAAACAGATCCCCATTAATCCTACACAATGGGCCTTTAACAGATTAGAATTTCTAAACAGGATTAAAGAAATTCAGTCTGTCAATTGCTCAACTTCAGAGTTAAGTTAACACTTTGCACACAGAATATTCATGAGATCTTAAGAAGCACTCAGTATTCATTTTTACTCACTACAGCAAAACAGCAAACCTTGAGTTTTTTTTGTTGATGAGACACCACCGCAGGCTCATAAAATACTACGTTGTTTCTATAAAATAATGTATTTTGGCCAGCTGTAGCTCAGGAGGCCAAATGTGTGTGAATGGTTGAATGAGAAGTAAATTGTAAAGCGCTTTGTACGGTAGAAAAGCACTACACAAATGCAGACCATTTAACATTCCTATTATGTAGGCTTCCATTTATTTCCACAGCAGTGGTTTCAGGTGATTAGGCACACATACTGCTGGAGAAAGGACCTGTTTTTTTACTCCTTGTTACGACCCAAAGTAGTCTAGGGAAGGAGGTTGCAAACGGTTTAAAAATACTAAACCCGGGACGGAAAACGAACAGTAAATAAGCTGATTTTATTGTGTCCGCACAACACAAGGTAACTAAAAACAATCTGCAAAAGGAAGGCGAAAATAGGCACAGGTATCACAAGTGTGATTCAGAGCAGGTTGCACAGTAGCTCGCAGCCCTTCTCTGCCCACTCTATGCTGGCTTCCAGGGAAGCCTCCTCCCAGCACACAGCCATGCTGCCTTCTGTTAAGCACTGATCAGCCTCAGCTGCAGGCCTGTCGTCAGCAGCACACACCTGCAGAGAATCACACACTAGCAAACAATACACATAATACAACACGGCACGTGACACTCATCTTAAACAAAAAGTAATTACACAGGAGGAAATAACATGCCCCTGTGTAGAGTTCAGACCTACTGCAAAACACTCTACTCATATCATGTAACTGAAACACCCTTTGTTGTCCATTTCAACATGTTTTCTTACTGTAGATTCAAGGATCTTCCTTGCTGTGTAACAGTATTGAAACTGCTAAAATGCAATGAGGGGCTAGTCATTTGAAACCATGACCCTTTATAATTTTTTCCATCTCCTACATGTTTTCAATCGCTTTCATGTATTGTTGTCTCTGACATCCTGTCATCGTTGCCCTGCAGTAAGTACCAAGTAGGTGCTCTGAAACAAATGCATCGACAGCATCAGTCAGTTGTACAGTCTTGCCGTTTGTTGTCTCCACTGTTTTGCAGAAAAGAAAAAACATTGGTTTTACCAGCCCCTTGGCCTTTTTATCTCACCGATAAAATCAGTTATTGTTTCTGTGCCCTTCCTTTAGTGTTGTATTTGGTGGTTTGAGCGAAGAACATCTGGACATTTTTTCCTCCTCACTTTGCTGTTCTAACAACAGAGAGCTTCCTGAGACCAGAAGTGTAAAGGAGGCCAAATGATTTAACTCCAGCGCACTCTTCAGACTCACACTCATTGCCTCATACTGTACCATACTCTAAATTTACTTCTCACACTGTAATAATTAATTTTGGGACATAACAATTTAAGTGAAAACACTTTGTTTTAGCTTGAAATAAGCACAGAGTGACTGCCACTGCAGGTGATTTTGACTTAATACAATTTCTTAAGTCAGGATACTCAGCCACCAGAAGTCTTACATCAAGATCAAATTACTTAAAAAAGATGAGTGCTATTCTTTCTGAATAACAAAACTTCACATAGGTAAAACCAGTTTAGACCTAACAGATCTGCTTGTAAAAGAAGGCAATCTTCATTAACACTGCTGTGAGAAAATGTCTCAATACAAAGAGGTGCAATCTCTTATACTGTCATTCAGGTTATTAAAATGTAAGAGTGTGTGTGTGGGTGTGTGTAGGCAAATATACTGTGTGGAAGAAAAGACTCATCTCCTGAAGCCATATAGCAAACTACTGTAATTACTACGAGGCCTCTGAGTGAGGGCAGA
Organism: Etheostoma perlongum; assembly: GCA_026937815.1. NCBI lineage: Eukaryota > Metazoa > Chordata > Actinopteri > Perciformes > Percidae > Etheostoma > Etheostoma perlongum. The sequence goes on along the minus strand of CM049391.1, from coordinate 4,602,578 downwards.
CCTCCACCAATCTCACTATGTTAATGCAGTGTGAATTCTTTCAGTCTGGAACACATTTTTCAATTGATCCAACACTTTGTGAATGCAGCACCAAAAGCGCTCTCTCGCAGTGTTTACCAAAGTGAAGAACTATTCTTGTATCTGGCTTGTGATTTGGATCTGCTCCAAAAGGCATCGGGTTCTTCCTTCGCCTATGGCAGGGTTTTCCTAAGGCTAAGGCACAGCACCTAATGTCACTAAAACACTTTTCAGATCTAATAATTGTAGTTGGTCTCCAGTGGGCTTCTTTAACAACTTGTCTTTTTAAGCTTTTTGAGTGTTATTTAACTCAATAAACTAATTATCATCAGTTTGAGTTTTGCCAACATTTTAGACACAAATATGGTATTAATAAAAGGTCCAAAATAATGTGAAGTTGTATATTTTTAAATTAAAGAGCCCATATAATGCACATTTTCAGGTTCATACTTGTATTATGAGGTTGTACCAGAATAGGTTTACATGGTTTCATTTTCAAAGAACACCATATTGTTGTTGAACTGCACATTGCTGCAGATCCTCTTTTCACCCTGTGTGTTTGGGTCTCTGTTTTAGCTCCGGAGTGAGACATCTCACTTCTATACAATCTTTGTTGGGAGTCGCACATGCGCATGTAGCTAGATAAGATCGCATCCGCTAGATAACTCTTTCTCCAACTTTGGTCAGTACAAGGCAGGATTCGCTGGGAGACTTCTTCTAGACGAGGGGCACTTGTGGAATACCTGCAGAACAGGGACAGGAAGTAGTTCTTTTGGAGATTCGGGTGAACTAGTGTGTTGTAGCAGTGTTTTGCCATTGAGAACAAGCAAGCATGCTAGCATTAACATGTGCTACTGTTAGCCACCTCATCTCGGTTAGTGACATAGAAAGCCGTGCAGATTTTCAACACCTCACCCGGAGACTGAAGAATCTCACTCAAACAGCATGGATAGTTTTTTTTCCCAAGTTTGTAGGTGTGTGGAAGCACCAGAGAACACCTCAAATCCCAAATATTATCAAATTATTTTGATAATATGGGCATTTTAAGAAAAATTGTTTCTTGAGTGAGGCCCCTTAAACCCCCCAACTAATACATGCTAAGTCTTCCACAAATCTAGAGAAAACACTGCCTATGGTACACTTTCCCACCAAGTTTAATAATAATCAGGCCAGTAGTTTTTCCATTATCCTGCTGACTGAGAGACAAACATACCAAACAGAAACATAACCTCCTTGACAAGACAAAAAACATGACATAGAAACACTGCAGAGTGTAAAGGAAAAACACTACAGTAGTACATTAGTTAGAAATGTTTTCTTTGTGCTGATTATTTTGATGTGTTACTGTTGTGCCCATTAAACTACAGCACTTATCTAGTATTTCAACAGAATGCCCCAATTATATTCCCCCTAGCATGGAAACAGACCTAAGGTTGAACAGGAGTCATCATTATGAGGCTGAAAAGCCAAAAGGTGAATCTCAGTCTAAGTTTGCTGACAATAATAATGCGCTATTAGTCTTGTAGACTCATTTTGTTTGATGTATTTAGTTGTATTTGGTTTATGGTTTAATGCCTGTTTGATTCTGTCTTGTTCTCTAACGGTTTAATGGTTGTACCTGTGGGTGACACTTTTTCAACCAGAGCCCACCCTGCATCCTTTCATCACATGATTTTTATCTGGATTTAGACACAAACAGCTCATCTTTGGAACTATTTTTGCCAAACTTCTTAGCTGTCCGAACTTGCCTCACCCCACTGTGCCGTGCTCATGAGAAAGCTGACTCATGTTCATCATCGCAGTGGGACATTAGCATTTCAGGCCTATTATTCATCCGATCTATTTTTCCTCCTCAAAGGAGAGGCACTTTGATGTCCCTCAAATCTCATTATGGCTGGGGCTCAGCACCGGCAAAGACTGATTTCCTTTGGTTTTGCAGTGGCGGGGAAGAACTGAGGGAGGCAAAATCCCTGTGGAGCAAAATCCAAATGATATGGCTGGTCGCGAGGGCAACCCTTTGTAATGCACAGTGCCAAGAGCCTCATTCGATCATGGAGGCGTACCTTGTTTAGCGGTGATTAGCAAGACCCAGTGTGACAGGAAGATGTAGAAGTTTTCTAAAATCAGTTACATAGCACATGCACACTCAGACAGATGCACTGGGAAGCATAATCTCTGTAGTGACCCCGTTTTCTACCCAATCACCAGAGTCTTATATACTGTACTAGAACTTAAAACTATAGTTTTATACCGGCAATGAATCAAATGTGACAAACCTACTAAGAATTTTCACTCACCCCTGCAGTTCCCCTCGGCTCTACTTTCAGCTCGTTGTTTTGGTTGTCCAGCTGCAACTTTACTGATTTGGTCTAATCAGTGTCATTTTACACAGCGTTTTTTGGTGAAAAGGCTCTAGAAACCCAACGTATACTCTCTGCACAGCACCAAACAGCACAGATACAAAGTGAGCACTGAGATGGTGAACATTGTTTGCAGCTTAAGAAGTGGGTGCAGACCAAAAATTCAATATTCGAGATTGGATTTTATTTTTCAGGTGGCCAGAAATTGTAATTTCCCCACTGGGGAGCAATAAAAGTATCAATTAATTATAGGAATTAGAAATCCAAATCAAAAAATGAATACTTATGTATTGTGCAAATAGGTAAAATGTGATTTTGTTGACTTGCCACTGCAATCAATTTTTGAATTGAGGCCATATGAATGAAATAAGGTTTAAAGTTGCTCCAAACTAGGAGAGAAACTAAGTCCGTACTCTAAGAATCAAAACAAAACTTAGTAAGGAGATCATAAACTAAGATTTTTCTTAGTTTATTTTGATATAGTTTGTTCTTTTAAATGTTTTTTTTTTTTTTTTACAGTTTTTAAATTTAATGTTTTAATTCATGATTTTATTTTGTGGGTGTTTATTTCCTGTGTTTTGGTAATCAGTGTTGGTTCATTGGGATGGGTGAACTGTAATTTATGTTTTTACAGATCAATTGAAAAAGAATACATAAGATCTGATTTGAGTGCTAAACTTAAGTCTGTGGGATGTGAGAGGCAGTCCAGTCAGTCACACGGCCGCAGCTACTGAGTTTTGGAAAAAACACAATAATGAACTCCTAAAAAAGTTTCATGGTATTGAATGGTATTTTGATAGCAGAGCAGTAAATAACGATCCAATGAGCCCAAAAAGTCAAAATGAAACAATCCAATAACACCAAATTGGCGGTTTGGGACACTAATAAAGACCAGCTGGAGTCGAAATGTTGCCTTTTTAGCCAATTTCTGAGTAAAAGTTGCTCTGTAGATCTTTGGAGGAAACACTTAGCTAGGAACTTTAAGTGGCATTTAGGAAGAATCCTAGTGGTATAAGACACTTTGTGAGTGTGGTGCGAGAGGCCTGAGGTGTGTGAACCTTACCAGAGAGAAATCATTACGGCAGGGATACAAGTCCTGTAGGAGGTCTACACAAGCTGGACCTTAAATGAAGTTATGTTGATAGGGCCCATCATTAATCAGCTATATTTCTCCAACTAAAATCCCGTCATAATGACGCTAGGCGGTACAATCAAAAATGATGTATCTATACACCAAGCATCATTACATTCTATTTTCAAAAACAGCGCTTTAAACCAAAACAATCGACTTGTATCTGACAGCAGCAGTAATTACACAGCATGTGTCAAATGAAGAAATGATTGCCAAAAGAAGCCGTGTGAATTGACTTTGACATGAGAATCCATTTGAGTGTGAATGTCTGCCGCTCTATTGTGCATTTATGCCCACGCAACTGCAAAACCCGCTGTCTGACCATTAAGTTTAGCTCATTACATTCACAAATCCTGAAAATCGGCAAGCAACATATAGACAAGTATACATGGAGAAATTGAATGTGGTTAGACGGCAAAATTTGGAGATGTAATCAAGCTGCTTCTTGGAGCTGGGCTTGTCCAAAGACATACGGTTAGGAGAAAAAAACATTTTAATGCTGTGTTTTAGGCAACTTTGGGTCCATGAAAAACGCTATACAAATTCAATTTATTATTTTTAATGGTGCCAACACAATACAAGTCAGGGTTGATGGGAGATGTCTGTTCATCGCCATGTCTCAAAAATGTGCAGCTGAGCTCTGATGGCTGCAAACTAATAGGCCACTTACACACTTATCCCTATTCCTCTGTGAATCATCTCCTGCCAGGATATCCACTTATGTGTGCTCTCTTTATTTCTCCATCTCACACACTGAGACTAAGTGTGTGTGTGTGTGTGTGTGTGTGTGTGTGTGTGTGCGGTGTGCCACATGTCCCTTTTTCTTTATGGTGCAGCGCCAAATCTTATGCCTCATTTCTACTGCATGGTACGGCTCAACTAATTTTTACTACCAGTATCTTTTCTCACTGGATCCTTTCATCTGGAAAACTCACTGGATCCTTTCATCTGTCATCAAAACAGAGGAACATCTACACTTTTGCAGGCTGACATGTTCATTTAAAAAGCTGGGTCAGGTGAATATAAACCACTGCGGTCGCTATTGATGGTAGCTTGGCTATTTAAAAATGGCCAATTTGTGCAGAATGTCCTGTGTCGTGCTAGTGGCAATTCTCTGTAACCATTAGTGGTAGTAGGTTCATATCTGTATTTTGGGTTTCTTCTCGAACATTTTATATAAAGACATGGAAATCTCCCTTTTTATAACATGGGTCCTTTAACTCCACCTTCTAGTGTCGGCTTAGTTTGCTTGAGACAGAGGTGATACCAAATTAAAGGACCAGGAATTAGCCACAACTTTTGCTATTGGAAAAACAAAAAGGGCAAGTATAGTAGATAGAGCTGTGCCATGCATTTGAAATGCAGTATAAGACACACACACACTACCTACACATTCAATAGATACTGACACCACCCCAGTGTTGATCGACCCCCTTCGTTCTGACTGACAGGATGATTTGCACTGAGGCATTCTGGTGGGTTTTCAGTAAGCGGCGTCAACATGTGTACCAAGGTCACATAGCCATGCACTTACAGTGAGACAAGACACACACACAACAAGGGACAGGGACTAGAGATAAAGGTGAGCAGAGAGCAAAGGAGGAAAACAGAAAAAGGAAAGAAAGATGTGCAGAAAAGACCAAACAGAGCAAAGGATGTTAATGGCAAACATAATCACTAACAAAGGAATAAAAAGACTTGGGATCGAGGCTGGGGATCGAGTAAAAGCACACGGATAAAATCTAATGTAATGTGTCAAAAGAAATGCTTTATTTCCAAGAGCTGCTGGCATTGACTCGGTCTGTGATTATTTAACTGATATTCCTAAACATCAATGACCTTTGCTTTATTTTATAAAACAAAGACAGCCTCTGGGTGGAGGATGAACATGGTAGGGCTTTATTTTTCTTTCAGTGTCTGTTCCAATAAATAGAGAAAAATATCTGGAAAAGAGTAAGAACCATTTTGATTTGTGAATTTGTGATTTCTAAATTATGTGCACAGAGTTGAGAAGGAAATGTCTTTTACGCATGGTTCTTCTGTTAAACCACTTATGTGAAAGATGAGTGTGCAGTGGCTTTTAAGTGAGACTCAAACCTGTGACAAATTGTCCCTGACCTCGGTGAGAAGAGCTTCCGACTCTTTAGCACTCTACTTTAGCTTTCCTTCTGGAAATAAGAAATGTTATAATGAATTTTTATAGCTTCTAAAAGAGTTACTGTGTTGGGAATGTTTTCTAAAAATGTCTAAAAACAGTTTTACTATAGTCCATCCATCCATCTTCATCCGCTTATCCTGTATCAGGTCACAGGGGCAGTAGCTCCAGTAGGGGACCCCAAACTTCCCTTTCCCGAGGCGTTCCCAGGCCAGGTTGGAGATATAATCTCTCCACCTAGTCCTGGGTCTTCCCCAAGGCCTCCTCCCAGCTGGACGTGCCTGGACCACCTCCCTAGGGAGGCGCCCAGGAGGCATCCTTACCAGATGTCCGAACCACCTCAACTGGCTCCTTTCGACACAAAGGAGCAGCAGCTCTACTCAGAGCTCCTCTCGGATGACTGAGCTTCTCACCCTATCTCTAAGGGAGACGCCAGCCACCCTCCGGGACCCAGCTTTCATGACCATAGGTGACGGTAGGAACAAAAACTGGCCGGTAGATCGAGAGCTTTGCCTTCTGGCTCAGCTCCCTTTTCGTCACAACGGTGCGATACACGGAATGTAATACCGCACCCGCTGCTCCGACCAATCTCACGCTTCATGGTCCCCTCACTCGCGAACAAGACCCCAAGGTATTTAAACTCCTTCACTTGGGGTAAGGACTCACTCCCTACCTGAAGAAAGCACTCTGTTTCCTGCTGAGAACCATTGCCTCAGATTTAGAGGTGCTGATCCTCATCCCAGCCGCTTAACACTCGGCTGCGAACCGATCCAGTGAGTGCTGAAGGTCACAGACCGATGACGCCATCAGGACCACATCATCAACAAAAAGCAGCGATGAGATCCTGAGCCCACCGAACTGCAACCCCTCCCCGCCCCGACTACGCCTCGATAGCCTGTCCATAAATATTACAGACAGGATTGGTGACAAAGCGCAGCCCTGGCGGAGGCCAACCCTCACCTGGAACAAGTCTGATTTACTGTCGAGAACCCGGACACAGCTCTTGTTTTTGTCATACAGAGATTGGATGGCCCTGAAAAGGGACCCCCTCACCCCATACTCCCGCAGCACCTCCCACAATTTCTCCCGGGGGACCCGGTCATACACCTTCTCCAGATCCACAACACACATGTAGACTGGTTGGGCATACTCCCAGGCTCCCTCCAAGATCCTTGCGACAGTGAAGATCTGATCCGTTGTTCCACGACCAGGATGGAATCCACATTGTTTCTCTTCAATCTGAGGTTCGACTATCGGCCGAAACCTCTTTTCCAGCACCTTTGAGTAGACTTTACCAGGGAGGCTGAGAAGTGTGGTACCCCTGTAATCAGCACACACCCTCTGGTCCCCCTTTTTGAAGATGGGAACCACCACCCCGGTCTGCCCCTCATTAGGTGGCGAATGGTTTTCCAGAAGCACCTTGGACATCTCACCTTGGACATCGCCAAAGTTCTCCCACACCCGCTGCTTTGCCTCTGTCACAGCAGAGGCTGGAGCCCTTGGGGCCCGTCGGTACCTTGCAACTACCTCCGGAGTCCTCTGGGATAACATATCCCGGAAAGACTCCTTCAGTCGGATGGCTTCCCAGTGTCCATCAGGGTGTTTGCGGGTTACCGCCCCTTGAGGCACCTAAAACCCTAAGACCACAGCTCGCCGCCACAGCTTCAGCAATGGAAACTTTGAACATTGTCCACTCAGGTTCAATGCCCCCAGCCTCCACAGGGATGCACAAAAAGCTCCGCCGGAGGTGTGAGTTGAAAGTTTGTTGGGCCTCCTCCAGATGTTCCCAATTTACCCGCACTACCCGTTTGGTCTTACCAGGACTGTCCAGAGTCTTCCCCCACCCCCTGACCCAACTCACCACCAGATGGTGATCAGTTGACAGCTCCGCCCCTCTCTTCACCCGAGTGTCCAAAACATACGACCTCAGATCAGATTAAAAGATTATAAAATCGATCATTGACCTTTGGCCTAGGGTGCTCTGGTACCACGCACACTTATGAGCATCTCTATGTTTGAACATGGTGTTTGTTATAGACAATCCATGACTAACACAGAAGTCCAACAACAACTCTGGTTTAGATCAGGGAGGCCACACAAACAACAGTCAGAGTCCCCCCCCCCCCCCCATAACCCGCAGGCGTAGGGAGGCAATCTTCTAATCCACCAGGTTTAACTCCAACACAGCGGCCGGCGCCTCACACCTTGGGCAACTCCGGAGTAGGACAGAATCCAACCCATATCCAGGAGTATGGTTTCAGAACCGAGACTGTGTGTAGTTTAAGCCCCACCAGATCTAACTGGTATCCTTCCCCCAGAGAGGTGACATTCCACGTCCCCAGAGCCAGCCTCTGCCACCCGGGTCTGGTCTGTCAAAGCCCCCGACCTTCGCTGCCGGCCATATGGCAGCGCACCCGACCCCATAGGTTCCTCCCACAGGAGGTGGGCCCATGGGCTGGAAAGTATAATATCATAAGTAAGTATGGATAAGTATTTTATCATAAATAAGATCAATACTACTCTCATATGTGAGTGTTAAATATGGGGCTGGAGTTAGCCTAGCTTAGCATAGGATAAAGACTGGAAACAGAGAGAAACAATTAGCCTGGTTCATTCCAAAGTTTAAAAAAAATACACCTATTAGCACCACTAGCTCACTTATTACCACACTGTGGTAACAAGACTCCGGGACTCCGTTCAAAACTTGTTTTAGTCATGCAACAGAAAACATTTGGACAGCTAGTCTAGCTAGCTGTCTGGAGTTACCCTGCAGAAATCTGAGGAGCTTTTAACCATAGTCCTCAGAAATTCACCGGATTTTAAAATGCCAACACAAAGACAGCCAAAGGCAACGGATATCCGGCCAAAATGAGTGAAATCGGCTGAATTTCTTTCGGCAACGGAGCAATACCGGATGAGGAATGTCAAAGATAGAGACTAGCCATAATGTGTCTTCATGTTGGTGGTATTCCTACAAGCTGTTGATTCCATTATGATCAAAACAATTCATTCAGGTTTTTCTCAATGTAAAGAAAATGGGCCCAAAATATTACCTTGATTATTTCTCCCGAGCCCTGTAATTAACTTAAGTTACCCCTAACTGTGCTCGTTGTGTGCTGTTGGTGTAGTCCTGAAGATTTACTACTTTAAACTACACTTTATTCTTGTCTTATTTCATTAATATGCATGTTGATATTAGTTAGTGTTTAAATACAGTATGTTAGGAACAATGAAGAAGGAAAGGTTGTTGAGGAACATATTCAGTCATTGTTTTCATTAGCAAACACTAGTACAAGGACTTCTTTGGGACTGTAGAGACATCCCGTTTCCTGTGTAAATCGTAGAACATTTAAAAGGTTACAATCTCAAAATAAGACACCAATTTTCTTAAATATTTAAATTGTGAAACATGTTCCAAACAAGTCATTGAAATCCTTGTGGTCCTACAACACTTCAATGTCAAAGCTGTGTAGAAGCAGAACGTCTCTGAGCAAATGACCCGATGTGTATGGCTCTGTGTGATGCCCAGTGCTGCACATTTCAGCCTACTGCAATCTCACACTCTGTAGGCAACAAGTTGTGTACTGTGATGGGACATCTCTAGTTTTGTATGTGCACAAGTATGTGTCCATGGCGACAGAGATCGCAGCAAACAGAGCAAGAAGTGACAGAGCAAGAAGTGATTACAAACAATTCAGATGGGTCAGATGACAGAAAATGAGAGTGTCACCTGCACTGAATTAAAATCAACTCTTTGTTTGGCTGAGCGTTCAACAGTTCACTGCAATTCATGACACAACTGTGAATTTACTATTTATTTACTACCGCTCTCTGATGGTATAGTGTTCAAAGTTATATGTCAAACCTGCATGGCTACAGTACATACCACTTGAGCTAAGTAGAAAAATATGCCTTAAGAAGAATGTGTTACAGTTCCGGTTGGTTACTCTGACATGTCTCAAAAGGTTTAAAATATCATATGTAAATGTCCTAAATAGCCTTTCAAGCCCAAATGACACTTGCGGTTGTATCCTATTATACCTTTAAGTGCCCCTCATCTCTTTTCAAGAAGCCACAGAAGCGTCTTGATCGCCTGGTTTTGGCTCCTGGGCTCCTCTGCATACTAATGCTGCTGTTTGAGAGAACATTAAGCCTCCTGATTCCCTCTGCTATAACCTTTCTTCTTCTGCCAAGCAGGGTGTCATCTTATACATGGGCTGACTGTGTGTGTGTGTGACTGACCAGTGGGGAGAGAGCATGAAAACATGTCAATCATGAGTATGTGTGTCTGTGAAATTTGTGTATATCTATAATACGTGCATGTGTGTGTGTGTGTGTGTGTGTGTGTGTGTGTGTGTGTGTGTGTGTGTGTGTGTGTGTGTATGAATGTATCAGGATCATCCCACATGCAAACCCAGCTCCTGGCAGTACTTCTCAGGCCTGTATGTTCTGCAGATAACGCACGCCGACCCTCTGCCCGGGAGCTACGGTAGCACGGATGTGAAGACTATTCTGAATATTTTTGGTCCATGCGAGTGTGTGTGAGTGTATGTGAGAGACAAAAAACGTTGGCTGGGTAGTGGTGTGCTATAAGGAGACCACTCTGTAGCTGTGCTGTGGCCACAAGGGAATGCACATATTCACATACAGACGTACGCCGTGGAACACACACACAAAGCAGTGTTCTCCACTAGGAGCTGATTAGAAGAAGAGGAAAGCAGAAGAAAAGGGACTCAAGTATCTAGTGATTATGACATGTTTTCCATTATACCCCTCTTTGAAAGCAGAACAAATGTCATCACACTGTTTTTTGTAAACATTAACAGTTTGGGGATAAACAAAGAAAAACGAAATGCATGATTTCTTTCATCATTATGTGGTTTCTCTTGTGCAAAGGAATAGGTCTTCTGCAGCCATGCAAGTAACTCTGTGAGGCTGTTCTTTGCTGCTTTGAGCTAAATTCTAAGCATGTGAGCATGCCAACACATGAGATGTTCCGGGATTGCCTCCAATACTGCATAAAACGCTATTATCGCCATCGAGAAGTACTGTAGTATATGCACCAATCCGATACCACGTACTTACAAAGTCCTTAAGAAAATCTATGTTAAAGTAGTTTATGTTCTTATTTTGTTATAACTGACTGTCAAACTGGATTAAAAAAAATAAAGTGTGTGGCATTCATTGTTTGTGTTTGTTCATGTTTCACAAGGAGAGCTTCATAAAGGTGAAAAACAGGAATTGCTGTGTCTCTATGATCCTTTCCACTTGTGGACATTGGGGCATCATCACGTGCTGTAGTAGGGGGCCCCCCCACCTTGATAATCCATCATGAAGGCCTAATTTCCTATCCTGGTCTGGGACACACACTCATATGATTTGATGAAGTACTTATTGGACTTTAACTTATCATTGGACCTACAATAATGTAGTTGTCCTCAATTTAGGTCATCCTGTCATTTCATCTGCGTTTTTTTCCTGCATCCACCGTGTGTGATTGTATGTGCCGGTCGCGGGAAGAACGGAGCAGCAGTCCCACCCGCTGCAGCGAGCCGACAGGATTGAAACAGCAGCAAGTTTCAGCGACTTTATAGTGAAAAAACGTTACAGCGTACATTGGTGGGGTGTTCATTTCAGGCCGTGGATAGAAGTATAAAACTGTTAAAACATAATCCAATATATGACACACTGGGTGCCCTGATCGCTCAGTTGGTAGAGCGGGCGCCCATATATAGAGGTTTACTCCTCAACGCAGCGGGCCCATGTTCGACCCTTTGCTGCATGTCATTCTCTTCTTTCACTTCTTCAGCTGTCCTGTCAGTAAAGGCCTAAAATGCCCCCCAAAAAAATAATCTTTTTATATATCTATATATCTATATATATATCTATATATATATATATATATATATATATCTATATATCTATATATCTATATATCTATATATATATATATATATCTATATATATATCTATATATATATCTATATCTATCTATCTATATATATATATAAAAATAAAAATATAAAACACACTGGTATCGGATCAGTACTCTGTCGATATGCAAGTATGGGCACCCGCTCTACCAACTGAGCCATCCTGGCGCACGTTATAGTGTCATCTTAAGAGGATATTGAGGTGGGGAATGTCTGTCAAACATTTCATGGCAAGCAAAGTTATAGTTAGATACAAATATACAGTGGCTTGAGAAAGTTTACACACCCATGCTAAAGTTGATTAAAAAGAGGAATTCCAACCTTTTAAGGACATCAACTTTCTTTGTGATTGAATAATGTAAATAAATAAATGTTCTTCCTTAAAATACATGAAACATAAGTATACACACACTGCTATGTTAAATTCCCATAGAAGTAGGCAGATGTTTATTTTTAACCCCCCCCCCCCCCCACGCACACACACACACACACCTCATCACATACCCTTCACCATACATAGAGATAGGCATGGGGAACTTTCCATAAGATCATCTCTCAATGCAAATCAAACCAGTTATTAAGCTAACTGAAATAAAACCACCGATGGAGCGGTAGACCCACCGACCCGACGAACAGATTGATATTGCCATAGAGTCATGATGCCACCAAGCACAGCTAAAAATACAAAGTTCAACTTAAACTTTTAGACACATGACTCTTCCATCACACAAGGCTTTTAAAAAAGAACAAGAAAAGCTTTGTATGTTCCCCCCTGAACTGGCTCTGCACACTACATTCACATCAACGGTATAAATCCTTTAAGTAATTTATTTAAAAAGGTGCTCTAAGCCATGTTGTGTTTTAGACTAGAACATTTGTTGTCACGTACAGCAAACATCTCCTCACTATCCGCGAGCTGCCTGTCCCCAGAACACACTGTAAATAAATACGGTCTCTGTAGACTTCCCAGGGTCTACAAACGGCAACAAACACAAACTGTGCCAACCTGCACCACGAAGCATACACAACCAGTGTTCCAGCTTTCCAGCCAATAACCAACAAGAAGGATTTGGGGGTGGGGGGTTAGGGTGCGGAAGCACAGAAGGGAGGGGACGGGATGAGGAGGAGGGAAGGGCAAGCTAGTCTCGTTTTGTTTGAAAATACTTCAAACAACAAGAGGTAACATAGACCAAACGTTGCTTAGAGCACCTTAAATCAAAAAGGTCGAACATTCTCTGTTTCCAGCTCCTCAAATGTTAGAATGTTCTTTGTTGTACACATCACTGTAAATTTATGGTTGGTCAGACAAAATTTGTCATTTGAAGATGTTACATTTGGGCACTGGAAAATTGTAATGGTTATTAATTTATAGCTTTCTGACTCAATAGAGATTATTAACTAAAAGCACTTGTTAGTCACAGCCCCTTAAACCTTGACCATCACAACACACCTGCTTATGATTTCTCAAAAACACCCTATATTCAGTTTGTTTTGCTAAGTTTAAGCCTGTAGTTCTATGTGGTGAGTGTATATGGATTACATATTCTTGGCACAAAAAGAACACAAACACAAAGATGCCCCCTCACATACACAGCCTATATGCCTATAAATGTAAGTCGCTCATCATATTCACACCAACACCGCTAATAAACCAGGGTGCCGGCTGTGCTGTCCTGATGGCACAGAGGATCAAAGCGCCGCTGCATCAGTCTCTCGGAGAGTGGCGCTACACGCTGCAGGTGCACGGGATTTACAACAGCGACGAGGCTGAGGAGAACAAAATGAATACAAGTCCTTAAAAAAAAACAAAAACATCCTGCTTCCATTTTCACAGCAGCCGTGGAATGAGTTTTTTGTAATACCATGCTATTTTGGTCCTAAGTCGCTGTGGCTCTCATGTTTATGCACCGCATAAACATGCGGAAACGGCTCACACCTGTGGGGAATCCATACGATGTCTGTCTTCATGAGGGGTTTTAAAAAAATCTCATTATACAAAGTTGTTGAAGATTTCGGCAGATGACGAGTAAGAAGTTCTGGTTATGGGCGCCCGGTTGGCTCAGTTGGTAGAGCATGACTTATACTTCTCTTTATTAATCGTTTTGGGATGACTCCCGCAAGGAAATTGAAATTTCCAGCATCCGTTTTAGCAAGAAAAAAAGAATGACAGTATAAAGATAACAAAAATAGCAGTAATAATAACAACAACAACAACAACAACAATAGTCAATCAAAGACATAAAAAAAAACATTAACCATAAATAAATGATCAATGCGCCCATATGAAGCGGTTTATTCCTCAAAGCAAAGGCCCAGAGTTGAACTCCGACTTGCAGCAATTTCCTGCATGTCTTCCCCCTCTCTCTCTCCCCTGTCATGCGGTCCTGGGGTCTCATTTATAAACGTGGCATACACACCAAACGTGGCTGAAAAAAAAAAAAATTATTCCTCGTTCTGTCAAAAGTGTAATGCATCTATCAGCGTTGACAGTCTACAAGGCAGTCGAGTATTATACTACTGGCTACACCAGTCTGTGCATAGACTAGTGGGATCTTATCAAAAGCAGAGACATGGAACACCTGCACACTGCTGTCCCAAATCTTTTATCTTATGGGAACTGACATTGTTTTTCTCAGGTAAGGATGAGGATACAAATCACACACACAATTAGTGAATCCGCTCACAGAGTAAAAGTGAATCTAAATGGATTTATTGACATGTATGTGCATCTTCAGTCGGAGTATACATTTCTTACAAAAGAGGTAACAGAATGAGCTTTGGCCAAGGATGTGCAATGTACTTATACAGAAATAGAAATAGAGCTAAAAACAAGGACATTAAAGCTGAACTAAGTAAAGTTTACAGTCAGTAGTTATACAGGAGTCAAAGGTACAAACTACGTCTCTTAAATAAGCTAATTTCGGTTAGGAAAACCAGCTAGCTCAAAATTGTGTCTGGTTATTGAAAGCGTGTTCCTGGTTAGCTAGCATGTTACCAGTTAGCCTCTCTCCAAGCCCACAAGTAGCCACTAATATTCCAAAGTTTCAGGACTAACTATTACGTAAAGATTCACTGACGAATTTCCTTTTCTTATTGCATAGGAGGAAAGACACTGCTAAAGTTGCTAAAGTAAAGGGTTATTCTTTTCCTATTTTAAATATTTAACTTTGGACATTTAGGGTGTACAACATGGCCAAAAGGGGACTGTGCCATAAACTGTAACTACAACGTCCCTGGTTAGAATGTAGCAAGGATGGAGCAGCTTCCATTGCACACGGGTCTTACTTGGCACAGTGGTTATTAAAGAATCTATCGGGAGGCATCAAGATATGAAATAGTTATTGCACTGATTAAATCCCAGCTTGTTATTTGTGATATGCATGCTGAGAGACTAAGGGACATCCAGTCCTTACAGTATACCCCACAAAGCTGAAAACTAAAAGTGATGTCACGATGCGGACCTAGATGACTCTGCATCGACCAGTGAATGACCATAATCAATCATTGCCTACTGATGTTACTTGTTGACTTTCCGGTCGCTGCTTCTTCTTTTTTGCCTTTTAACTGTCGTCTGCTGTATTCAGGCTCCGCTACATTCAGGAAGTGTCTTTTTTAAGAGCAGATACAATAAAAAGGGGAGTTTATATATATCTGACTGCTTGACTTTGTTGATGAAAACCATGAGTAGCAATTTATAATTATATTGAGGTGGTGACGCATCATGATATTCAATCGTTGACAGGATAATAGTAATCGAATTGTGACACCAGTGAAGATTCACACACCTAATACATTACAATGTATTTTATGCCTTTGTAATTTATTTTGATTTACAGTGATTTTTTTAAATTAATAATCAATTTGTTTTAATGTATTTATTTGGCCTGTGAAGTGTTTTGTGACTCAGTCAATGAAAGCAGTCTTCGCTGACATTTCTGTTTGGTGACATAGAATTGTCCTCTGAGGACTGCCCTTGGTGTGCATTACCCCGAGAACTAAAGGGTCAGCGACTCAGAGCAGATAGAGGGCCCAGTGTGTTAACAGGGCATGCCTGTGCACACTGTGACACAGTCATGCCTTCTTCTGCTCATATAACATTATTTTGCTCACTCAAGCATTTTTCTTCTTCTTTTACTTAGCTCATATACTGCTCCCTCTCACCTCAGAAGAATATGAAAACATTTTCCCACCAACATAAAATGTGTGCCATTTAAAATCCTTGAGACAACCAGTTGCATTTAAAATTTAACAATGCATTTATGAAATAGGAAATTTACAAAAAAATAGGTCCTGTGTTGAAAAGAGTAGCTGAATGATAAACTTCAGGAAGCAATGTCTTTAAAATCTCTTTCATGGTGTGGGTGATTGCATATAATAATATTGACATATAGTGTTGGGATCAGATAGTGTGCTTAAACTGATCTTGAACAGACAGCCTGTAACAAGGAGAAAAGGGCAGAATAGGTCACCACATGGCTTTGCAAGACAAAGGGTTTGCGCCCTACATGTAAGTCTGAAAGTCTGTCCTCCAAATTCCCACAGGTCATCACAAAGAAAACAATCAGTAAATGGCCGAATGACCAGGAAGGAGTGGTCGAAGTGGCCAGAAACTAAAAAACTACAGGCTTGTAGTTGACACCTTTAACGGCTCTGGATTTCCATTCACTGGCAAGACCCTGATCACAGGGTTCCAATTACAGATTCTGTTACACAGAATGAGCAACATGCATGTCATGACTGTTGGGTCTGTTGGTTTTCTATGACTCTACTTACACTTACTAGTAAATTATTTGCTAGAAATATCAATTCTACCAAAAAGTATGGTTTATGAGGTTAGTGATGCTGGACTGCTATTATTTTGAACAGAACTCAGCGCACGCACACACGCACACACACACACACCCCCACACACCCCTTTACCAGCACTGCTGCAGACTCTTAGCACAATTTGAGCCTCCATCACACTGTCTAAAGCTCCCATTCTTGGCATTTTCCCTAACTCTCGTTGCTGCACCTCTCTCCCATTACACCAATGCAATGTCAGCCTGCCAAAAGAAAAACTAAAATAACAATTACACAAGCTGTAAATTTATCTCAATTTTTCTCTTTTAGTAGCTCTCTGTCTCTCCTGAAACAGACTTTTTTAAAAGGCTGGCAGCATGCAGCCCCATTGCTCTGGAGCAGGTCCAGTAAGGGATTAAAGGGGGGACCACGAGCATCTCTGTGGCGGACTAATGTCCAAGTGTAAGAGGAGACAGAGGGAAAGAAACAGGAAGAGAGAAGCTCGAACAAAAAGGAGCAGATGAGAGTGCATGGTTAATGAATAGGAATACACTAGCTTTTTATTGCAGGTTAGATAACTATCAGAGGCACATAATTGTGGTTCACTGCTTTTTCAATTTAGCTGGGTTCTTACTTAAACTGCACATGTAAATGAGCCCTGCAGCAGTTCATCTGATTTGCATAAAGTGCAGCAAACTAACACCAGATGCTGTTCTGTTAAAGGCGTGGGTTGTGCTTGTCTGGAAAACAATTGAGTGCAAAATAAAGTGTTATCTGCTGCTGAATGTGAAATATTGGAATATAGTTCAAAGAGGAAACATTTATGGGACTACAATAAGACAATATTCCTACAAGACTAAGGTTATACTGTAAATGTGAGGAAATATTAGTTAAAAAGCTTGATTTTGTTAGCTAGTGTAATAGTTTAATTTTCCCATTACTGACTTTTCAGCATCGAGCCATACTCTTTCAATTGCGATGCATCTAGGAATCGACGACTACATCCCTCGGGAGTTATGGAAGAAAAAAAAAATGTGGGCAATTTTTGGTAGTTTGTAAAACTTTTGAATTCCTTTGACTGCAGTAGTGCTTTAAATTGATAGAAGCAAAGTAATAGGCCTACCTAGTTATTTAATTGACTGCTTTAATCATATCATGTTAGACTTTGACCTGCTGTCAAAAACTATCAAAAGTCAGGAAGAATACAAGCAGGGGGCCACTTATAGAACAGACAGGCTGTTACATTGCTGCTCTTTTGTCTTGTGTTGCTTTACGCAGCGTTTAGTGTGCTATTGACAATACAAGTATTTTTTATTGTCTGAACTATTAGCCTTGTAGAGACAGGCCAAGGTTGTCTCATCACTCAGTTCCTCTCTCTCCAACTGCAGTCTCTCTCCTTCGATAAAACACAGGTTGAAGGACTAGCTTAATACCAGGCTGGAAAACCGTGTTTCACTGCCCTCTCTGGCTTAAAGTTTCAAGTCCCATATCTGACCGTTAAAGGGTGGTCAGAAGTGTGCTTTGTTGCACCTGTCATCACATCCAGCAGTGATGCCATCGCGTATTGACACACTCACTGCAGTGTAGAAACAACTACAGGTTAACAAAAACAAGATTTTCAGCTGGTATTAAGTTACTCTTTAGATTTTCTGTTATAAATCAGTCGTAGGTTGTTTGTACTACTTTCCAACATTATAATTTGACTATTTACAGACTTTTAATAGGGCCACGATTCCTGAGTAAATATCCCCCCGATACTTGCAGTGGCATTCTGGTAAAAAAGTGTTTTGGTGCATGCGAGTCTTTTCTCACAAATTATGATGAGGCAAGAGTTTGTGTTGTTAAGAAAATGGACATTTGTATGCATGATCACAGCCAGTGACCTAAAATAAAGCCCCACACACGCCAAATACCAGCAAACCCCAAAACAGACAGCGGTAGCAAATGCCAGCTCATCCAAACTGACATTTTACTCTTAAGCTTTAGCACTTCCACTGCAGCAGCAAGAATCTGACAATTCATTAAAACTGGTGATATTCCCTTCGCCATCCGTCTTCAACACATCTTCTTTCCAAAGCCCACACTGATATTTCCAGCTGACTTTTATTGGTTTTGTTGGCACTAGAGGCTCTACGGAAAGGGTAACGTGAGAAAATCAAAGCCTCACTGATCTGCAGTTCCACACAGAAGCCTTGATTTTTTTATTGCCTAATATCACACAGTGACCCCAGTCAGATGCCGGGGTCTGTTTATGTCTACAGGTATTCTGTGTGTGTGTGCAAAAGCTGAGAGGCAGGATCGCAGAGAGAAAGCAGAGCAACATAAAAGACTAGACGTGTATTGAGTTTTTCCTTCAGTCTGTATGGCTCTAAATGACTAAGCCATTATTAATATAGTGAAGATTACAGTCACAGGGGTGAAACATTAAGCCAATGCACGGGTAGAGGCTTAGGACTTTGGTGTGTACACAAGCTAGTGTAGAAAACAACATGGATGCTACAAGAGTGTACTTTATTGCACCAGAACATTCCCCAAAACCACTAAAATATTGCTTTACCCAAGTTGTTATCAGGATTAATGCTAATAAATAATATACATTCCCTAACTAGTCTCGGCCCCTCTTCAACAACTAGCGGTTACAACCTAATACTATATCACAACTTACATGTGAGCAAAAAATATATATATGTGAATTATTAAAACGTTTGACATCAAGCCAACATTTACTTTCGCCCTCCATGTTTCTGCGTATATGACATCAACTCGGCAAGTCGTGTGCCAAAATATACGCATACTTTCCTAGTTGTTCCGACTAAAGTGAGAAAAACTCGCAGTCTGCGATATCCCTCCTAAGTTTTTCGGTCACATCCTCAGTGTCAAGTCAGTGTCGTAGCTTTTATGAACACTCCGAAAATGCCGCTCCACATTTCCCTTCTTCTGAATAGCAATGGTAGATTTGCAGATGAGGCAAATGCACTTTGAATAGGACATTGTGAAAAAAAAGTCCTCCTCCCATTCTGTATGGAAGTGGTAGGTTTTTGGCCCCACTCATTTTTATACCTTTTTTGAGATTAATAGAAGTAACTTAGCTAGGCTAATTGGGCAACTCACTCCTGCTGGAATTTTGCCGCTGCTGCATGCACATGCATGCTGAATGCTGACCCTTGTGTCAGAAATGATCAGACGTTAGACTGGTTGTCCTGTATGTCAATCAAGTGACAAATGTCATAGTAAGGATGGACGATTGGCTGACAAAAATATCAGACGTTAGACTGGTTGTCCTGTATGTCAATCAAGTAACAAATAGTATATTGGCATAGTGTGGATGGATGATAGGCTGACATCTTTATTTTTTTAATGCCATGCGATCTACCCCCACTGCCTTTGCGATCGACCGGTAGATCGCGATCGACGTAATGAGCACCCCTGCTTTAAAGCCAACATCTGCTGGAGTATTTTGGTGTCGAGTTGAGCAAGGCTGCACTGGATAAATTGGTTGAAGTGTGTGTTTCTATCTTCCTATCTGTCCAATTTACAGTATGTGCATTATGGACATACGTGAACTTGACCACTGTATTTGTGTGTATCCTTTGAAAGAAATGGGCCTTGATGGCTGTTTAGTGGTAATTGAGTGGCTAAGTGGCAGAGGACATCCTGCCAAGTCAGCAGCATCAGCACAGGAAAGAGGTCTGGCTCTGGGGGCCAGCGGCTACATTACCTCCCTCCTGCTTATTAAATATTTAAACATCCATCCACATTATTGTCAAGCGAGGACAAAAACGTGGACAAATTACAGGAATGGACGACAGATCAGGCAGCCAATACAATCCATTATTTCTGTGCTGGGTAGCATTGTCAATGCTCGCTTTTAAAATGATCATTTGATCAACTTGTTAAAGCAGATATGACATCCTATAGGAATTATTACACAAATAAGACCGCTTTTCAGATATGTTGAATTTCCTGTCAGGCAGTGATCTATCTGGGAATCCCCAGGAAAAGCTATACTTTCCATTCCCTATAGCTTCCGGTTTGTAGACACCCATTAAAGAGGCATCTGTCTCTCATGAATATCTAATATCACATTAAAGTATGGGTAATCCCTCAGCAGTTTTATAACCAGAGCCTCCAACCAAACACTGTGTGCAGCATTCTGAGTGAGCATCGATTAGATGGCTGATATAAACTTATGTAGTGCATAATTCATGTCCGCCTACTCAATCTGAAATTCTGCATTTAAAAAAAGGTCACAGAGATAATGACTTAGATTCCTTAAAAACATGGATTCAATACCAAGCAGCACAAAAACAACAAAAGTAAGAAGTAAAAGTAGAAACTTCTTAGAGGAGATATGGACAAAACTTCTCAAAACATGCGTTCTTCATCTTCACGTCAAATTAGTATTTTACTGCTGCAACAGTAATGCAAACAAATGTGCCTGGATTTGGTGTTATGTTTAATGCAACACAAACCCAAACTGCAGTACATTTCGAGTTACTACCAGCGTGACCAGCTATTTACATGGTCATGTATGTGTTTACACTTAGTTTACTTTGTATTAAACTGCATTTTACATCTGAATTCTTGTATGACATTCTTCAATATATGATGAGAAAACTACACCTGCTGCAATCTGACATTTACTCTCCCCGCTTCATCTTTTGAGGCATTATAATTAAAGACCCGGTGCTTTTATAATTAACTATAAAATAGAATCTAATACAAAGGTGCATTAAGCCCATTTATTTCCATACTAGGTTGCTGAATTGAACAATTAAGTATTGTATAAAGCCACTGCAGAACTTGGTCTGGTGTATAATTACAGTAGTTTAGCTAATTGTCTGGTCAAGGTATATATATTTTACAACTGCAATCAATGTCCTGTCTGTATCTCTACTGGCAACATACCACGAAAATAGTCCTTTAAAAGACATATTCTTTTACTATTCTTTCAATTCACTTACTGAGTACAATCTCATTCTTACCGATTGGAATAATGGCCAGAACTAGGAAACTGAGAACCAAATTCATAACGATAATAATAATAATGGATGTTGAAACCAGGCTGCAGTAATTGTGTGTGTGTGTGTGTGTGTGTTTTAAGAGACAACGTACACGACCGTACTGTACATTTCAATTAACATTCACAGCAGCTGACTGAGCAGATGGTTGTTTCCACTTGCACTTAATTGTTTTTTTTACAGAAAAGTTAGCTTGGTTTGCATCCTCGTGGAATATTCTCTAACCTCAGGACAGAACTGCTGCATTTAAGTTGGGCTCAAGGTCAAGGTCTGCATTGCAAGATTAAAACAAGCCCACTCATGTTTCAAAAGCTCCTCTGAATGCAGCAAAAAAAAAAAAAAAAAACTTCAGAGGACAAAAGTGACATGTCCTTTGCAGCCCTCAGCATCCCATTAGCCTATGCAGCCTGGTGAATTGATAAATGGAAATATCATGTGTTACTACGTAATTGTTCCTGGGTATTAGCTTTCATGTCGGCCATCGGTCACGGGTAAATAAATACATATCACATCATCGGATTCTGGACCAGTTCAAAAACATCCACTGCAAGATGAAAATGAGTGACAAAATAAATTGGTCTTGTTAGCAGCCTGGATGTTGCTCATTAGTGTTATTAATATGAATGTATATTATCGATTTAGCTATTACCCCTAGCATATATATCATTTAAGCCTAATCAATGCATCTTATTTGTCCTATTTCATAATTCCTACTTTAAACTAAACAATTTTCTTTATTTTCACTATAGGAGGAGAGAGAGAAAAACCAGGAGACAAATAAGAAAAACAAGCTGCACCTCCCAAAAGCTGTGAAAACGAAAACAAGCTTCTGTTTATATGCAACTCTTTTGTCCCTGATACAATGAAGAGCAACTATACATATAATGCTTTCTGCTCCTTCCACCGAGGCAAAGTAAATATGAGGAAATTGATTGATTACTTGGAAATAAACGCCATTTATTTGCCGTCAACAAATGCAAGGAAGCACGTAGCATTCACGGCACATTGCATTGGCAAGTGTTCCCTTTGCTATCAGCGTGTTTATGGCTAAATAAATGGTAGGAATGAGAAAACGAAAGTATATGTAAGAATTTTATGAAATTTACCCCCCCCCCCCCTTCCTTTTACACTCAGGCAATATATAAAACAAAGTCAACTCTCTCTCTCAACATGACCTAACAAGCAATCCAGGTGATTGAAATCTGTATTCAATCACTCTTTCACTCAGACTCTGTTGATCTCTCCATGTTAAATGATGACTATCATTCTGCCTCCTGTATGTAGCTCCCTATATATAGTGAGGAAAATAAGTATTTGAAAACCCTGCTATTTTACAAGTTCTCCCACTTAGAAACCTTGGAGGGGTCTGAAATTGTCATCGTAGGTGCATGTCCACTGTTCAAATACTTATTTTCCTCACTGTATGTACACAGTAGCTGAACCATTATTTACTGTTCCAAGGCTGCCAACACAACAGACACACTAAGGTACCAGTTTATTAGGTAGGCTACACCTGTACAATCTAAAACTAATCCTGCTATAAATCCAGCCGTTGTAAAGTACTAATTTACACAATTTCTCAGGACCAAGTCAACTGCCCCAGAGGAGGAGTATAACTAAGTAAACTTTGTCATTATACTGCACAGGCACTGTACTTAGTAGATAGTTCAGATTTTTGGTTTCTTCACTCCTCTGTGAAGGTAAACTGAATGTCTTTGAGTTGTGGACAAAACTACACATTTGAGGATGTCATCTTTATTAGACAACTGTCATAATCTGCTTTACCATTTATGCCTTCTTACACTAAAGTATATATGATTATTTATACATTTAGTGTTTCCTGCATTACAACCACTTGTGCTGCCAGGAGGTGCTGCTGCTGCTTGTGGGGTCAATTAGTTCTGGCTGAATGAATGAGTGGTTAGAGCTTGGTATGCCATGGGTGAGTGCGCTCTCCACCAGACCTCTCCGTCAGCAGACAGCAGCTATTAGTGCATTACCTGAGCCCTAAAGGGCTGTTTTAGCTCTCATCGGGTAGTAATGAGTAGGGGGAGTGGGAGGTATGCTGTCTGCTCACAATAAATAATATATGGTATAGGAGTAGATCAGTCTAAGTTCAAAGGCAGGTATATCATTTTAAATTTGCCTTGCACAGCATCTGTCAACACAGGTAAATGAAGTCCTAATGTAGCTCTATGAAATACCGAGGGTTATGAGATTGTGGGTGGTCAGTGTTACCATACTAATAAAGAGGAAATTCAAGATCCAGTTAACCAATGTGTAGGGTTGTAATGGTTTGTGTATTTGTCCCGGACATTCCCAGTATGGAAGGCTTGGTACGGTACACGCAGCCACAAGCAGAAAAAACGGTATGTAGATGCATGCAGATAATGCGTACTAATGCACACGTTTATTTTATTTATTTTCTATTTCAAAGCATAAATGGTTTTCAGCTGTATGGCGTTCTGTGACCTGTTGCCTTTTGGGAAAATTTTGTTCAGTAAGTAGGGATGCTACAAGAACCAATAATTTGGTTCCAAAAGTCTGAAAATGTACAGCAGTACGTACAGTATGCAGGGTTTCCCCTAGAAAAGTTTTTTAGCCCAGTGGCAAGTGTGTATATATATTTTTCTTCCCCTGGGGCCAGTCACAGACTGATGACAGCATTAATGTAGAGCCCAATAGATTCTGTGGTCACAGAATCATGGGTGGAATTATCCAAATTGAGAATTTAAAAAAAGCTATAAGACAGACTCCATAGAGCTCTACATTAAGTCGGTGGTAAAAGATAAGGAGATAAGATAAGAGATTAAAAAATATGACTAATGCAAGTTTCTAACCATTTAAAAAAACGTCTTAAATTATATTAAAAATAATTCCCAGTGGCTTAGGCCTGGTGGGGGGCAACTTAGGCCCAGTGGGTTGCCGGGCTTTCAATACACGGAGGTAGGGCTGAACAATTAATCACAATATTTGTTAAAGGCAAAATAAGTGTCTTACCATTCTGAAGAAAGTATTGTGGGGCTGCAGAGACGTCCTGGGCCAACAGAAATCCTATCCTACAGACTAAAGACTACATTTTTGTTTAGTACAGATTCTTGCAAACATCACACTACATGACTATAGAACAATTTTATTTCGGTTTCAAGGAAAAGGAGATTGATGATCCAAAAGATTGATAATTCCCTCCACTATCGTGAATCATATCGTAATCGCCACATCAGTCACAATAATTGCAATTTGACATTTTCCTCATATCGTGTAGCCCTACACTGGGCAGAAACACTGGTATGTACAGTACCGCAAGTAGCATAGGTACAGGGAATGCAAGCTGCCTGTTCTAGTCTGCAATTAAACGGCAAAGAAAGAAGAAGAAGAAGAATGCCTACCATCACGGAACAACACGTTAAAGATTGTGACAAGTACAGCTCCGCCTTAACCAAAAGGAAAACAGTAACGGGCAGGCAATAATAAACTTGTTGTAAACCGTTCACAAAGCCGATGCTGCAACACTACTCCCACTTTAATCAATGAAACTGCTAAATGGGTTCAGTGCTTGCAATGTTTAAGTATATCTTAAATGTTTAATAGCACTGAAACACACCAGTCTATCTTCTAATTTGCTTTGCCAAAGACATTTTGGATGAAACGTGACAGCTGCTTGGATTACATATACCGGCAATGTTTTTAGAAGTGACTTTACCTGGCGTGACTAATGATCGAACCAAAGTATGTTAATTTGCCCTAATCTCACGTATAAAAACACACACTGGGCTCTGCATGCTGTTACTCATGTGAAGAGTTTAGACTTATAAAATAATTAGAGTTGGGGAAAGATTGTGGTTTTGGTTAAATATTTTAAATGTTCCATCTCACGCTTCTAGTCAGCATTTTTCAATATTTAACCAAGACGGTGATCTTTCCTGAATGTTAACCAAGTTGCTTTGAGTAGTCTCGTTCTGAACATAAACACATTAATCCTATTGTTGCCAAGAGTTGAATATGCATTTTTATCATTACATTAAGTTGATAACGCAGCAATTACTAGCTCTGTACAGTACATGAATGTTAAGGGGCAGGGTGGGGTTTTTCCTTGAGTAGAATGCTACAAAAGGTTATAAAATCTTACATTTTGAACAGCTCACTGCAATAATAATCCTTATGGTATCTATTGGATACTCTGGATATTTATTTATGTATGTCTATATATTCAATACAACATGAATTCAGATAGATTAGACCTCTGTTTTGATAACAATACAAGGTTAGCAATATTCCATTTTGGTTGAACCTTCACCTTTTAGCATGTCAACCTCCAGCATAAATCGCTGCAAGGATATATTCAGCAGAGAAATGCACACAAACCTTTTCCTCCTACTCCTTCAGTTTTGCAAACAGACAAACCACTTCCCCAAAACCGATGGAAACAATAAATTCTATCTTGGTTGCTTTGGTTTAACTCATTCTTTACTTTTAAGTTGACAACAATGACTCCAATGGAGTCATTACGCTTCTCACACTGCTCTGGTTCCACGTGTAAATAATTTACACATGTTCACTAAAAATGATGCATGTGCTTTCACGTTGTACAGAGACACTGATATTATGAAAGAAACTGTGAAAAGAGAAAGGAGAGTGATGTGAACATTAACATCTTTTTTAATAGCAGGATTTATTATTGTTTTATTATAATTGTAATTGGAGAATAATGAACACCAGATCAGAAATTTGACCTCCTGTTTCATGTGGAATCAATGAAAAGGTTTGTCACAGCAGAAAGCGGCACAGTGACATTCATCCACACGTCTCCGAAACCAAAAATATTTGGTTTGATAAGTACAAAAGAGGGCTAAATGGTGAACTTCAAGTGAACTGTTAACATGCTAGCCAGCTGGGAATGTGACAGCGCTAGTCAGACACAATATTTAATAATTTAATTCTATTACTGTGCAATATTTAATATGTAATCCCTTTGACACTGAAAATTCTGTGCAAATTCATAACTGTGCAATATTTAATACTTTTGAGACACCGATAACTGTGCAATTTCATATCTGTAATATATTCACACTGCGTATACAAACAATACTGATCTTCTTACTATTTTATATATGTATATGGTCGTCTCAGGAACTGTGCCCTTTGTCCCCCACCCCCCCCTTTCTCTCTTACGTATCTTGTAGACACTGAAAAGGGGTTGCTTCGATCTTGTTGCACAGGTATTGCACATGTGTATCATGACAATAAAGGCATTCTATTTTCTATTAAGTTCTCCCACCGTCTCTCCGTTTTCTCTGCACTGAACTGTTTACTCCCTCAGGTGAGTCATCAAGCTTGTTGTTAGCTTTGCTCGGGCGTAGGGCTGGGTATCAATCAAACATTTTCGATACCGGTACCAATACCGATACCTTTACTTCGATATCGGTTCCTGAACGATACCTTTTTCAATACCAGTTTTATATCAATTCTGAGAAAAAGAAAATTACACAACATAATAAAGTTCAAATCTTGAGTTTTATTTTTAGCTCAGATTTTTCCATTCAAAGTACTTCTCTCATATAAAAAAAATATTTTTTGCCGTCCTCGGTACTCTTTGATGAGGCAGAGTCCGGTGGTGGATGTTTTGAATCACTCGGAGTCGGCTCTGGTTCTGCATTGCCCACGGGCGGCTGAGAGGAAGAGGGCTGCGCTGGCTGCGCTGGCTGCGCTGGCTGCGGTCTGCTCTTCTTGCAGTCAAACACTGTGCAACTTTCCTCTCTTAAATTGATCCCGTGCACTATCAAGTGCTTATTCAAATTAGTCGTGTTAGCAACAATGTCTTTTTTGCATATATTGCATTTCGCACTGTTGGCATCAATCTTAATAAAGTGAAGCCACACTTTTGATCTAGGTGGCATTTTTAAGCGGTACAACGATGCTCGCAACCAGTTCACAACAGATACACGTGAACCCCGTCTGTCGGCGTAACCACGTATGTATTTTTCCTGGGTGACGCAATCACGTTTAACGTTACAGCCAATCACCGAAACTTGGCACCGAAAGACGAGGCATAATTTGATACTGTGTAAAACCGAAACATTTCGGTCGGTACCATAAAAAAAACGAAGTTCGGTACCCAGCCCTACTCGGGCGCTAACATAATAGGTTCATACAGTTGATTTAGAAGACGTTGGCTAATTAATATAAGTTAATGTTGCTAAAACTTTACAAAAAAGTGTCCTCAATTTTGCCCGTCTCTTTCGAGGTCAGCACTGTCAAGACAACTTGCTATTGATCAAAAGTGTAAATTCGTTCACCAAAGTAAAAATGTTTGCACAGATTAACTTCACCCCTCTGGAAGCAAATCCATGATTTTGACAATAAATGGACAGTAATAGCGGTTATTCTGATTTGTGTGTGTCTGTGTGTGTGAGAAAAAGCAATCAAGGATCTCTTAAATGGTGCCTTGCCGCACCAAACGGTTTTTACTTGCATTTATTGAAATATGTTAGGTCCATATGTGTGTGCGTTATGTGGTTAATGTGAAAATGAACTGCTACCTCCTCTGTCAGCTCTAGTCTCTGAAAAGAAATAGGCGGAGAAATCAGGCCAATTACAACAGCTGGTCAGTCTGATGTCATGTTGCCTAAACTCATTAGTATTCATGAGCTCACCCAGTTGCGCTGTGTAAAGGATACTGATAGCCAGCCTCTCATTGGCTAGCTGTTAGCCAATTACAGTCAAGCTTAGCTTGTTGAATATTAATGAGAATTTGCACATATCATGCTCAGTCTTCTTGCAGGCTTTCTATACCATGTTAAAATTGCTTAAACCAAGGAATTTTTCATTCACAACAAATGTTACAGAGTCCATGATAGAACTTCAGACATCACCACAAAGTAATGAAATGCGTGTGGCAGGGCACCTTTAAAGAAAGGATCATCTCCGTTTATTTCAACTTGGGTGTTATTGTCCTAGCAAAATAAAAACGCTCTACTTGCACGACCACATTTATAAAACAGCACTTGCTTCTTTTTATCACTTTCTTTCCATCTGTTCTTCACCCATCTATTTCTCAGCAAACAGGCAGGGAGGATTAAAATTATAGCATGGAGAGTATCAAGAAAAAAATACCATCGAAACACCTTCTGGATGAAAACATAATTTCCATCTGCTCTTAAAGCTGCTACCTGTAGGACTTGGTATTTAATGACAGATATTAGTTCCTTGGTAATGGAGCTTCGCAGTAGTGACTCAGAAGATTTTTTTCTCTCCATACTGTTATGTTGTGTGTTGGTGTGAGCCATCATTTCTGTTCTGAAATGGATTTGCTAATCAACTAACAGACAGCTGCTCATTACCAGCTATCTCAGATGTCGCAGGGAGATTTTCCTTGCCAATCCCCATCATCAGACCCGGATTTCTTTTTACACCCATTAAAAAGGAAAATGACAAACAAGACAAGGCTACAGGACAAGGAGTGCTACTGAAAAGCTACTCTTGCAATGCGAGATTAAAAAGTAGTAACTACTGAATGAACAAATCAAACCCCTCAGTTTCCATTGATTTTTCAGAGATGGAGCAATGGATGGACAGAAAAGTGCAAAGTAGAAGCCTAATACACAAACCACTTTAATCATGAATGCCAGCTGCAGAAGAATTCAGCACAAAAACAAGTCTGAACAAAGCTTATTTTTTATAACTTTAACACACATCAATGTGTAAGCCATACTTTTCTCTTGATTATGAATTTTCAGGTGAAGAATTATAATTGCAATGCTTTATTTTAGTCCTGATTAATTTTGAGACACACTGACACGTCTTTGAGTTATATTCAAAAAGACACTTTTATCAACCACTGGGGCAAAACCAGCCTTGAACAGCTACTTGGTCAGAAAAAAACAAATAGTAAAGAAGAACATACAGCTGCACACCCATACAGAAACATCCGATGAGCACCTGCAAGCAGATCTTATGCTGTGAGTACAACTCCAGTAGTTTCTACATACAACAGGATCTCTTGTAATTACCTTGATGAAGTGTTAAAGGTGTGTTGCTTCTTCTGAAGCTCAGAGTAAATTCTTTCAGGAAGATTTCTAAACTTCATCCAGCTCTCTCTCTTCCTAAAATCTCCCACTCGACTAGTCGACTTGTTTAAGCATGATGTATGGATATCATGTTTTGGTGCTTCCTCAGCTATGGGGAAGTGCAAGTTCAGCGATAATTGGCTTGAAATAAATCTTTTAGGGCTTAGTTGATGTTTTGATAAAAGACTTAAATTTCATTCCCAACGTTCTTAAAAAGTCTTAAATTCGACTTGGTGAAACTTGTAGAAACGCTGTAAGTGAACACTAAGTGACAAATACACTGCATTTCCTGTGCCTGCTTTAGAATAAAAGCTATCATGTTTCATCATTTGAATAATTAACACAATATAGAAGCATTAGGTGTCTTGCTTTATAACTCCGCTTGAAAATCTTGAAATTACAGACAAAAATGTTGATTTACATAAATGATTTCCTATTTTTTGTTTAATTAACTAAGTTTTCTTCTTTCCCTTTATAATTTAAAATGGTATTTTCATCTACACTTCCACTAGTCACATTTCCAAATCATCTAATTACTTCTAAATGGTGGCTGCAGTGCTCATTCTGCCTCTCCTCTCCACATTTAAATCTGCATTCATACACAGATCTACTGCTGCATCTCTGACTTTCATATCTTCTCCAAGCTTATGAATTGCTTTTCTGTCCTTGTTTATTAGAGCACTGCTATATTTGGCTGGGAGGAGAATCTTATTGAAACCATCCTTGATTACATTAGCGAGCTGATTACAACCAGTTAGTCTCAGATCAATTTTTAAAGTTCATTTCTTTAGAGTTAGAGAACTGATGAATTGAGGACATATGGACAACAACTGAATCTAAATGGGTAAGGCTACGAAGCAGAAACAGATTAAAACTAAGGTAAATATTCAACAGCATGTATGAGGAATATGGGATTGGAATATCAGCTTTGGTTTTTCAGCCGTGGCTTCTGTCCTTCACAGGAGTAGAACACAGAGGTCAACTCTGTTCACATATCGCGCTGTTAAGGTGCCAATGAATACAGTACACATGAGGACATTAAAGCACAGTATATGTCCTCCAGGCAGGTGTCAGTCAAGACGGAGAGAGCCTCACCAGAGGTCCATTACAACAACTGTACCCATTAAGCCTGTGAATCATCGCCTCTGTCCATCCCAGAGACTGATGAGCTGCTATAGAGGGTTAAGTGTTGGGTAATTGACTTGCTGCTGGTTTTCCGTTCTACTATCCAACGATATGTACACTGACCAAAATTACAATCTATTTTTCATGAGCTGAACCTGTGCAATAATCATGCGGTCTAATCATCTTGATATGTCATCCACCTGTGAGGTGGATGGTTTATCTCGGCAAAGGAGAATTGCTCAATAACACAGATTTAGACAGATTTGTAAGCAATATTTGAGAGAAATAGGCCTTATGTGTACATTAAAAAAGTCTTAGCTGTTTGAGTTCAGCTCATGAAAAATGGGGCAAAAACAAATGTGTTTATAATTTTGGTCAGTGTATTCAGCTGAAATTCCAGGTGTAAAGCTACAAAATAAACATCGACAATGATCTCTCCCGTTCACTTCCATTCTATGCGAGCAAAAGGTTGAATAAATTTTGCAAAGCCATTTCACATCGCCTGGAGTTTAACTTTGGTGAAGGTTTCAACAAGGCACCCTCAACCAATTGCAAAGCAGTGTGTTTGGTTGAACGAGCTTGGCTGTAGTTTCCCCTTACATGGGAGACATTTTCAAGATAGAGTTAACAGTGTTAAAAATTGCCTTTCTGACTCAGACCTACTTCAACAGAACAGTATTGTCCTCAGGGCTTGTGTGCCCTCCCACTCCATACAGTACAACCGCCTGCAAACAACATGCTCTTTTAATCTGAGCCACGCTTTTACACAAGTCTTCATACATCACAGAACATTCTACATCAAATGCTGTCTGTTAGGAGAACATACAGGGTGGAGAGGCAGAGAAAGACAATCAAGAGCACGTGGGTGCAAAGAGATGAAAGCACAAGCAGCTTCAAAGAGGAATACCAGTGGTTTTGACCCATGCTGAAAGACAGATACACCGGGCCTCACGCAAGAGCTGACTGAAGTCTTTAAATGGTCTTACATAAAAGTTTATCGGTATGGTGTTGATCAGTATTTCCGTCCATTTTATGGTAAGAGCAGAGTGCTTAAAGAGACACTCAAGGGAACACCTTGTTGCTCTTTATGCAAATAGGAAAATAATGTCCAAATGCATTTAACATCATCTTTATTATGCCGTTCTTTCCTACATGCATTACATTACCAGACTAACAAATTATGCAAACATGAAATTTAATTTAAAAAAAGGGAATGCTGAGTGCAAGTGAAAGTCATCCAAGTTCTGCTTGGATGACTTTCTATTGCTTCTTACCATCATTTTTATTTTCAGGGTATTTTAACTCCTCCTGCAACTCGTCAGCAAATTTGTTTATCTAGTATGTAGTCAAAGTGTGTTTGCACCCAATTCCAATTTGAACTTAATTATTTAGCCACCAATGAGTTATTCATTTCAAAGAGTGAAAGTGAAAATAACTAGTATAACTAACTTTTCAATGAAATTTTGTCCAGTTTTAACTGCCCGACGTCTCTTCTGTGCTATGCTGTCGTCAACTGCTCAACAAACAGAACAGAAAAAAATGGAGCCACAAGCTTCTGCTCAAGAAAATCATTGAGTTTCATAAATCTCCATTAAGTCTCCATGATTACATTAGCTTACAACCAACCAGGAAACATTAAAGACGGAGAAATCTCCCATCACAGGGATAATGGTGACGACGCCGCCACGCATATCTCTTGCTAGCTTGGTACGCTTATGTTTCCTTTTGATTTCAATGGTAGAAATCCTGGAATTTGATCATTTCAAGCATAAGCTAGCAATTTCTGCTGCCTTTAATCAACTCATCACTTTCACATCAGACTGGAGGTTGGACAGAAGTGGTACATTATTGTTTTTTTTTTCTCAAAGCCTGTGTCCTAACCACTTTTCAGACAAGTGCTTTGAGATTGAGAAACTTCCACATTTACAGAGAATGAAAGAATCTGTCGCAGAGGTCGACCACGATTAACCCAAACATCTCTGCTCCCACTCTCATTGTAAATGGGTTCAGTCCCACTCTGCCACCACAGTAATGGCGTCGGCCTTTGAGAGCATAACACATACAGTATATCGACCGCCGAATTCACCTATGAAAAGGCACCAAAGATGTACTTAAAAACTATTTGTATGTTGTTGAGCTACCTCTGAACCTTACCTAAATGAAGCAAAGCCTGCAAGCTTGTTCGTGCAACTTGACTTGAACTTCACCTTTTTACTTCTACATAATACAGACAATTTTGATTTGTTGGGGGTCTATTTTAGCAAAGCAGTGGTCTTCATCTGAAAGAGACAAACGATGAGATATTTAACCAGAGTAAGATGTTAAGCCACCATTTTAGACTCATTTAGTCTGAGTCAGCGTCCTGCAACCGAAATACATGCTTTCTGTAGCTTTGCAGGACAACAACATAAATGAGACCTATATGTTTTTGGCTTCATATGAATTAGCATTTTCATACCAATGATAAAGACTGCAAAAATTAATTGAAAATATTGATGATTGCCAGTAATCATCCTTGACAGTAAAATGATCATTCCTGCTGGTTTTGCTGTGCTTCACCACACAGACTTCAAGACAGTCACAGGAACACTGTGACTCATCTCTTCGGTTCAATGACATTTTAGAAATATTGCCTCTGAATGCTGAGCATATAGAATA
This sequence comes from Etheostoma perlongum, assembly GCA_026937815.1. NCBI lineage: Eukaryota > Metazoa > Chordata > Actinopteri > Perciformes > Percidae > Etheostoma > Etheostoma perlongum. The sequence continues at coordinate 4,569,328 of CM049391.1, read as the reverse complement.
CTATTAATGTGAAAATGTATCCCCCCCTTTGAGCAACTATTGTATATTTTATCTTTAAAGGTGGCTGTTACTGCAACACATCCTTCCAAACTTCAATCAGATTTTTCATGTGCAGAGTAATATGTGCGTGTGAATGCATCTGTTAAGGTCTTTGCAGAGCCTTAAATGAAATGCCTGTCTAGTCACAGTGAGTCTCTCAGGGTTTAAAATCTTTCATCTCAGTCACATCAGCTCTTCGCCGTAATCCTTAATGCAAAACCTTGAGATATTTTGACATGCAGTCCAGTTCATCTGATCAACCAAAAAGAGAGGGCTGTATCATATCAACAGTAGTTTTAATTCATAGCTTGGACACCAAAGGAAAACCTAGACCAAATTAATAACGGTGACCTGTAGGCCCTAACGACTGTTAACATGCTCTACTTACCTCAGCTCACTGAGTGAAGACAGCATGAACTTCGCTTCATCATCTCTCCTTCAGCAGGGCAGAACTGACTCCCAACTGCTGTTCGATACCATAATGAGGTCTGAAGCACCATATTCATTATCTCATTTAACGGTCAAAATTGAAAAGGAGTTGCAGCCGGAAATCAATACCAAACATCAATGTTTGGCTTCTATCTAAGAAAATGTCTCTTAACCAGCAAGGGGTGTCTAATTTGTAAACAACCAGGGGCAGGCTTATAGTGTTCACCATTGAATCAGCTCGCTCCAACACAAGCTCCTCAACTGAATCACAACCATTGAGCATGTCAACTCACTCAACTGTTGGTTTACTGTAAGCCACATTAACAGCATGGCTAAAGAGATCTATGTTGGTCCGTCTCTCTGTCTGTCCATCACTTTGTTCCAGAATTAAAAAGCTCAGTAACTATTGGATGGATTGCCATGAAATTATGTAGTGACAGTTATGGTCCCCAGAGGTAGAAGCCAGCTGACCGGTGACCCCTCAACCTTTTCTGTAGTGTCACACCACACAGGCTGTTCTCATTTCTCATTCACCGTTTGTACTTAAGCCCAGTTCAGACCAACGTTTTAGACGAGTTGAAACTTCTGCATGTTCTGAAACCTGCCAGTGAACACCAATAAGACTAGACAGCGTATCATCTCCATAGCAACGACTCCCTGTACTTCCGTTCTAACTTCCTCTTCCATTTCGACCAGTTGACGGTTTGTAAGTCATAGATATAAAACAGTTAGTTGTAAATGGCTTGCTATTGGCTGTTAAAACAAATTCCAACAACAACAACAACAATTCCAAACTTTGCTGTACAAATATTGGTCTCAGAAATAATTACGATTAAGAATATAGTTGTCCTTCAGTCTAATTTCAAAATATTTTATTTATTTAACAAATTAAAGTTCATGAACTGCAGGATCAGCTTTTGGTTATATCACTGGTATGTGATCCAGATAACACAAATACACAGCCTATGATGTAAACAACGCCTCCTTATCATTGTTTGTTGCTATGAGAGTGCATTGGGTCAAGTTAAAGGACTAGTGACAACCCTTACCTTCTAAAACCAGCCACTGGCATCTTGAGAAGCTGAGTCGCAGTCGCCGCTATCCGCTGGCTTGAGCTGCTCGGAGACGGGCCGGCTCCGACGGCTGCAACTTTTCCCAACAACATTCTAAAAACAGGTTTGTCTCGCCACGATCCTTTGGTCTGAACTGGGCTTTATACCTACAAAAAGTAATGCAATATAATTAGTGTACAGCCCACGTAACCGGGAGCCAGAACGTGCAGGGTTGCCCACACATCCTCACAGAGCTGCTAGCATTGCTGTAATGTTTGAAACATGTATGTGTGTATGTTTCAATCTCAAATACTGAAATTATATTTAAAGAATTATATAGATCATATTCAATTGAACATTTTCAGCAAGTGTTTAATTGTATCTGCATTCAATCATTCATTACACAAGAAAAAATGAACACATTAAAGCTGTACAGCAGTTTACATTTCAATGTTATTAGGGCTGTGTATTGGTTGGATTTTCTGATACTGGTGTTGATGTAATGTGTATCGATACAAAAAAAATGATACTTTCAAAAACATTGTTGAGTAAAACACAGTCTGACAAAAGAAATAGGTAACAAATCAGTAAACATCTGATCAAAGAGGAAGTAAACAAGATAGCAGACATTTGATGCCTGTTATTTAGTACTTGACAGATTGTGATGACACATTTTTTATCCACAAAAAATGTTACAATAAATAAACAGTAAAATTAATTAAATTTCAGTGGATGCTGTTGGGCCGAATTGCTTTAAAATTTGAGTTTAATATTGTATTTTCATTTAATACCGATTTGCTCAAGGTCAGTTTAGCTTATTACTGTGCTCAATGCTTTGGAAGAAACATTTCTGTCCCCAATAGATTGCCTCACGTACAAAATGGGTGAGCAGAGGACAAACAAATTGAACCTGTCTATCAGGACACCTGGAGGAAACCTAATCAAAGCTACACAGTCAGATGTCCGCAGAAATGAATGGAAAAACATTTCCTCCCGTCACCCAACTTGCTCCAAGTTAGGACAAAAAAAAAAAAGCAGTGACTGAAAGTTCCTGTATTCTATTGAGGGTGGAGGGATTAAAGATTGAGAGGACATAAGAAGATGAGAAGAAAATGAGAGCTCTGAATGAGCTCTTGCAGTGGGGCAGATTACTTGCGTCTATGGTGTTCACACAGATTTCATAAAGCTAATATCAAAGCAACAGCTGGAGGAAAAGGCCAGGCAGACACACGAGGACAGCTGCAGAATGGGAATGAGAATGGCAATCTATGTAATAGAGGAGGAGCAAGCGCGTGCGTGCGCGTGTGTATATTCATACATAGCTTAGCACCCGCCCACCCTCAGCCGCCTTAACTCTAAAAAGGAAATTATCTTGGTAAAACTCAGTGGGCTAATATTTTATACAGCAGCAAACGAAAAACCTTGGGAAGAAATCAGGGGCCCTCTGATTGAGAACATCTTAAAAAATGCAAACCCCTTCAAAGAGCTCCACTCTGATTTCCATACGAAGATGCAGCTATTTTTCACTGAAACTTCTTAACTCTCAACAGCTACTTTCTTCTCTGGCCTTGATTTAAAACCCTTTGAGTGACAAGGAAAAAAAATGCTTTGCCTTCACCATTTCCTCAGAGACATTTTTCCTCTGACAGGGGATGTATGTTTTTAGTTTAACTTTAAACTGTTCTCATGCATGTATTGTTCTCATTACTGTGCCCAATAACTTATCGTGTAATATGCTATCTGGGAGTGATTTATTTGGTTATTCTGGAACGTATCTCAGAGTTGCATCTTATTTGCTGTGGAAAATGATCTGGCCTAAACTAATAGAGATCATACTAGAGAAGACGTTTACATTTGGCTTTCCTTTTTCTATGTTCATCACACAAGAAGCGATTCTATTCTAAAGATTCGTAAGTGATACAATATAAGGTTGACCAACAGTTTCACCTGAGGAACATATCAAAACTCCAACTTTGTTTAGTATATTGTAAATTTTTACATGTTTGAACAAGAAGGAGCCTTTCCGTCTGCAGGTTATTGCGTCTGCGAGGCTTTTTAAAACGCACACAAGCAAAAGAGCGCACATCACACCTGTTTTAGCATCACGTCACTGGTTACCAGGTTTATTTTAGAATTCATTTTACAATTATGGTCCTTACTTTTAGAGCCTTGCGAGGACAAGCTCCTACTTATATGTCTGACCTGACACAGCGTCACACTTGTTCCCAATGTCGGAGATCATCAAGTAAGATGTTGTTAATGGTCCCTCGCACTCATTTTAAAACCAGAGGGGACCAACCTTTTCATGCAGCAGCACCAAAGCTGTGGAATGCACTGCCGCTCTCTTTATGTTGTTCAAATGCTGTTGATTCTTTTAAAAAGCAGTTGAAGACATTTTTAGATAGACAAGAGCTTTTATGGCGGTTGGATTTTATGTACCTATGTTTTCCTTTTATTATTATTATGTCCATTTATCTTATTCCAATCATTGTAAAGCACTTTGTGATTTTAATATGTGAAAAATGCTATGTAAAACATACTGTACTGGTGTAAGGCACTCCTAACTTCCATTATATTTTTAATTGTTACCTACCACCAGAATTTTATATTTTCCTTGACATGTTTTTCTTACCATAAATTGGTTCCTAAAATATATCAAAAAGCAGAAAATTAAGTCTTTGACCCCAACACCCGTTGTTATAGAAAAACTCAGTAGCAGCTTTCTTGAGTATACATGAAGGTTTGGGAGACTTTGATGTCTTACACACAAGCATTTATTGATCTCGATGTGCTATTCTGCAGTGTCCTCCCAACTCTGAGGTCCTGTGCCTTTTCCTGATGCTTATATCCCGAGGCCCAACAACCAATTATGTGATAGCTCAAGATACTGATGGCGCTTTCCCATTAGTCACATCATACCACTACATGGTGTTTATTGAAATCCCACCACACCCGTCATTTAATGTGTGTCCCACCAAAGGCTAGCATAAGTGTAACAGAGCTGTGTGACATTGTAATCAAATATATAAATAAAAATAGGTTGAGTATAATTAATATTTACATATAAGCCTACACACAGATAAGTCTCAGTTGAAACGTGTAGTTCTGAAAGTTAAGTTGCATAAATTAAAGGTAATGTTTATGTATGTTTAATGTATGCCTTAGTTTGACGTTATTGCATTTCCAAAAATGTTTTCTTTAAAAACAATGTAATATGGCACTTAAATGCACTTTGTACGTTTAGTTTTTTGAGAAATGATATTGTAAGCAATGTTGGCAATATAAATGTAGCCTTTTCCAAAAATTAAACCAAACTATTGTATATTATTCTTCAATAAAAAGTGTTTCTTAATCGATTACTTAATTGATGGAATAATCGGTAGAATACTCTAATTACTACTCAATTACTAAAATAATTGATAGCTGCAGCCCTACCTGTAACTAATCCAGGTTTTTGTGAACGTGATAAAGCGGCCCGATTTTATATTACTTAACATGAAGATTTCACATCTAATTTATTGAAGTATTGTGACCACATTATGCACTGACTGGGATATTTGATCATACAGTTGAAATAAAAGCTTCAGTGCATTAAATATACTGCAGACCAAAGCACGTTAAACAAGTTCTAGCAGCCCTTGTTGTGAAACTTACTGTACAATACAATATGCCCATCAAATCATTCTACACACCTTCACATTAACTCATGTTAAATATTTTCCATCTCCTCATACTGTGTGTTATATTAACAATTCTAGGGATGAACAAGGTTGACTTTTTATGTCCTCAGCTGACAGTTGTGCTAAAGCAACACTAACGCTACAATCTCATAGTAATCTCATTTAATATGACCTGTCGTGTGGAGAGTAGACAAGCAGAAGCTACATAAACATTTTAATGGACACACAGTCAAGGTCACACGCACATGGATATTTTATGAACTACAGTGACATGCTCTCATGAAGTAAAGGAGAGAAACATTTCATCATTTATTTATTTAGCCTGACAGAGTGCAGAGTCTGTATTATGTATGTTTTCCTTCCAACACCTCAGATTGAAGCATTCACTGATAACTCAGACACAGAAAGTCTGACACACGCACACACGGACGCACACAGCAACTTGGAAAAGATGTTATAGATGAGCCTAAGGCTGAATCCGAAATTGCATACTGTGCACAAGGTCTGCAACTAACGATTATTTTACTATCAATTATTTGCATTATTTTCTCCATTTATTTTCTCCATTAAAAATGTCAGAAATTAGTGAGAAATGTCACTTAGCCAAAAATGACATCCTCAAATCTTCATTAAGTCTCATTTTGTCCACAACTCAAAGATATTCAGTTTACTGTCACAGAGGAATGAAGACACTAGTAAATATTCACATTTAAGAAGCTGGAGTCTGAGAATGTTGTCATTATTTCCGTAAAAATGACTCAAACTGATAAAATAGTTGGCAATTAATTTAATAGTTAATTAATCTTTGCAGCTCTACTTTGCACCACACTTTTGTGTAAGCAAGCAGTATTATGCATCTTCAGACGCACTGAGCTGTGATTTTTATGTCTTTCCGAGGGCTTTCTTGCCAGTTGGAGACGTAAAATCATGGTAACCCGTGCCAACCTCAGCTCTGCCGGCATCACCACATAAAACCTAATTTACTGGAAAAGGTACGCAACTCATTTGACAGTTGAATGCTGAACAATTTCAATTAAGTGTTGGTACTCCGGCTTGCTTCTCCAAACTGACCGCCATCTAATGAAGTAATAAAAACACTGACTATGGATAAGTACCTCATACGACACAGATTCTTTTACTACAACAAAGAATCAAATCTATCCCTTTAATACGGTCAAGATTCTACACTTGTGGAACCAGAGCTAACATTGTGGTTAGATTATAAATAGAAAACTGTATATTAAATAAAAAGTGCAAAAACCCCACTTCTAAAACAATCCCTTTAATGTGGGGAAAAAAACACGTCTTTGTGAGTTATTCCTGCGTTCTGCCAACAGGGATCCCAGTGTCATTAAGCTGCAGGACACATGCAATCACTTGTCACCTCAGTCACACACATGGTGAGCTGTAGATGTATGCATTCCTCAGGAAAAACACACATTAAGCAAAGTCTACAGAAATGATTGAAGGCGAAGATGAGTGGCAAGCGAAGCATTAAGAAGAGGACACGTGTTGCAACGTTACTCTGGTGCAGATGACTGAACATACCCCCGGCCTGCCAGCCTCTCCACAACCTAAACTATGTCCACGCTGGGAGTCAAATGAAGAATCGATGTATAAATGAGCCAATTTGACAACATTTTATTAGGCAAAGTTATTGTACGATTGCTTGTGTTTCGACATTTGAGAACTTTGGCTTCTTCTGGGATTTATACAAAAACATGTTTGTATTTGTCAAAGTGAAATATCACAACCAAAACAGGTCTTGTATCAGCCCTTGGATTCAACACAAGTGATACCCAGCCCTATTCAAATCAGTTTTTCATTTTCCAATGTTGTTTGCCTTAGGACAGCTTTTCAATTTTGCATATGTCCCCTCTCACTCTCCTCAAGAGATTTGCCTTTTCAAACAAATAGCTAATCTCTGAAAAGATGTGCAAATGGCAGGCTGAGCAGATTGTGATTGTAGGGGAATGTGCAGCTGTTCATGTGGAATTTTAATAAGCGGCACAAAATTCTGGGTTACACTATACTTGAAGGTATCTACATAAGAGTGATGAACACATGACACTGTCATGACACATGAACCCTAACCATAACTTGTCATGTCAAAACCAAATGACACCTTCTAAACAAAGTTATGTCATAACCATTTATGACTGTTTTTAATGTTTGACACTTTCATGACAGTGTCATGTAGGGATGTAACGGTTATAGTGACCAAAATATCACAGTATTTTTATTAGTGTTTTCAATATGTTCAGAAAGCACTAATAGGCCCAAACAACCTGAAATAGTTTCAAAAAGTGTAACTGTGTTTATTATGTTACAAACATATAGGCAATAGGCTTGTAAAAACTATTCAAAACTGGCTACTGAAACACTGGCCTGCTGTAGGGGGTCCGGTAAGAACTTGAACCAGATGTGTCTGACTGAGATCCAGGAAGATTTATTTACAACTATTTAGTCACTTCAAGTTGTTTTCTACGTTACATGTTAAGTTGGATGTGTTTCTGAAATATAAGCAAATTATAAAGCACATTAATAAGCATCTGACTTACTATGAACATTTACCAAAATGAAATGCTATAGCTACCAGCATATAACAAGAAACAATACTAAGATTCACATTCACTTCTCTGTAATAATTAACATAATGTAACATATTGCTTAGTGACAGAAACTGAGAATAAGCCACATCTATTACAGAACACATATCCATAACGGAGCAAACAGTGTAATACACCTTTAATAGCTAAGCACGTGGCTCCACAGCGCTGGTCTGTTTACTGGCGATTGCACATTGCTACAAAATTGCCCTAACACAACCTGAATATTAACACGTGGCTGCACAAGTAATATTAAGCAATCCGCACATCCTACGTCACTTCAACAAGTCTGAAAACAGGAAAAAAAAGGAAAAAAGTCAGCTGCTACATTCTGTCCCCTTCTCCGGTCTTCTCCTGTCTGGGTGCCTCGTATGAAGCTGGGAAGGATTAAACACAGGATGTCCACACCGTAGTACTCCACCGCAATAATAAGGATGTTAAATGAAAAGGGTTATTGTTACCGTCAACATTATTACTGTGGTTTACCGTTACATCCCTAGTGTCATGTAGGTAATTAAAGTGTAACCAAATTCTGTACACGTATTTCTTTCAACAAATTCTCTCTGCTCTGCCTGAAATTATTTCACTTCCCCACATATCAGCCAGAGGAAAATGCAGCTTAGCAACACTAATTTAGAACAGAATGATGTACCTGCCCTACTGATAGACAGTACAACCCCTGATCCCTTGTTATATGAGTTTTTCTTTTTGACACCATGACAACCAATTGAGCAGCAGATATACCGAGTCGGTCTCCAAGATCATTTCCATGCAAAGGAGCAGAGCCGACGAGTAGACAGCACACTTAACGAGCACTGAGATATAATGCCCACAGCCAATCAATAAACAACTTGTGGAAGTGACTCATCACCAGTGCGCTCACCCTCCTCACCCCTCAGGCAAAGTGCTGAGGCAAGGCTCTCCCTACCTATGTCCGCTCCCGAACGGATAAGGAGAGCGCTGCTGGCCCCACTCAGACACAAATGGCCTGGTGGCAGCAAGTCCATCTTGTTTCATTGATCTGCTGAAAAAAAATATGACTGAGGCCTGATTTCCTAATGGGACTGCAAATGCAAGAGGTAGGGCCCTGGCCTGTCTGCATGATGTACACCAGGCAGATGGACAGGCCACTCGTCTTCTCATTGTCAGCTAGCCTCTGCGCCATGCCTTGTGTCTCGGACGGGCCATGGATAATAGACGGCAGGCCTTGTCTTCCATCCAAACGGCTTCAGATCAATGTCATAAATACATACATTTCCCCCCTCAGCCGGCTCTACTCTGTCCACCTTCCCACAGGGGCCAGGGCAAGTGCTGCGGTTATGGCTAAGCGTTGCCGTTATGTTTATGCACGTGCATATATAATCAAACATATGGCCCCTTTAAGGCATCTTTGGTGCAGCGCCATAATTCATTCAGATACACACTGCCCACAACTATAGACCATCTGCATTTGGATAGGCTCTTACAGCTTACTGATTTTAATAATGGAGACACCTTTCAACTCAGTTGAAGCAATATATAAAAAGTAACCCTGCTCGGTCTGTCTACTGATGATATCTTTCCACAATATTGAAAAGGTGGAAGATAAGATCAGCCTAATCAATCATGCAGGAGGGTAATATCTTTCCAGTACACAAACACAGCATTAGTTAATCTTTGGATCAAATCAGAGGAACTTTATTAAAAACGAGTTATTAAAGCAGGGTTTCCAATAAGTTGAGAATTTACTTGTGGTGGTGGGTGGCGCAGGATGTGATGGTGCTGCGCGTGATGGCTGGGTTAAGTAATACACTTGTCAAATGAAGGTTTATGAACTTTTAAGACAATGTCTACATTACATTAACCGATAATTTAGAAAGAATAACTACTTACATATTATACAAATTAGACTTAAAGCGTACCTCTTGCCAAAATGCAACCTAGGGTCTTTTGGTGAACGTACCAGAGTCAAACCTTCGGTTAAAAGCATAATTAGGACGGAAGTGCCACTTTTAAGTTTGACAGTATTCTCGTTTTTTGGTCAAATGGCCTTTTGAATGAGAGAGCTATGGGCACTACTGTGATTCCATCAAAATCAACATTTTTAAAACACTAAGAAGGCTCAACACATCATGAGACTTTGCTCCAGATATAACCACGGGCTCCACACATGAACTCCAGCGTTGAGAGCATTGTTGGTGTTCACAGAGTTTAATAAACAAAGAAGGTTTGGAACAACACTTAGCTGTTGTTGTTGTTGTTGTTTCTGCTCGCCGCCATCTTGTCAGTCAATAAGAATCAATCTCCGAATGCGCATGAACGAACTCCATAGGAGGAAATGTCATTCTCATATGAGGCTCCTTTTTCAACTACAAGGACAAAACAATAAATTATCCGTGCATTTATATGGAGCTTTGCATCTTTACCCTCCTCCCTCTTACATTGCATTTAGAGATCGACCATTGTGAGTGGCTAGATGGATGCGACCGGAAAAACCAACGGCTACAGAGTTGTTACAACCTTTTGTGTTGTTCTCAATCCTGGAGTTCATGTGCAGAGCCCCTGATATGCCACATTAGGGTAAATTTAGCATATATTGAAAGCTTCTCTTTCAATTACTTTATCTCATTTTCCCCTTTTCTTCTGTAATTATTTACTGGCAACCACTGAAAAATTACTGTAGATCCATAAACTGTTTACCTTGATGCCCCCAACTACTAATAATCACATGACAGTAGTGGATGACACAGATGCACAGTCATTCGAGTTCTCTGCCATTTTTCTGGAAACATTTGCTAGATTTTAGATGGAAACTTGACAAATGCCCGGTACTGTGGCCTTAGTATTCTTTTAATCTTCCACAAAAAGAGTGGGAGCTGAAGTGGTGAAAAACACTGGCCAAAGTGCTGCTTCTCAAAGAGACAAAGACATCCAGCAAACAACCATATGGGGTTAACAGCCACACACGATTAAAAGTGTGATACCTTTGTTGCAGCATGCTTTCACGAGGCAACTGAAATTATTACAATTTTCCTACATAGATGTATGTAGGACGTAATGGGAGAGATGTACTCGCAGCAGCAGAAGCTAGTCTGGCTGACCTTGGTGCTCTTCACAATTCAGCCAAGCACTCAGCTCAAGCCCAGGCAGGGGAAGAAAAAAAAAAAAATCACTGTGAATAATTCCTTAATGCTTTTACAGAGGAACAAAGAGGGAGGTTGAAGGAAAGGGGTCAGGGAGAAAGGGGGGAAGAGGAGGACAGAGAGAAAAGTTGAAATGGATGGTAGTGTGACAGAGAGCAAATAAGAACTGGAGACAAAGAGCAGCGTGATGATACATAAAGTCAGTGTAAAAAGGAGGAATGGGGGGCTCCTGCTGCAGTGTACATTATTCAACGCAGCACCAGATTCATCCAGGGTGACTTACATCGCTCATCATTTACATGCCATTACCTATGAATTATTAAAATAATCACTTGTGGGTCTGATTATTCATACAGCATAGAGGAAACATTGACTTAGGAGGTCATAACAAGTAGCTAAGGCTAAATTAAAAAGAATTAACCCTGAACTGACATACTGCAGTGGTACACGGTCGTCACGTTAAGACAAGAGGAAAGATGTTTCTTGTCTCATTCAATCATTACATATTTTTCATAAAATGCTAAACCGAGGGCGATAAGGGCGATTTTGGCCACATCTTCTATCCCAGTAGGTCATATTATATCTCAGTAACGATATATTTCACAATATAGTAATGAAACAAATAGTTGATATGAAATAACCACATGGTAAAGTGCAGTTTTGTATACTCCTGTGTAAATAAAATACTTGACAAATGAGAATTGTATGAGTATTTTCTCCTTTTAATAAGAACTTTAGTGCAAAATGAACTTAATGTGCAAAGGATTAGAATGTGAAGCGCCGTCCAAACGACGTAAATATTGCCGTAACGCAGTCCACACACACACACACACACACACACACACACACACACACACACACACACACACACACACACACACACACACACACACACACACACACACACACACACACACACACACACACACACACACACACACACACACACACACACACACACACACACACACACACACACACACACACACACACACACACACACACACACACACACACACACACACACACACACACACACACACACACACACACACAGGAAGTAGGAGGGCAGAGCCAGGCTGGCAGCTATCAGCCAAGCCCACAGCACCTGTGTGCATGTTAAATCTATGGTAGGGGTCAAGGTATCAATACCTACAGTATACAGGTTTTATCCTGGGCACGCCAACAGTTCCTCTATGAAGGAAAACCCCTGCCTACAGCATCAATACAACTGAGGCTTGATTTGTGTATTGATACTGGCATTGAAAGGACCAAAAAAAAGAAGAAGTCTCCCTCTTCCACGTTTATGTCAACGCAGACTGGAGATTGGGGGAAACAATGCTGGCTCCCAACAAAGTGTTCTTGTCATCTTCATACAAGAGTGTGACGTTAGATCAGCTTCTCTGCGGCTGCTGTTGTCACACATCGCCTTGTTAGTGCAGAACACACACACACACACACACTTTCTATTAAAAGTATTTTATGGTAAAGCATCACCCTCTCCCAGTCCATTACATGGCTAAATACACACACTGTATAGTAAGAGCATTTTAATTAAGCTCTTACTATAACACCGTGCCCCCCCCCCCCATAGCTTAGGCATCAGGACGCCAACTATGAGCCACTGTATTCAAGACTTGCTAGGGACCTTTGTTGCATCTCTCTCTCCCCCTCATTTCTAATCATCTCTTTAATGGTGCTAACTAATAAAAAGGCATTAATGCCTCTCCCACCTAAAAAAAAATATCACATAAAACTAGTTTTATTATCACATAAAACGTAAGTGGCCTGAAGTTTATACTTGTGCATTGGTGTGGCGTTGATCTCTTTAAAGGCCGACCGTTGGCAGGAAAGGCAGTCGGACCGATCTTTCGGCTCCCGTTGGTCCAAAAACAGAACACGCCAAAGCAACGCCAACGTGAGCGTACCGGGAAATGAGTCGGGGGAATGCCACACTACCAAGCCACGGCCGAGCAACTTGCGACGTGTAGTTACATTTTTTGAGACACGTCAGGCTATGGCGTAGGATCTGTCTCTCCACGTACCTACCATGGTGTAGATTTTACGCAGAAGCATACAGCACGCTTTACAATTCATCACAAAAAAAATCATTATTAAGGATAAACTCTGGTGGAACCGTTAACCCTTGTGTTGTCTTCCCGTTGACCATGAACATGTCCTTCCGGGTCAACTTTTTTTTTTTTTTTATGCTTTTGGCACTTTTTTTTTTATTCATGGTCAATAAACTTAATTTAATTGACATTATAGCTCATTTTTGAGTTTGAAAAAAAACTGAAATTATGAATTATTTTGACTAATAGTTAAGATTAGAGAATGTTGAGTGGATTACAGCCTGGTTTATGTCAAAGTTTGGTCAGGATACTGTATTAAAACCATTTAAAAAATTAAAATGCTTGAAAAATTGTATACAACAACCAAACATGAAATGGAAATGATCATTCATTTTACTTGCGAAGAACGTGGTATGATTTTATACAACGTACATCCACGCATCTAAGTTATTTCTGGGCAATTTGGTTTTAGGAAACCCATACCACGGATATAAAAAATTTGAAAAACGGGTCAAATTTGACCCAAGGACAACGCAAGGGTTAAAGGGATGGTTTGGATATTTTTAAGTGAGGTTGTGTGGTACTCCAAGTCAGTTTCCACCCGGGTCATCACATCAGCCAGAGAAAAGCCTGAAATCTAGCTACCATTGGGAGTACAAACAGTCCACATAAGGTATTGTTAGCATTGTTCTATATTTGCTGCAGTGATAATTTATACTGTAGGCCATATATAGTATTTTATTAAGTTATGGTTATGAAGCATGACGTCATTATGAACTAGATCCAGATGTGACACGTGACAGGCTGCTATGGTCTGGCGGTTTGGGAGAGTAACCTAGTAATCTCCCTTTATGAACTTTATTATTCTTAAGTCTCACCGCGGAACACAATTACTTTAGGTGCTTTAAATAATATGTAGTTACTATTTGTATATTCTAATACATTCCTGTTATTCAAATCAATATCAATGCAACAACTTATTGAGTTTCTCAGCTTTGAGGTCTGTAGTTTGGAAAATTGGGCAAAATAAAATACAGTATATATATATATATATATATATATATATATATATATATATATATATATATATATATATATATATATACACATACATATATACATACATACATACATACACACACACACACTGTATATAAACTTCAAAGCACATATAATAATGTGAGGCTGTAGAAAAGTATTGATTACACAAGCAGAAATGTCAAATAGTTGTTGTCTTACCGTCATACAGTCTCAAATAACTGTAGTATTTTGAATAAAACCGATACAAAACTACAGTATTAAGTTATTAAGTATTATTAAGTATTAAGTAAAAAGGTCTTAGAGGTTTAATGAAAAATTATAATAGACATGCACCTTTTCAGGTGATTCAGAACTTGATTCAAGGGTATTTTGCTAAGTCCCAGCAGTGGCTAGCCAAACAAACCGTTAATGCTAAACAGTTGTGTTAATTAGCATGTGCTAAGCTAGTTTGTACAGTCGTAGTAGTTTGTTACCTGAGCAGCGGCCATGTTTTCTCCTGTTCCATCATTTCGTCTGGCAGGGCAGGAGACTAGTAGGGGATTTATAATCCTCTCCAACGTGTCCTGAAGCCACATATAGGACTTTTGTAGGCGAGTTAAATCACGAGCTGCTACATAAACAGCAGATGTCACAGCTACCTCAGCAGGTGGCAGGAGCCGCGCGACACACCTGCGCCTTGAGCTAATGAGTGGGCGGGGCTTAGGCAGTTTAAATAGACCGCCTTGAATGGGTGCGTTCGATATACAATAGGCTACAGCCAGAAAGTGATTGCAGGCAGCTAGTGTCGTATACCCCTCGAGTGTAATAGCGGATTAGTGTGCTTGTAGACTACAAAAGACCCTCTTTCAGTGGTATTTGACATTTACACGGCAGACATGTTGACATGTCATAGTAGGAAAAGCACAGGTGTATTCAGAACCATTAATGATGGCTGCATTCCACTTAGGAGAGACCCTGGTGTTGTGCATGCTGACTCACTGAAATAGCTCACTGGGGCACTTCACTTTCAGCTGTGCTTTTCCTACTATGACAAATCAAAATATCTGCTGTGAAAAAGGTCCATTGTTAGGTTATGTTGGAGAATAGCGCGGACACGCGCTTCATACCGCAAGCGTGCACGCGCGCCACTTGGAGGAAAAGGGAGAGAAAGGGGGGGAAAAAAGAGACTGCCACACTTTCGTCCTTATATGCTGGGATGAATTGTCAGATGTTTGTTATGTTATTGACTCGGACCACTTAAGGAGATCAAAAAGAAATTATGAGGTCACGTGGAAGCCCAGTCAGGGAGACATATGTAACAACTGCTTGTCATATTTCGCACAATGTCAAAGTGGTTGGAGAGAGTAATGTAACTGTGGTCCAGTAGATGGAGGTACTCCTGCTGACACGGAGTGCATGGATGGTGTCACCCCCACACCTCAAAGAAATGATTGATTTTGACTCCAGTGGGACAAAAAAAAACTGTAACTACCCCCCCCCCCCATTCACGCACACCCATCCCTTCCCTATCCTCCCCCACCCTCTCCCTCATGTCACACAAAGTGAGATCATCTCCATCTCATTCATCTACCCTAAGATGCTAACACCACACCCACCCACCCATAGACAAGCACAGTTAGAAAACAATAGAGCTATACCTGTCCCTTAAAGAGGGGAAATAAAACCAAAAATAAAACAAAGCCAGCAAAAAAAAAAAAAAAAAAGCTCAGTAAGCCCATTCATTAAGAATGTTCAGATTTAGTCATGGCTTAATAACCAGCAGCGCAGCCCTAAATTGCTGCAAAGTGAGAGCTAATTAGGCCTGTCTCTTAAGCCATGATGTGTTTTATTTATGACTGCATTTCTGGAGCGTCTTGCCCATTTATTCAACACTACCATGGTGACCGGAGCATGTTACCCCGCCGGTTGTCACAGAGCAATCATAAATCTTATTATTGGCTGGAATGAGCGTGTTAATAATGTAAAACAAGAGCAGTTTATGAATATTTATAGTTTCCATGATAGATCTGGGTAGGGTGTGATGAGTTGGCTTATAGCTCCGTCCAGGGCCAGACAGCTAATTCCAAAAAAGACATTCATCATTGGAAGGTGTCACCGTGGACCGTCTCATCTGTAAAAGCACTAAAGTGGTTTTTAGTTTCAAGTCAAAAACAGCTCTGTGAGACTCCTTTCAAAGCTCTGCACCATATACTGTTATCACAGCTTCATATATCTTCAATTGTTTGTTCTTGTGTCATATTAGTTGAAAAACCACCCCAATGTGTCCCCTCCACTTTTCAAATCATACATCCTTTCTAAACTCCATACAGTTTTCTTTCCTAATTAGAATAAAGTCATACATTTTTTTATGTTGTGAATTGGGAAAGTAGGGAATGTTCCACATGTTTCTTTTCTTTCTTCAGCAGCAGAAGAAAAGAAACAACTAATTAAAATGATAATTTTAGTACTCCAGTTTTAGTTTAGAGGTATAGTGTTGAGACAAGATTGACATGTATATTTATACAGTACATCTGAACCGTGCTGACATGTACAAACGTATAATCAACACACTGTGCTGTCTGTTCTGCTTCATACCACATCTATTTCTATTTTATACAAGACTTTATATAGCACGCATGATTTTCCTGTTTGGCGCAACAGCCATTAAACAGTAGACTGACCTGCGAGTTCCCTCTGAGAGCCCCGCAGTGCATTTCAGTGACAGCACAGCAGCTTCAAGTTGTCTGCCCCCGCTGCCCTTGGCAGAAGAAACCCCTGTGGGGTATCCAGAGTTCATAATTAATTGATCCATTTCTTGTTTGGTTCTATTTATAGTTAACCGCTTCCATACAGCAACACTTCCTTAATCCCTCCTACACAAAACCCATGACACTCATGATCCGGCACATCAGGATCAGGTCAAAATGCATCAATGTCACTACAGGGTAGGCTGAGAAACAAATCAATGGTTTGTTGTGCTTCATCTCATTCTGGATGCACAGAAAAGGAGAGCACACACTGTGGGGGCCTCACTACATGGGGCATGCATATTTCAAATGCTCTATGTGAGTAGAGGGCAACGCCACGCTTTCTCTCGATTGCTTAGGGCTCGATAAGGGCGCTGTCTTTCAGGCGAGGGTTGTCATCCATATTAAATGATGTTATTGGTTGTGCAGTGGCCATGTGTGACATTGTTATTCTTCCAAAGTAGGAAAGCAGACATGCTGCCAGCTTGGCGTCAGCACAAACTTCTCATTGCAGTTTGAGACTTCCATTTAGGTCAATATTATATAAATAAATGCATACATAGATAAATAAATATCCCTATGAAATAAATTTGTAAATAAGTAAATGAGGTTGTATTTGTTTTCATAAGGACATTTTACAAAGAACTACTTTTCTTTATTTCAGGCCACTTTTGTTTCATAATTCCACATTTATTTATTTGATATTGACTTAAAATGGCATATGTCAGTCACAATGAAATGAAATAAAATATGTAATCAGAATAAGGGTTCCTTGGGATTTCTGATGGACTTTCCAAGGAATTTCTACAGCAGATGTTGTTGTTGATTGTTAGATTTTCTCTGACTTCTTTGATTTAACATATACAGCAAAATATCAATACAACAATGTAAATACTCCACTATATGTAAATGTCATTTAAAAATCTACTGAAGTAAAAGCGCTGGAGTATTATCAGCAAAATATACTTAAAGTATCAAAGTAAAAGTACTCTGTATGTAGAACACATGGCCCATGTTGGAGGAAGTATTTAACTAATTTTCTTACTTAAAAGTACTACTAATAAAGAAAAGAATACTCCACTGCGAGTAAAGGCCTTCATCAAACTTGTACTTAACTAAAAGTATGTATTACTGGCAAAAGTAAATGAAAAAAATTGAAAGTGAAAGTACTCGTTATGCAGACAACCTGGCCCCTTAGAGAACAACAATATTATATATTAGATTTTTCAGAGTAGCAGTTTAATGAGATATATATAATGCAGATATAAATGTATTTGCATCATTCCTCTACAGATGTATTGTTGATTACGTTGTCACGTATTGCAATTTTTACAGTCATATTCTCCAATGAATCCTGGCTTATATGGGTCATGTGTTTTTACATTAAGGACTATTTCAGTGGTTTCCTGAAAATTGTAATCTGGATAGGCATAAATGAGTGAATGAGCAGAGAAGAGAAAACCTCTGGACATGAGAAAAAGACCAATAGTCTCTCCTGGCGTTCCTATTTATAGAGGTTGAATGTTGCTTCAGATTAAGGTCAATGACAGCCATTTGCTGCCCCCTGCTGGAGAGGGATAGTAAGAACTGTTTTTAATCTACATTACTCTGTGACCAGCTCCAAGTCCTTTATATTTAACTTTTCCAAGAATAATACGAGCACTAAACATTATAATGCATGCATCTTATTGTGCACTGTATGCCTCACATCTTCACATGACACAATATAATTCAATTAATTGAACCATGAATTTCACAAATCCATTTCCATTCGCCCGAGGCATAAGTCTCTTAAAGTTCAAATGGTATAAAACGAATATGATAATGCAAGATTATGCACATGTATCTACAGGGGAAAGGGTAATCAGGCTTAAAATATATAGGCAATTACAACATTAACACAATTAAATTAATTTACAAGAGTAACGTTTCATTATATCAGAAAAAGAGACAATGACAGAAGCATATCTAGCTGCCTGCAGCATGGCCTGTAGATGGTGCTGTCTTGCTGTCTCCATGACTTCTGCGTTTCCATTTCCCACATGTGGGCAACAGCAGACTGTATAAGAATCATAGACTGGCCCCCTACATTGTAAGACTGTTCAATATTGCATGAATATTGCCAAACAGCATATTTTAAAGCACCCATATTATGCTAATTTTCAGGTTCACAGTTGTATTTAGAGATTGTACCAGAATATCAATTCTGGTCAATAACCCAGTAACACTGTCTCTACAGCACCCGTTTACTGGTTTCACTAATTATTCCACTTATTTAGTATTATTCATCATTCCCATTCTCACATTGCACTCATGCCTCTATATTGTTTCTGTTTAGAGTATGTATATATTAGTGTGTATATTTTTGTTTTGGTTGTTTTTGTATGTGTAAGCACAGTGTGAGCAACGATACTCCAAAGAAAAAAATCCTCGTATGTGTCCTCATACCTGGCAAATAAAATGAAGCTGATTCTGATTCTGAATAGGTTTACATGGTTTAATTTTTAAAAACCACCATATTTTTTGTTGTACTGCACATGGCTGCTAGCCTGGTCCTACCAGACTCTGGTACATGTCATTTGTCCAGAGAGTCTGGCCCCTCTCCATTGACAAGTGTTAACTTCCTTGGAGGCGGGTCCTCTGTTGAAGTTTAAAACTGTTGACCCTATAGACGTCACTCTCTACTCGCGCGAATTATGAAAGCCATGATGGACGACGGAAGAGCTGCTGTAGATGGATGGCAAGCTAAACGTGTTGTTTGTGTTCTCACATACACAATCTGCATAGTAATCCTCACCAACACAAGCATGTGTATGTATTTCCTTTCTGTTTTAAATGACTGATAAATAATAGTAAGTATAAGTGTAATAAGTATCCACACCAGCTGTCTGCTGTGCTATCCAGCTGTTCGTGCTAACTATCATCCACTGATCTAGCTATCTCCCCAAAAAGAAAGCCGTTCCCTTAACTTAACACAAACAAATACAATATTGGTTAAATTAAAGATGATATGGCACGGAAACTACCTTCAAAAAGGTTTAAAAAAATAATAAAAAACAGTTAAATACGGGTCTTGGAGCTCTTACTGCAGCTAGCCGACCAGCTAGCTGCAGCTAGTTTTGGACTGCTCTCTAGCTGCTGCCCATTGCGTTGTAATGTCCACCGGTCAAATCTTAACATAGACTACACAACGACTTTAATCACAGATAAGAAGATGGCTATTTGAAACAAGTATGTGTGGTTACTACTGATCATATACACTCTGTGATTTACTGCATTGATTAACGTGTGATAGATAATTAATGACTGCACTTCCCTACAAGACTCAAGCATGTTTATTTCATAAGGTGAAGTCTTAAGGAAATGCACACACAAACCATTAACCACGAAGTTACATTTAATGAGTTGAGCAGATTAAACCAAAACAAAAATATTCCTCGTAACATCCTCATCCCCAGTTCCTTTCACTGGTTCATCTTTCAACATGTCCTTTATCAGATCAGACAAGAACAGGACTACTCCGAAAAGAAGAGAAACTATCACATTGGGCAGTTGCATTACAACTTAAAGTCCCACTCCAGACACATTTCAAAGTATATAAACCACTGTCTCACGGTGCTAATTTCCATCCCTGCGATTCTCTGTGCTTGTCCTCAGCTATACGGGACAGGAAGCACTAAATGTGTTGTTTTGTGTGACTTTTCTATGTTGTATCAACTATATATCCCTTAAAAAAAAGTTTTCAACCACTAAGTTATCCTAATGAAAACCCGATGCTGATCACAAGGTCTCTGCACCTGTCAGCAGGGTCGAGATATACATCTGGAGTGAGTGCAGCTCAGATGAGACAGCAGCAGATAAGCAGACTCAGCAAAAGGAATTCCTCCTAGACAATGCATCTGCTATCTTAAAATAAACAGCCACCTGGGACGGAAGCAAGGTTGCACTTGTAATACTGACATTTTTCAGCATTGAACATTAAACAGTGATTCATTTGTATTTCAGCATGTGATGTAGGAAATCTGTGATATCAGTGACAGACAGAAGAACACTTTGGCTATTTGTATTAATAATATGGTATACTGTTTAACTTATTCCCGCACTTCCATCTGATTCTATTTACCGGTCTGGTTTTTATACATGAAATGTTGATTTTAACCTTTTTCCCTAGCAAAATGTCAAAAATAAGAGTAAAATTAGAGCAACTTATTCTTATGACTCATGAAGATACGCCGTTGAAGTATTGTTATACCTGTTGAGCTCAACACAATTGTACACAACTACATTTTTTTTTCTTTTACATCAGGGTGCATCAGGGAATATCTTTGTGATGATGCCCTGTTAAACTCTAATACCTCATTATTACTTTCACATAATCAATGTTTAACAATCCTCCGGTGTTGTGTAACACAGCGCGCGCTGTGTAGAGTACCTGTATCCGCTTGCAATGTCGAAGTAAAGCCCATGGATTACATTTTGGATTTTAAGTTTGTTACCAGCTGAATTTGACAAGAGGAGTTCAAAGCTGAGAGCTTACAGCTGTGGGCTTTAGGACAATAGTGTAACTTTTATTAGTCTGTTGTTTGTACTGCAGTAAAACTATCGCAAGGCAATCAGCATGTTTTGTGCACACTTGTGCTTGTAAGACAAACCTCTAAAGCATTTTTCAAGTGTAAATACCCATTTCTGTCACACACACTATTACTGTGGACAAATCCATTCACACATTTTGAAAGTGTTCTACTTTTATTAAGTTAAAAAGTACACTATAAGTACTAAAACACTGTTTCAGTACAAGTGTGACTATTCTGAGACACTGACGTATTGTAGCGTAGAGCTCATTTACTTCTACAAACGCTTCATGTCAACGTTTCTTTGTCCTCAGTGAAGGTTGGAAGTGATATTTAAATCTATATTTAGATTTTATGCTCAACCTTCCCGACTCATGAATAATTAAAAGGCACAAGGACCCTACAGGTTTCAAAGCCCTTGATAGGCTCTCATTGTGTCACACCAATTATTAAACAAATTAAAAAAACATAATAAATCCAGCAAATCTCTTCCAACAATGTACAGTACAACAATACAAAAAGAATTTTGAGATACTTGAAAAATACTGTATTTTAGGGTCATGT
Organism: Etheostoma perlongum; assembly: GCA_026937815.1. Classification (NCBI taxonomy): domain Eukaryota; kingdom Metazoa; phylum Chordata; class Actinopteri; order Perciformes; family Percidae; genus Etheostoma; species Etheostoma perlongum. Next base: position 4,547,423 of record CM049391.1, on the reverse strand, counting down.
ACTCTTACAGAGGATCACATTGATATTTGCTTCAAAACACACACTAATACACTGATTAACAAACCGAAGCCACTGTTTCACATTTAATCAACATTCAATTCAACCTTCTGTCAAAAACCTGTTTTCCTAAACGGTCCTAAAGAGCGCATTATTACTTTGTGCTATGAAATATTATAGCAAGTCCTTAAACTAAAGCCCTTATGGTGACATTTGGATGAAATGTGCCGCGCCTGTAAAGTGGATGAGAGCAGGCGGCAGCGCGGGGGGGGGCGGTGACAAAAAGCTGCGATCATGTTGGACAGTTTCCAGCCGTTCCCAGCCGCCAGGAACAGGAAGTCACAGAAACTCTCACATCCTCTTAGGTCCAATTCTGATTTAATAAAATGTTATCAGAACCATATATCAGCTTGTCCAGTTTCCAGTTGTGTTTATGACAGAGTAGCTGTCAAAACGCTCTACATGTGATCTGTTGCTGATGTTAATAAACAGACTGTATATCATCTGTAATCAGAACGGATTTAACGGATTTCTTAACGCCACTATCAGCCACACACGTGGTTTGTACACAATAAGCCTTTAAATCAGACAAATAGTTAAAATTTCTCAGATTTAAAAACAATACGTTTATATAAAACATGTTGATTCTGAAACCAGCAGGCGTTTCCCAGCATGCCCTGGGTCCGCGAAAAGCAACTGCGCTACCTGCCTCACAAAACGGCTGCCGCCTTGATCTTGTGAGATCACCGTTGACCCCATGTGCATGACGTCAGAGGCATCGATGATCAAGTCGTACTCAAATCTAACCGCCATGCATTGGCCGCCAACGCCGCTGGTCGATTGTGCGCAGGCCTGGCTCATCATGAACCAGCTTAACATCTCAGAAACATGATGATGAAGAAATGAAAGCTCCAGAACATCCACTTGTATTTTTTGGTTTATGTTTGGCATTGGTTGGATCAATGCATCAATTATAAATTATGCCAATTTAATACAACAATCTGCTAAAGTAAGTAACCGATTAACCGTTTTGGGTGCAGATATGATTATAAAACGGCATGAATCTTGTCCCTTTGTCTACGTTAAAAGATGAAACTGGTATTGTCACGACTTCTACTAGGACTACTACTGCCACTGTCAGTAAAATTAATATTTATGCTACAAAGGCTACTGCTATTCCTAATGCTATGACAACATCACATCATGACTTTGCATAAACATACACACCGACTTTCTTAAGCCAAGTGGCGTATTATAGTTTTTGAGTTTAGGAAACGTTTAGGAAACGTGACACGCGGGACACAATCCCGGGTCTCCTGGGTGAAAGTCCTGTGTCTTACACCCCCCTACGGCGTAAATTCCCACGTAATCACAAGGTTACATAAGTCAATGGCGGCCAAACAGCATTGATAAACACTCTAAAAAGTGAGTATGCGTCGCATAGGAATTAGCGTGTCATACATACGCCATTTCACGAGATCAGTCTGGATGAGAGCGAAATGTGTGGCCAACACTGCTCGGGCTAACATCAGTAAACACACACATACACTATATATACTTTTTTTTAAATATGGGAAATTATTTAGTTCCTTTTCAATTTAAGATCTGTCGTCAAAAGCAGTCTCCCCGTGTTTGGTATCATAACTAAAAAGAGTACATACATTACTTTTTTCCTCTTATTGCAGCATGGTGGTTAAAACATAATTCTACCATTATTGTGTATTATTACAACACATAATGTAATGTGTTGTCTTTGTTTTGTTTTTAACAATAAAACACACAGGAACACATGCAGACATCCGCCTGAAGTAAAGCCAGCGACATATTTACAAGCCATTCACTCGGTTAAGAGCTACAGAAATTTCAAGGCATACATCTCACAACATATGCAGTAAAGTGTGTGTGTTTTGAAATGTAAGCCTTGCATTTCTGTAGCTCCTAACAGAGTGAATGGCTTGTAATTAGTTAACTGGTTGTTTCATCACTTCTCAAACAATTTTCTCCCGTGGGAGACACTAAAGTAATCTTAACCATTATCACATTAACTCAATGACTATATGTTTCTGGCTTATTATTACTAAATCAAATTGTGGCTTCCCTAAAATGTGACATTATAACTACTTACTGCACATCAACTGCCATGGTGAAATGGCTCATGGACATTTCTGCCTTCCACTGGTTAAAAAAAATAAAATAAAAATATTCGTACATCATACACACGCAATAGACTGGCAATATGTAAAACCCACAAGTTCCCTAAACATCTGAAATGAACAGTAACATTGTTGCTCTGTGCAGCTTTGTACCATAACTCAGAATCCCTTTAGCACTTACATACTACAGAATAACTAATTTCCTTGTGCTCTAAAAAGGATTTTGACAGGTTAAAGAGAGAGAACGATGTTCTTGAAAGATGTAGATTTGGATCTAATGTTTCTAATATTCTGCCCCTTTCATAAGTGATTGGGGAGTGGGAATGGGACAAAACATTAGAAACACCTTTGAGTATTTAAGGATTTACTGCAAGGCTACTACATAGGAGGCATTACATTGCACAGGCTTACCTAATAAACTAATAACTCAGTGTGTGATGTGGCTCCAAACTGAGGCCTATGCCAATTCCAAAGTACTTCTAGGGACAAGCACGTGTCCCCAGAATGTAACTATTAATAGAAATACTTATCTCTTAACTCATATTGCAGGACTTGCATGTTTGTTGAATCAGTAGACTGCTCTTGCACATACTTTGTGCACACAGACCTGACGACTATGCAGACAGGAGGCTTTCAAACCAGGACAAGAGGAGTCCAAATATGGAAATGGTCAGATAAAAACAAGAGTTGCTTAACCTCCCAATCTTGGCCCCGAGCGGAACAGCGAGGGCTAAATATAAAACCTTGTGGTTTGTCGTGTCTCGCCTCTGCAGCAGTTCCCAGGTCCCTTACCATATTATTAAAGTATTGTTACTCTTCTCTCTGCCCAGGAACCTCAAGAAAAAGGAAGCAGCTGACTAAATACAGCAGTGTATCATTACATACAAAATAACTTTCGACGACAGGCTCAGTGTGCCAGTGGGTGTGAAATGGCACATGATATTTGTGCAAACACATTGTCTTCTTCCCCTGACACTTGTCACATCACACAATTGTCATTCCTTCAGAAATGGTTATCATAATACTCGCTTTTATGCTTTTAAGTGTCTCTGAAAAACCTGTAACTCAATAGGAGATAGGCCACAAACATTCAGCACACTTTCCCTATGTGTGCTCTGTAAACCTGGAGTTTGGTACCATGGCAGTATCCCCAGCAGGCCTCATTTAGAGTGCTGCTCAGCAGAGACTAGAGCCAGAGAGCCGTGGATCTTTGTGGATCTGCAGCCAAATCAGAGGCCTGATACTGCTCTCAGCAGTCTACGGGGACTTCTAAAGGAAGGAGGTGTCCTCTTCCGCCTTGTCAGTACTTATTAATCCCAAAGATCCTCACGCCGTGCAGCTGGGGCAGCTTGGGGATGAGTACAGTGAGCAGGGAAACGGTGTTGACCACAAAATGGAGCCGATCGTACTTGGTGTAAAAGCTGGTTAGTATATACCTGAATCAGGGATAAATAAGAGAAGGAGGAGTAATGATTATAAGGGTAGAAATGAGTAACTGTATTCCTGTCTGCATTTCTCTGAAGACATTTTGTAAGCAAGCCTGAGGAACACAACAAGGTATTGTGTAAAGAAAAAAAAAAAACTACAATTAAAAGATTAAAATTAAAGCTGTCAAAACATCACTTTAACAACCTACAATATGTAATTTTCTGTGCCAAGGGTCAAAACAATACCAAAAGACAGTTTGGGGATGTTGTTAAGTAGCGTGGGACAAGGGTGCTTTATTTAGTGTAATAACACTGAATAAAGAAGTTATATTAGCACACACACGTAGACACATTCACACCTTCACAAACGGATCATGAGCAATAACTCTAGTACTTTTAGTTTGTATATTTCTTCTATTTATGATTGCATTGTTGTACTACTTCTTTGTCTTTTTAGATTTAGAATTATGTTTACTGGGTGAACTGCTGTTAAGAATTCGTTGTTCATTTTTGTGCCATGACAATAAACCTTCTGAATGATTGAGATTTCTTTGGTGGACACAGGGCATCCGGTGGAGCTGGAGCCGAGACGCTTTCTCTGATGACATCAGATCCAGACATCCGATGACTTCATCCAGTTAAAATATATAGTTAAACACAACAAAGATCTTAAAAGTGTATTGGAACATGTAACTTAAGACTGGATAAAAATAAAATTTATGACACTTTCTGGCACATAACCGCAATCCTGACGCATGCACAAAGGGGAAATGTAGTAGACTCTGTAGTAATTTTTAGACATTTTTATGTGAAAATGTAACATATTATACCTCTAAGTATGCAGTAACCTTTTGCATATTTTTCCTCTGATGATCACAGTAAGAGGTTTCCTAACTCACACAATGCCAACACTTTAGTTTACGAGACAGTTTTAACACAGGACTGAAAAATCAGTTCATTGAACTACACACATCATGCTGCAATACAGTATGTATTCATAAAGCTCATTTTTAATTAAGAACAAATCAATTAACAGAGCCACAGACATCCAGAAATGCCTCCAAAGTCAGTTTCCAGCACGTATTGTATAAACCCCAACTGTGTTGGCTTCATGCTGGCAGAGGACAGATGTTCCTGGTGAGACACTGGAGTCAATAAGAAACACTGATCTGATATAAACAGCATTTTTAGATGTAACTGCACACACCACTGAGGGATTTCTGTAAGCTTAGAATGAGGAATTGCCTGTCCTGTTCTCTGCTGAACAAGTGAGGACATGAAATGAAGGCTCTCAGGAGACTTTTGAAGATATGTAGCTTTTATATCTGAAGCCTAAAAACTGACCACTACTGTAGTTTTCTCCTACTGGCACTGGTTGCAAAACAAAATGACAGAAAAAAGGCCTTTGGAACCAGTGTGGAAAAGTGTACACCTGCAAAAACTGATTTCATAACAGTGTTTAAGCTGAGCTGGCGAATCAACTCCAGGGAACCTGGGGAGCTACCTGTAAACTGGTTAATAAAGACAGTAAAGGGCATTACGGCAGCAAGGGGTACTGCTGCAAATACTTATCAAGCACCTTAACAAGATGTGAGCTAGGCTAACACAGGAGCAGCAGGGGCGCTAATCAATCAAAACCCAAACATAGAGGTACAAGAGGAGGAAAGAAATTCAAGTAAATTCACCAAAGGTACAACTTTGTACCACTTTGGTCTGAGCTAAAAGGTAAAACTGAACTGAATGTCGAGCATTAGGTTCAGAGGGGTCACTTACAGGACAATGGGCGTGATGGTGAGGAACTTGCGTGAAGCAGTGAACTGCACACCATAGTCCATTTGCTCCCAGTGCGTCAGCAGACGAGCCTTGCCCTGATCTGGGGTCTCGAAGGGCGTCCCTTTGACCGTGTGAAGTAGGAGGTACATGCACTGTGGACAACGGACAACAGACACATTGTAAGAGGCAAAAAAGAGAGCACTGTTGTAACATTAATAACAAAACATACTGTTGGATGACACAATTTTGTCTAGAATATTCTTGATTTACTGTATAGACCCCAAAATGAAGAGGAAGCCCAAAAGCAACAAGTGGATGTGTGCTTAGCATTTCCAGTGGAAGGATCACTTTATTAAATGCAGTAATTAATAGTATACTCTTCAGGACCAGACACACAGGAATACCTCCGCTTTTGAAATGCTGGTTCCCCATAGACTGGGTGAACCCCGCCCACAAGTCTGGAAACCGGCACGTTTAATTCTCCTGCTTCAGTTCACAATTTTGCGGGAACCAATCACAAACTGGCTTATCTGCCTGGCAAGCTATTGGGTTTAACACGATGACGATGGAGAAGCAACCAAGCAGCTTCTTGTTTACATTCAACATAGTGTCCACTGAACGCCACCAAATACATCCGTGGCAGCAACCTGTTGATGCCGCTGTCGCTTCTACGTCCGTTCGTCTGATTGGTTGAAGGACTATCCAACTGCGTCATTTGAACTAAGCCCGTTGGTCACGCCTCTTGCAGAGAAAATACAGAGCAGACTCCCCAAAACCAACGCTCAATCTCAAATCTATTGAGCTTTGGCTTGGTCTGGTGATAGCCAGACTAGGTTCCCCTGCTCCACTCACCAGATTGTGAATGAGGTTGGTGAGGGTCCAGACCACGGGTACGCTGGCGATGGGAATGCTGAGCAGGATGATGTGCAGGAGGCCGATGCCCAGGATGTAAGACAGCCACATCCCTCTGCTGTTCATCACTCGGGTGTTGGGGTTCACCTCGCTGTGCGCCGTGCCCACGTTCATGACGGCGGTCTTGCCACTTCAAAGCACGATGTAGAAATGGTGTTACTTTGAACCTCGGCTGGCGTGACGGTCTGTCTGCTATAAGATAAACAGAAAGTCTACGCCGGATTATTCCAGACATATTAAGACTTAGGGAAACTACCTGAACAGTGCCTGTGTCATTCATCATATCAGTTGCTTGCTCCTAACTCAAGTTGTACAGTTAAAATAAGTCACCTCTATGTAGGGCTGGGTAACAATATCCTTGACCAAGAGTCACAGTATATCACAGATAGTATTCACATGAGATTACATACACAGGTGAAGAATTACTTTCCTAATTACAAGTGACCCGTTTAAATTGTACACTGTATTTGCAGTTTGCGGTATACTGTATAACAGGAGACCACCTCTCTAAATAAATGTCCAACCTAAACCAGTTTTTGATCTCGTTTTACTCTATAGCACTTTTAACAATGAAAAGTGCTTTACAAATCAAATATATTACCTATTTTTCTATCTAAGTCCCTCTAAATATTGTATGGCATAAATGTATTTACAATAGTTCAATGAAAATGACAAAAAAACAGCATTCATCATGAATGCTCATATGTTTTTAGTTTTTGTACAATTTCTTTTAAAAAATGGTCAAAAAATAAATTAGTTATTGTATTTTTCATTTACATATATAAATATTGATAACACTAAACGCCAGTTAACTATGCTTAACATCAATTACATTACTTTCTATACTCCTATGTATATCATGATGTATTAATATAACTATTATTACTATAGCGATGTTGATTGTAAACCATATGGCTCCGTCCTACATATTATAGGTGCTATTAATCCAAAACCAACCTAAATAAAGAAATTAATACAATCGATGATTTTAACAGGCACCTTCCAGCCAATCAGAAACCAGTATTTTCTGTGGCCATGCCAAGATATATAAGGAATAAATTAAGATATGGGTCAGAAAAACTGCTGATGAAATCAGTCTCTGCCTGGTCAACAGCAACTGATTGTAAACAATGCGAGCGCTTGGTCATTCCAGCATGCTGTCTTGCAAGTTGTCTAAAACGTAGCAATTATCCGTAACGTGGCTACAAAGATCTACACGTGCACTGCTGGAGTTACTATAGGTTTATTATAACTGAGTAAATAAATCATCACACTCACGGCAGAGAAAAATGGCTTCAACTCCGAGCTGTATTAGTCCGTTATCACAGTTTCTGTCTTATCGATGCCTTTAGTTATGTAACGGGTACTATCACCGGCAGACTGGCGAGATTCCGGTGTTTCCATCATTCATCCGGTAACATCTCTCGGCTCCAGACGTGCTGCTAGGCGCTGCCGGTCGGCTCGTGTCGGCGCACAATCAATCGACACATCCACTTTTCCTTCGTCTTCAGACAACAGCTGGTGACAACGCAGCACACTTCACGATGTAACGTCACCGCTATTCGTTTTCACGGCCCCGTTTTTTTTTGGGTGAGTATTTTTTTACTCAACGCATTCTGCTCTAATTGGCTGCTGTGTGTCATGAGGCCACGTCTGACCTATTGGAGTTTTTAAAGAATGTGGGTCACGCCCCCTCATACGTCACAGTGGAGGAGGGATCCCAGGAAACGGGCATGATTGACAGGGCATGATTGAGTTCGGAAGATGTGTAAAAAACAAAAAACCCTATTGACTAATTGTCATACATTTTGAAAATGATAAATATAACACTTACTGTTAAACTCATTGATTATATATGGTCTTTTTATGTGTAAGCATATGTTGTGTATTTTGGGGTGATTTCACTTTCTATGTACGTACATTCCTGTTTTTCTTCAGAATATATACTTTTGTCAAACATCAAAGTATTTGATGTTGTTCAGTCACAAGAATGTGATACAAGTAGATTAGTAGTTACATTTCTATTAAAGGATACATTCATAAGGTTTACATTCATCAACCTTTTTGTCCACCAGCCAAATGGCTAGGGAATGTTAAAGTTTTATCAGCTACTCAATAGATAACCAATGTTTTTTTGGCTGTGGTAAGTGAGGCACATCTACCAGCCCCATGCATATTTTACCAGCATATGGCTAGAAGATGGTGCTAATTTTGAACCCTGTAAGAATTTTTTTAGATTCTAAAGAGTCATGTTGTATTATAAGTATACTGATTATTTAAATGAGGTCTGGCCCTTAAATTAATAAATTTAAAAACATATTCAGCTGTTGGCTGAGTGCGTTTAGCCTACAGGATTTCGTATAGGTCAGCTTTGAGCCGTGTTGCCAATGCCCGCGTTTTACTTATGTTTTTATATTTTTTATTTGCTCTCATATTGTTTACCACTGCCAGGGTAGCAACTGAAATAATAGGCTGAAGCAATGACAGTTTATGGAAAGGACAAGTGAAATTACGGCCAATTGTGCCTGACTGATGAGGAAAAGATATTGATAATCTATTTATGCATAACAGCATCAGCTTTTTTGCCAGCTTTCCTTCCTGTGTTAGGAAGCAGTGACTGTATTGCGTTTTGCCTTTAAAACCGTGTCTGTGTTCTTCATATTTATGTAGAACTACATTGTGCGCTTCTTATATAAAATATGAGGCTCTGGTAGATGTTTGCGATTGGCGCCGCTGGATTGGGAAACCCTGGGTTGATTGAACTAGGTAATAACCAGTGGTGTGACACAGCTTATGCAGGACCGTGGTTGTTAGGTTAGGTTAGGTGAAGCCTGGTAACTGAAAGAAATCCAGTGATTCGTAGTACAGGCCTCTGTAAACCCAGCACGCTACAGCTGTAACATTAGTACAGCCCCAAAAGCAGCAACAAACAAACAGGATCAACCAAGATTTTGTCTACCTGACCTAAAAGAATCGGCATGTTTCTAACAGTTCAATTGCCAGAGACATACAGTGAGGAAAATAAGTATTTGAACACCCTGCTATTTTGCAAGTTCTCCCACTTAGAAATCATGGAGGGGTCTGAAATTGTCCAGAAAAATCCAGAAATCACAATGTATAATTTTTTAACTATTTATTTGTATGATACAGCTGCAAATAAGTATTTGAACACCTGTCTATCAGCTAGAATTCTGACCCTCAAAGACCTGTTAGTCTGCCTTCAACATGTCCACCTCCACTCCATTTATTATCCTAAATTAGATGCACCTGTTTGAGGTCGTTAGCTGCATAAAGACACCTGTCCACCCCATACAATCAGTAAGAATCCAACTACTAACATGGCCAAGACCAAAGAGCTGTCCAAAGACACTAGAGACAAAATTGTACACTTCCACAAGGCTGGAAAGGGCTACGGGGACATGTCCAAGCAGCTTGGTGAAAAAAGGTCCACTGTTGGAGCAATCATTAGAAAATGGAAGAAGCTAAACATGACTGTCAATTTCCCTCGGACTGGGGCTCCATGCAAGATCTCACCTCGTGGGGTCTCAATGATCCTAAGAAAGGTGAGAAATCAGCCCAGAACTACACGGGAGGAGCTGGTCAATGACCTGAAAAGAGCTGGGACCACCGTTTCCAAGGTTACTGTTGGTAATACACTAAGACATCATGGTTTGAAATCATGCATGGCACGGAAGGTTCCCCTGCTTAAACCAGCACATGTCAAGCCCCGTCTTAAGTTTGCCAATGACCATTTGGATGATCCAGAGGAGTCATGGGAGAAAGTCATGTGGTCAGATGAGACCAAAATAGAACTTTTTGGTCATAATTCCACTAACTGTGTTTGGAGGAAGAAGAATGATGAGTACCATCCCAAGAACACCATTCCTACTGTGAAGCATGGGGGTGGTAGCATCATGCTTTGGGGGGTCTGCACATGAGACAGGGCGACTGCACTGTATTAAGGAGAGGATGACCGGGGCCATGTATTACAGACAACTCATCAAGAAATAAAGAAATAAATGCGAAGGGAAGCATACACACTAAGGTTATTTTATGATATGAACCACTGTCTTTCCGCTAAACTTGGAAAAAAAATAGAAGCTAAAGAAAACCAATCATATTTGGTCTACTAAAACTAGACTAAAAGACTTAAAACCAGACTAAGATTAAAACTCTTATGATATTTAGTTGACTAAAACTAGACAGACTAAAAGATTTCAGATGACTAAAATATGACTAAAACTAAATGGTGTGTTATTCAAAAGACTAAGACTTAATCAGAATTTGCTGTCAAACTTAACACTGGCGGAGAGGACGGCAATGTAGTGATATTTTTAGCAGTTCCTATTGTTATTCTAGGCCAAGGAAGTGTGTCTGTCTGGCGGGTGGAGAGGACGGCGAGGTTGTTGTTTTTAGCGGTTCCTACTGTAATTCTAAGCCGAAAGCGTGTCTTTCAGTTAGGTACAGAGTTAAACATGAGCACTGGCTTTATGTCAATACAGCTTGCATCTAACATTAGCAACTCTGCTGTGCTGTGGAGTAATGTCTGGCTATGTGAGACAAGCGTCTAGCAACAATGTTGGATGCTGCGGTCTCAACCTGGCAACCAACGTGAGTCTGGGTAGGAGGGGGCGGGGGAGACGACTCTCCAGTATTTTGAATTTGTACTGCAGTAACTATTTTAAAACACTAGATGCCAATATTACATATTGCACCTTTAAAATGTCTTAAGTTTGCTTAAGTATTGTGTTCTAGGTTTTTAAACGGGTCTTAATTTTCCTATGTCCATGCAACGCTACCTTTTTTTTTTTTTTTTGTTTTTTTTATTCCGTGGTGTTGTAGTTCTTTCGATAGTCCAAAAATAATTTGCTGTCACGACTACAAATGAGACCAACATGTAACCTATATTGCAGCCAATCAGCTATCATGGTATTGGCGCGAGTCTCTTTTGGATTCTATGTATATTCCTTAACGTCTACAATATTTTTGTTACATTTAAGCCACTGACAAATGAATCGTCACAAAGCTTATTTTGCCTTTCAGCTCTACAAAACTCTCTGTATTTCTCAGTCAGGCTATTTTTACAAAATAGTGTCATCTAGTGACTTTCGTGTGCAGCAGCAGAGTGATGCATTTTAGAGGTTTACGTTTTTACTTTTGGAGACAGATGACAAAATCAAACTATGGTAAAAAAAAACATGTTTTTTTTTAATATTATAATTTACATTATTGAAGTTTGTTCATCTCAATTCTATTTCAGATTATTTGTATTATTATTCATTTATTTAAATGTATATTCTTGTTTCTCTGTACCATTATGCTGAATGCAAGGTTTGTATATTTGAATGTTTTTTCAAAGATGATTGAAAAGACAACAGGCATGATTGTTACTTGGGATTTGAGAACAGAAAATCTAAAATATGAAACTAATTTGTGACATTTAATAACCTTAAAAAAAAATCTTCTCTTTCTTCTGCTTGTTTTTTGCAACATAAACAACTTAAATTAATGTACTAAAAAAAGTACTAGAGGAAAAGTCATTTCATCCTGAGGGAGACAAACGTCTGTACCAAATGTCATGGCAATCCATCAAATAATTGTTGAAATATTTCAGTCTGGGCCAAAGTTGTTTCTCGAACAACCCGCTGCTCAACAGAACGGCAGAACTACATGGCCAGAGTTATTTCTGTTTAATTTAAACAGCTAGTCGCTCTGACGCCTTTCTGCTTAGCTCAAATACAAAAGGAGGCACTTGACTACTAACGTACCTAAGGTGAGAGGAGACCTTGCTAGCGGCAACGAAGAATGACATGCCAGAAACTCTGGGCCCCAAATCAAAGATCAACAGTGTCATGTTCTAGATCCTAAGATAAGCCCTAATACTAATTTAGGCCCACAGTAGCCTGAGGCCAAATGGGTCAACTGTGTTCTATACTTGCATGTGATGTTACGTGACACCCACTGTTTCTAAGGGTACCCTTGTGATGAGTGGCATCAAACAGGTTGGGCCGGCCGACAGTGGTCTCTCTCTTACACTCATCGCCGTGGGTGCTATGGCTGTGTTAGCTATGTAAACCTAGAGTTCTGTTCAAATGTGAACCATGGATGACAGTGCTGTGAGATCATTGCTGGCATTGGAACAATGGCCAAATATATGACATTGATAAAACAGACCCCAGGAGAGGGGGGGCAAATTATGACGCCTTCAGATGTCAGATCAACGAGTCGTCATCTGTGACTTTGAGGGACACATTGTCAGGAAGATGGTCAACTTTTCCGCGCTTATAAAGTAATGAAATAAAATGGGGATATTGTGTGTAGTGTATCACATCTGCAAACAAAATGGTAGGTTGTCCTAAGCTATAAATTAGCTGTATTCCAAGCTACATTATACATTTATATGGTATCTTTAGTTCACAGGGTGTTACTTTTATGTTTTGTTGTACAGCACCCATCTGAAAAAAAAAGATTTACACACGCACCAAGCCAAGCACAAGTGGGTATCTGATCTTTGCTGTGAGAACACTTTGGCATCCACTGCTTAGGATAAAACAAAGCTTCAGAGTCCTACAGTCGTATCCATTTTCTCACAACATATTTAGTAGATGACGTTTAGATATTTTCCTCTGTAGACTACATATCTCTGTACTTTGGCTAATGTCCGTAGGTCATCTGGCTAAGCCTTTCAGACGTAATGTGATTCTGTGAACAGGACTCATGCAGTAATAAAAGTATTTAATAAGATGCATTTCATGTTATATTTTGTTCTGGCATCAATTGCTGTGAAAAACATTCTTTGCTATATGACATATCAAGAATGTACACTAAGCATATCTAACTATTCATAAATGTAATTATCACCTACGTCTTTACAACCATAATACAATACTTAACATGCATATATGCTGTAGGAGCACCAGGACCGCGATATGAAGCCAGGACCTTTATGCTCTGCACTTCTTAAGTAATTCTCATTTAACTGCTCCAAAACATTTCATAACTTATTATAATGTAAATGTTTCTTGTTGTAACATTAGTTTTACTTGTTGAATACTCCTTAAAAGAGCCAGCATTATAAGTCTTCCCTTCGTTGATTACTAGAGACTGAAGCTTGTATAGTCTTTATATCATTTTAGCACTTAAAGATTGGTGGAGAGAAATCATACACTTTACTCTCAAGCAAATGCAGCTTGCATTAGTCATGAAAACAGCCATCTTTAAAATGTATATTTGGAATACATTTTGATCTGTTGCTGCAGAGAAAGTGATATTGCAATGGTCTTGGCTTAGGAATGGTTTAAGATCTCTTGGTGTACCACAGAATGCAGCAATGTTGTCATTTAATCCCAACCATTAGGCAAACCTATCAAGGAAAAAGCTGTCTGCTTATTCAACAACTTTGCCGGATTTTACTGTATATGGTTCACTGTTTTAGAAGAAGCTACACATTCTGCTCCTGTTTTTAGAGCAATATAAGCTTTGAAATACAAAGATTGTTTTGCATTTTGTGTCACTTTTAATTGAACACCTTCAGTTTAATGACACAATAAATATTCAATTCTTAAGGCATCGCTTTATTTTATGATACATTATGATGGGTGTTTGTTGCGATTGTTGACATTTTATAGACTTTTAATAAAAAATAAAATAAAAAATGAATTGTTAGTTCCAGCTCTAGTTGTCATGCCACATTACGTGCTCATTGCTTACAAAACATTTCATACATGTATTTGACAATCAAGCGCTTCTGATGTGTGTGACCAGCAGATGTCACCATCAACACACTTTTAACTGGTTGGTGTCATCCTGGAGTCTGTACTGTGAAACACCTCCAGTTGTGTAACTAACACAAGCACAGTGGTGCAGTCAAGATTAAAAAGGTATTAAAAACTCATTTTATAAAAGCTGTGTACTGTAACATCAATTTTTATGAGGCAACAGTTTTTTTTTCATTTATATACACACACAGAATAATGTTAATTCAGCATCCTTCATTTACCAAAAACAATTAAGTGGTATGGTTGTAGTCTGACTGTTGCTTAATGCTTTTGTATGCTAAATTAATATGCCCTGATGTATGTACAGGGCACAGTTATGATTGGGTACACCTGGCTCAAAGCAATGTATTCCAACATTTATTCGCTACTTACTACCTCCTTGAAAGTTAAACTGTGCAGTTTTTGTTGAATCTGTTTTGATTTAAATTTATGGTCATTTTGGAGGCTGTAGTTTGTGGTCGTGTTGCTATTTACGGAAAAGTATTTCAAGAGTCAAAGCAATTTATGACAATGAGGGCTGTACATCCTTTACATTAAGAAGATGAGACAAAGGCACTCAAAATATACAGTATAATCTATATTCAGCATTCATTGGGCGTCTTCTCATTTCACTTATAAAATTAGCTGATGATTTATTTTAACCAGTATTTTGTGTTTCCAGCACTTTCCACTCTTCCTGCCAACATGAATATGCTCGGTGAACTCAGTGTACAGATGGACTAACATGTAGTGAAGCCAAAAGAGGGGGATTTGTTCAAGTTATACAAACGTGCTAAGTACCGTTAAACAAAACATTTAAAAAAATTGCCAACCCCTTTTGTACATCTAAAAAGGTAAGGTATCTGAACATTGTAAAATGTTTAGGGATTCCCATAATTGCTGTAGAGAATGTTACTTGAAAATATAAAAATATACGCATGCTCATTATTACAAATGTGTTCTTACGGTCAGTGGCAGCTCGTATGGCCTGTAGATGAGCTGGATGTGACAGGAATGGCACTGCTGGGGCAGTGTTCTCCAATAAGAGAGGTGGACTTGTGACCCGGGCAGGCTTGGATGATAGCCTCGCTGGAAAAGGCTGACGCAGGGAGTCCATTATTGCCCCTGGAGGAAGCTGAGGATTAGAACACCAAAGAATTTCAATAAAAGAAGTGTCTGTTTGGGGGTCGGGGAGGGGCAGAAGGATGGTGGTGGTGGCGGGGGTCCCCTCATTGTCCCAACAGTGATTGAGAGCAAGAAGAGGGGAGTGAGACGGCATTGTGTTTGCAGCTCCTCTGAAGAAGGTGGATATTAGGGGGGATGGCTAAGGAGGGGTGAGGAATGGGGAGGCTGTTGACTCTTCATCTTGTGTGAACAAAGTCTCTGGCACATAGCCCTCTTCTGTCCCTCTGTCCTGGACTCCCTTGTTTACGAGTGCCATGAATTCTGTCCCTCTCGGCGGGGACCCCCACCAACTCCAACCTACACCGCCGCACATTGTGGAGCTTAAGTGCCCTTTAATTAGGCCGCCTCAGTGTCCGGCTGAAGACCGCTGAGGGTGAGTGGCTCATAGAGCTTCCCTCATACTGCAGAGGGATGAAGTGTTTGCTGCTCTAATGAAAAAGGTTTATTTGGGGGGGGAAGAACTCTTGTCGTCTTTGTCCCCTGTCTTAAAAAGTCCTGACAAAGGCATCAATATTACCCCTAACACTCTCCCATTTCCAGGACACATTAGCAAGGACTTGGAGGTGAGGCAGCAGCCTCTCAGCCACCAAGAGGCTGATGACTTCCCAAAGTTCTTCACACATATGACAGTAAACACGATGCACTGTACAGAGAGAGCACACTGCCTACTTTATCATCATCATCATCTGGTATTCATTTATTTTATAGACAATTACTTTTTAGATGGAGGCAAAAGAAAATCTGGTTCAGGGTGATTAAATTCAAATGGGAGATTTCCATTTTTTAACATTATGTAGAGGAGCGTGAATTCATAGAAAAATATGTAAAGGAGCGTCAATTCACATAAATTCACCAATCCACATAGACAGCTAAACACATGCCCAGCTTTGTCATTGTGATGGAGCACATTTCATTATCATAACCAAAAAAAAAGCACAGGGTCCAGAGTATAAAAGGGGGTAGGTGGGCAAGAGGCATTGGGAATTAGCTGAACTGCTCTGGCAAAATGAGTAATTTCTGGATGCGCCATTGTGTGAAGAGCTTACAGGGTGAGGGCTCTGAAAAGAAGAGGCAATGGAAGGATATAAACATGGGAGCAAGTGAAATAAAGTGAAAGATGGAAGGAATGAGACACTGAGAAGAATGAAAAGAAGTTTGTGAAGGGAGCAGGGCGGGATTGGGCGTGTTCAGAAACTTTTTTGCTACAGCCCAGTGTGTAGATACCCTCCTAATCCTGGTTTTATTGGCTGCCTGTGTCCAGCCATGCTGGTTGGATTGAGTAGGGAGGGTAGAGAGGTGGGGGGGCCGAACACATGTCCTTCTTTGTGGTAATACGCTGATTAGGCCTGAGAAAGAGCCGGACCTGGTTACGGGCTTTCTCAGGTCACCGTAGAAACCGGCCCGGTAGGGGACCGCTGTGTGCGCCTCCCCCTCCTGTGCACCTACTGATGCAGACACACAGATCGAGGCCTTCCTTTGCAGGTCTGTACAAAACACCACAAGTGTTGTTGAGTCACAGCTCATTTTGACATCCGTCGCCAATGTTCTTGACCTTAATCGCTGTTGCCTTTCCAGACAGTTTGCGTTGCACTTGTGGCCTCAACCTGGGAAACGTGGTTTCAATGTTGTTCAGATGCAGACCGCAGACTGATTCCTTTGCCTGCACCCATAAATCAGACAACTGTCACATCCCCCCTCATTCATCCATCCCTGGCCCTACAGAGCAACTGTCATCCAAATCCCAGAGCTGAGCTACGCACATTTCTGATGATGCCGTAACACATGACAATGTTCATGATGAAAAACAGACCTGCCTCATTGTCAGCACCACTCTGACATACCGCATCTTGACTTGAGGCATTGAAAAGTCATCTTTATACGTACAATGTAGAAGACTCCCCACCACGACTGGCAGGAGAGCAGGCTTCATACAAGTTTCACAAAAGATATCTATCAATTACTGTCACATTTAGCAGCTCCCCCCCTTCTCAACAGGGCGGTAGGTCGAGTGCTGCTCAGTCACTGCCTGTTTCCCTATCTTCTTTGTTATGAAGAATAAAACACAGAGCGGCGGGTAAAAGGGGAGCACTCCACTACTGACCTCCAGACTGTGGTCACTGGGCTCTCTCCCTGCGGTGGGCACTCAGCCTCCTCTCTGCAGAGTGCACGCTCCCAGCCCCTGCTGAGCGACCTTCCAGCCCCCTCAGTCCACAGAGCTCACTCACGCCCTGGAGGTCCTCTGTCGAAGGACCACAGCCCCCGGGCAACAAGGCAGAGGGAAAGAAAACGTAGATATTTTATATTTTAAGTATTCAACACAGCTGGCACAATTAAAATCACTAAAGCATTTGTGTTAAAAGTGACATGTCTAAGACTAACTTTGTATTTAACAACAGTGAACGGGTGACATTCGACTCACCTGACTTTTAGCGGCATTGTGAACTTTAATCTACGTCTTTCACAAATGCAGGTATCAGATGTCTGTAATGGTGTATGGATGACATTTCATCTTCAAAGTCATTTTTGTTGTTTCAATAATAGATTAGGACAAAATCAATTAAACATCTCTTACTATAGTTTTGAAGTTATAACGACATTCCTTACTTTAAAACTTTAACACTTTACAAAGGCTCCAAACAACCAAACTGTTGTGAATTATTTCAGGCAATCGGGTCTCATTACTTGTGAATGTATTTCCAGTACGTGTTAACTTACATTTTTAAAAGTGTATGCTCAAAAAAAATTTCAAGTCTAGTTCACTTGTTCACGGAGGTTTCATGTAAAAAAACTTATGTTTTAATTGTTATTTGATCATGTCATAAAAGAGTGAATTGTCCT
Source organism: Etheostoma perlongum (assembly GCA_026937815.1). Lineage (NCBI taxonomy): Eukaryota > Metazoa > Chordata > Actinopteri > Perciformes > Percidae > Etheostoma > Etheostoma perlongum. The sequence goes on along the minus strand of CM049391.1, from coordinate 4,529,381 downwards.
AAAATTCAACTACAATCTTAACACAGACGCATATAATAACATGTTGCCACTTACAGGATCAGCCTCTAAAAAACTAATCAAAAAATACAGCAGAAACCTGGTGGGAAGAAGAAACTTCAGAGCCTCACTTTTCATAAAAAAAAGTTATGTTTTGTAAAGTATGAACTTTATTCTGATGAAACCCTTCATTACTGGTTTCAAAATGTCTTCTGCAATGGTTGATGGTCATTCTTTTCAGGACTGATTATCCTTTGAGACAAAACCCTTAACAAGATTGTTATCACTACAACCGGTTTTGTTTGATCTCTGCCAGGTATCTTGTTTGTATTCGTCCTGATCAGTTTCCTTGTGTGTGAATGAAATGCTTGGTTACTTCAGGCTAAGGCCATCACAAGTGTCCCACCCTCCTCCTTCACTCTCTCTATCTGTCTCCCTCTCCTCGACCTCCTCCCCCTGTCCCAGGGCTACTCGCCCCATAGCCCATCAGAATGACAATAGTATTGATGTAAAATGTGTCGCCTTTGGGCCGCTGAAGCATATAACCCCTGCATGCCTGGCCCAGCCACCACCACCGTTTATGGCTTTATTGTGTCCCCTTTTATGTCCTCCCCTGTTGGGGTGGGCGGACAACAATTTAGAAAATTCACTGTATATGTCCCCGTGAGTGGGACAAAGATTATGCGTGTGTTGATGTGTGTGTCCGTTTGTGTGTGCCCGTGTGCGTGCACAGTATATATCCGGATCAATTAGTCAGGGCACAACCCCTTAAAATCAATGTGTCAACATGTACCTCAGCTGGTGTAAACCCTGTGCTGCAGTCTTCTGCAGATAAGCTGGCCTATATCCCTTCACCTACCTCCAACCACTTTGGGGAATTTTGATCACATATGAAACAAGTTGAGTAACAACTCTACCTTTTTTCATGTGTCCCTCCCCATAGCTCCCTCTCTAATTTCCCTCCCACCCTCTTTCCTTTCTTTTCCACATTACCAGGGGGTGGCGTGTGATTGACAGATGGGAACGAATCATAATTTTTTTTTCGTAACCTAAGGCCATCTTCTGTGATTGGCTTGCCAGCTGACATCTCCAAACCTCTTTCCCCCCGCCTCTTCCCCCCCCCTTTAATATTGGGCCTGTGGATGAGGCATCCTGAGGGAGAAAAAAGTAGAGAGAGAAAAAGATATCTACCTTAGGGAAGAACCTCAGAGAGAGGGAGGGAAGGAGAGGACGGGTAGGAGTGTGTGTGCATGTGTGTAAGAGACACTTATTCTCTTAACTACTAGGAGACAGACACACTTTCCTGGCCCGACTCAAAGAAGGGGGAAAACAGAAGGAAGATTTTTTTTTTTTCAATATCACTTTAATCGTCCCATCATTCAACAATCAAGCTGCCCTGAAGCTTCTCCTCCTGGAAACTCTTCTTCACTGCCTGCTGGAAGTTATATGTATTGATCCATTTACCCTCTCACACACTACAAGGCTTACCTCATGGATTTGTATCTGATTGGATATTTGATGTGTGTGTGGTTGTCCAGCTCACGGGTGCTTGGAGGCTATCCCATCTGGTGGTGAGTACAAATCCACAGTTTCAGCATCAGACCCTATAGCTGCATAAAGAGAGAGAGTCTTTTTGGTCAAATGATCATTTCTGAGAGGGCAGAATGTGCACTTTCAGTTGACTGCGTGGAAAAATGTTCTCCGGCCCAGTCCAAAGAATCTTAACCTCAAATACTAGTGTAACGGAAAAGGCTTGCCGTTCTTTTCCCCTCTACACTCAGGTCCATTTATCATATTGGAGCATGTTGTGATGCAAAGAGCATGAATTTTTCGTTTGGGAACCATGGAATATTTAAAAGTGTAAACTTCATTTTTTAATTTAAAATAGAAAAACACATTAGCAAGAGGTTGCCTTGTTAAAATTAATTATCAGTCTTACGAGGCATTTCCACACAACAGTTTAAGTCAGTAAGATCATTATTATAGAAATTGTGGACATAGCTTAAGGTCGATGACAACACTGATGGTGGTTGTGACAACTCAACAAAGCCTTAAAAAGGCTCCTGTTTCTAAACCATAATCAATTTCGTTCTTGAAATACAGCCATGTAATTTTAGGAGTGCCTCAGGGAGTTCAACAATCACGACTTATACAATCTGTCATTTTGTTTTGTTTGCTATTGTGCGTCACTGTTCTACATATAGGCCGCCAAATACGGCATGAATTGTATCTAAATTGTTTTTTTGTACATGTATGACATGCGTTGCACACACAATCTTTGTGAATGACAAACCTGTACACAAGTTTCTAAAAATATTACAAATGTGCTGCCTGCCATGCGGTATCAGCTGTAACTCAATTAATCCTTTTTTTGAAAAACAGTTAAGCTTATCATTTTGCTTTTCAATTGTACCACAATTCACCCCCTCCACTACGGATTTGTCAAGAGACAATATGTTAAGGTGCCGCAGGGCTTTATTCTTTGTTAAATTATCCCAGATTGCTTTTGGCACCAGTAACTGAAATTTAGAGGTTTATCTCGTTACAAATTCAGCTACATGCAGCTGACCTCATAGCTCCGGGTCTTCTTTTGTAACATAAAGCTTCTATCTTGGAGATATTTGCGTAGGCGTATGACAAAGCTCTTTTGGCTCACAACACAATACTTGTCAGAGCTACTGCACTTTTAGTAGCCCAACTAGCATGTGGTCCCACCGTAGTGCGTCCAAACCACGAGCATCTTCTGGTTTCATTTACAGAGCAGGCAGCTGCCAAGCACACAGGCCACAGGGCTGAAGTGTTAATGGCAAAGAGGACTTTACACCCACTCCTGGCTTCAGCAAGAACCACCCGACAACAGTGACAAAGAGCCTGGGAGTCTCTCTCTGTGTAATACCTGCAGCTGTTCTGTTCAAGGAGCTTACATGACACTGGTATAATGTTTGAAGCTCAACAAAGCGCACCACCTTCACACTTCAAATTTTGAAGTGCAGGCTGTAGAAGGAGTTACTGGGAGGGCAGAAAGATGAAAAGCAAAGCCGTAGCTTCAGGTGACTGGGCAGGTACTGAGGAATGGGTGTCACACAGCGCTGTCAGTGCCATCACCGCCGCCCCCCCGCGCGTGGTGTCGGACATGTCCGAAAGGAGACAAAATGAGGTGGTGTGTCAAACAAAAGGGTGCCGAGTTTCAGCAAGGGCCCAGGCAGGCTCCTCTCAGCTTCTGTCTCTGGGGCAATGACTTGGCCATAAATTCTCCAACCAAAGTGGGACGGACTGGAGGGAAGAGCAGTTTTTGACTGCTTTATGCCTGGCAGCCTTGCTTTTACAAGATGGGGTGTTGAAAACAAAACAGAGCATAAATAACTCTAGTGATATGCACATATGCATGAACGAAGATGAGGTGTAGTAGAAAGACATAGCAGACTAACGAGGTGGGTTTGGAAAAAAGGCGAGACGGAGCAGTAAATTGCCTTTTTTGAAATGCAAGAATGTTACAGCAGTGAATGAAACAGCAGTGTTGTCCAACATGAGCGAAATCAAACAGTTAAAAGCTATGCTTTACTCTACATAATCCACAGGTCCAGCAGCGTCTCTGTCCAATTATCTGACAACGCCATCCTTTCTGTGGTTTAAAAATGAAAAGAATATCTGTTCTTAGACTTATTGCTGTGTTTTGGTTTCACCTTTTAACCTACGTTTAATAATCAAAGAATATCAACATGTAAGATATGAAGCTGAGGACCATGACATAATATTCTGTCCTGATAAAATGCCAAGGTTGTTAATAAGCGTTACGGCTGGTATTGTATTAAGCTTGTGTGGCTTGACTCATCATCGTATCTCTAGAACAGATTAAGCGACTGTGTTTTTTTGTTCCTTGCATAAACAGTGGCGGTTGTAAGTGAATGATGACAGTCACTTTCAGCAAGGAATTAGCTCAGCTGAATTTATCCCCGATACCAGCCATCAAGCATTAGCAGAGATTATAGTGTGATAGTGTTTATCTCTGTCATATCACACCGCACAGCCACGAGATGTTTTAATCCAATAACTGTTATTCTCCCAATCCACTGTTATCATCACAACCCCTCTGTAAGAGAAAGCAAAGATATTGTACACATGACGTACATTTGATTTTTTTTGGCAATTTCAAGTACGGCCATTTCATGTTTCCCCTCAAATGTCATTGATCAAGACTCCTTAAATTTACATTGTGGTGACTATGACAAACAGAGAACAACAGGAAGGGATAGAGGGAAACTGAATGTTATTTGCTGTACGGCAATCTTTTTTTTTTTTTTTTTTTTTTTTTTTAATTGTCAGCATAAACTTTGTCGGTGCTAAAACCATCATTACCTTTAATGAGCAATCAATGCAGTCCTGATCAACCAATTTTTCTTTGAATCAGTGCAGGTGACAGAGATTTGTTTAACTTCCACTAACAGGTGAAACATTACTGGGCAGTCTGGCAATCTGACGGGGAAACATAAGCAATGAAAAGCAGTCATAACTGCCTAATATTCAGTTGCTGGTACAAATGCAGAAATAGGTTATAAGTAACTCTTTATAATCAGAACAAACTACAAAGAAATACCATTTGGTAACAGTATAGAACAACAATTTAAAAAGGCATTATCCATAAACATTATTCTGTAATTGTGCCTTTTTAAGGCTTTCAGTGATTCAAATTAAACATCCTTTAATTAAAACTTGGAGCATGTATAAGCTTAAATACGGCTTCCTGTCTAAAATTGTGTTTGCTGTTTGAAGGACTACTTGTGGAAGTTTTGGGAACCACTGAGGCCTCAATAATGTTAGTGGCATACCTCTCAAAAGATCTCACACATCGCTATCTACCACACTGCCCAGTCTATACACAGACCTTTCCAGTTCAACCTGAGCGGCTTAAATGGGGCTCTAGGGTCCATCGCTGGGTCTCAGGAATGTCATTATCTGACTGCCCCCCACCTCCAATCTTCAATCTAATCTTCAACCCCAAAACCCCTACCATTGGCAAAGGGATCACTTAAATGATGCTTACTGCGGGAAAATCCTCCGTCTGTCGTCTTGTGTGAAAAGATCAAGGATGTTCGGGTATTATTCTCAGCAGTGCGGTTAAAAGTAGAGAAAAGAGCAGGGAAGTCCAGAAGAATGTCATTCATAAGAAACTTTAGGGTTCCATTATGAATGGCTGATGGCCGCCATTGGACCAGGGTCAAAGGTAGTTTTGGGATAAAGCCCAACAGAAATGTCTCCACAGAAGGTGACATCCACAGGATACAGGGGATGTAGAAGGAGTACATTCCTACAAAGACATGTATGATTATGTAATACGTGGCGCTGGGCGGTATAATGGTTTATACCGGCATTAATTTCCATGTGATACGAAATTTTCATATACGGTTATACCGGTGTATTGCCGCAGAGAGCGCTACGGCGGAACTAATGCGCGAGCGCATCGCTAACGGGAGCCCTGTTAACCGCGTACCCTTCTCACTCATGGTAGTAGATTTATAACAATTAATAACCCACAACTAACTCTCTTTAACAGGATAAAACACCATAGCACACAACAATTTGTAACTTAAACAATTTCTAACACTAATAATTTTACATTTGCACTGATGAACGGCATGCTGGGTAACATTATAGCTGCTAGCATAGCTAGCATAACAGTCTGTTAAGCTGGGAGAGGCTCGGTCGCTATTGCACAAGAACAGAAAAAGTTAGACGATGAAGAAAGACCGGAGATACACCAGAACAGCGTATGCTCAAACGAGGAGCCGTCCGCTGTCCCGAAGTTTTTTTTATTAAAGTATATTTTACTACTCTGCAGTATGTTTAATAAAAATGGTTTAGATTCTGTAACTATTTCATGCATTCTTCTCTATAACACATTATTGTATAATGTTGTGGAGCCAAGCAAACCCTTTAGTAATCAAAGCTTTTAGTAAACATGACCTAAAATGTTTTTTTGTAATATTTTATGTACTCTGACAGTAGAAAAAGCCATTATAAACTTATATAAAAAGCCCAGTAAAGTAAAAGAAAGAAAATACCGTAATATACAGTGAAACCGACAGAATCTTAAAAATACCGCAATACAATTTTTTGGTCATACCGTGCAGCACTAGTAAAATAACTATAGCCCTAAGCAGGTGTAACACTATTTGAATTTGTTTAAACTTCTTGTGACTCAGGTTCATGTTGCAGTACTTTTTATATCTTAAATAACATTGCCTATCACAATGACCAAGAATGCATCTAACTGTACTTGTAGTGTCAGTGAGAGTTACCTTAGCGTGCTGAACCAACACAAAACAAACTTACGAGGTAGTCGTCACTGAACAAGCATGTGGGATGACATTATACAGTCAGACTCGAGGTAGGCGAGAGGTTCAAAGGAGAGTGGTATTTCAAAGCAGTGAAGGGGAGTTCTAATCTTCCTACACAATCAAAGGACATGCAATGTGCTCTTGTAGGAAATGACAAAGTCCCCCAGTGCGCAGCTATTAGCTGCACTAAAACACAGGCCAGGGCAGTTCCTCAAAGAAAAAAAGGCAACGGCCAGAGGCAAAGAGATCATTAGGGGACACGTGTGGAAGCACACGCACAATATTTAAAGTCTTCATTACCTGGCTGATCCCACCTGTATGGCTTGTTACAGAGGTTAATTATTAGCAGAAAGCAATTTCTCTGACACACAGGGTCAGCGACAGAGACGAGTTGCTCACACCTGTATATTCAAAGCCCTCAGGTTACTGACCAGGTCAACTAAACAACGTGCGGAGACAGTGCGGAAAGGAGGAGAGATCAATGTCTCTAAATTACAAAGAATTCAGTTTATATTTTTTTAGGACTGGGTACCGAACTTCAATACTTTTAGGCATCGATCAAATTGCCTCCATCGCATCAAATATCCAATAATGTCTTCTCATTCAATAAAAATTTCCAATAATTAAGCACTTAATCTCATCAGCATCAGTGAGCCAATAAGAATGCAGCCTTGACTACAGTGTGCGACACAGAGCGGAGATGTATACAAAAAAGATGTGTACAGTAATGTTGTAATTTCTTTTAGTTTAAATACATTTTTATAAAATTGGTATAAAAAAAAAATCCAATCCCAAAACGTCATCTCCAAAAATGAATAATAATGATATATGGTAAAATAATTTGAACACATTTACCCTCATCAGGGTAGGGCTGGGTAAGTGTTTTCATTACTAGTGGCAATGTGATTAGTTTCAGGACTGATACCATGGTGATTCCTTTTTCTGATTATTTAAAATCAGAAATCTAACCATTTCAACAAAACCCTTTTGTTCATTTGAAAAAAAAGAAACCTGAATCTTAAAAGGTTAAACAGTGTGTACACAAAAGCAGCCTTTACAAGAACGCACCCTACGGAAAATGGTCTAAAATTAGCAATTTCTTTTTTCCAAATCAGGAATAATCAAATTCAAAAATATGTGAACAGTAATATCAATATGCCCAGATGTTCGATGCCAGCTTTTGGAAAGTTCGGTACATGTACAAGTGTATTGATGTAAGACACCCAGCCCTACTGAGGGATACAAAGGTAAGAGAGAGAAGAAAAACATGCATGACGGTTGGATCGGACATATTGTCTTTTGAGAAATATCTGCAGACTGGCAAGCTCTGTTAACCGGGTTCAACCCCAACAATGTAGCATTACACCACAGCTTTTATTGAGTTTTTTTCCAAATTACCTAAGCATGCGATGGTGAACAGCAATTAGGATTTTAACTACTTTTAAACACACAATCATGCGGTGTTTGAAATTGCCACAAAGAAATTCCAGGCATAGAATGGAAGATTCCAGACAATCCCCTACGAGTTATGATTTGCATAGGATGCATTACTGCTGACAATTCAAGCAGCAGTGCCAACAAGCTGCCCCTAATGAGCAGTGGCAGGGAACAATGCACTGTTTTGAGTTGTGGTTCATTCACACAGTCCCTCAGGACTCTCATTCAAAGCTCTGTCCTTTCACAACAACAGCTCAGACTCTGTCGTGTCCACCTGCAGACAGACCAGGACACCAAGCCTCCAGTCTGATGTGCATTTGTCAGTGCACTTGTGTGCAGAGGAACTTCTGCTCTCATTCACTTTCTGACTGACAGGTTCACAAGTTTACACCCTGTTCAGTTTCCCTCTTCACATCTCCATACTTGTGACTGCAGGGGCTCCTTGTCCCAACTCTGCACTCTCTGCAACAGTCTGCAGAGACAAAAAAGGAGGGGAGGCAAAGAAGGTAGAAACAACTAACAGGTTGGAACATTTTTCAGGGGTCCTGTCATTTTTTATCTGATCAGCCAGAAGCTGTTGGACTACAAATCAAAAGTGTGCCAAAGAAAAAGAGAAGACAACAAAACACAGACAGGAGCTTTGCATTCCAGCCTCCACCAGGAAAAGTCCCATCCTCGGGCAAAGCCGGCAACTTTCCTTGGCCCACTTACTCTCTTTCGAGTGTCTTTATCTCTCTACGGACTCTGTTTTGGGATTTATAAATTAAACTGTGATGGCAATGTTTTCAATGCACGTCTCTAACTGCTCTGCCAGGGCTTCATTTAACAACATGATGTCCTCCAGGCAAATCTGACAAGTTGAGCTGCAGCGTCAACTTATAGGAGGTAAATTAGAGGTAGATTAGAGTTTAATGCAAATAATATTGTGTTACTGCAGACGCCTTTTCAGGAGCCTGGCTCTCACAGAGGATTGGACAGAACACACTTGCGACTGAGCGCTTCAGGCACAAACCCAGCATAAGCTAACATTAATTTCTCTTTAATGAAATAAGTTAACTAGTTCAGACATGGTCAAGAACGACTGGCACCTATCGTCAACGATGGCAAATACATTGGAATGTAAAGCATTAAATCAAATATAAAGCCAGAATCAAATCTGTGTATGAAGGCTGAATCTTGTAAAATTAAGTATTGCCTCTATTTAGCTGTAGGTTTCAACTTTACAAGTAACAGAAAAAAGTATAAAGTCATTATAGTATCTAAGCACTAAACGATTTGTATGAGCGCTTTGTTCATAATATTTTAAGATTCCTTAAAATATTGGTTCCCCAACAGGTAGGGGTGCGCAAAGTGACGTAGGTGGTACGCAAAAAAGCAAATCCATATATGCGAGTGCAATGGGGGCAGGGTACGTCGCTGGAGGTTGAAGGTGTCTGAAGCTGGGGTAAGGGACTATAAAACATTTGGGAAACTGTGCATTTAAGGATCAGAGCTGAATGAAGCCTGATATTCTATTAACTAAGGAACTACTCTGAAATGAATCTAACCCTAAACCAAAAACAAAGATGTAGTTGAAAACATTATCAACTCTTAATCTCCTCTTGACCTGAAAGCAAAATCCTCTATATATGGGGGGCCGCTCTACAAGGTGAGCTACCCAGGCGCCCATCTAAGTGATAACCTCGTTGGAAGTAGGAACTTACAAGTAGCAACACAACCATGGATTTCAAATTTGCCTTCACACATGCATACAGGTTTCCATGAGTCTTTAAACAGTGCCTAAGGAATAAAGCATTGAGGGATGGATTGTGACAGGCTCTCTAATCCCTCGCTTTTCCTCTCTGCTTCACCCTCATACTTTGGATGCCACTTTAACACTCCAATTTGTTTTGAACTACAAGCCACCTAAAAACTTCAGTCAATTATCTGAACATAAAACATATTTTAATGTGTGCCTTTCTGACCATCAAGGTTTATAATGTCAGCTGAAACCAGTAACGTTAGTGAAAACAAAGTGCACTGAAATTATATCCAGTTGAGATATTTTTTTATAATTTTACTTGAGTATTTCAAAATTTATGTTACTTTAGACTTATACTCCACTATATTTTAGAAGGAAATATTGTACTTCTTACTCCACTACATTTAACAGCTACTTTGCACATTCAGATTTTACACACAAAGCATGTCATAAGTTAATTACCTATATATATATATATATATATATATATATATATATATATATATATATATATATATATATATCTGAATCAAATAAACTACCCCACAGTATGTTGCTTTATAATTAGCTCCTCTTTAATCAGCTGCAATATTAAAAAGGCTGCATAAATATATCATAACCATCACCCATAGTATAACATAACATAGTAAAGACAGGTGTCATTCTGCCTCTATGAGTACTTCTATTAGTGAAATACAATGAGTATCGATATATTGCTAAACGGTACTTTTTCTTCAATAAAATCTTAAATCCAGGACTTGTAATGGAATATTTTCTACTTAATTGTATTGATGGTTAATGTTAGTTTGTAAAGGAGCTGAAACTCCGAAAAACAATATTATTTAGCCTAACTTGAGTTAACTTATGTTTACTGTTTACTGGAAGCGCGAGCGTATTGAGGAGTAACGTTAGGACAAACAAATAGAAAACATACAACCATAGAAATTAAATGAAGCGTTTAAAACACACAGTTTATGTGCTTTAAAGGAACTTAACTACATGAGAAAAGTGGAATGAGTAAAGGTATGCTAGTAGAGATTATTTACCCGGCTGTAGCATAATAAATCATCTTTTACATTTACGGGGTTTGGCTCACTGACGTTAACGTTAAACGTTAAACTAGCTAACAAGCTAACAAACAAGCTAACAAGCTAGCTTGTTAGCTAGTTAGCTACGTTGAAAGCACAGCTAGCGCACCGTTTGTGTTTCCCTGAAGGCTAGTTAACATTAACGTTCAAGTCAAATGTTGATTCAAATATTTCAGCAGGTCGTCGATACTTACCACTATTTTAAAGGTTTCCATATTCCTCAAACATTTTTTAAACGTTATCCAATTAAAACAAAAAAAACTCAGTGAGCTGCAGGAAGGTGATTAACCGAACCTTGCCCATTCTGACCAAAGATGGCCGCCGGAAGTGACATTTGAACACGTATTTTTATTGAAAATATACAATTGTTGTAAATAACAAAGATGAAACTACAGTGCAATCATCAATGCAAGTGTAAAATAAACGATAAGTAACACACAAATAGCATCTAAACTGTTACAGTTATGAAAATAAAATGCATACAATTATCCCCTAAAGTAATGTATTTAGCTTTTGTGACCATTACAGGTACAATGCTACTTAGAGGATGGTTGTAGGGCCATCTGTATTTGTGTGTGCTCATGTGTGGAGGTCTCAAGCCTTTGCCAAGGTTAGGGCCAAGACCCAAACAGTGTAGCCTAAAGGGCCTACATCGGGTTTGCCCAGAATACATTCACTTATTTTACTTTCCTCACTTAAAGATGAGCAGCAACTCCGTCAAGATATATTGAAGTCATATTTGATCACACATGAGGACTGTAGAATCTGAATAAGAGGCACCTGATCATAATGACTTTGATTAATGAGGCAAACAATCCGGATATCATCAGCCCTGTTCTTGGATACTTGTATACAGGCCCTGGTCATGAACTTCAAACGGTTTTTGTAGGCCATCAGGCTAAAGGCAGTGAGGTCAGATGTCATGTTCTGCTCAACAGGTTCAGAGGGTCACCTGGTGATTTTTGTGCCTCAGGACATAGGAGGCTGTCACACAAAGAAAGCTCATCTGTGCACAGACGTGCGCTACACACTGACCCCTGTAATGCAGACCTCCCACAATAGCAGCTGCAACATATTTCTGACAGTACAAGATTCCTTGCTCAGAGACAAAATAAAAACAGTGAGATGCCACTTCACGTTTCTAACCTGGCAGCAGAGATTGTAGTTGTGATTTTATTGCATTGGGAGTGGTTGAGTCTCAAGTTTTTGTTGACAGTGTTACAGGCTCAATTGCGTGAATTTCCACTGTTCAGCGAGGTGTGTGGTGGAATCCCTTTGTTTCCTCCGCTTCATTTCTGTGGTTTCCAGCGGCCCGTCATACTTTCACATCAGCCCAGTTTAGATACTGAGAAAACCCCCCAACCAAGCCGTAAACACCCCAGGCCAGTAGAGGCCCCATACGGACCTGCCTGGGCATGCACCTGCCAAGCCCTGCTGTTCACTGCTACTCTGCTGCTCGTCTCATCCCCTGCAGCAGATTCCCCCGGCATTCTACCTCTGTGGAGGTCTCTGAATCTGCTGCTCCCTCACTCGGTTGAGACACGTTGCTCGTGACTTCCGAGAAGTGAGGCAAAGCAGGCAGGATCAGCGTGGCTCTCATGTGGTCTGCATGCATGCGTCTGTGTGTGTGTCTGTTTGCACGATACGCCTCATAACCCCTTGGGGTTAAGACTCTCATTAGCACCTAGCCAAAAAGATATCCCTTTCATCTGATCTGTCCACACGAATCAAGTGAGGCACATCCTTTGCAAACAAAGACAAATAGGCTGGCAGATCCACAGACTGTAGTCTAAACATGCTATGTCCACCACAAAGTCCCACGCGGTTAGCTAATTGATTCCATCAGAAATCCCAAATTCATGGCTAAGCCTGCATGTCAGAGTCGTGGGCAAGCAGTTTAGCTGTCCTTAATAGAACCTCAAATGTAGCAGAGGTTGGCACAGCAGTCTAAATACAGAAATATCTCACTTGGGCAGAGATTTTCCTTTGAGTTACCTGACTGATGTTGTTGGGGAGCTTGTGACACCAAGGTTCAATACAAGCTCTGTGCAGGGCATCATCCACTCTGGTCCATCCCATGACTGAGAGATTGATGGGCAGTAACCAAGCTAGCAGACAGTGTAATTAAGGCCTTTAGTCACTCAGTCACCAGACGCAGTGATGTCAGCAACACTTGAACTCAATGATGTTGGTGAGATTGGGACTGGCAGATGACGTAATGTGGCTGCCTTCGCTTCAGTAAACTTAAGACAAGAACATGAATGAGATTGATGAGAACTATCAAATTACTGCATGGGAACATCAAATTGGGCAAAACAACATTTTAAGTTTGAATCATTAAGTTGAAGATGAAAGAGAAGGGATTTATTCTGCATAGCGGTGTTTGAGAGTTTTGAATAGTTTATGTAACTGTACTATCCTTGAGGAACTGTGAACTGTGAAGGGTTTCATACTGAAACTGTTTGTTGTGTATCAGTGTCAGTCAGGAAGCTCATGCCAACAACACAAGTGGTTTATAGCTGATTATGTGATCATCATACAGCATATATTCCATTACACCAGCAGTTGTAAAAGCAAAACTCAGCTCAGCCTCATTTCTCAGTGTATAAGCTGCACTGGCAAACGTTGATACCTGGGAGGCTGCTGTAACAATGCTGACATGTGATCAAAAAGTTTGTGTGTTTGGGAGGGGTGGAAGGTGTTGGGGTGTGGGGGCTGGGTTTTGGTGGTTTCCATATGTAAAAAGTAAAAGCGCACATGAGCAGTGAACCTATTTAAGTTTTTTTTTTCCTGTGACTTCAATGGCTTGACTTTTGTGTTGGGGTGGGGCACCGCACTGCACTCATCTGTCAGAGTCAGTGGCTACTATGACTGGGTTGCGCCCTGCGGGGGTCCTGAGGTCATCCTGTGTGGCGCTCTGATCTGATCAGCGTCCATTGTTCCCCATGATCTTCTCATTGCCTCCAGCGCCACGCTGTCTGCCCAGCCCCAGCCAAGTGCTGGAGCGTCTTCTCAACACTGGTAAAGCTCTTCTCTTAGAGCTATTGGCAGCCAGCGATGGGAATAACAGTGTTATAAATAACGGCGTTATTAATAACAGCGTTACACTTTTTTCAGTAACAGGTAATCTAATTGAGTACTCTTTCTATCTTAATAACGTCTTTACCGTTACCCTTTAAAAATGTGGCGTGTTACTATAATTGAATTGGGTCACATTTAAGTAGAGACATTCCAATACAGATACCAGTATCAGTATTGCCTTCGATACTGCCTAAAACGCTGGTATCGGAAAGTACTGGAGTTTATACACCGATCCAATACCGTGTAGTAAAGCCCTAAAGAAAATCTACGTTAAAGTAATTTATTTATGTTCTTTTTCGTTATAACTGACTGTCAAACTAGATAATAAAAGAAAGTTCTGTGGCCTTCATTGTTTGAGAGTTTAACCTGAGCCAGACCGACAACAAAGATAGAAATCATATCACATCCATACAGGGATAGTAGTATACAGTTGTTAAAAGTTAATAAAATATATGACACCCTGGTATGGGATCAGTACTCCGTATCAGCCGATACACAAGTTCGGGTATCAGAATCGGTATCAGGAATTTAAAAAATGGTATCGGACCATCTCTACATTTAAGCATTTAAAGATTTACTTGAAAGTAACGCAATAGTTACTTTCTGAAGTAACTAGTAACTTTTATAATTTGCAACTGAGAAACTAATTTACTTTTGGAAGAAGTAACTAGTAATTGTAACTAATTACTTTTCTAAAAGTAACTTGCCCAACACTGTTGGCAGCACATCTTCATATCCCTAACCCTGTAAACACCCAAATCACACACATCTATTGTAAAGCTTTTAAGAATGCAGACCATTACGGTAACATGTTTCTTTAGATGATACACTGTATGCCCAGAAATAAATAAACAAGTAATTTGAGTCTGACATCCTACAGTGAATACATGACCTTCTGGGAGAAGCCGCACAGTTTTGTTTGAGCTTGTCATCACAAAAAGCATGTTAAAACATGGGCATGGCAAACATGCTTCTCTCTCTCTCTTTTATTTCAAGAGAAATAGAAAGCAATTATAATTAATTACCTGAATGAAACTATAATGGTTTCTGGCATCACAAGGTGATCTTGACTGTCTCTTTGTGGTGATAAATCCCTGCTTAGGCACATCTGCGCGAGACTTCTGGTGAGGCACACAACTTCAGATATTCTGTTTTCATCCATCACCAGCGAGCTCAGCTGTATACGCTGTCATTCTTATCAAATCAGCTACAGAGAAAAAACCACAATTGATGATGGAACTGCAGAGGCAGGTGTTTTCATATATTTGATATGAAGGGGCTTTTCCCAATCTAAACAGACAGGTTCTTGTGTGTTATCTGTTAGATCAGCAGATCTGTGTATGCTAACAAGTGGGAACACTTTGAAAAGTCACTACTAATAGCTTGTATCCCTGCCCTGAAGTGGGCCTATTAGCCCCCCCTTCCTGGTAGAAAAAAAGAAACTAAATAAACAGGAGCTCTTAGTATAAACTATATTAAATTAATCAGTCAATAAACACTCCAGTATGAATCACTGCACGTCCCAGAGCTACGCTTACAGTTAAACCTGAATACAGAAGTGGTCTCCTCTGGAAGAGCAAGTTGCCTTTCCCAGAGGCCTCCCTGGCAGGTCATCATTGCTGTTGTGGGGTAGAGTTCATGGAGGGCACAGACTTGCACTGTGAGTCTCACTTCCCACATCCTTCGTAATTGTTAAGCACTGGGGCTGAGAAGCATTTGCTGATACCAGTGTGCAATACTTTGTAATTGCTTTTATTTTAAGAAATATGTGCTCTACGACAAAACCTTTTTGTTAAATGTTGTCTAAACAAAAGCAGCAGTACATTACTTACTATTATATATAATAATGACTTATTAAAGTTGGCGAAAATGGGCAAAATCTTGACATTAATCAGGAATTGTCTGGCCAAAGAATGTAGTACATCCCACTGAATAAAAAGATCTTATCTTACAAGATCATTACTAATCTGACCAGACGTTTCAATGTCAGCTTTCAATACTTTTTTGTGCTTCAAATACTTTTAGCTAGTACTAAACAATTCAATATAAACCCTAAAAAGCAAGAGAATAAAATGTTTTTTTTTCAAAAACCCATGTTGTATTTAACTAAATTGAGTTAAATTGAATCTATTTTGTATTTGCAGTGATGGCCTGTTAGATGTTTGGTTGCTACACTTCGTGATAAACCTCTTTATATATTATACAGCTACAGAGATGTGTTTATGTCCAGCCAATCTCACCTAGTGATGCTCTCTCTCTGTCTGTGTGCGTCACAGGTCCCTGGCCCTTGGGCAGCAGTACTCGTCACTGGGCTCCCAACCCATCCTGTGCGGCTCTATCCCCGGCCTCGTGCCCAAGCAGCTGCGTTTCTGTCGCAACTACATAGAGATCATGCCCAGCGTCGCAGAAGGAGTCAAGCTGGGGATCCAGGAGTGCCAGCACCAGTTCAGGGGCCGGCGATGGAACTGCACCACCATTAAGGACAACTTGGCCATCTTCGGCCCTGTGCTAGATAAAGGTAAATAAAAATCTCTATTTCTGTATTTGGTAACAATGTACATATGTATCCGAGGCTTAAAGGTATAAAAGAAGTTAAAATCTAAAGGATCTGTGCTAAACAACTCGCTACTGTAAAAACTATGGCTGAGGCTATTGCAAGCTGTTGTGAAACATACACCCTAAAGGCTTAGCACTGCCTGTACTCTAACTACGCCTAACTAGGGCAATTACAATAATTTACACCTTTCCTGGCTGCAGTGAGAAATGAGCGCAGGTACAAGCACTGACACATTATTCAACTTCCATCCTTCCACACCGTGCTTGTCTTCAGACTTAGTGACTTCTTTTTGGTTTTCCCAACCGTGTTTACACTTTCATACATAAAGGGGGTCAGCGCGGTAAATCTATCAACGCAACCTGACAAGTACAGCTGATATACGGGAGGCATCCATCAGGCTGCCTCCCGTATTAATTGTAAGATATCGCCACACTAACTGTGTCCTTTACACAATCCCACTAAACCTGACAGTGAGGGACAATAGGCACAGGTGTCCCGCTTAAGGCATTGCGGTCCCTAATTATGAAGGTAGGAGTTGTGTGTTGTGAGTGAGGCTGCTGATTGGAAATGAATTACCCTGTGTATCAGAAGGGAAGGAATCTGAGCTGCAATGGGCAGTGTGAGCAGTCCAAGCTCCTCAGTCAAATAAAAGGGAGAGGGGAGGCCAAATGAGATTACAGGCAATAGAAAAGGGCCGGGGGGCTCCGCTCAACCCCTACTGTGCATGAAGACCAGTGCGCGCCTCACACAGTCCAGCTCCCACGGACGCCCCATTCACACGCCCTTTTGACTCTGTCATGAAAACAGGCTGAAAGGGGATCTCTCCCAACCTAGCCCGGGTGTGCACTTTGGGATAGGGAAGCAAAGGAAGGAAGGAAGGAGGGAAGGAAGGAAGAAGAGCATCTCACTGTGCAGGTGATGAATGGAAGAGTTTGAGTTAGGGAAGAGAGAGCTACCAACCATCAGCCCCAGCCACCTTAAGCTGCGTGTTGGCCATGGGGGTGTTGTGGGTGGAAGCCTGGAGGAAGTGGGGGGTTGAGGTCCTGTAGGTGGTGTATGGGATTTCAGCTCAGGGTGTTGGCGGAGGGGTGGCTAGAGAGAGAGGAGGGGGGTGGAGGGTTAGGGAGTTTAGGGAATGCCAGCTCCGGGCAGAGCGGGGCTGTGGGGGCGCGAGTTGCTGGGCCCTTTGTGTGGATAATACAGTGTGACACAAGGGAAACAAAGGCGGATTGATGGGCCCAGCAGGTAGCAGAAGCAGCACTAGCCATGGCTAGCAGCCAGAGCTCCAGGGGCCGAGGGCTCACAGGCCCCTGTTGTGGAGGGCCCTGCTAGGCTTGCCAGGGCGAGCAGGGGATGCCCAACCTGAGGACTCATGCAAGGACTCACTGGGAATTTAGACCAAAACTGTGTCCTTTTACTAGGAATGAACAGTGGAAATACAGTATACATAGACACACACAAGTCTAGTTAGTATTTAATTGTTTAGATGAAATGTGATATAATATACTAAAATAACATATTGTGACCATATGGGTTCAGTTTGTGTTGTTATTTTTCAAATGTTGAATATAGTTGGGATTTACAGTATTTCAGCATCTGCATTACATTTTCACAACAAAAGACCGCAACAGATGATCTATCTGACCTTTCACCTGTAAATTATTAGCATTCATACACTCAAAAATTTCAGAAATATAGATACATCAAAAATTATTCATAAAATATCACATTTTTGTTTTGTCACTTTGCTTGCGGATACTTTCAGGGTGGAAAACACAAGACTAGCCTCCAGCTATACATCAGTAAAGTCTTAGTCTGTGGCTTGTAAAGTATTCTGATCGGTTCTCGAAAAAACTTATTGGCAGTGGAATTGCTGAGGAATTTCTGGCTTTAGTAGCCACTGTGGTCTGTAAAATACGGGTTTAATTCTCTGGTCGTGTTCGTACAAATTTCAAAACTCAGATCACCCAACTGTGCATATCAAAAACTCAGGCCACTCAATGCTCATGAAAAGTCGAGCCACTGCTCCCCTTACCTCTGTGTGTGTGTGTGTGTGTGTGTGTGTGTGTGTGTGTGTCTGTTCCACAGCTAGTGGAGTGTAATGGGTGAGCCTTGGTAAGTGTGCTGTGATTGTGAAACAATGGTGTCTGATTACATAATAAGCTGTTGCCTTCAAAGGAGGCGTAACTCCATCCTTCAGTGCAAAAGAAAATAAGAAACAGGCCGACACACTGCTTGGTTTCACCAGAAGGCCTTTGGCTCTGAACAGGGACGGGTAGGAGGTGGGGGTGACAACATTCCTGGAACACTATCCAGATGCAAAGCAGCACACCTCAGGGATGTAAGGAGGTCACTGAGATCCCACTGAGCGTTAGGCCCTCCTGACACAACCACAATGGGCTGATGTCACTGCAGGGACTCTGCTATTAGGCTCCTTCATGTGTCCCGCAGTCTGTGCCTCCTCATCGCTGACGAGGATCCTATGGTCAATACTATGAACCAGGTTTACATATTGTAAAATAAGAGAGGGTTAAGTTCTTTTCCGAAGGTTTTTTCAGTTGTCACACCTGGGCATAAATGTGCCTTCTCAAAGATGAAATGTTGTGTTAAAAGGTTGTTGCCTGGAAGTTTCCCTTTCAATACTTCTGTCTGGATGTTGGCAGCAGTAAAAATTGCCTTGTCTATGTTTAACATAAGATTGACACACTCTCTGAATCTCTCTTTTTCACTCTGTCTGTCTTTCTGTCCAACTTCATCCGTCTCGTTCAGCAACCAGGGAGTCAGCGTTTGTCCACTCCATAGCTTCAGCAGGCGTGGCGTTTGCAGTGACGCGCTCCTGCGCTGAGGGCACATCCACCATGTGCGGCTGCGATTCGCACCACAAGGGACCCCCCGGCGAGGGCTGGAAGTGGGGCGGCTGCAGCGAGGACGCAGACTTTGGGGTGCAGGTGTCCAGGGAGTTCGCCGACGCCAGAGAGAATCGTCCAGACGCTCGCTCGGCAATGAACAGACACAACAATGAGGCGGGACGCACGGTACACACATTTACACACATATGAGAAAATATGTGCTCCAATTTCTTGTTAGCTTTCTGTATTCCATATTAATATACACTACATGTCAAAGGAATGTAGACATCTGAACATTTCACTCACATGTGAGTGTTATAAAGTCTTCTGCTGACAGCCTCCACTCTCCTTGGAAGGCTTTCCACAAGATTTTGTGCAACATTAAGATTTGCTTTTACTTGAATAAGTACCAGGAAAAACAGAGGTGGACAGGGGAGTCCACATACTTTTGGCCAGACGGTGTACATATTGATAACCACAAAACTAAACTGATCAGACAGCAGTGGTTCAAAAGTGTAGGACGTTGCAAGACAAAAGCATGTTCCATTGTTGAGCACATTTTGTAGAGTGGAATGAAAATACTGTAGTACATCACATTCATTAGACAACCTTAGCACACATTGTGTGATAAATTGTAGCAAAAAGAGGGAAACTGAGACAGAGGTGCAGTGACTCTCATGCAAAAGGAGTGGATTTATCCAGAAAACTTCACTGTTTAGGATTGCTAATTGTTTATGTGACGTGCGGGGATTTGGTATTTGACTTGTCCGCACATTTCTGAGTTTCAACCTGCAAATGAGCACTTGACTTTGAATGACTAGTTAATTACTCATCTGAGAGCAACCCCCCCCCCCCCACACACACACACACACCGCCTCACCCCCCACACCTCGCCTTTCATGCCTTGCATCCCAATGAAAAATTCCCTGACAGTTAAATTACCTGAGTGAGTTGAGGGGGAAAAGAAGGAAATCAGCTCAGACTTAAAACATCACTAGCTGCTGTCACCGCTTGGGGAAAAAAATAGGCTCCCCGTCCGCTCGCTGAGGGCCAAATGGAGGGACCACACGGCAACAAGACATCCCTTTGATCTGAGCACACAGGAGCAGCCAGGGCGACCACAGGAGCTAACTGAACAGTAGTACTGTCAGGAGACTCCTCTGCTCTCCACCTGGCCCTCTCACGCTCTATTATTTTGCCCCGAGGGCCTCTGGGACTTGATGTTGGCATGACAAGCTCACAGAGTGATGTCACTAGTCCACCCCCCTCTGCCCCCCACTTTCCCCTTCCTCAGCCAGAGGTACCACAGCCACCTGCCTTCCGCCGCAGCTGGGGGAATTCTGCAGCTAAATATAGCTGTTGAGTTAAAGCACAACAAAATCAGAGCACAAAGGTAAAATAAGCCCCGCGGCAGCACACTCATGATGTGAGCCAGTGACTTCAGAGAGAATTAGCAGGAGCACAGAGCCTCTGTACTTCACAGCTGCATGACACTTAGAGAAATTGCAGCCAGTGGCGTATTGTTTTCTTGGCCTGCTCTGTGAGTCTTCAGTGGTTTTGTTAGTCTGAATTTCCTGTTAATTTCTGACCATAAAATTACAGCAGATCTTGCTCGGTGATGACTGCCCCACAAGCATTGAGTCAGTTATCACATTAAGACCAGGACATTTAAGTTAATTACACTTTAAAGGAATACTCCGCCCCAAAGTCTACCTTTTGGAGTATCAAATTCTCACTGCCTGGAGGCTCTGAAAAGTTTGTAGCTTGCGTAATCCTAGAGGATGGCGGGTGTTGTCAGCTGGAATTCACACCGCAAAATGGAAAAACATCTAATATCCACTAATAATCCACTACGGAGAAGTGGTCTACTGTATGTCTGTCAGAAGGTTCAATATATATTATATATCTTTGTGCATAAAAAGTCACCAAAATTAAGTATTTGAATTAGAGCCCGACCGATATATCGGTGGGTCGATATTATCGGCCGATATTATTTATTTTTTAAATAGTCATTCATCATTAAATATTCATCATCAATGAATATTTAAAAAAGAAAAACGGACCGTCAACCATGTTATGAGTGTTAGCGTTGCATAGTTTGTCCACCAGAGGACGCTCTACAACGTCCCTGTTGGCAACACTGATGTTTTTTTTTTTGTTGATGTGTTTTTGTTCTAAGAACTTTAAGTTTCATATCTTAAGTTTGTATTTTTATACATTTTATTTATCAGACCTTTAATATACAGTAAAAATCCTTTATTGGTCAGGCTCTTGTTTCAATCTCGTAATTAAATACAAAATAAGGGGAAAACTGCAAAACGTCCACTTTTTGAAAAAATGAACCCCCCTTTTTATTTCTTTAAGAGGTCAGGAAAAAATGGGTTATGAAAGCTTAAACATGTTGAATGCTTGCCAAGAAGCTTTAGCCAGTTGTACTTGCTTTTTGTTTTTCAGCCACGAATTAAAGCAAGTCGAGTTTAGAACCGATGTTGGCTTTAAAGATTCCTACAAAGTGAACTTAAAAGTGTCCTCTGTGCTCCTCAGACCATCCTCGACCACATGCACCTGCGCTGTAAATGTCACGGCCTGTCAGGGAGCTGTGAGGTGAAGACATGCTGGTGGGCGCAGCCAGACTTCCGCATGCTGGGTGACTACCTGAAGGACAAGTACGACAGCGCCTCCGAGATGGTGGTGGAGAAGCACCGCGAGTCACGAGGCTGGGTGGAGACTCTGCGAGTCAAGTACAACTTCTTCAAGCACCCCACTGAGCGCGACCTGGTCTACTACGAGGGCTCGCCCAACTTCTGCGAGCCCAACCCGGAGACGGGCTCCTTTGGGACCCGCGACCGAGCCTGCAACGTGTCATCACATGGCATCGAGGGCTGCGACCTGCTGTGCTGCGGCCGTGGCCACAACACCCGGACTGAGAAACGCAAAGAGAAGTGTCACTGCATCTTCCACTGGTGCTGCTACGTCAGTTGTCAGGAGTGTGTGCGTGTCTACGACGTCCACACGTGCAAGTGAGAGAGTGAGAGAGGCCTCTGGCTGCTGGACTACTAAGTGCTGCCCACCCACCACTTCAACTCCCCTGCACAACTTCCCTGCTCCCCCAGACACAGACTCTGCATCCCACACAAAACCAAATTCATCAGCACACACACCCTTAGGCCCTAATGGGTAATGGCACATCAGCTACGGGTACTAAAACCCTGCCCTACAATCCGTCTTCCAAACCACTACACCCATTTCCGTAATATCTGACCAGAGAGCATCCTGTTGACCTGACTGATCTCTGCTCTGAGGTCCGCTCTCATGGGAAGAAGCTACAGTTTTGCCACTTTCCCCCGCAGCATTTGCCCCCTCCCTTTCGTCTTTATTTATTTCCCCCCTCCATGCCAACACAATGTTTATGGCATGTACAGTAACACTTTTTACCTGTGAAATTAATGCAGTAAAAAAACTTTCAGACTCTTTGCTTTTGGATAAAAAGCATCTTTCTAACTAACACCTCACTTGTCCGGCCAGTCTGGCTGGTTTACCTTTTTGTTTGTTAAAACTAAACCAACCTCTACACCGTCACTTAAGTGACACTGAACACGTCGGCAGCCCCAGGAAACCGTCACTTTGTAACTACTGAACTGAACAGGTGTTGGAAGTGCCACAGTCCTGTCCTTTTGTAAACTACTGAGCTGATGAAATCCTCAGTGTTGCTGCTCTCCCTGCTGACTGACTCTACTGCACCAGTCACCCGGGAAGCTTGGAAGATACAGTATATGCTACAGTCGGATTTTATAGCCCTGCATTTTTTGAAATATTACCATTGGGCTGGGACTGGAGGTATGCAGCATGTGTGTGAACAAGCATGCTCATTCCACTAACTAACAACCCTACACATGTACAGTATATATGTATGCACTATTCAGTTACATCAGGTGGTAACGGTTTGAGCATTGTTTATGCGAGCAAATTCTTCTTCAATGCAAGCTAGCAGTTCTTATGAATGACAACTTTGTTTCCTGCATTCGAGCACGATCAACCTGTAAATTGCTCATGATTTCCACATGATGCAACACAGTCGTACATTATTCAATCTAAAGGAATGAAGCGGTGAAAAGGACCAGCGTTCACATTATGACCGAGTAGAAGATGATTTGTGGCCGTTTCATTTATACATGTATGCATCAAATATGTGAGTCAAGCTTCAGCATGCTTAAATATTAATTCTGGTCTTATGAGCAAAGTGATTATTGGGAGATCTTATTATGTAACACTTCATGCATTCATCAGGTCCATCTGAGAGACTTTTGTCTGACGCAAATCTTTCTTTTATCTCTGTTAAAAAGAAGAGGAAAAAAAAAGGAAGACTTGTCCATTCCAGAGGATCTGATTTGCTTTCACGCCCTCCCTTCTTTCTCTCCATATTTTTTTCAGTTGGACAGTTTGAAGTTTTTAACAAGCCTGATTTATGAACTTGTACTCTTTTCAGTACACCCCAAAAACACTCCTGCTTCGCGGTTTTGGAGATATCGTAGAACAATACAGTAATTTATAATAAAAAAAATGGAGGTCTGCCTAGGCTGACTTGTACATTTTTCAAAAAAAGGAAATTTTCCCATCATTGAGGTAATTGTTGGGATCTTTTGGTGGACAGAAAAGACTTCCACTTCATGTAGATTCTAAGGAAAATAAGCAGAAGAAAGTTGGGGAATTTGATCAGGAACTGGATGATTTAAGTGTGCAAGATGCGGATGTGTGTGTGTATGTGTGCATGACAGCTACCAGTGACAAACAGAAGTGAATGGAAAAACGGATGGATGGATGGATGGACGGATGGATGGCAGGAAGGGTGGCTCTACACAATGGTGGAACAAACTGCGAGAGGTTTCCACACATGTTCTGACAGTCCCACCTGCTTCCTATTAATTATATTCAACAACAAACATACCCAGTAGTGCATAGCATCCCTACCTGGGCCTATATTTCTGTGTTCAGTTCCCTCCAACCCCATCAACTTCTCCCGCTATATCCAAAGTTTTGTACAAATGTTTTAAAGTGAATAATTCCCTTTTTATTTTATAATCGTAAATGTTATGTTTTTATAAATATTATTTATTATACGATGTATATATCTGTATGACTGAACTAAGATTATATATTTGAAGAACAAAACTGTCTCATGCTTTTTGCTTTATAGCTAGCACACACACACACACACACACACACACACACACACTGTCCTGCTGCCACAAATATTTACTAAAACACCAAATGTCCGCTGTTTAAAATTTTTATATTTGATAAAATATACAGTGCCTAGCTGTTATAGTAAATAACTGGACTATACACTAAATTAAACTTTGAGAGATTGACTAACACATTGTTGGTTTTGGTCTTTTTGTGGGATTTGTTATCAAGAAAGTAAAATTAGGCGTGTATATAAAATATTTTAGAATTGGCTGTTAATTTGCATAATACAGTTACATTTTAGAGCACATATATTAGTTAATTGGTGATCCAGATGCGCTGACATGATTGGCATGGCAATCATCCAAAAACATACAAGAAATGTAGAATTATGGCATATACCTTCAAAACGGAAAGAAAAGCAATGGTTTAAGCGGATAGTCCCCCAGCTCTGGTTCCATTTAATTTCACTCATACAGTCCTGTAAAAAAGAGGAAAGACCACATGCAGCAAGCAAATTACCATTTGTAGCATTATCATAAGGGAAGAGCTACCGACACCTGATGCACTGGATCAAGAAATCTGCACCCGATGGATCATATCCACTGCAGACACGCTGCGGTAGCTACTTAAATAAAAGCTCTGACTGGGTGCTGTTGTCGAGCTGTGCAGTGATTGCACAACGTACTGTAGCTACTGTGCGGGTTAACCGCTAATGTCTCAGTAGGTTCATCTCATTATGAGATGTCAAATCTCTCATAATTAAGAGATAATTACGCTAAATCATAATTATAATGACACATCCCTATGATTTAAACACGCCATAAATATGAGAGCAACACTTTGTCATGAAAACAACTGGTGGTAGACGGTTTGTTTTCATTTGGACCGTGGTAACTCAAGAGAGGGTTTGGAGCAAACTATTTGAATTGAGTGCTTGTTTATGTCATCATTAACTCCAGATACTACAGTGGTTCTTATTAGTAATATAATTAATTTATTCATAAAATATAAAGGTCAGACATGAGCAAGTATATAACATCATAAGAACAAAATAAGATCTTTAAGTTTAACCATGTCATGGAATGATCAGATTACAAATCTGTGCACACAAACAAGGCCTATATATTCAAACAGTGTTATTATTAGTGTTTGTGCATACACATCTACTTGCCATGGACTCTGTGTGTATAAAAAACACACACACACACACACACACTGATGGAGTGCTTGGGGCATCCCATGGAGTTTAAGGCACAAGTCTTATGCAAATACAATATACACAGAGCACAAACACTGCTTACTTCTCTTATTTTACATGTTCACATAGTGCTGAAGAGGAGGCGGTTGCTTGGTTGCAGAAGGCTGCAGAGAGAAGTGCACAGAGCTTCAGGGATGGGAGGGAAGGATGCAGAAAGAGAGATGGAAACGTTCTCTCGCTTGCTTCCTCCTGCCAGCCTCTTTCAGGGTTCCCGTTCCTCAGCGACTGACTGATCACAGACAAATAGAAGTGAGAAGAGACAGGCAAAGGAGACATGCTGCCACAAGAGAGCACCTGTCTAGTCGACCTATTTTTAGGCACGCCGTGCGCTAGCTATACCATAAGCCTCTGAGACTGTGATGTGATGAGAAGCAAAGCTCTGGCTGCAAGTTGAAAAGTTTCAAGTTTTTGTTTATTGTCACCGTGGGCAGCCTGTCCTCATGAGGGTGCATCTCAAAAAGCAGGATTAGCAAGTTAGCCAGATAACTAAAAAGAAAAAAAGAAGAGAAATATCTCCATGGGGATACAGGACACTAATTTCACAGTTCTCTGAAGAACATCCTAATCCTGTTTTGTGAAACTCCCCCATGACACTTATGCACAGTGTGGTTATTGTTTATGAAAAAATTCACTGTAGACATCAATAAAATCACAACCTACAGTATAAGTACAGTTAAGCAGGCTCACCCTGAATTATAGTTACTACAGACTATGGATAGCCAGAGATATCAGACATAATAACACGATTAAAGGAATAGTTTAACATTTTAAGAAATATTTACTTTCTTGCCAAGAGTTAGCACCTGGATAGCTTAGTTTAGAATAAAGACTGGAAACAGGGGGAAGCAGCTAGCCCACTCCACCTCTAAAGCTCATTAAAAAACATGAGTTTATATGTGTGTGTGGGGGGGGTCACTGCACCCGGCTCCTCACAAAGACACACCTTGTTGTTGTTACTCTTCAGTTTTTGTACGCTGACCAGTTTCTGTGCTACGTTCTAAGCTAACCAGCCTTCAGCTCTAACTTCACATCTACCGGACAGACAAGAGAGTTATTAATCTTCTCATCCAACACTTGGCAAGCAAGCAAAATAAGTGAGTCTCCAAAGAAGTCAGTCTATTCCTTTAAAAGGTCCCATGACATGGTGCTCTTTGGATGCTTTTATATAGACCTTAGTGGTCCCTAATACTGTATCTGAAGTCTCTTTTATATAGACCTTAGTGGTCCCTAATACTGTATCTGAAGTCTCTTTTATATAGACCTTAGTGATCCCTAATACTGTATCTGAAGTCTCTTTTATATAGACCTTAGTGGTCCCCTAATACTGTATCTGAAGTCTCTTTTATATAGACCTTAGTGGTCCCTAATACTGTATCTGAAGTCTTTTTTATATAGACCTTAGTGATCCCTAATACTGTATCTGAAGTCTTTTTTATATAGACCTTAGTGGTCCCCTAATACTGTATCTGAAGTCTCTTTTATATAGACCTTAGTGGTCCCTAATACTGTATCTGAAGTCTCTTTTATATAGACCTTAGTGGTCCCTAATACTGTATCTGAAGTCTCTTTTATATAGACCTTAGTGGTCCCCTAATACTGTATCTGAAGTCTCTTTTATATAGACCTTAGTGGTCCCCTAATACTGTATCTGAAGTCTCTTTTATATAGACCTTAGTGGTCCCCTAATACTGTATCTGAAGTCTCTTTTATATAGACCTTGACCAACTGCCACTTTGCTCGTGTGAAAGCCATGATGTCTCTCTCTCATGGGTGGGCCAAATTCTCTGGGCAGGCAAAGCAGAGAAAGGGGAGGTAACTTTTCCCCTTATGAGGTCATAAGGGGCAAGATTCCATATCGGCCCATCTTAGCTTTCATTTTCTCAAAGGCCATGGGACCTTTAAGCAAGACACTGAAGTCAAAGTTGCACCCCGGACGCTATGTACAATCCATTGCTTCCTAATGCTTAGGATGGAATAAATGTAAACACTGACTTTCACGACACTGTACTGCATGATTGTATGTGACAAATAACATTTCTTCTTGTTAGTACAGTAAAATGGCTCTGTTTTACTGGATTACACATTTGAATGAGGCTCACATTCGGTTTGCCTTTATTACTCTTTGGTTGGACTTCTGCTAGACATGACTTGTACAGATTGCTACACCAGCTCCCTTCACCCCGGACAGGAAATGGTGAGTAGAAAATGTGACCATGTAGCTTGATGCAGGCCCTGCAGTCTTACCGTTGAAGGATGCCTCTTTTTCACTATGTGGCTCCACTGAGTCTAGATTGCCACAAACCTATTAGAACCCAGTCTGCAGAAGAAGGAAAAAATACAAAACGTATATTATTAATCACACTTGTTACAATGATCACAATGTCAACACTTTGCACTTCTATCAACACGTGTGCATGGAGAGTGGTAAAGGTGACAGATGTGTGAAGTGTGTCAGTGTTCAGTGTCAGGGACTCAAAGGAGTCGGGCTAGACACAGGAGAGGAATACTTACGCTCCTTCATCCTTCAGTAGACGCAGGAACTTGCTAACTCTGTAGCCAGGCTCCATCTAAAAAAACAGACGCATTGCTTTTTTTAGTGCATGTACACAGATAATGTAATACACGGTACATGGTGAACAGATCCTATGTTTTCTTTCTGGACAAGCATCTGTTTGAGAAGCAAGGTGTTGAAACATCAGAGTAATTTGGAATAGTGGCAGGTCCTGGAGTTCAGGCTTCAGTTTGAACACACTTGGATTGAGATAGGATTGTAGAGAAGGTGAGGGGAAAGAGGAAGTAAAATGAATGGCAACCTATGCAATAACTTACAGTATGCCTGGAATTGCCTGTAGCTACTAGAGTTAAGACATGAGAGCAGTCAGAAGCATTGGAATGAAAGGAAAAATGCTAAAGAGAAGACAGAAGACTAACTATGAATGTATGTGTAGTTGCGTGCATGTCTCGGCAAACACAGATTCATACTTCTTGAGGCTCAGAGGTGGGGGGAGGGGTGCAGGGTGCAAAACATGGCTGCACATTTGTGCATACCACAGCAATTACACAGCATCCAGCCTCAACAAACAGACAGTGCACATCATCAACATACCACAGATACATAGGCAGTGGGAGAAATTAACACCAGCCAAAAGATAGATTAAGGTCTGTCTCTAAAGCTACTGCTTGCTGCGTAAAAGCCTGCTACCTGTTTTGGTGAACAAACATTATTTGGATGCTACTGGAGTTGATTTTTTCAAGATGATCTGGTAACTGTCGACTAAAAAATTCTCATTTCAGGAGCATTTAAGAAAGGGCTTGTGTGACACAAATAATGGATCTGCAAGAAAGCGATTAAAAACAGAATCCTGACTTTGTGTTATAAATGAGTAGTCTCACAGCCCTGTGCTGAGATAACCCTGACATGACATCACTGGGACATCATCAGGGTTCATTTCTCAGACTTGACAAAACTCTCGAGGCATAAATCTTAAATCCAATCTGCTAGACTGGTTGACATAGGTAGGTCTAGGCATGAGTAGTCCATATCCACGACGTTCCACTTCCGGGATTGTTCAGGTGCCACCGGAAATTCCCCGGGTCATGGAAGTAGTTCTTTTAGAGATTTTGGTCAACTAGTGTGTGTTGTAGCAGTGTTTTGCCATTGAGAACGAGCTAGCATGCGCTACGGTTAGCCACCTTGTCTTGGCTAGTGACGTAGAAAGCTGTGCAGATTTTGAACAGCTCACCCGGAGACTGAAGGAATTCAGAAACTGTATCTCACTCAAAACAGCATGGATAGTTTTTTTTTTGTGTGTGTGGAAGCACCAGAGACACAAATTAATACCCCAAATCCCAGAAAAAAAAGTGATTTTTTCATAATATGGGCACTTTAAAGAAATGCCAATTAACCAGAGCACATTTTTCTCCCATCCCAGAAAGCTATGTGGACTAGCAAGACCTTCCTCCACAGCGCCAATCTGACAAAAAGACATTCAATCTGATCCTAGCAGAGTATAAAGATCCAGGTCTTCATTTACAGAGACATTACGGCAGTCAAGTCAGCCGTCTCTGGAGTGATGTGTTCTTTAAAGCAAAATAAATCATGTATATACTTGAAATGCACTAGTCCTTATGACTCAAAATAAAATCACTTCCCAAGTACACTGTGTCTCAGGGAGTGATGTATGACTGATCTTGACTTTTTACAGAACCAATCAATTTGATTAACCTAGAGTTTTGACAGGGTCAGGGCCCCTACAAGGCTTTACAAGTAAATAATGTGGGTACACGGCAAACAGAAATAACTACAGCAGTGTCAACAGGGACTCTCAGAAAAAACAACAACACATAACTCTAAGGCTAAACCACAAACCCCCTAAAGGCAACTTTGTAAAAGGTCAGTACACTATACCTACTGTACATATCTACATACATACAACTGATGTTGAAGGCAAGCATCTGCTGTGAGTTGGTGGTCTACATTTCTTCCACACTTGGATGGGTTTAATGTTCATGTCTGTGTTCACTTTATTTTTACCTGCTGTATGTGTGTGATGGGTGATCTTTATTGATTTTGCTCTAAATTGTAGGCACACCCAAACCACGAGGTGTGTATGGTTGTTCTTATGAGTAGCTTCCCTCTGATTCAGAACATGTGAATGTAACTTGGAAAGCTACGCAGAACACGGTTTCACAACTATGAATGTATTGGATCTCGACCGTTTGGAGATTGCTCAACAAAGCATCAGGAAAGCCACACACTTTTTCATTCCAGCTAATAGATGACAGTTTTTTGTGACGGAGACAGATTCTGTTGACTGTTGAGAATGCTGGCCAGATGTTGAGGAAGAGGAGGGACAGGCTGCTCAAGCTCAGACCGTACTAAACAATAATAAAGAGGCTGAGCCAATTTGAAATTTGTCTTTCATAACAAAAAAATAAAAAGACAAGGCTGCCTTGCTCGTAACCTCACCAAAGTCTACTTGACCTTTCTCACATCTAATACCACCAGTGCATATGGAGTTGCAGCAGCATTACATTTCCCATAATAACCTCTTTTAGCCAGTAAGAATGTGAATATTTGTGATGTTAGAGAGAAGCCAGACTGAAAAGTCTGCAGCCACGGTAGCAGCTCTGTGAGGCTGTTCATAGGCACAGCGTTGCTTTGAGCTAAATGCTAATGTCAGCATGCTAACATGCAGATGTTGCCATGTTCACTATTTTAGTTTAGCATGCTAATATTTCCCAATTAGCGGAAAAAGTAAATACAGTTGAGACTGATGGGGATGTTATTAGTTTTTTTATTAGTTAGTAGTCTTCACCACTTTTAGAGAGCTACTAAATGCTGGTTAATTCAGCAACTAACCTAAACTCTAGGGCTGTAATCAACCAAAGAAAATCTCTGTCGACTGAAGTCCTGAAATTTCGACTAAAAATCGGGGGGTGGGGGGGTGGGGTTGTTGTTGTGTAGGGGCAGAAAAAAAAACGTTAGATTAATTAACTGTACTGTTCCTTGTAGGCTATTTGCAGTATATTAAATCATTTTTTACCTAATTATTTTGCAGTAAAATGACTCGTCTGTCGGCTCTGTCAGCGCTGCATCAGCGCTCTGTGCATGTCCTCGCACGGAGCGGCTGAACATGGAGCTCGGCTTCGCGGCTGAGACACGAATACACTATTAATTTAAAGCTTTTACTCTTAAACACAAAAGGCGGCACGTCCACTTTAATATATACTGTATATTTAAACATATCTGTGGTCAAGCTCAGTGCCTTGCTGTGTTGCATTAACTCTGACACTTTCTCTTTGAGTCCCTCACATTTTCCGGTTAGTCCATGATGGTGTGGCGTGCTGGCGCTGTATATTAACAAGTTCTTAAAACCTCAGCCCTCCATAACAGCAATGGGCCTCATATCCTGAGACATAAAGTCGACAACTCCTTCCGTGATATTATTTTTGCGTTTGGATGGTAGAGGCTTAACATCCAGCAATTAGCAATTAGTGCTTTCCCCCCATAGACCGTAACGGTCCATGCTTCCACCTGATGAAATAACACGGCAAAAAAAATCGCCCAATCAGAATTTTGGTCGAGCCAGAACGTATTTTTAAACATAATGTTTGCTTTATATTATAGTATCTTGCTGTATCTAGTTAGCCTTCTGTTTACTGCTCTAATCTCTTAGTTTCATAAAAGCCCTTCTAGGGACTGGTGCTGCAGTATGATACTTGCTTTGGATAGCTGTTTTCAGTTTGTCTATGTATACTGTAATCAAATAAACCATAAATAAATAAATAAATGTGCAAATGTATGTTTCAAAGTAATCCATCCAATAGCACTATAGGAAAAGTCACTTGAGAGGATCAACAAATTAAAAGAAAACAATCTTTTGGAAACCATGAATGTCTGTGCAGAGTTTCATGAAAATCCATCCAATAGTTGAGAAGACATTTTAGTCCGGACGAAAGTGACTGACCGACAGATTGCTATCACTATGGCTATTCTGCTAACAAATGCAAAGAAAGTATCTCTTTCTCACCTGCA
Source organism: Etheostoma perlongum (assembly GCA_026937815.1). Classification (NCBI taxonomy): domain Eukaryota; kingdom Metazoa; phylum Chordata; class Actinopteri; order Perciformes; family Percidae; genus Etheostoma; species Etheostoma perlongum. Next base: position 4,497,313 of record CM049391.1, on the reverse strand, counting down.
CAGCCATTTCAATCAGCATGAGCAACTTTTTTATGCCGATCCACAGATTTTGGTCCTTCACAGCTTTAGCTATGCTGGCCCGCTCCACATCCTGAAAACTGCCCAGCAGCTGTGGGGAGGTGACAACGAAAGGACAGCATTCAGCATGGGAATAAAATAGGTGACTTCATTATTCAAAGTGGGAAAGGCATTATTGAATAGTAATGAAGAATTTCATACTAAAGTACATGTGTCAGCATAAAAGTAATGCACATTATAGGTTCTGGATAAAACATGTTTAACACCTTTGCCGACAAGGTAAATGTCAAGTGTGTGTGAGTGTGTGTATGTAAGTGTGTGTGTGTGTGTGTGTGTGTGTGTGTGTATTACCTCCAGGGCTTCGACCAGCTGCTCTCCCCTTGAGATGTTGGGAATGTGGATGGTGGTGCTGAAAGCATCCAACATCTCCATTTCCTGCAGGACGTCTTTACGGCTCGTGGTGCCGATGATCAGCAGCTTACGACCCTGACAAAGAAGCAGAAGTGACCCTCATACTTAAATGTGTTGATTCAATCATTCCTTTGTTCATACATCAGACAAAGAAAGTGAACTTCAGTTGGTTGTCATATACAATTTCACTGCTAGACGGGAGAAATTGTTGTCCCAATGTTTTCTGCATCATTTCAGGTGTTATTATAATTGTTTTGTAGATGTGACTCAAAGCAGCTGTCACAATGTGAAAATTTGGTCCTGAATTTTTTAAGCTGTTGAGGTTTTGATGCAGGATGCCTTATCGGCCATTGGTTGACCGTAGATTTCACCACATTTGGGCTGTCCCAGATGATGGTTTACAGTGGTCAGGGGCTCTAAGGAGTAGCAATGTCCCTGCAATAGACGAAGCTGCAGCTTCAGGACCGCATTTCTAGGACCTTCGTAACTGGCATGATAACATGGAGATAATGCGTAGGCGTCAACACACAGAAAGTTATATGAACCCTGCTACAACCCAACAAAGCAATAATCAACTTTATAATTCATTACACATGAAGTCTTAACTCACCTTATAACTAACGAGATGTAACCCTATGTATGTCGAAAGATCTGAAAATCGCGCAAAGAAGGTTGTTAAGTAGATGCGAAAGGCAACACTAGATTGGGTTAATTAGTGTGAAGAAGAGTCCAAGGAGACGAAAGGTAACGTCTCTAAAAATAGAGTTGTGAAGGGTAGTGACACTGAGGGTGATCACCAAAGGTAGCACTAACACTGTTAGTTAGTGTGAAGGTAGTCTCAAGTTTATAGAATTAATTTTGTTGCTTAATGTTTATACTTGTGTTTTATCTTTTTTTTTTTTTTTTACTGATTTTGTGTAAAGCACTTTGAATTGCTGAAATGTGCTATACAAATAAAGCTGCCTTGCCTTGCCTTACCTAACCCAAACCCTGTCTTGTAACCTAACCTTAACCCTTCATAACTTAAACATTGACGCTTGTGCAGTATGCCAGTTTTGTTCGGTAACTAGGGTCGTAGAAATGCGGACGTAGTAATGCAGTCCTTAAGCTACACCTTCCTGTATTGCAAGAGTATAGTATAGACCTTTAAGTTGCAACAAGAGCACAGCGAATAGAAAATAACCTCAGACAGGAGGAGACAGGACAACCAAACAGCGCATAACACAACAGAAGACAACAGTAGAGAAGACAAACATGAGAAGAAAGAAGGTACGCAAAAGAAATGTAGCTCCACTAAGCCGACAAGTTGGAGAAGGACCAGGCGAAGAAGACGAAGGAGGAGAGGCAGAGGAGTGGCGAGTAGACAGGGGGATTATGGCTGCCGGCTGCCCCCCCATGGCGTGGGGGGTTGTGATGCTGCATGCAGATGAGGTGCCACACAGGCGGCGGTGCTGCCAGGTCCTGGCTCTCTCACAGAGCCCATTCTCCTCCCTGTCCCCCTGGCCTCCCCCGGCCCCAGGCACCCTGCTGGGCCCAGCGCTTTACAACCCCAGAGGAGCACTGCAGCCAGGCATTCAACACCAGGCCCCGCGCCACTTCTCATGCACATGCAGCCATATAGTGGGCTATACTCTCATTCACAAACCCATCAACAAGAGACACACACACAAACTACAACCAAAGAAACTATGAGAAATGGGTCTCTACCACCACTATTCACTGTGAGCACAACGGGCCTGGACCAAAACACTCGCTAATAACCATACAGTTGCTCACACATGCCAGTCGCAGCCAAAGACCTCCAACAATTCCTTACAAGACTTTGCGCTGGCATCCATAAGATCTGCTGCCCTCTTTCTGCCAGATCAGGACTAGCAACTCCAAAGTGAGCTCGCCACAAATAAATAAGCATCTGTTACCTTTGGAGGAGGTTTCTTCAGCAGTACCAGTAAAGCTTGTAACACCAGGTTGGAGAAACGAGGGCCAATTGGGACGTAGTCTGATGAGACAGATAATTTTCTGTTAGGAATTTTCTTATTTCACATCAACAGTTGAAAGTCAACCCAAAAAAAACAAAAAAACTTTTGATACAAATCTCATTCAACTCATCAGCAGCACAACACAAAATGCACTGGTGTCTTACCTAACAAACGTTCAATGTCATCCACAACCACACAGCTCAGCTGGGACTTGTAGGCATCTTCAAATATCTATCCCAGGGAATAAAAGAGTAAAACAGGCTCAAATCAAAGCAGAAATAGGCCCACAGCTTCATGCATGACCTGAAAACCCTGAAACAATGTTTTGTTTATGATGGTATTGGTAAATGCATGTCAATTTAAACTTCAAATGGAGGCTGAGATTGTCTTCAATTTAAAATGTCTTTCATATTTCTTCAGTCAGTACTAAAGGCTAAGTTCAACTTCATTCACATGTGTCATAATCATGTAATACAACTATTTAATGGAGATCCAGATGCATCAATAATGGAGATACATTTTCCACACCTTTACATATTCTCTGTGAGAATCCCATTTCCAAGCCTGGAGATGATTACATCAGTATTCTATATTTCAAGACCACTTACTACTCAGCGTGAAAAGATTGTCAAATAGTGAGTGTTACCTTTTTGATGGCTTGGCATTTGGCGATCTCAGAGTGTCCGATCATCTTGTCGGGGGAGCAGATCTTGATAAAGGGGAACTGGGAGTCTTTAGAGATCTTAGCCGCCAGTGCTGTTTTCCCACTGTTAGGCGGGCCTGAGGAAGAGGAGGAATTCCAAATCAGCGGTTTCTATTAACACAAATGATTGGGCTAAGCTGTCCATTTTAAGTCAATCACAACAGATAGGACATCTGCAGTCTCCATTACAGGGCATTTTATACGATGACTAAGGATGTTGCATGAGGTTGGCGTGTGTTGAATAGATGTGTGTGTGTCTTACCCTCCAGTAGCACAGAGACCAGCGGTGTGCGTTCGCTGTTCTTCGTCTGCTGCACCAGCAGCTCCCGTCCTCTAGGACCGCTGACACGAGGTCACCCCATCGAATTATCCCGTTCATGATGTAGCTGGCATAGTCCTCCTGATTGGTACCAAACGCCTGGACAGGAAGAGAGAGAGAGAGAAATATTGGTCATATAAGTCTAAGGTTTATTTTCTGTGTGAAGTCAAGAGAAAAAAATACGTACTTTAAATGTGATTTGCCAAATGGGCTATATGCATAAATGCCCCCAAATAGATTTAATTAATGTCTTCAAATGTTTTCCCCAAGAGTTTGTAGGCAGAAGTTAATTCATCTGAACTTGAACCGGATCAACTGCAGACTAAATGCCCTTTAAAAATTTAAAACAGCTTATTATGTAGGTGGGGAGATCAGCAACTCAACTACCCAAAGCTTAGTGTCCTTACCCGCGGCATCCTTGCCATTCCAGCCAGCAGCAAGGGCAGTGAGCGGAAATTAGTATGAGAAAAAAAATGAGATTTTAACTGTGTCAGGCTCTGGTCGGGCTCGGACATAAATATTTTAATACCTGTCGGGCTCGGGTCGCTCTGTCGGAAGTGAAGCGGGCTCGGACAGAAAAATGCGGCCCGATCCACAATCTAGTTTGTTCGGCCATAGTAACCCTTTAATCGGCCATGGTAATCCGCCCTAGTAGCCCTTTCCTTGGCCATAGTAACTCTTTACTCAGCAATAGTAACCTTTTCCTCGGCCATAGTAACCCTTTCCTCAGCCATAGTCATCCGCCATAGCAACACTTTATTTTGGCCATAGTAATAGAAGGAGACACAGAAAAAGAGATAGAGAGTGATGTAAAGCAACTTACAGGTTTGATGTCGTTATTCAGTGAGCCTATAAAGTCAAGTCTGTTGACGATCAGCTTCTCTGCCGTCTCAATGTTTACCTCCACTGTGTTACTGGCCTGCAACACACACACACACACACATTAAAAAAACAAGTTGAGCGACAGCAGATAATGAATTACTTTCGTTCCCCAATGAACTCCATGCACCCTCGCTAATGAAATCCATTACATGAAGTATTGCACATTTAGATTGCACAATGTGTCAGGAGACAATGTACTCCCTCAGAGCAGAAAGGTCAGACCGAGAGGAGGAGGGAGGGAAGAATAAGTGTTTAGAGGAGTGAAGAAAAACGTCACAGCCATCAGACATTTGTAAGGCCCTTGTCTGTCATTTATCATCACCATCCAATATCTGTGCTCCATGTGTAAGTGTGTATGTGGGGGGGGAACACTTAACAGATGAGAACTTCACCTTATCTGTGTATTCCACTGAGCTATGTAGATTTGAGCCTATGCACCTGATAAAACACTTAAGTGCGCACGCACACACACATGCATGCACGCACACACGCACGTTGCTAATTTAACTGGCACTATACACCAGTGCACAGTACCGGCCTGCGTGTGTGTGGCCTGCACCTTTAACTTAGCAACACAAGACATTATTCAAGTGAGTGTTTTTAAAATAACACTTTAAGCATTGCATGCACAAAATAGTCAGTTTTTTGCCCTTACTCCAAAACCAGACAGTATTTCTAGTAAGCTGTTTACATGGTTAATTAAAAACAATATTCCACTAATACTTCCGTTAACATGCAGCTGTCAAATAGGATTTTTTCAACCGTGCTAACACTGTCTTCCTCTTTGATTCCTTCAACCACCTTACTGATAAGGTCGGTGTTGCGATATTTGCAGATATCCAAAAACCTGTTGATATCCAGGTCTTTCAAAATGTTTAAAAGTACTACCCCTGACCTTGATATGCCTGTTCATGGCAGTGGACTGTGCAGCCCTGACCAGGCCCTCCAGCTCGGCGCCGCTGTAGTTCTTAGTCTCCACTGCCAGCTCCTTAACGTCTACGTCACCAGCCAGCAGATTATGCTGACGCATCTTTGCAGTGTGGATGTGGAGAATCTGAATGCGTCCCTTTTCATCCGGTAACCCTAGAAGGAGAGAGGGGGAAATAGGGGACTTAAAGCTTCGACACTGCCTTTTTTGACACATATCCCCCCCAAAAGAACAAGTAATCGGTGCGACAGTAGCAAGGAAAAACTTCCTTTTTACAGTAAGAAAACTTTAGACAGAACCTGACTCTCTGAATGTTCACTGGTTTGAGTAAAAAGTTCTATGTTTTAATTGGTACAGTTGTAATTCCCTTCCCAGTCTACTGAGATAAACTGTATGGGGTTAACGCTAGAGTGAATCCTTATTAGCGCGTTTTTCACTTCTTACCAATCTCCATCTTCACCTCCAGTCTTCCTGGCCTCAACAAGGCGTCATCTATCAGGTCAGGCCTGTTGGTCATACCTGAAGGAGGGACAGATGGACAGATAGCAGAAAGAGGAGAAAGCGGAGGAGACGGATTAATGAGGGAGATGAGTTAGAGTGCAGGTGTTCAGGGAAGACACTGGAGAGCCTGTGAGTATGGAAGTGTGTTACTTTGTAGGAAAGGAGGGACAAAGTATGAATGTAATGTGTGTGTCTAGGCACCTATGACCAGGATGTTGTTGAGCTGCTCCACTCCGTCTATTTTGGACAGCAGCTGGTTTACCACGGTGTCGTGGACTCCCGTGCTGCCCGCCATGCTGCCACGCTGCTTACAGATTGCGTCGATCTCATCAAATATGATGATGTGAAGGCTGCTGTTCGCCCCGAGCTGTGCAGCAAAGAGATGAGAAAGAAAATAAGTGAAAGAAAGATAGAAAAAAAAAGTTAATGTGTGAACTGTAAATAACTGTCTTTTACCACCTGCTTACACTAGTTACTTGTCGTTTATTATATTATATTATATATATTTGATATTTACATGAATCTTGGCTTAAACATCCAGAATATGTGTTCTTCCAGTGTTTCCCAAATCTTATTTGGGCATCAAATTAAATGATTTCCCCGTGCTTTTCAAGGTATTCATGGCCTGTTTTGACAATTCTGATTAATTTTGTTTTACCCTTTCAGAAACAGAAACTGCTGTATGGCCAAGTAGGTTTGCATATACAAGTAATTTGTCTTGGTGTTTTAGTGTATAACAATTAGGAAAGTCAAAAGATGAAATAGAAAAATACATTAGAAAATATTATGAAATATAAGAAATACGCTAAAAATAAACCTGTTATCTTTTATTTTGCATACTTAAAGTGCCCATATCATGAAAAAGAAATCTTATTTTATGTATCTGGTGCTTTCACACGCATACAAACTTGGGAAAAAAAACTACCCATGCTGTTTTGAGCGAGATACAAGTTTCTGAATGTCCTCTGTCTTCAGTCTCCGGGTGAGCTGTTCAAAATCGCCACAGCTTTCTACGTCACTAGCCGAGATGAGGTGGCTAACCATAGCATGCTAGCGCTAGCATGCTAGCTCATTCTCAAAGGCAAAACACTGCTACAACACACACTAGTTCACCATAATCTCCAAAAGAACTACTTCCTGTCCCTTTTCTGCAAGTGCCCCTCGTCTAGAAGAAGTCTCCCAGCTGATCCTGCCTTGTACTGACCAAAGTTGGAGAAAGAGTTATCTAGCGGATGTGATCTTATCTAGCTACATGTGCAACTCCCAACAAAGATAGTGTAGAAGTGAGATGCCTCACTCTGTAGCTGAAACAGAGACCCAAACACAAACAGGATCTGCAGCAATGTGCAGTACAACAAAAATATGGTGTTTTTTGAAAATATAACCATGTAAACCTATTCTGGTACAACCTCATAATACAGTTATGAACCTGAAAATGAGCAGAATATGGATGCTTTAAATTAAGTTTTTAGAAAATTTGAAAGTGTAGGAGTTTACTCCCAGGACAGTGTCCTGACCTGTTGAATGCTAATACATGTTTTAAAGTGGACAATTTGGTTGCTAAAACTGAAATAATTAGGGCCTGGGACATTGCCATGAACTTGTGAATTTATTAAATTACAATAAATTCATTCATTTTGAGATATTAATGAATATTACTCCCATATCAGAAAAAAATGCACTGAATTTCAAACACTTTTAGGCTCTTGCATTAAAAAAATAAAATTACAATATTTAACAGGTTGAGTTATCATACACATGCAAAACAGAGTAACAGAAGAGTCAATTAAAGTCATGTACTGTCTCTGCATGCAGAGGCTGATTTGAATTTCCTTAATTTTACAAAGATTTGGTTTGGACTCAGAGTCATGAATTGTTTTCTGCACAAAAAAATTTAATGTCAAATATATTACAAATTATAGTAAAAGTTTCCCCCACAAGAAATATGCTACACCTTTACATGGTCAACTAGCAGCCAGTAGGGATACACTATACCACCACAACTACTTTGACTACTTGTATAGCAGTAGCTCCAGATTTGCCGAGGCTCAAAGTGGCTCTAAATATAACAAAAAATCATGTTAATACTCTCCTCCAGTGACGACAAAGACCCAGCTATGTTTTTCTTTCATGCTGACCTGAAAATCAGTTCTGACCCTCAACAGAGAGACAGATGGAAAAAGGGAGAGAGCAGCAGGGTGGGGGGTTATCCCTCCATCTACAGACCTGTCAGTCTCAGACGTAGCATTTAAAGCAGGTGTGGAGCTGTCCTTATTACACACTGGATGGTGTGTGTATGTGTGGGTCCGAGTGTGTGGGTCTCTGTGTGTAGGGAGATGTAATAGGAGGTCAAAGACAGCCCAGCCCCTCATTAGGTGGTGAAGAGTGAGGCTCGACGCTGGTGTCTCCCGTTCTAAACCAACCATTACTGTTGTTTTTAACACACACACACACACACACACACACACACACACACACACACACACACACACTCTAAAGGGCAGATCTCTCCACTCCTGGAGAAATTAGTTTTTTTTCTTTTTAGATAGATGAAATGTATTTGTGGGGGAATACTGATCCCCGAGAACAGTCGTTTTCTCTGATGTGAAGATAATAAGCAAAGCTGGAGCACTACAGGTAAAGCATCTGGAAGTTGTAATAAAACAGACTCATTCATCAACTTTGCTACGTGGGTTTAGCTGTACTTTAAATTCTACACCTCTTGAAAGCTCAATAAACAGTTTTTAATGTCTTATGATGAAAGTAAAGTGTTTGAGAAACGCTCTTGTGCATGCGAGCATAGACATTGTAATGTGTCCTCCTCTTACCCTCTTCTGTTCCTCCTCTGCATCTGCAAACAGCTTCCTGACGTTGGCCTCAGACTCCCCAACGTACTTGTTGAGAATCTCGGGGCCGTTGACGATCTTTGGCTCCCGGGCATTCAGCATCTTGCCAATCTGTCGTGCCATCAGGGTTTTACCGCAGCCTGGGGGTCCGTACAGCAGGATTCCCTTCACATGCTTACAGCCTGGAGACAGACAACACGACCAGGTGAGAGAGGAGGAGAAATTAAACTTCTTTCAACTTGTACACATGAAAATGTATCTGCTAGTTATAGAGCTCATATCTTTGTTAGGTGAAGCCCAATCAGATGTTTCAAACATGCTAATTGATCAGCAGTAATTATCCCTAAGTGTAGGGTCTTATTCCAACATCGAGATCATAATTTGTCATTTTGTCCCCATTTTCCGTAGCCCACTGGTTTACTATTGGCATTAGCGATGTTATAACGAGTATGAAAAGGTACAGTGGTGACCCATGAAGCCTAGTGAGATACTGTATTTATACAAATGTAAAGAAAATCAATATTGCGCAAGTTAATTTACTACATCATAAGATAGTTCAGTGACTCCTTGAATAAATTATTCCTCCAGTGAATGCAATTCTTCAAAAGGTGTGTTTTGTCCAATCAATAATTGGCTTTGATTTAGGATTCTGTTGCTTTGATAAATTATGTGTTTGTTCATAATAAAAATGTTCACTTGCATACTTTAACCATAAATTTATTGTCTCAAAGCGTGATGTTAATCTGTCTTAAAAGAGCAGTGTGTTCGTGGTGATAAACGGTTTCTGCGTTGGGAGATTTCAGTGTCCAGACTTCACTGACCATGAATTTATTACGAGGCAGTTCAATCTGGACCCAGCTGTTCTCATCACAGCACCGCTGATTTCCTTTTGTTTTTCTCCTTCTCCATAAAGATCAAGTGTGCAGACTCAGACTGCAAGCTCTCCAGTTAACCAAGTTTACAGTGTAGGTCTTTTAATGGCCTTTTGCACCTGCTTAATGACATTTAGCCCAGACAAATTGAGAAGCCCCAGATAACAATCTGAGCTGCCATTTGGGCCTGCTGAAGGAAAAGCAGCCAGAATGACAGGTAGGTGGAGTGGGGGGTGGCGGGTTGAGGGAACAAGAGGAGCAGCTACTCCAGCCGGGTGGGGGAAAAGGTATGTGGTTGCGTTGTGTTTGGGAGAGAAAGCACTGAAGCTTCTGTCTGTCTGCTTCACCTCTCTGGGAGCAAAGGGGAGACAAGGTGAAGCTTTCAAACTCTTGCTACACCGCACACACAAATGTGCAACGTGCACATGCACGCCACCTCTCTGTCAGCGCCTGCTCTCCCTGCCCCCAACGCCTGCCAATTACAGCTTTACCTTTAGCTGGATGCTCTATCAGGGCATGCCATCTCATTACAGACGCCAGCTGGCCACAGCCAAAGGCCAGCCAACTCCTGAACGCAACCACCCGGATAAAGGTCAGCTCAAACACTGCTGGACGCTGCCACAGGCCCTGAGCGCTGTGGGTACCAGATTTAAGTAATGTGTGTATTTGCCAAGCTCAGAGGTCTTTACAACAGGTTTTCACAAGACGTCTAGGAGTAAGGATTAGGACTGATGTGAGTGGGATGGGAGGGTTTTGTGTATGACTCACAAAGAAGAATACCTGATGGAGTAATCTGACAGCTTTCAAATATCTATTAATAAGTGTGTGCAGGTCTCACTGTCAGGGGATGCCAGGCCCTTTAGTCATAGTCCTTGTCCGCTAATCATGGATTGTTGGGTTTCACTGGTTAAAGCGATGACACATACCTCAAAAGGAATTATTCACAGTTTTAGTTGATTTAAGGATTAAACACAAGCTGAATACAAGAACTGAAAACTTAGTGATTCTTTTTTTGGCAGGTATTAGTAGTCAGTTTAACCTGATGAATGCTGAAAGAGAGAAGCGACAACAGTGTTTCTTGCAACATAATTGTGTTTTTTTCTCTACATTGAGCATGATGAGAAAATAGTTTAGGAAAAAATTCATTACTTTTCGTCATGTTATTTGGAGTTTTATCAGTAAACTGCCCCTGTCTGGACTTCAGTGTGGGGCTGTGGCCCTGGCTATGGTTCTCGCAAGCAGGGTCATTCTTTTGAAATTGGAAATCGCCTGATACTCCACCATTCAGACAGATCTGCTGATGTCTTTGGGTTTAGAGATAAGGTACACACTTATGGGTAAATCCAACATTTTCTCTAAAATCTGGGCCCTCTATAAAGCTTATCTGGCGAAGACAGATTGTTAACCAATTCTTTCCCTTGGTTTTCATGTCAAAGACATGTCCTCCCCCTCTCTTTTTCATTTTCTACTATCATAAGTACTTTTGTCATAATAATTTCATCGTATAATCTGGCTAGCCATGCATTGTCTATTTTTGACCCCTTTGCATGTATACATGCGCTTAACCATATTTTTTAGCTTGTCTCTCTCTCTTTATATATATATATATATATATATATATATATATATATATATATATATGTATGTATATATATATGTATGTATGTATATATGTATGTATGTATGTAATGATCTATGGACCTGAATTGTATTTGTTCCGTTTGTGTTCTTAAATATGAAAATAAATAAATAAGTGATAGCGGGACAAAAAGAAAGAAGGAAAACTCACCCATCTGTTCTACAATGTCTGGAGGGAAGACTCGGGATGCAAAGGCTCTACGGAAGATGTCAGAAAACTCCTTGTCAAGGCCGCCAATACCCATCCTCTCGAAGTTCCAGTCTGGGCTGATGATGGACTGACGAGAATCTCTGGTCTTGGCTTTCCCTGGAGGAGAGAGACAAAAACAGACACTAAATGCTTTGTTCAAAAGGAGAGCCTAATGTTTCATGATTAGTCACTGGGGGGGGGAAAAAAACAATTGTATCTACTCTTATGTATACAGCAGGTGTTTAATTGACAGTTATAAGAGACTGCTGCAGGAGTTATTTTAAATCTCAAAATGATTGTTTTTAGTGAAACTTATTCATTATTTAATTAAAAAGTAGGGATGCATTAAACAAGCTCTGACTGAATAACTGCTTTGTCTTTTATATAGGGAAAGTTCAAGGTTTTCAGATTAGAGCCAGTTATTTTGCCACGTAGGTTGTTTTTTTTCAACTTCACCTTGTTGTTTTGGTGCTTAATAAAAATAAAGATAAAAATGGAGTACTGCAAAAGTACACAAAAACAAATATAGAAAAGAAAAAAAACACATGATACAAAATACAAAGGTGAAAAATGAAAGAGCTTTACAGTTTTAGACGTCTGCATGATACTTCACAGTATGAAGTATAAAAAGAACATGCCCAGTACAGTTTACAGAGATAATAGTCAAAACAATGTTTTAGCTTTGTTCAATATACATAGAACCAGAATAAATTACATTTACACCTTGTTATGAAGGTAAACTGGCCATCAGGTGGCCATTGGCCCAGTTGGACCTGTTAATGGGAAAGTGAGCTGAGAAAAATGTGTGAAGTGTGCCCCCTTGTGGAGAATCCCCCTACAAAACAGGGAATTTAAAAACACACTTTTCTTTTCTTATATAAACACAGTACGTGTGAGGTTTGCAGATGGTCTTCATGTCAGCTTCAGTGGCTGTAATAGGGCTGCACTATATGAGAAAAAAATGTGATAATGTTGTTGAATATCACGATAATTATATTACTTCCAATAAATTAGATATTGAGGTTCACGCATTTCCGCTGCTTTCAATATTCTGCTACAATACAACACATTGCTTGTTGAATTAAAAAAAATAAATCACACAAACAAAAAAGGAAATCACAGCCAACTTTTTTATTGACTAAACTGAACATTGAATTGAAAAAATTATGACTGGATTTTAAAGAGCCATTTTCTACTTTTTGCAGCCTTTTGCAATATGGGTAATGAGCCAGTTAATATTGCGATGACGAAAAAATAACAATATGTTGTGCAGCCCTAGGCTGTACTTAACATTTGCACTGGCTGTTTGGTGGAGATTTGACCACAAAAGATACAAAGAAGTATCTAACTGTTGTAAGTTGTTGACACTTACCAACCAGGGTCATGGACGAGCTCTCTGACTTCTCAAAAATCACCTGACTGTTTCCCAGCAACAAACCGATGTCGATCTGCAGAAAGAAACAAAGAGCCTAACCGTTTAGGACAATCGACAGTTGCGTCTAACCTGTTTATATGTGTAGACAGAACATCATGGGACAGTGACAAAATGGTTCTCTAGTCACCTTTGGTTTCTTTCCAGAGGCATGATCTCCCTTAAGGATGCTGGGGTCCATCGCCTCAATATCCTTTATCACCAAGGCAAACAGCTTATCACAGCAACTAAACACCAGCTAGACAAGGAAAAAAGAGATAAAGGACAGAATAGAAGAAGATAAAGATAGATAGAGAGATAGCAGCAACATAGACATACAGCACACATACCGAATATAAATGAAATAATAGGATACAATAAGATAGAATACAAGAACAAATATTTAAAATATATACAAGTTTGGAATAAAAAAATACAACTACTTAACTAGTATTAATAAAGATGTAAATAAACCTATAGTGCAGTTGTAATGTCTTATCTACCACTCAGTGATGAAGTGAAGAGTTGTATAGCCTGTGGTAGGAGTAGTATAGGGGAATATTAAACTAAATTAACAAATTAATGAAGATAAAATGAATGCAACAAAGGTAACAAAATCAAACAATTGAAACACAATTGTGTAGCATGTTTGTGCTTTTACTGTGAACATACATCACAGCCACCTACGATTTAAGTAGGAATACGTCTCTCTCACAGCTACAGACCTGGAGTCAGCACTTCCACTAAATGCTATGATAAACTCAGAGGTTGTCCAGTTTCTGATTATTTAGACTGGCACGTTATTGCTCCCTTAAAGCACCAAGCACCTGCTGGTTGACGCTGAAGGACTGGTTGTTGAAGTACTGGATGAAATGGTTGGCCATGAGGTCCGAATCGTAGGGGTTGCTGTCCACATTCTTCTTCTGCAGGAAGTCAATTTCCGCTGTCATGGTGCTTATACACTGTTTGGACTTGTCGAACTTGTAGGCTCTCACTATAAGGGGGTAAAAAAGTAATAGGTGGTGAGGTTTATACTGTAAACAACATCTGGATTATTTTTGATATTTTTGTTATTTCTACTTGAAGCCTAGCAAGCAACCCAAAAAATGGCCCAATTACGATGTTTTGTGCAGGTCCTCATGAGAATATATCTTCCTTTTACATTTGTACTGCTTAAGCTGCATTAATTGTTGAATAGAGCAGAGTTTGATGGTTGGAAAACCAAAACAATGAGCTAAATGAAACTAATACGCTGCTTAGCACGGGCGAAAACTGCAGGGTTGGGTGATAATTATCAACCCACCAACCTTGAGCACCTTCTCTTATGTTATCTTAGTCTTTTGTATATTTGTACTCTTCCAACTTTGTTTTGCAACTGCCGCACAGCAATTCCCTTCGGGATAAATAAAGTTCTCTCTTATCTGAATCCATCCACACAAATTAGACAGAATGAAGAAGAAGGTACAGAGCAATCAAAAGTAAAAGAACTAAAAAAAAAAAAAAAGCTTTTTCCAAGAGCTCCCCACTGCAAAAGATTGATACATTACCATCACTAATGTTTTAAAGGTCAATTTTTAAACATTACTATTCAAAAAACACTTGCAAACTTTTTTATTTTTAAAGAGCATTTTGTCAGGCATTTTAAGCCTTTATTTCCACAGGACAGATGAAGACATGAAAGGGCAGAGAGAAGGGGGAATGACATGTAGCAAAGGGCTCTGCATTGAGGAGTAATCCTCTTTATATGGGTGCACGCTCTACCAGTTGAGCTAATCCAGCCACATATCTAGCTTTTATTCATGTTCTATTCGTCTTTGTTCCATTTACTTAACTTTTGTTCTATTTATTAAAATATTTTATGCACACTGCTGAAGAGCTGCTCAGCCGCTTTTCATTGTACTTTCAGCACTATGACAATAAAGATCGATCGACCGATGGACCTCATCGATCAATTTTGATAGATTTTTCTATCTATCTATCTATCTATCTATCTATCTATCTATCTATCTATCTATCTATCTATCTATCTATCTATCTACAGTATCTACAGTATCTATCTATCCATCCATCCATCCATCCAATAACCAGGGTTTGGCAACCAGATGTTGCCATTTTGTACTGCCTGTATCAAATGTTTGGAAACACTGAACCATTTTCAAAACAACTGCATCATAGTGATGCACTGCTTCAGAATCAATCAGTTTCTTCTGTCCCTACTGAGTATCACCCACAGCTCTTTGGCACATCAACTAGTATCTCTAAGATTTATGGTCCGATCATGTTCAGTTAGACACTAACTAGACAGCAGGGACCAAGCCCGTGAGTACTTTGGGAGTGGTTACCAAATCAACGAACGCCTTGTTAGCAGGCATCAAAACAGTGATTCCTATAATAAAATCTGCACCTGAATTTGATTTGTGGGGCCCTATTTAAAATTGTCTTCAAACTGCTGCTAATGCCTCATTATGGAAATGAGATATACTGTAGGTGGCCCATGTGATTAGACAAATTACACCCGCAATAATGCTGCATTAGTCATAGCACAGTTCCCAGGAGACACTCCTAAAAAATGTATTATTCATCATTATGCAAATGAATATAATGTTCAAATATTCTGAAATGGTTGATGTCAACAGAAAGAGAGAGAGAGATTATTGCTTTGATCAAATCATTCATAAAAAGAGCAGTGGCTTCGCTGGTTTTATTTTACAAGACCATGTCATGAGAGTTTAAGGTATCATGAGTTTTTTTTTCCCACTCAGTGGATTATATTTTCATTTCTCCTTTTCACTCCTCATATGCAGACAGTATCATAATAGTGCCCATCATTTTGGCCATCAGTTGGCTTGGAGCGTAATACTTCAAAGAACTGGGCTTCTCTTTCTCTGGATCCTGGCCAGCCTCTGAGACAGATGTGCAATGACACCACCTGCCCATATTGTTATGCTGTCTCTCCCTGCTCTGGGTAAATCATGTTCCCTCCAGCCCTCATGACACCTCAATAATAGCTAAACCCCCTAACCCTGCATATAATTAGTACTCTGTAGGATATGACCATCAGAAGTTGGCACAGTGAGATGCTTCTCTGGCAGAGAGCCTTTAAAGAATTCATGCAACTTACATGTGACTGACTAAAGTCTGAGGGTTTGATGTCTCATGTTCCTACTGCAGTGAGGTGTCTGTGACTCAAAAGGCATTCAGTGATAAGAGAGAATGAGTGTCAAACAGTGCTAATCAATAGATGACAAATTAATGGCACCCATCACAAAAGGCTGAAAGGACGTCATTGAACAATCAGAAGTCTGTGCAGCTTGGGGATTCATGTGAGGCACGGCTAACCTGTTACCAGTAGCAACCAGTATTTGTTTATCCTGAAAACAGCTGGTTAAGTCATAATTTCTGTTATCTGAAATCATTGCTGTACATTTTGCCAAAGCCAAAAAAAATCATCAATTCATCTGCCATGTTTTTTTTTTAATCTTAATTATTTTAATTTCTTCTGATGTTACAGCAGACAAAGCATCTTTGTTACTTTGGTTAATTGATTGTCTAAAAGCCCAGTATATGAATTGTAACGTCTTCAGGTTTGATAAATACATACTGTAAAGACGCAGATTTGAAGGATAGGGCAAAACCAACGTGTTAGTCCGTCTCTCAATACTTTGACTTTCCTACTCTGTCTTTGGCACGCAGCCCCAAGGCCCTGTACATTCCTAAACCAGCTGGGCACAGTTTTTGGACAACAATGGAGCCCTGTGGCACAGAGGAAGAGGATATACTGTACATGTATTAGGGCTGTAATCTCCCAGTCGACTAGTCCATTTATTGGTCGATACGTTCTGGCACGACCAAAATTCTGATTGGTCGATTTTTTGCCGTGTTATTTCCATCAGGTGGAAGCATGGACCGTTACGGTCTATGGGTGGAAAGCACTAATTGCTAATGGTTTCACAGGTAACAGGCTGTCTTCAGAAAACCCCCCTTGTTTTCACTTTTTTGGATTAGCCCAACCCACCGGAGACAGATTGAAGAAAGAACTAGAAAACCTTGGTTTGGTGGTTTACTGAATATTTATTTCATTGTGAGTGTTTCATTTCCAGTCAGTCCTCCTCTACCATGTTGAAGACATCGGCAGTGTGGAAGCATTTTACAAAAATAGATAACGGAAAAAAGTCAAATGCAAAGTTTGGAAGTAACAGTTTGCATATCGCAGCTGGACTACAAACATGGCGTCTCACCTAAAAACGGTAAACTAACCTGTCTGTGTTAGGCTGCCCTGTCTGTTTGGAGTAGGCTGTATGAACATATCAGAGTTGGCATATTTCATAGTCTAATAATCGTTTTATAACTACCGGCGCACCCACCCACAACGGCGATAGCGTTCCCCAGAGACCCCCAGACCCCCCCAGACCACGCTGGATGTTAAGCCTCTACCATCCAAACGCTAAAATAATATCACGGAAGGAATTGTCGACTTTATGTCTCAGGATATAAGGCCCATTACTGTTGTGGAGGGCTGAGGTTTTAAGAAGTCGTTAATATACAGCGCCAGCACGCCACACCATCATGCATGGACTATACAACACAGCGAGGCACTGAGCTTGACCACAGATATGTTTAAATATACAGTATATATTAAAGTGGACGTGCCTTTTGTGTTTAAGAGTAAAATCTTTAAACTAATACTCTATTTGTGTCTGAAACGCGAGGCCGAGCTCCATGTTCAGCGCTCTGTGCGAGGACATGCACAGAGCGCTGATGCAGCGCTGTCAGAGCCGACAGACGAGTCATTTTACTGCAAAATAATTAGGTCAAAAATGATTTAATATACTGCAAATAGCCTACAAGGACAAGTACTGCAGGACAGTACAGTTAATTAATCTAACGGGTTTTTTCAGCCCCTCCGCACCTACCCCCCCCCCAAATTTCAGGACTCGACCAAGATTTTCTTTGGTTGATTACAGCCCTAACATGTATATCAGGCTTTGATAAAAAATAAAATGCTTATCATGAGATGAATTGAAGGTGTTAGTCTTTTTGTGGGAAGTGTTGAGAATGAGAGAAATCTAGAGAATCACAGGTGTTATGCTATAAATGTGAAGCTTACCTTGAACCTCTTGTCCAATCGATAGGCCGGCCCATTTCCTCTGTAAAGAAAAAAAAAGAAGCAAGGGAATGATTTAGTTTTATGTCTCATAATTTCCTTTTGTTTTAGGGCACATTATTACAATGGGAAAAGGCAATTGGTAACATTTTAGCCATCATTGAGGCATTTAAATTTTCCAGAAGAACAAAGTTATCAGACAAAGGCTAGCTATACTTTTTTAATTACCAACACTACATGTTTCAGAGACATCAGGGCAATGTTCTGCTGTAACATGATCTTACTTCACAACAATGTTTATCCATATGAAAAAAAAAACATTTAATGGTCTACTTTTTAACAGAAAGTAGTTTTTCAGATGTCAAATATGAGTCTATCAATCAATGGATGATATTGAATGACTTTTTGTGGTAAAATAAGACCGGCGCCTTGAGGAGATTACAGTAGTACCTGTGTGCCGTTGTGGCTGCCATAAAGACGGAAGAAGAGCAGGCAAAGGCAAGCAAAAAAAGGAAAAAGCAGTAACAGTTTGAGACAAACAAAGAGGTCCATGCAAAGAGCCCACAAATCAATATGCAAGAAGCATAACTTTCCCCAGAGGACATATAGACTTGGTGACTATCAAGGTTTGAAATAATTAATAAAAATGTCTTAATGTGTCTGTCTCACATTTCAAACCAAACTGACGCCCATGAGTTTGCTGAATTCAACCTCACCTATTAAATACATGTATTATTTAGAGAGAAAATATATGCATACATTGGTTTCTAACTTTATAGGGAACATCAAGCGTTGAAGAACACCAATCACTGCTGATGACAGCTGCAGAAAACAGCGATGCCCAGCTTCCATCAGGTGACGCAGGAATCATTTAGAACATGTGGGACAATTTGGCTCTTAAACAATGAAACCTACCTGTGCCAGGCTGAAGGCAATAGTCCCGGGGATAACACTGTGATGCGTCTTCAAGGTGAACACATACTTGTGGGCTAAATTCTGCACAGTCACATGTCTGCATCAAGTGGAACAATAAGGAGACAGAAGGAAAGGATTAAGTGTGGTACAGATCTAGTGTCAGCCCATGTGTTACTGTTCTTCCAGAGAGAATCCCACTCACTCTTCGGTCTGTGGCTCCTTATCACTGATGATGGCACAGTTGCTTAAGGACAGTTCGTCTGTTGGGCATCGAGCCACTTGCATCATCTGAAAAGAGAGCCGAGAAAAACGAAAACAGTGACTCCCCTGCAAAAGTAATATTTATAGACAGTATGTGAATGACAGTATGTGAAATGGGTTTTCAAAAGCTGCAACTCCAAATTTAGTAAACTACTAAAGTGGAGTCATCCCCACTTTGGCCACTCACCTGCTTCTCTACACATTAAATACTTATCATTCCAATATGCATCATGCACACTTTTCACAATTAGTTTTTGCACTTTACATCCCACTCCATGTGTACTTGTCTTGATATTATGTCTTTTTTGTATATTTGTATTTTTGTATATTATGTTGGTATGTGCGTATATGTATATTGTTGTCTCTACTATACAGTATGTTACTACTACATGTCTATTTGTTGAATGTATAGAGAGTTAACACCTACCAAAGTCAAATTCCTTGTGCACTTGGCCAATAATTTTGATTGTGATAAGCCATTAAAAGGTTCTTTTTTCAGTCCTCTTTAAGCTATTTCTTTTTAACTTAGTGGCAATGGTATGATTTACAGTTCACGGTAAAAAAAAGTAAAAAAAAAATACTGTCCATTTGCATAGATCTCAATACAGTTGGACATTTACAGATAAAGGCAAACTATGTACTTCAGCACTCTTGTGACTTTGGTCCCCTTCACCATAGAGATCACTCTCATAAAACCACCATTACGTGTCATGCATGTTGCCATGGTGATCTCTCTACACGGATAAAGCCTCTCGAGACCTTTAGGACACAGAAAACTTCACGCGAGGTCTGATGCTCCTTACAGTCTAACTCTATTCTATGTGTAAATGTCAAGTGTCTGTATGTCAAGTGTAAATTTAGCTTCCTCTGTCTCTAACAACCATTAAGATGAGAGATCTATTGTTTGGTGATGCAATAGCTTTCATTAACACTGTCAAATGTCCATTGTAGTTTGCTTAAATATATGGTGAAATAAATGTAAAGCATTGTCAAACGCACATAAAGTGCAGATACAGAGCCGTGTTGCACAGGTTCCTGTTGCCTTTCCTATGCAACGTGATGAATTGCATTGTTTGTCCATTCTGTGGAACAATTGGACCTGAGACAGTCAGAGATACCATTATGTGCTGCACACACAGTGGACTTTATGAATTTGTATTGACTTTTATTCAGCTTAGCCTTACTAATGTGTGAAAGGAATTCCTTTATGTTCAGGGCTTTTTCCTGGCTCAGAATAGTCCTTTTTTTTTTTTTTAATTTTCTCTCTGCAGTTCAACCTTGATGCCAAAGGCCAGTCGTGTCTCTGGTTCACCTAGATGTTTTTCCCCAGATCCTATTTTGTTTAAGTCAGTCGGTCAATCATGCAGCTAAATATTTCTCAAAACCACAGAACTTCATTTTTAATTGTGGGGCAGTTCCCAAAGATACCAAATATTTTGGGCTTTGTGTATAAAATTATGCATAAGACATCCAGAATATTTTTATTTAATGAACTTAGTAAAAAACAACATAAAACAACAAGTCAAACGGTTTAAAAAAAAATAATGTACTCATTGTAAACATCACACAGCTTCAACACACTATTTACATATGCACTGTTTGCTATTATTATGTTTATTATTGTTTTATTTTTCACATGCTCCCTTTGAAAAATGTATATTTGTAGTATATATTGTACATTTGACATTGTTGGGCATTCTGTGGACAGTAAAGGAAGAATGTTATTGTAAAGGGAAACATGTTTCCTTACTCTGCATATGACAATACAACTTAGAGCCAAGCAGATATTATTGGCCAATATTAGGCATTTTCCATTCCACCATGTTACGAGTGTTGGCATTTGTCCACCAGAGGGCACTTTATAATGTCCCTGTTGGCAAATCTTTGATTTTTGTTGTTGTTGTTGTGTTATTGTTCAAATTCATCAGAACATTATATTTATCTGTTATGTTGTGAAACAAACAAGTTTATTTTTAAACTGCATAATCATATTATTTTAGTGAGGACTCATAAATAAATACAAATGACTATTGTTCGGGAAATGTTTATGTTTTGTTATGCATTTCTGTATTTAAAATATATATATCGGATTTTTAAATCAAATACAGTATTGTAATCGATATCGGCCTTAAAAATTCTTTCTTGTAAGGTTCTAATAAAACTTTGCACTTTAACTTGAATGATGAGCTAAATACATAATATACAGTATGATGCTGTCAGGTAGTGTGGAGGAAGGTGGTTTTAACAACCTTAAAGCTACTTAAAAGGGAAGTGGACGTGGGGAAAGTGGATGTTAAAGAGCTAAACATCATTATATCTAGAGGAAAGCTTCAGCTCTTCTATCTCCGCTCACTCCATGAGTGATTTACTGCCATTGCCTCACACTGAACTACTCAACAGACAGCAGCAAATCATCATGGGACTGCTGCAACACTGTTTGAAAACCGTCTGACCCACAGTATTAGCTGCTGGCTGGGTGAATCTGCATCCCCATAGCTATGATGAAGCAAGCAACTCCATGATCCACTGTGATGAAATGTCTACTTAGGGCCGTTACAGAGTCAACACATCCGTACGCAGACACAACATAAATTAGCAATATAAAAAGGCCACGGATCCATGTACCCAAGGTTAAAGGGCATTCACTAAGTATACTAAATAAATCAGAAATGAAGTGGTGATTTGAAATAACACAAGGCCATGATGCATGTCATTATTATGTATTACATAGAGTTTCCCCGGTCATGAATAATGGGCTCGGTGGTAAATAGATGTACTGTGTAACAGAAATGTAATTCAAAATTGATTACAAAGTTTCCAGTTTATTTGGTACACCCGGCTAAAAGTCCCTCAACTCCATCAGCTGAGGAAGACAAGTGAGATGCGGTCAACATAAGGCAGGGGGATAGGAAGAAAACCAAAATATCACCCAATTTTTGACCCAATTCATCAATGTCGATATTGCTGCGATATTTCAGGGTTGACTTTAGGTGCTTTTACAAAAAAAAAAACGTACAAAATTTACATTTTAGATTATTATGCATCAATGATGTGGAACAGCTAGAGCCTAGAGAGTCTGGTAAATTCAGAAAATAACTTAATTTAATGCACTCATACATCATGTGGACATAATATTGATATATTACCCATGCCTAGGTTGACAGGCTAGTGGACCTTAAGTTAACATTTGTTTTGTTAAACTCTCTAAACTAGTTTAAACATAAACTATCAACTGACAGACCATTAATTGCAGCATCACTGCGTCATTTCTTTCAAGCAATAATGACCATGAATAATGCCGGCTCCAGTTTCTCATACGTGCATATTTACTGGGTTATTTT
Organism: Etheostoma perlongum; assembly: GCA_026937815.1. Taxonomy (NCBI): domain Eukaryota; kingdom Metazoa; phylum Chordata; class Actinopteri; order Perciformes; family Percidae; genus Etheostoma; species Etheostoma perlongum. Next base: position 4,474,994 of record CM049391.1, on the reverse strand, counting down.
TAGTCTTCTGTTATTATGAGTTTTGATTTCAGACTGTTGGTCGGACAAAACTAACAATTTGAAGAAGCCGCATTGGACTCTGGGAAATTGTGAAGGACATGTTTCACTATTTTTTGACATTTAATAAAGAATAATAATGTAAATAATTGTTAACTGCCGCCATAATAACAACAACAACAATGTAAGTGAAGGTAGGACTTACTGCAGGGCTGTGTTAGCCTGTTTACCTTTAACTAGCTGTACCTAATAAACAGACAACTGCGTGCATGTGTAAACAGTTGCATAGTGTAATAATGACAAAGTTACTTGGTTTACACTGCAGCTACTGACGTAAGAAGTTAACTAAGCCTTCAACATCGGTCCAGTTCATCTCACTGCTCTGCTCGGTCCTTTTAGCCATTTAATGCAGTTAACGATGCATTTCCTTAAGAGCTAGCATTGATATCGGAGCTATATTTACAACCCCTAGAAGCAGTTTTACATCGAAGTCAATAACAATACTGACAATGCAAGTTAGCGACTCTGCCTGCTCGGTGGCTACTATACCCAAGCTGTTTGAAATATTAATTTATATCTAGAACAACATGCTAGCAGTGGTCACAAGATACTCCATTCCTCTTCCGGATTGGCTTTTGAATGACATCTGCTTCTGCCACACAGGCTAGTGCTGTGCTGGCTCACTTTACGTGTAAAAAAAAAGAAAAGAAAAGCTTCTAGTCCTTTAAGTACACGTTAGGTTAAGTATTCAATGTTTTCTGTTGTTCGGGTATTTAGGTTAAAATAATCGCTTCAAATGAACTCACCCTGTCGGTCATCTTTTGTTTGTTTTTTAACTCCTGTTCAAGTGCAATTCAGCAGAAAGGTTCCGCCGAGAGGACAACTGTAGCGTCGAGACAGTGACGTGCTAAGAGGCGGGATCTGCCGACGGATGGTGACGTAACCACGCACAAGATACGTAGATCAGTGAGAGACGTAACAACAGATAAAGGCTTCCTTTAACTAGCTATGGATTAGAAGAAGCCAATGTTGCAATTTCATACTTAATGCAAAGTGATCAAACAATACAACTTCTTTTTGGTAAAATGTCAGAATCAAAATCAAAAAAGGATTTGCATTGCATAAGAACCTTATAGGATGGGAATGATTGTTCCAGGTATTAGTCCACACCACAAAGGGCATTAACCCGCTGATATTATACCATGGTCACTTGCCAAATAACATATTTTTAAAATATTAGTTTATGTTTTAAATTGTTTTACAATCGAAATTTAAAGTAGCGACCTCAACAGTGAACGGGAACGGGATGTGAGATAACGTTATTTTGCAGTTGTAATGTGAGTGCAGGTTATTTAAAGATGAATGCCCAAAACCATTTCAACAGCAGGTAACAGTTTTATTCCATTCCCAACTTTTGTCTTAGATGGTGATACAGGTTAGCAATGTAAACTACCTCAAAACAGTGGCATAGGGCTTAACACTCTGCGCCAACTCCCCCTTAAAGGTCCCATGACTCTTTGGGTGATTTATAGACCTTAGTGGTCCCCTAATACTGTATCTGAAGTCTCTTTTATATAGACCTTAGTGGTCCCTAATACTGTATCTGAAGTCTTTTATATAGACCTTAGTGGTCCCCTAATACTGTATCTGAAGTCTCTCTTTTATATAGACCTTAGTGGTCCCCTAATACTGTATCTGAAGTCTTTTATATAGACCTTAGTGGTCCCCTAATACTGTATCTGAAGTCTCTTTTATATAGACCTTAGTGGTCCCCCCCTGAAGTCTCTTTTATATACTGTATCTGAAGTCTCTTTTATATAGACCTTAGTGGTCCCTAATACTGTATCTGAAGTCTCTTTTATATAGACCTTAGTGGTCCCCTAATACTGTATCTGAAGTCTCTTTTATATAGACCTTAGTGGTCCCCTAATACTGTATCTGAAGTCTCTTTTATATAGACCTTAGTGGTCCCCTAATACTGTATCTGAAGTCTCTTTTATATAGACCTTAGTGGTCCCCTAATACTGTATCTGAAGTCTCTTTTATATAGACCTTAGTGGTCCCCTAATACTGTATCTGAAGTCTCTTTTATATAGACCTTAGTGGTCCCTAATACTGTATCTGAAGTCTCTTTTATATAGACCTTAGTGGTCCCCTAATACTGTATCTGAAGTCTCTTTTATATAGACCTTAGTGGTCCCCTAATACTGTATCTGAAGTCTCTTTTATATAGACCTTAGTGGTCCCCTAATACTGTATCTCTTTTATATGACCTTAGTGGTCTCTTTTATATAGACCTTAGTGGTCCCTTACTAATACTGTATCTGAAGTCTCTTTTATATAGACCTTAGTGGTCCCCTAATACTGTATCTGAAGTCTCTTTTATATAGACCTTACTGTGGTCCCCTAATACTGTATCTGAAGTCTCTTTTATATAGACCTTAGTGATCCCTAATACTGTATCTGAAGTCTCTTTTATATAGACCTTAGTGGTCCCCTAATACTGTATCTGAAGTCTCTTTTATATAGACCTTAGTGGTCCCCTAATACTGTATCTGAAGTCTCTTTTATATAGACCTTAGTGGTCCCCTAATACTGTATCTGAAGTCTCTTTCCTGAAATTCAGCCTTGGTGCAGAATTACAGCCACTAGAGTCAGTCCCACAATAAGCTTTCTTTAGGATGTGCCATTTCTGTCTGTAGCTTTTGAGGTGGAGAGAGGGGGGGGCAAGGTGGAGGCTGGGGTTGGGCCTTGAGCTACTGCCACTTTGCTTGCTTGAAAGCCATGATGTCTCTCTCTCTCATGGGTGGGCCAAATTCTCTGAACGCGCAAAGCAGAGAAAGGGGAGGTAACCTGGCCCCTTATGACCTCATTAAGAGGCAATATTCCAGATCGGCCCTTCTGAGCTTTCATTTTCTCAAAGGCAGAGCAGGATACCCAGGGCTCGGTTTACATCTATCACCATTTATAGCCACTGGGGGGCCATAGGCAGGCTGGAGGAACTCAATGTTAATGTTTAAAAAAAATAAAACTTCATGAAGTAAAGTTTTCATGCCAAGGGACCTTAAACACAACAAAAGAATAACACAAAGTCAGTTCAGAGGCAGTATAACTTACTTCTTGCAGCTTGAGTGTTAGCGCCATCATGTGGTGTTCAAAGGACGAGTTGGAAAAAACTGATAAAGCAGATCCACATGTTTTAATGTAGTGCATTCATTTAGAACAGTAAACAGTCAGTTTAACCAGAAGTCCTTCAGTAGGCGTCCTACATCACTTTTTCATGGACACCCTGCCGTCAATCAGAATCGAGTATTTACCCAGACCATGGTAGAGTAGAATCACAATGCGAGGGAAGTAGCACTTACTAGGAATTTGCCTTGGATGTCCATCCATAGAACAAAATATTCTTAATGCCGGCTTATGAATTATTCACTTTTGAATTTGGAAATTACAGTGAATCTCTTAAACATAAGAAATGTATAGAATGTCTAGCGCCAATTTTCAAGATAATACTCAATTTTAACAATAGTTTTGTTGTAGTTATCTGTGTTTTGTATTTCCAACAAAAACAAGAATGAATACAATGGTTAATAAAAACAAATTACTTATTTTTACTACTCTGAAAAGCAGTTGGACTTCTTTAAAATGTTGAATTGAAAACAATCATACTTTATTTTAGTTAATAAATAATTAAGCCTTGGGATGGCTGAGACCTACATTCACATAATATGTATTATAGAACAATATAATAAAAAAATGTTTCAGTTTGAATTAGAGGTAATGTCAAATCTTTATTTTGGATGCACAAACTCCTTAGCTTTCTGCTGGGCAGCTACATTTAAAATGACATGCTTGTGCTTTTAAGTATTGAGAGAAAAAGAAGTAGAAAATCCTGCATTTTGTGGCACTTGTTTGAAAACTGTGTAAAGAATCTGCTCCAATAAATGGGAAAGGGTTATAGCACTAAGTCGGTTGATGCGGTTCCCAGATGCTTTTAGGATAAACTTGGTCATAAATGTTACACAGTAAAAAGAAGAAAAAAAAACACATCTGTAGCCAAGTTTGACAACATGGGTTTGGTAATCATCATGCTGGTTGTTTAAAAATCAAAATAAAACACAGTCCAAAGCTGTCCGTTTAATTGATTTAATGCCCTTTTGATGTGAGTACCCTTTCAAATTAGTGACAAATATAGCAGCAGAAGATAATCTTGGGTGAATTCTGTGAAATCCCAACAGTTTGATTCCTGTTTAAGAATCGGGACTGCTTACATACCTCCCCTTTGACTTGTCCTCTGATTAGGAGACATACTGCCACTTAGCTTTTATTTACATTTCCTAGGTCACACTACCAATAGACTCTTTGCAACATGAAAATCCAGTCTTCTAATCCTTAAACTGTAAAATCAAATATAGCTGAGGAGCCAGTAAGTTACCACGTCTAATTACCATCAGCTATTTATTTTGCAAGAGAAAAGACAAAATCCTTAAAATACAAAATATTTATTTTGAAAATGTCTTTATAAGAGTTAAACAAAAAAAAATCAAAACCATACAAATTGTTTGGTTACTAGCATACCACACTAGTGCTAGGAACTAACAATGGAGAATTGCTCAGTCAGGGGTAACTCACACTCAGAGGCAATGAATACATCTCCACCTCTGCCCTTTGATTTCCTACTGCACCCAAAACACTGAGGCAAACAGAAGCGCCCAAAAAGTGGCACTGGTGGTGAAATGGCATCCTGTCTGTTCTATAAACTTACATATCCAGGGTGGGCAGACATGTGGCAAACATCTGGTTCTTCTTTTTCTTCTTTTTTTTTAAACAAAAACACAAAACAAATAAAGTGAGTTTAATACATATCTGAAATACAGTGGGGACTTAACTGTTGGCATTGATATGGTGATGAAAAAGAAATAAGAGTTAGGGGGTGCTCTTCAACAACTATTCAGTATCCCAAGGAGAATCCCAACCTTCCAAAAACTAAACTGTGTGCTTTTGAAAGATATGGACAAGAGAAAGCCTCGTTTCTGCATACACAGTAGGTAGCAGAGTCCGAGGCCGCAGAGGTCAATGTTGCACCTTAGAGGTTACCGTGGAGTCAGCTTAAAGCTTGGTAAGCCCGACCTTATAGCAGATATAAACATATGAATTCTTAAACCTTTTATTCTTTTTATTGTGGTTGTACAATATTCCCTGATGGCCTGATTTGGCCGCTGAGTGTTATACAGAATCCTGAAGAGATATCAAAATTAAAGAGGATAAAATAACAAACAAGAGAAGTGATGAAATTGTCCATTAAGGGAAATGAGGGGGAGTTTGATGGGGGAATCCTGTTTGTTGCAGTTTGTGGGACTTTCTGCTGCTCTCCCTTGTCCCCTTCTTAAAATGTTACACACGCTGGTCAAACACACAGTTCCTCCATCGCACTGCCGTGGCAATCTGCTCTGAGGACGAAAGACAAAACATTTAGTAGAGACTAAAGACAGAGCACAAAGACAATGCTTCTTCTCTTACTGAAGTATTTGGTTTTACCTATGTCAGCTTCTTGGCTTTGTTGTAAAGTGAATCCACGACTTTGCTCATGTTCTGAATTGTTTCCAAGGCTGCTTCGTATGTTTTGTCCACTGGGGGCTCCTCGAATATGATCAGGACACCTTCACCCTGGTCAAGGATTCCTGCACAAAGACAGATTACAGTACAGTGAAGACTCTTGCTCTGCCTGTGAAGTGCATGTCTTATAGAAACAGACAATTTCAATTAACCTCTCACTAACCGTGAAACTTTTTGTCCAGAATCATCTGTGATAATTTCCTCTCAACATCCCCCTATAAAAAAAAAAAAAAAAAAAAATATGAATACAACCCACATTGTAAGATATAAATGATGATTTTAATACTCAGGAAAAGTAGGCTAACTGCAAATATACATACCTTAGACAGTTTCATTAGACCCGATATGTGTTCTATCTGAAAACGGAAGAAAACATCAAATAATTTCTTTGTTAAAATGATGAACAAGAACAATAGCAGGTTCTCATGTCGGCCTAGAATATGGAGAGAATGCCCCAGAATTAGTTCTTAATAATACAGAATGCTTAGGAACAGGAACATGTAAGAGTTTAGGACCTGGTAAGAAATGCAGTTTCGTTGTATATTACTATAGTGACATGTTTCCTTTGTAAAGAGAAGCCTTGCACGTCCTTACCTGCGCTCTGGAAAACGGTTCGATGACTCGGATGAGGTTTTGTTCCAGCAGGTTGTCGTACAGCGTGGCCAGGTGAGTGTTGATGATGGGATCATCCCTCAGTTCTGCTCTGTACTCTGTGAGGGCCTGGAAGATGCACACTACAACAGTCAGGCAATTTCACCAAAGAAAAACATTCAAATGGATTATGTATTGAGCAACACTTGGAACATTATCTTATCAGCAGATATTATCATCAAAACTAAAAGTGAGGGAGCAAAAGGTTGTGTGCTGCACATATCACCGAGCAGGCAAACGGAGAAGTAGCTAAAGAGAAAAGACCAAAAAAGGCTACATGGGGGGACCCTTGGTTTGGTCAAACAAATGAAAATCGATTAAAAAGGTGCCCTGCCACACAAAACCGGTTTTTACTTTACATTTATTAGGTCCATATGTGTGTGTGTTATGTCGTGAATGTGAAGATGAACTGCTACCTCCTCAGTCAGCTCTAGTCTCTGATGAGAAATAAGAGAAATCAGGCCAATCACAACAGCTGGTCAGCCTGACGTCATGCTGCCTGAACTCATTACTATTCATGAGCTCACCCAGTTGCTCTGTGTAAAGGATACTGATACCCAGGCTCTCATTGGCTAGCTGTTCAGCCAATCTGTCTAGCCAATCAGAGTCAAGCAGCTTAGCTTGTTGAATATTAATGAGAACTGGCTCAAATGGTACAAGGTAACCAAGGCATTTTCTCCACACAAAAAAAATGTTAAGAGTCCATGGTAGAACTTCAGACATTACCAGAATGAAATGAAATACGTGTGGCAGGGCAACACAGACTTGATGAGACTTAAAAAGATTCTTACCTTTTCAAAGTCTGCTAATGATCGGTTCTTGCAGGCTTGGGCAACACATTTCAGCGCATCAGTCTGGATGGAGGACGACAAAAACAGATTAATGCCATCATTTTTTAAACCTTTTATTTAGGGAGTGTAGATCGATCAGCAAACCGTACATAGGATTGTCCCTATGAGCCCCCTTCCTCACCCTCCACCCCCCCACAGATTAATGCCATTCTACAGAAACAGCTTATGTTGAATTGTTAGCCTGCACTAAACAGGTATCTAGTAAGGACACAGGGAAGTTCCTTTTCTTTTAAAAAGATCATGACAGAAACAGAAGAAACCACACAAAAAATGGTGGGCTATATTGCAAAATCCAAAATATTTTTCATGTTAAGTGGCAGAAATGTGTTTAATTCATGAGGTGTTTCAGAATAAAACCCATCTTATATTTAATTTAGTTCTAATAATATGCATCATCATTTAGGATAATTTATTGATCCTACTTTTTGTGTAAGCAGCAATATTCAAGAAAATAGATTGATTTGGTGGGAATTGGTTTGCTAAAAAAGCGAAACAAATGACATGGCTGTTTGTCTGATGGGTTATTAGCAGAAGATGATACTTGCCTGTCGGCCAGCATGTCGCAGGCCCAGTTTTCCACTGATCAGGCCTTGAACCTCCTCTGGTCTGAAACAGCCAAGTAACAGAAAAATGGATAATAAGATATACATAAACTCAGTAATGTTAGAGATTCAAAAAGGCACCATGTGGATGTGAAAATAATGAATGTTCCAACAGTAAAGCATTGCACGTGGACTTTTAAGCACTACTCACGAGTTGAGGACAATTTTGCACAGGAGCATGTATTTGAGTGCTGTGACAGCTTTGGGGCTGTCAATGGAGTCGTAGCCCTCAAAGGCCTCAAAGAAGTAGGAGTAGGCCGTCTTCCAGTCCTTCTCCTCAGCTGCGTGGATGATCCCTGCAACAGAGATCACACCGCATGATACCATCTATGGCCAACAAACCGCTTCAGCCACCGTGAAATGTGAAACAACAACAACAACAACTGGAGAAACTTTTCTGGGCTGGAGATAAACACTGGAGCTGCTATGTGATCGTACGATTCAAAGAAATGTTAAAAGCACTGAAGAATTAGCCACAAGAAGTCTTTCACAGTTCACACTGTGTTGTAAAGTCATGAATAACTTAAGATACCATCAGGCCTCACAGCTCTTCTGCATTCACACTGGTAAACACAAACCGTGAGACTTTGAGATGGTTGTCAGCATAAAAAGAGCCGAGTCGCTGAAGATCACACCAGATATAACTTCAACCAACTGTTGAGGAGGAGTTGCTTCATGGACGTTATTGTCTTAATACTTTTTATTAACTAATTTAAATATAATAATTACTATAAATATGTTAAGAATTTGAACTCTACAGAATTATTTTAGCCTTGCCTGGCGCCCCCCCCCTCCCCCAGTGGTATCAAAAGGAGAAAATCAGGCAACAGGGGTTATCTCATCTTTTGACAAACAAAGCTTTATGTTATCAGAATAATCTGAAAGCTGCTGTAATCACATAAAATAAACTTTTTATCCTTCCAAGGGAGCAGATAGTAAAGCTGTTAAATAGCAAAAAAATCTGTGCAATTAATAATCACAGTTATGTGTTTTACAAGTTACTTTACCATAGTTTCTGTCACTGCCCGATGTGAGTCGAGTCAATTTGAGCCGTGCATGCTCAGATTGAAACGGTGTACGGCATAACGTGTCATACATAAACTTGCAAAATCCATGAAAAATAACCTTTTCTCATTACAAACAACGGAAGATGGAAATCATTTCAAAAATGTTTCAGCTATCTATGATTGTTTGACAGCCGTTGTTGTGTTTGATTGCCAACCTGTAGCCAGCAGTGAACAAACTTGGTTAAGTAGGTCCAGTTTTACTGTATTGACATTACAGAAGTCTCTTGTTAGCATCTTGGAGGCTTGCCAAGTGACGCATGCGCAACTCACATCTTCACTTGACTCACTGTGCCGTGACAGTTTCAATATTTTCTGTGAATACTGTAACTGCTAAATTCTCAGTTTCACCGTTTTGATAAGCGCCACCTTACTGTTACTCCATAGAATCTAACCCACTTCGGCCCAGTAACTGTTAGAAGTTAGAATAGCGAACACATCTGACCTGACTGCATGTCCAGAGCTGCCTGGAGCTTTGGAGGGCAGTAAATGCCGTTGGCGGTGGTCCTGGCTGAGGTGAGGGCTGCGCGGGCCTTGGGCAGGTTACTGAGAGCGTGGTATGTCTTACTTTCAAGCAGCTGAACCTCTACCAGAAGAGCTTTGTCATCCATCTTTTTCAGCTCCTGGAGCAACTGGGTGCCTGGGGGTAAGAGAATGACAGAGTTAATGTCTTGCACATTAACTGTTGCAATAACTTTGTACAACATTCAGAAAACAGCTCGGGGGTAAATGTGCAATTATAGTCCTGATATGTGCCGTTCTTTCTCGTTTCCTCTCCTTATGAGTAAAATCATGCCCACATAGCAAAGCCAGACTTTTTGTTAAGTCTCTGAAGCAGGAGACAGACGCTGCTATTTACCAAAAGATAAAAACGTTAAGTCTCTATACACTCACCAAGCGCCAAGGCCTCCTGGTATCTTTTGGTGTCAAAATAGAGTGAAATCAGTCTTCCCTGAAAGAAAAAAAAGAGTGCCATTAGAAAAGCAGAGAACAGCTGTGCCAATCTATTGCCTTCTATAAAAGTTGCAATATGTATCGTGGACCTGAAAGACAAAAAACTTCAAGGACCTTAACACCAATGTGATAATCATTTTACTTGAAATGCAGCATTCAGAAGCTGCATTACAATATTGCCTGCTGAAACTACTGTAGGAAGACTAACATGTTGGTTAAATCGTGCAGAATAGCAGGACGGAGGAGTTGGGCACACAAGCCTGATGTTCAGAACCAATACTTTAAATAAAGTCATTACATATCTTAACATGTCATCTACAGATCAGGCATCGAAATACAAAGACTTCCCTTATAGCTGTTCCTCAAAACAGTAATTAACTGTTTTAAGGTGGATCTTATTTAAGCACATGAGGACTTCTAACTCTGTGCTGAGCTCATTGTACACACACAGTGCTCTTTACAAAGTTTCCTGTAATTGTTTTACTCCTTTCACATTCCTCATAATGCTTGTCCTGAGGCAAACCATAGTGCTTGTCTGAAGAGGGACCCTCTTCTCAGTTTCACTTATTTATACATGCCAGTTTCATTACATAGTTTTCTTTGGCACTCTATACATAGAACTGATACAAAATATTGTTGATCCTATATTTTGTTTCTTAGACAAAAACTCTTAAACCCTAACCCAGCTATAGCAGGGCAATGTCATCATAGATGGCACTGTGTAGTAGCTGTTTTAGCATCTTTTGGTACTTTCTTCAGGTAAAGTTTACAACTTCGCTTAAATCACATTTAACAAGCTTCTTGTGTTCCTTTGGTTTTAACCGAAAGTAATGCCACAGTGGCGGTGTTGCTACTAACAACCAAATGATCCACCATAATCTGCTTAAAATCACAGCGTGTGCCACTCCATGAGTCAGGAAATGTTAAATTTGATCCCTTCCACAGCTTCTATTTATGTTTGGGGATATCGGTTTTGTTTTCACTATCATTAAAACATAAAGGCTGTTATGAATACATCCGCTGTTGGTGATAGGTTGCATCCTATATTTCGTCCTCTGCTATCAAGTTGTCATGACAAAACAACAACATAACGCAAATAATTAACCTCCGACAGCATAATAGTGGCGTTATACAGTAAGTTGCTGCAAAAAGATTCAATAGCCGCATAACCATTGACAACACAATGTCATTTATTTGCAAAATGTATCATAAGAGCTTATGCTACATTTGAAAGGCTTTATATTTCAGTGATAACCAGTTGTGACTGCAGTTTTCCTCTGCGTCATACATGAGCTATTCTTAGGTAAATGGGTGATGTTGGGAGAAAAATTAAGCAACATTTATGCCATCTGACAGCCCCCACAAGCTTATTCTAGATCTGTTTACCTCCAGAGCCTGTCGCAGGAAGGTTCTCTTCTCAGCCTTGGCCCACTCAATGCATTCAAGACACAGCTCAACCTCCTGCCCTGTTGCTGCCTCCATGTCAAGGAAGAGGTCCAGGAGAGAGCGGACCAGCCGGGCCGCCTTAGCCTTGCTGATGGAAATCAGAAAAGGCCTCACAAATTTCAGCAGACCCCCTAGTTCTGGAGACAGAAAAAGGAAAAGACAAATATTTCACAAAGTGGAAACAGAACATAGAATAGGTTCCATTAGGTTGTTTGTATGCTTACTTGGGAAAGTAAAAACACAGAATGGAATAAAATCAAAGTTGGACCATTACCTGCAGCCTGTCCTGACTTGGCCAGGAGTGTCCCCAGCTCCAGGATGCTCTGTTCTTTAACCCTGACAGCTTCCTCATCGTTCTCTTGGACATCTCTCCTCACTGTTAAAGAAAGGCAACACGTTGACATCAAAAAAACTATACTTATTTAATCCGCACTTAATGCAATGCGTACATTCTAAACAGCCTGCCAAAGTGAGACACTCATTTAATTAGTGTGAGTCACAGGCTTTTTAAGCTTTAGAAACCGCAATCAGACTGACAGTCTTGTCATGGTTTTGATGATCTCTTTTTATTTACATCATTGTCCCAATATTACTCAATATTGGGTCCATTCACCTGACAAATATGGATGCAACTAACCATATTGTTTAGTCCAGGATCTTCAACACGGGGTCCGTGACCCCTAGGGGGTCCTCAGAGTCAATGCCAGGGGCACTCCAAATTATGGTTACATTTTTTTGAAGTTTATTTCAAAAATTAGACAAGTCCTAAAATGAATCCAACATATTAGTAGGAAATGTAAATGCCCACTGATGGTAGGCGTACTGGCCTATAGGTAAGGTAGTCCCTAAGGTCATCTACAGATAGTCCTAAAGATCCATATCCTAAGGATTCACAGTGTCACATGAATTTAACATTAAAACAATATCTATTAAAATCATATCAACTATATAACAACTATTTTAATAGCTTAGTATTCTATGCAAAAAAAAAAGTTATGTATAAAGGTTTTGGGCCCAGTTTAATACGCAACATGTTATACAATATATGTAGTAGAGGGTCCCTGCTCCTTCCTTTTCCAGTTAAGGGGTTAAAACGTTGAAGACCCCTGGTTTAGTCTCAGTAAAAAATGCAGATCACTATGTTCCAGGGCACTGGGTTTTTCCTCTTAAAATAACTTGCTATGTCCGAACAACAGTCCAAAACCCAAATATAAATCCCATTTACTATCATATAAAGCATTAAGCAGCAGCACACCCTCACATTTGATGTGGAATCAGCTGGTTTTGCTTAATAATCTACTTAACTTATACGACTAAACAACATCTAAGTACTTTTCTGTCAAATTGCTAATAAAATAATTTACCCCACTACTGAGAACTAAATCAATGTTATGCCATGACATCTAATATATTTAAGAGATATAAACAGTTAAGCCGGACAACTTTACAGCTAGTAGGCTGTAGTGACGAGGCGATTTGAGAAGAGTTACAGGAACGATACGTTACATATCGTCATGTAATTTCCATTATGCTCTGCGTTAGCGTAACCTAACACATACAGGCTGCTTATTAGTAATGATAAAAATATGTAGTAACTTTATTTACTCTGTCAGAGAGCTGCATTTGACTGTGCTGACGAAATTGGTAAAAGGCTTTTGACAAGAAGCTAAAGATGTTAGCCAAAATAGCAATCATGCTAACATGACAGTCTTCAATTGTAGATGCTAGATCGCACCCGGTACACGTGTCGACGTCAACAAGGGCATACTGCGCAGACGTCAAAACACTGGTTTGCCGATAATTGTTATTTCTCCCCAATTTCGGAACCCATTCCTGTTGGAACATGTTCGATTGAGTAGTATTTGGTTTAGAAGCCTTTATTGGTGATTTCTTACTGTAGAATCAGTCTTGCGCTGCAATGACAGAGGTGGAAACCCGAGTGTTGACGCCTGCGCAGTACACCCGTGTTGACGTCGACGCGTGTATCGGATGCGATCTAGCATCTACCGTATTCAATAGAGCTAATGGTAGTTAGCTTAGAAACTGTGGGCAATGACATAGCACCACAAGACCTAACTACACAGCAAAAACCACAACATTACAGATACCTACTAACATATTTAACAACCAGGCCTAAAGTTTGCAAAGTTGCTAACGAGCTAAAATCCACTAGCAGTTGCCGTTACCCAGCGTTCAACAGTGAGTCAGCACGGCACACCACCGGCTCTTGCTATTGAACACGCTAACATCGCAACCTGAGAAATAGGAAATAATTGTGATCAGAGAAATAATGTCCATCTAAAAATCTCGGCCGAACACTTACCTATTGAATGTAGAATGTCGATAGAGGCGTCGCGATCCGTGCTAATGAGAGACTGGGCTCTCTGAAATTCAACCACTGCTGCAGCCGCCATCTTCCTTATTCAAATGCTTCTTGAATGAAAATACGTCCGCGGACTACGTTACCTAGCGTATGTGACGTCAGCGTGTGAGATTTAAAGGTAGATGGGAAATGTAGTCACATAAAAAAGGGCCATAGACGTGTATCAGAGGCTGCTTATCCTACGCATTTGATTTGTATGTGTGTTTACCATCCAACGTAACTCATAGCTTAGCTCATTCAGTTGGTCTTCAAATTTAAAGGAAGTTAAACACCATACACTTAATTTGTATTAGATACGTGCCAAAATCAAATGCTTGCCCAAGGTCAATATTTTGTGCCAATATTAAATTGTTTTTATGAGAATGGGACACAATTACATTTATTCTGTGTTAATTTAAGGATTTAGTTGTCTCAAAAACACAACATGTGACACCATAGGCCAATATAAATAAATTGTAGCATCTAGACTATAAGACGAAATAGGAGCTCTGGTCAGTTCCTTAAATTAAAATATAAACGCAAACAAAAATAAGATTTGAACAACAAATTTTAAAAAAATATTAATCCTCGGAGTTCACTGGATGTACATGTGCGCCTGCTGTGTGGCTATGGGCGGAGTTGTTTCCCGGCAGAGACAGCACCGCGCACTAAGCGCAGAGCGGCGCCCCACCACCGCCTATGCGTCAACCATCCCCACACAGCCGTGACATAACGCAACATCAGCCCTCGCAGCATCCGCATCTCGCAGCCTGGAGGACCAGGAGCACATCTTCATCTAAGCATCCATTCCACAACTGCCAACCATCGTCTGAGCACCGCCGACACCAGGCGTGTTTATCCAACGCTTGTTTTGTTTTTTGTTTTTCCCCCTCGGCTCGGATTATTTGACTTTGTTGCATTTGTATTCTCGGAGATGGTTTTATGTTTTTATCGCGTCTTGTAAGGAAAACCAGGCTCGAGACGCATCATCGTTACAGCCCTATTCTATCCTCACTAAGCAGGAGATCAGGTCAGTTTCATTTCATTTTTGGAACATATTGGTCCTAAAAGATCATGTTTGTGCATATTTGAGAACAGATGATGCGCAGCTATAGGCTATATCTAATTAGGGAAATATGGCACAAAAGATGATAGAAATTGGTGTGTAACGGATTAGACAGCTACACGCGCCTTCATATTGTTAGATATTATCGGATAGAAAGAAAATATGCGGATGTTCTTCATTTCTAAGCCACCGCCTATTATGGCCAGCGTTTTTATTTCGCCGCAGACGTTCAGGTTCAGCACCATGGAGAGCCCCCGATGCTGTCGGCAACCCAACACCTTATCACAGCAAGAAGCCCGAAACATAGCCTGTTTTAATTTTAGCCCAGTGAAGCCCCATTAAAAGCTCATGTTTTGGAATTTCCCCTCCATTGACGAATCGGATTGATAACAGGGTGATGGAATGAAGGATCGAGCAGGTTGGATCCTGCGCAAGCGAGCAAAGTCGACAGTCGAATTCAAAGGCTGGCTACTGCAGCGGGGACGAATATATGTCGTGCAAAGAAAGAATCATACATCTCTTTGTTGATCTAGTTTTAGTGGAGGTAAATGATATGAGCTTGGGTTCGTGCTTTAACATGCCGAATCCTATATGCACCAAACGCGACCTTCACCTGTTATTAACGTGTTTACGTTTCTGTCTTCCATTTTAGTGAGAGGGGTGGCGCGTGGTTCACTTTGACAAGGCAGCCATTGCCCAGAAAAATGTCTCACTCATCATAAATGTATGCATTTACCATGTAGCATCCATTTAAATCAAATGTGGTGAAGAATTCCTAGCTGATGCACAGCAATCACCCATCATGTTATTTTTCTGTATGCTTGGTAATCTACTGCAGATGAAGCTGAAGCACAATTTCACACTAAAATGTTTATAATGTTATTTTGTATATTGATCATTTGCAACAAGAAGATCTCTAGTTGGGATTAATTAGTGTAAGCTATAGGTTGATCCATTCCACCGCTTACTGAGACCAATCAATGGTGCTAATAGGCAGAAACCACTCAGCACACATTCATGAGAACATTGTGGAACCCATTACCGAGATATTATCTGACGCAAGCTGAATAATTATGGATCTCATTTGAGATCAAAGACATTTAGTCCGCAATTTGTAAATAACCATGGATAATCAGAAGGTTTTTGATCCCTCACCAATTATCTTTCTGATAATTGATCTTTTCTGCTTCCAGCAGCGGCCATCAGGAGACGCAGACAGAGAGCTGAGATACAAGAGAGACGGTTTGAAGGATCCTTTCTCTCCCAGGCCTTAGATGCCCAGTGGCAGCCTGTAGCCCGGGACTCCCAGCTCCCAGAAGCATAGAGGCTTTGAGACCCTCAGGATCTCCCCTGGCAGACCCTCTTCTGACCCAGTGCGGCTAAAGCCCCTGGACGCCTTCCGACAGTCACCATGGGAACCGTGCTGTCTTTGTCGCCTAGCTACCGAAAGGCTGCTCTCTTTGAGGATGGGCCGGCCACTGTGGGCCACTACACAGCTGTCCAGAACAGCAAGAACGCCAAAGACAAGAACCTGAAGCGCCACTCGCTCATCAATGTGCTCCCGTGGAAGCGGATTGTAGCGGTGTCCGCCAAGAAGAAAGGCTCCAAGAAGGTGCAGCCCAACGGCACCTACCAAAACAATGTCACCCAGCTGAACAATGAAAACCTGAAGAAGTCACAGTCATGCGCCAACCTGTCCACCTTCACCCAGGATCAGAGCACTCCTGCTCTCACCAAGACCTCCAACAACACAGTATCGTCTATTAAGAAAGCCCCTCTGACCAACTCCAATGTGGCCCCAGGGACCCCTAAGAGAGTGATTGTCCAGGCCTCCACCAGTGAGCTGCTGCGCTGCCTCGGGGAGTTTCTGTGCCGGCGTTGTTACCGGCTGAAACACCTGTCACCCACTGATCCAGTGCTGTGGCTGCGTAGCGTGGACCGCTCCCTGCTGCTCCAGGGCTGGCAGGACCAGGGATTCATCACCCCCGCAAACGTGGTCTTTGTCTACATGCTTTGCCGTGACGTGGTCTCCTCCGAGGTGGCCACGGAGCACGAGCTGCAGGCCGTGCTGCTCACCTGCCTCTACCTGTCTTACTCCTACATGGGCAACGAGATCTCCTACCCGCTCAAGCCCTTCTTAGTGGAGAGCTCCAAGGAGACCTTCTGGGACCGCTGCCTGTCCATCATCAACCTGATGAGCGCAAAGATGCTCCAGATCAACTCCGACCCACACTACTTCACTCAGGTGTTTGCAGACCTGAAGAACGAGAGCCAGAAGGAGGAGGAGAGGAGCCGCCTGCTCATCGGCCTGGACCGGTGAGGGGATGCCTGGGGGGGAGGGGGAGCAGAAGGTTCAGGGGAGAAGGGGCATACTCCAGTCTGGCATTTGGACAAGTTTGAAAGATTATTTGTGATGCTATTTATTCATTATTGTCCAAACTCAAGTGTGATGAGGCCAATTAGGAAGTATTTGACATTCATCACAACTTTGTATCTAGTAAGACTGGGGGGGAGGGTAATAGATGGATTTGGACGTTTGCATTGAGGGATAACATTTGCAATGGTCACCTAAAAATAAGGCATAGGGTCTAAAAGGCCAGAAGATTGTAATTATCAAGGCCAAGTTCTAATTTCAAACGAGCAAAGGATGGATTTTCTGTAAAACTGAGAATGAAAGCTTTCTTTTTGACAATGATATCTAAACAACAAAATGCCAGATTAGGGTAAATCCTTTGCTAACTTACAGATATATATATCTATATGAAATACTGAAAATCTTAAAAAAACATTTCAGACAAAAAGACAAAAAAACATTAGAAAAGAAAGCGTACATCTACAGCAATGAATGTGGGGAGGACTGAGGCTGCGGCAGCCTGCCAGTGACCTTCTGACTGTTTGACCATGTGATGTGCACTGCCTACTGCAGGAGGGCGAGGGCCATCGCCTGACTGGCTTTCACCATGCATCACGGATGAACAGGCACATCTGGCTGCAAACGGGATCTTTGGAAGGCCAACACCACGTCCCGTCCATTTATACGGATACCACTGGAATTCTTTTGCTGTAATGCATATCTGAAAAAAACAGCAGGGGCCATCAATGCTGGATCCATATTTTTGTGGGTTTCTGTTTGTGACAACAGGACTTATACTGTATACTGTATTTCCATGGACAATAAGCAAACACTGCATTGTGGGACTTTTGATAAGGAGGACAACAGCCAGAGGACATATGAGAAAGACCTACTTTATTTTCATCTAGAAAAAAAAATAAAACAAGTTAATGGATGTTTTACTCCCCAGAGGCTTACACCTATGGAGGCTTATTTATTGCTTTTCTGGAACAGGTTTTCTTTGATTTCTTCTTTTATTTATTTATTTTTTTTAACTTAGAAACGTAATGTTTTGCACGTGTGCCATGCAATTTTACAGAGTTTCCGGGAGGGAAGGAACAATTATTACTTTTCTTCTTTTTACTTGATTTGTAAACCGACTGCATCTGCATTAGAGAATGCTGTGAACAAAGTGACAGTAGTTTATTTAGCTATGCTTGCTAAAATAGGCTATTTGTTTACCAGGGAAATTCTTTTTGTACTTTTGTCGATTTTGGAATGATGTTTGATTTCGTGCTTATGACTCAGCATAGAAAATGTTAAAAAAAAAACAAAAAAAAAAAACAGTGCCATATCTTCGATGAAAATCCCCCAGGTCTGAGAACACTCTGACATATTGTCCAGCTGTTGAATGATGGGATGGAATTTCATCTACTACTAACTACTTACTGACACCTAATTTATTGCCATTCATGTATTTATTTAGGCACATTTAATGTGAATGAAAGACCGGGATGAGAGACTTTGAAAAGGGAATGATGTGAGAGGGGGGGTTGTGCAGGTGTGCTTATCTTTGGTGGGAATGAAGATTGATCTGGTTTATGCCAATGAATGTTGCTGGAATTTATTCATGAATACCTAATTAAACAAACCAATGTCAAATCTGACCCGTCACCAAAGGGACATCACCAAGGACACCTTGACAGGACAACACATTGTTGAACTAAAGATAAAGGAAAAAGCCCTTAAAAACATATTTTTGTCCCGCACTGCTGGCCTGCATGAAGAGCTAACCCAACCTGCTGTCCCACATATCACACACACACACACACACACACACACACACACACCCTTCTAGATGATTTCAATGACACTCTTTCTACATCACTGCAGAAAAGCACATCTTACCTTCAGGATAATCCATCAGCACCACCTCGGTGTTAATCAACTGTGAGGTGACATCACATGTGTGTGGGTGCTGTAGGAGATGAGGCGACCTCCACAGGATTAATCACATTTTCAATCATAGACACCACCGGACTTAAAGGACATGCTGCAGTGT
This sequence comes from Etheostoma perlongum, assembly GCA_026937815.1. NCBI lineage: Eukaryota > Metazoa > Chordata > Actinopteri > Perciformes > Percidae > Etheostoma > Etheostoma perlongum. The sequence goes on along the minus strand of CM049391.1, from coordinate 4,455,991 downwards.
GTGACGGCAACGACATTGACAACCAAAACAGGAAGCATGCAGAACAATTGTATTGTTATGTTACACAGGTTACACATAGTTTTTTATCTTCACAATGACTCCAATCACTGGATAAACTACAGTATTTCCATCCAGAAATGTGTGTTTTTTGGTTTTCACATCTCATCTAAATATAGACATATAGTGTGCACTCTTTTTTCCATAGCAGTGGTCTGAAAACCTGTCTTTAACGCATAATCTAGTAGTGCCAACAAAAGGCTTCTGTCATGTTTTAAAGTTGTTCCCAGAGGATGGAAGGCTTCTCTGCTGCTGTGTTAGTGGGAATCAGAGAAAACGATGGTCACCGCCTGCTGTGGGATTGTGGCTGCCATGTGGAGTTAGATCAGTGAGAGAAAGTTCATTTAGAGTGTTTGTACTGGCACAATGTGGGGACACGCACTTTGGACGGGCTTCTGCTCTGGCAAAGAAGCATTGAAAAAACGGCATTGGGGTAAAGGGCCTCAAGACGAGACCCCAGATCTGTTTCTCTCATGTCCACACTTTCCCCCACTCACTTGAAATGTGCCATTTTCTTTCCACTTTGCATCATTGAGTAGTTGTTTGAGAAAATACTTTCAAAAGCTGATAAAATATGAAAAAAAGACTCAAGTGATAGTTAAGAGATTTCTGTCAAATTCTTTTCTGTATCTTGTTGCGTACTTTGTAGATAAAAAAACCTTCAAACTTCAAAAAAGGGAGGCATTCGAATGGCTGCATGTGTGTGTGAATGTGTGTGTGTTTGTGTGAGAGAATGACAGCATTTATTTGTACAGAAGAATGTGTGCCATGTTCTTATGGACATGAAGCATACACCAACCACACTGCTACTAGGACTTGGTTTTCCCTTGGTGGGGTGGGGGAGGGGTGTTGATGCTGTTCAATAAAACGTTTCTTTTTTGAAAATGACAAAAAGCTGTTACTGTAATTGAAACTTTTTTTCAGTTAGTTTCTGCTCATTTTATTTTATTTTTGTACTGTGATGGAAAAATAAAAAGCACTGATCGTTCAGGGCAGCTACTTGTCTTGTTGTGCCTCCAGATGTGGACTGATGTCGTTTTCAAACCCCCTTGGTGACATTTAACCCTCCTGTTGTCCTCGGGGTCAAACTTGACCCATTTTTCAAAGTTTCTACTCAAAAAATATATGTTTCTTTTAACCAAATTGGCAAAAAGAAAAAAAACACGGTTGGTTCAATACAATATTCTTCGCAATACCATTGAATTCCAGATATTATATTTTACAGCATTTGGAGAGAAAAAAACTGAACTCTGACAAAAGTCTTCCTCAGATTTTAACTTACTTGTCAAAATATGTCATAATTTCTGTTTTTTAACTAAAAAATTGGGGATAAAATTGAATAAATTAGGTTTATTGACCATGAATTTAAAAAAAAATTTTGTATTAAATTTTTACAATTTTGTTGTAAAACTTGTGTTAATAAGTTGGTTTAAGGGCTGTATTTACTGGCGGTGGCAGGGGGGGGGGAAAGCATAGAAAATGTTGAATAAAGAAAGAAAAAATATATTAAAGAAACATTAAGAGAAAGTTTTCAGTTTTCACCCGGGAGGACAACACAGGGTTAAAGCAGCTACGAGGAACTATCATTTGGTTTATAATTTGGTGTCCCCTGTGTGTTTCCATGAGTACCACCGCCTCGATCTGGCTAGTGCATGCATTTGTTTTGAAAGAAAGGAAAAAAAAGACGCAACTTATTTTTAATACTAGCTTTTTCTTTAAACAGCTGTTTGCAGGATGCGTAGCGCTGAGGTAACATCCATTTGTGGCTATGTAAGATTAATAACTGTAATTTGACGATGGAAAAAACAAAGTTAAAGGGGACAGACATCTGTATGCAGTTGTCTATGGCACCGGGACGAGACCAGTCAACCTAAGTCAAGTCAGTTTTATTTATACAACCTCCAAACTACAAATCCCTGTGGTATACACGCTCTATCCCCAGAGCCTCAATGGGAGTAAGAAAAAACTAGGAGTGGTAGAAACCATTTATCGAATACATTTAGTGATCTCTGTTTCCTGCAATTTGAAAAAAATTATCTTTTTCGACTTGTCTGTTGACGTGCTGAAGGATGTTAAGTCCCTTTGGGGTGGACTTTGGGCTTTTTCACTTTGTAAACCTGTAATGTGAACAAAAAAAGATTTATAACACAATAAAGGAAAGGGAAAAAAGCCCAAAAGAATAATATGAGCACAAGTTAGTCTCAAGTCATTTGGTTCCAGTCTCAAGCAAATCTCGAGTTCTTTTGTTTTGGGCAAGTAAAGTCAAATCACAGGTTTTGCAAGTCGAGTCCTAAGTTAAGTCAAGTTCTAAATTCAATTTAATTTTTCAATTCAGTTTTATTTATAGTATCAACAAGAGTTATCTCGAGACACTTTTCAGATAGAGTAGGTCTAGACCACACTCTATAATTTACAAGGACTCAACAGTTCTAGTAAATCAAATCACTTTTTTATGTTACGCGTTGCCATAGTAAGGACTTTGCCATGATTGGATGACTGGCTGTCAGTCAATCGCATACCGGGGAGCTTTTGGAGTCCAATTATGATTCAGTTTGCACTGCAGCCGCTGCATAGCATACTTAATAGTTAGACAAAAACATGACAACAAATAAATTATATTATATTTAACAGCTTCAACATTCACACATATGATGCACACAAGTCATCCGAGTCATCACGCCTCAAGTCAAGTCTTGAGTCACTAACTTCCAAGTCATCAAAACGGTGACTCAAGTCGACTCGACAAATGTGCAGATAAATGTTAAAAATCAAACAGCGGAAGGATCTCCTGGTACTGAGTCAGTGCTGAGAGCCACACACACACACACACACACACACAGATTAGTTTGGGTCAGTTCACTCTTTGCACATCACTCTGAGTCCATTAACTCCCATTTATTTAACCACCAGGTCAGTCAGTGCTGCCGTACTTAGTTAATGCCTTTGGGGGAAAAAACAGTCACTCCACTCTTTGCAGCCGACAGTCATTCATCAACCAGTGGATTATAAAGCCCTGCTGAGGTATCTGGTGATGGCTGACACATTGGCAGTGGGAAGCAGCGTTGTCATGCCAACTGCAAGGGGTTTTAGCCATCTCAACGTCAGCCGCTGAAACAGCTGTTAGTGGGTGGATTAACAAATATTACCGTGTCACACCTTAAGAGTACGGATGGCCTCAGGAAACATCTGAGTCAACATAACATCAGTCCCGGCCACACATATGAAAATGTATAAAGCAGCAGCTATTGATGCAAATAAATGTATTAATAAAATGATTAATAAAACACTTTTCATTATGGAATGCATTTATACAGAATACATTTGCAAAAAAATAACAGGAAGGTTCCCTTTTGAATTGGTATTTATGGTATGTAATCATAGATATGCAAAATATAAACATAATATAAAATTAGGCACATACGGAATGAATGGTGCTTACATAAAAGTTTTTGCACAAAGCCAACATATGGAATAAATTATGGAAAAGAAAATGGAATTTGTTACCCTTTGGCTAACATGGACGGGGAGAACACAATGGCACAAGTCTCCCAGTGGTAACGTTCATATTTGATAATCTTTTAGGCCCATTCATAAAGAAATAATAAGGAAAAACTTGTGATTTTTGAACTTTCCACCAATAAGCAATTGGAAAAGTAATATATGATGATTCAGTTTGAACCCCAAAAAACAAATCATTAAAGGATAAATCTGATGATATTCCATATTCCAACAGCGAAATAACAAAATAAAGTATTGTGAGTCTATAAAAGTCGGATATATCATCTTCCTCTGTGCCATAGAGCTCCATTGTTATCACAACATGGGCCCCACTGTTGCTCTGGGCGACATGTTCCTTCATCACCATGAACACACACACACTGTAGTTTATTTTGACTCAATCCCCCACACACCCTGCTGCCACAAATAATCCCAAGAGCACCAAATGTAGATTAATCCGCCGCTGAAAATAGTCCCCAACAAACACACTATTAGCTCCCGTTTGAGTCACATTTGCTAAAAACTACAGTGACCAGCTATTGAGCCTTCAAAAAAAAATTAAATATAATATAATATAATAATATATACTTGTGTGCAGTTTTTATTTTTTAAAGATTTACGTCCACAGTATATACATTTTAGGTTAATATACTCAGCTTTTTTTGTTACTGCATGATAATCCTATTGTTCGACATGTCTTGCTGGTGTCTTCTTGGTGGTGTAGGACGGAAAGAAGAAGAAAACCATAAAATAAATAAGAGAAAACGTTCACTGCCCTGCAGGACGGTACAGTCAGCCAAACTGAGCAAAGTAATTTGACAGAGGAAAGAAAATGGAAAAAGGAGGGAGGGAGGGAGAGAGGAAAAAAAAAGCAGAGGGAGTAGAAGAGACGAAGCCAAGCGAGGCTTTGTTCACGAAACCCCCTTTTGGCCTTAAGAAAGCAACGAGAGAAGCACTGAAGTGAGAAGTGACACGGAGTCCATCCTAATGATGAGCGGAGAGGAGGAGAAGCCCTTTGGGAGATTACCATGCTGAAGGATATGGAGAGCTGCAGTGTTATGGTCCACACACACACACACACACACACACACACACACAGCCCCTGCTCCTGAGCTGCTTAGAAAACCATCTATTAATGCTACTAATGTCACTTCTCTAGTCCACACTATGAATGCACCAGTTTCCCTAAAGAACTCTTTTCTGCATAAGTGTGTCGGGACAAAGTCAGCCACTACAAAGCAGCGAGGTACAATTTGCTTCTTCAAAAAACTTGCTAATAATTACAATACTCAGGCAAAATTAGAGCACCATTCTAAGGGTGGCTAAAGTGATTGCTAATACGTTTTTTTCTCCTTCCTGTTGAAGTAAAGTCGACAAGAGTGGCCTCTGCCTCTTCAACTAGGCCAGCCACTGAGGGAGCTCCGATTCATCACCCTGGGCTGTCGCTCCTCAGCCCACAGTCAGTGTTCTTTACTTAGTCTCTACTCCGAGACAAAACAGCCAAGTCTCTAAGGGCAGAGGGATGACATAATTCTGGTTTACTTCACCCTAAGAATTTACTGTCACGTTATGACCATGACCTTAATATCAAGCAAACTCAGGTAGGAATAGTGCAGTTAATTTCAGCATTAAATGAACAAAAACATTCTTCTACAGATCCATTCCTTCCAAATTCAACAATAAGGATGTTTTGTGCAAAAAGGCAACAATTAATTTGGTGTTCGGGAGCTTTTGACCACATCACATGATCTTCATTAGTGGTTGAAGTTTGTCCAGTTGTCATAAAAATCTTGCTGGGAAAATGAAATTCTTTCTGAGCACTAGAGACTTTTTATCCATGTTGGCTTTAAAGCTAAGGTTCAAAGTGAATTATTCAGCAGGGAAACAGCAGTTGAGAAAACAATCTCACCACAGGGGGGGAAACCAGGGTAAATAACATTTAATGTGTCATAGTATGATGATATTAAACCTGGGGGACATAGATTTGTCCGGAGGAGAGTTAGCGTGGGCCTGGCTGACTAGCATGTTAGACACAGTGGTGTAGTCTAAAGTATTGTAGTGGGTATACTGTACTGTATATGTATGGGCCTATACGCTATATATGGCATTTCATAGTGGGGGCTCTGGGTTTGTTATTTTAGCATCAATAACTTAATTTCCTACATTCTGACACTTTTATGCACTAATTTTTTTAGCCTTTATTTAAACCTTTATTTAGCCTATGGGAAGACGAAAAATTCAAAATACATCAAAATTACAATGCAAAGTAAAGTTGTGTGTCATTGGGCTTTTTTAAGTGGTTATATGGAAATCCTGGAGCTTTCCTAGTGGGTATACTGTGTATACCTTTGTATCACGTGGACTAAACCACTTGTTAGTTGTTACGGGTTAGCTCTACATGCTATCTTGTGGAGAAATTGTTTTCTTAACTGCTGTTTCAAAGGCCAAGAATTAACTTTTAAACTCCGAATAATTAGGTTGGTTAAGAGCAGCAAACACCTTACACGAGGACAGATAATTATGCCTTATGAACTCAATCTGTGGTTGGATATTAAAATTAGCCAGACATCCCCCATCTCATGAACTTCTGTACTGCCACACATTTCCTTGCAATGGCTAGAAAAATAACATATTGCTAACACTTACCAAAGGATGAAAACAGAGTGAAAATGTTCAACACAGCTGTCAGCTTGTGAAAACAGTACAAACCGATCTATGAGTGTTGTTGAGTGCTGATGATTTGATTGGTGTGATTTGGCTTTAAAAAAGAACTGCGAAGGGAGTTTAGGTTTAGCAGATGAAAATCAAGCCTCAGTCCACAAAAAGCCGTTCCCAACATCAGAGGAGGAGGTAAACTAGGACAGCAGTCTGATCCAGACTTCACACCCTCTGTCTTCACTCCTTCCCTGTGGCCAGCGGCCAGGCTCTCAGTCTCAGAGCCAACAAGACGAGAGCTCAAAAGAACTCATCGACACACACACAGCACACACAGTCATACTCTCACACTCTCTTTCTCTCTGATGACGCGGATGTTTGTCAAAGGAACGCTACAATTCATTAGGCTATTCACTCAACACAAAGACAGCAAATGAGACTATGTTCAGGGGCTGGAGTTCACGTGGGATTATACAGTACTGGCCAACAAAACTCTGCTGCTAAACTAGAGTTATTCAGTTTTAGTTAAAGCATCTCTTTTTATATTAAATGCAGTATAGTGCTGTCTCATGAAGTATATTCTAATATTTACTATATAAGCAGTATTATTGTATAATATAAACGTACACATTGCAGTAGAGAGTATACAAAGCAGGATTTAAATAGATTTTGAACACTTTGCATGTAGCAGGTTGCGATGTGCATGGTTATGGTCAACATCTTGTGACTAACAAACTAACAGTGAATTTGGAGTTTGTGCCTCAGACACTGACTGAACCACTGAGTCACATGTCGCTGTTTTCATATGTAATTGGAAGAAAAAAAGTGGTCGCTGCGATTTCTTTCATTTACCATGTAGGTAGGTAAGCGTTTACTTAAAGGTGCTGTACGTAGGATTGGGAAGATCCAGGACTTAGCCAAAGATTGAACATCGACAACATCTCAGTCCCCCCCCTTCTGCTAAAGCCCAAACGGTATCCTAAGCCCCTCCCCCCCACAAGGGAGAATTAATGCGTGTGCTTGAGCAGTGATAGACACGCAGTTAGTATTGTTGCAAAGTGAACTACAGGCTGTAGGTGGTGCCAGAGGAGTCGGATTTATTTTTAAATTTCCTGCTTTATGTATTTCTACTCAAACAGAGGGTCAGTTTCCGCAAATATGACAGAAAGCTAGTTTTAAAAGTCTTACCTACATACCTGCATCTTCAATTTTAGGAATAATAACGTAAATATAATATGTGCTCTAAGGAATAATTCCTTAGAGCACATATCTTACTTCCTGTTTTCAGGGTTTCACTTTTGATGGTGCTCCGCCTCCTACACACGGAGCTGTGCAGATTATAAATTACCATAAAGCCTTTGGATTTTTTCCAATTATGCAATCAGTGGTTCAGAAAACAGTTGCTGCATAATCTCCATTCCCCTTGACTATCACAATATCCCATCTAAAATAAAGTAAATATTGCACAAAGCAAATCATTTGTAATTTGGATTTTTAGAAAGAAAGAACACCACATTGGTGGATTATCCTGTAGTGCATATTATAAAACCTGTTTAGCTAATAGCATCTTGCATGTAGGCACATTGTGCACTTGCTGTTTATAGTAACATTGCATAGGAATCTATTAAACAGGTCAAATTTGGCATGGCTTTGTATACATTATGGATCCAATTACCACAATCCTCCTACAGAGCTGCTATTTAAATCGTCACATTATCAGCCGCTGGGAAGAAAAAGAAAAAGAGAAGTGAATCATCTTCATCATCCCGGCCTGGTTTGGAAATCAGCTGTCACTGTTTCATTTCTTTTTCATTTGGCCTGTTTTAGTTGCCAGGAACAGCCAGGATGTAACCAGATCGGCTCTTGGTGAAGTCTGGCTGCGATTGGTTGATCTTGGGCTCGACAATGACCGTGCACTTCCTCCCGCTCATGCTGCACTGGATGGGACTCACGATGTTCACCTGCAGCTTCCTCTTCTCACTGCAAGGGGAAAATAAATGATGGAGAGACAGAAAGACAGGTTATTGCATATTTTGTAAAGAAATCATCAGGGAATAAACATTTACGCATATAATCAAGGTTGGTTTATATATTCTCGTTTCTGCAGCCCTACTATAAGCAGCTTTCCTCAGCGGCTTCACATTACATTCAGTCATAGTTTAATGCACAGGGATAAAATATGTAGATCCATTAGTGACCCAATCTCTCTCTCACACACACGCACAAACACAAACACATACACACACACAATCCACTTTGATATGCCCAGTCATAGTCTCTCTCTCTCACACACACACACACACACACACTGTTTGGGGCCATAATTCACGCTTGCTCACACACAAAAACTGTACTTTTGAATAAACTCAATTAATTCTTACTCATGCATCCTATCACATTATTACACACATACCATTACACACTTTACAGCAGTTGTGTCAGACTGAGACTAAGACTGATATTACTGTATATACTAAGCAAGGATGACTTTGTTTGCAAATGAGATGGAAAATATGTCTAAGGCCATGATCAGACATGTCTTTTTTGACAAGAAAAAATTGACTAGGGGGCTTTTTTTAGTTTAAAAAAAAAAGAAAGAAAGAATGCTGGAAGCGTTTTGGTTCCCAAAAGCAGCTACGGCTGCAGTATCCAAGAGTGCTGTGTGGAGCGGTGCTGGATGAAACAGTGCTCGAGAGATCTAGAGAATATTAGATTTAACAAAGGGAGTTCCCTAAACAAGGAGCACCCGGTCATATCATATAACTCGCTCTGATACCTTTTCCATTCTCATCCTGTTTTTATGTAAACGACAGGTCTCGCTACTCCGCTGTCAAAAAAAGAGCTTGATGTATCAGAAAAGTTGAACTTTTGGTGCGCTGAGCTGCAGAAAAAAAAACATTAGGGATGGCGTTTAATAGAAGCATTCAGGACATTTTTTTACAACACGGTTGACTCCCCAGGATTATAATATAAAGCAGACGCCAACAGTGAACTGCCAAGGAGAGAAAGGACAGTGTTTATGAGGGAAAACCTTAGGATAAGGATTATATTAAGATGTGTGATAGTTCTTTATTGGCTCAGAGATTCTCCAACAGATCTTAATCAATGATTTGACTCAAATTGAAATGATTGGACCAGCTGCTTGTTTTTGATCCACTGGACACAGAGGTTTAACTAAGGTCTAACAGCTGTAGCTTTAAATTTACCTTACAGACGTGGTATCAAAACTTCTCATCTACTCTCAACAAAATAAAAAGGAAAAGTGAATTCTCCTAAAAAGGTGCAACTATTCCTTTAAAAAAGGACAGCCATTTCAACAGGAAAGTGCTGGAGTTTGAATGTTCAGTTCCTGATTGGCTTACAGCTTTGTTGAAAACAAATCACGTCCATGCTCAGTGGGACAGCAAGAGACATTTAATCTACAAGGAGCAATTGAATAAAGCAACAATAAGTTTAGGGTCACCTTTTACATTCATCACACATCATATACAATTGTTTGATTTTTGATAATGTATGTAGGAGAGTATGACGCTGTGATGATACAGGTGTGTGGAAGAGAATAGTAGTATATGTGCAGGATTACGCTGCTCTATGTTCTGTGTGCATGTTTCAGCATGTACACTAAGAAAATGAAGATGAATAACAAAGAGGAAATCAAGCAGGAGCGCTGTTGAAGTAATGCTCCATATGGCGTTGCCGGGCTAGATTGGCTTTTAGTGCCTGTCACGTCTAGTTAGACCCTTTCTGGGAGGATGGGTGCTTTGCCTCGTTTGCTCTTAAACAGGATCGATGACGGGACTCAAAGAGTGAGGAGCTAAGGCTGGTGTTCAGAGAAAGAAAGAGAGGAGGAAAATGTAATGTGATGTAAATGTGAAGGGGAATGAGATGATAAATGTGGTAATAGCCCTCTGGCGGCTGAGAGTGAGAAGAAGATGTAATGTAAATGTAAATGTGCTCAGAGAGGAGGGGTGTTAATATACATGCGTTTCTTTCTGTCCAGTAAAGTGCTCGTCTTGACACACTTTCTCACAGAAAGTCACTGATAGTGGCTGCCTGCTATGTTCAGTTCCTGATTGGCTTACGTACATGCTCAGTGGGACAGCTAAAGACATTTTATCTACAAGAAGCATTTTAATAAAGCCACGATAAGTTTAGGGTCACCTTTTACATTCATCACACATCATATGCAGTTGTTTGTTTTATGAGAATGTACAGTATGTAGGATAGTATGACGCTGTGATGATGGAAGAGAATAATAGTATATGTGCAGGATTATGTTCTTGTATGTTCTAAAACCCTCTCTACATGCTCTGCAGTTCGTAAACAAATCCATTAAGTGCAATCACTGTCACGGCCACCCATCTCCTTCCCTCAAATCTAAAATTAGGAAATGAGTCGTGAACCTGATGACACCGACTTGTTGCGCAACAAGAATAAGTCATAAACAAGGAGCAAACGGCTCCTGCTGCCTACGCTGCACTCCTCTGCAGAATGTGTGCCTTTCTGTATGTTGGCTTTATGCAGAGCGCAGAAGCTCAGGGTAGCACTGATGCTGGTTTCCATGACAACCCCCTGTGAACTGAACTCCCCCATCTGTCATGGCTGCCAGCCAGCCAATGGTACTCTGTGTGTTTGTGTATATATGTGTGTGTGTGTGTGTTGTGATCGGTCTCCTTTTTCTGAGCGTCTCTCATCCTGTGACTTCTCCATCTCACTGAAATGCCAGAGGGGATGCTGTGCTGTTCTTCTCATGAAGGGCGAACAGGGTTAGGCTCACATTCACAGAAATATACCCTTACATGTACACACACACACACACACACACACACACACACACACACAAAGTGCAACACACTCTTACAAAGCTTCCATCGGATACACCAAACAGGTCTTTGACAACTTTCTGATCCGTCTGGGCCAAAGCTCGCGTCTGAATAAATACTCTGGCATTACAATGAAAACCATTAAAAGGCTTAAACTCTGAATAGAAAACATGATCAGTTGAGTCTTAAGGTCATTGGCTGGCCTTTCCTATCAGGATCTGGCCTGAGCCAGTCAGAGCCTTGAGGGCAGACTTAGTCCTCCCCTGGAAAGTCAATTCTTTCCTTCTCCCTACCCCCATTCCCTTTGTGTGTCTTTGCCCTTAATGCCATGCGAGTCCAGGCACACTTGTTCCCAAAAGTATCTCCTCTTTACTTGATTTTGGTAAAACTGGATTATTTTTTAAGGAGGAAATGTTTTCTGGTTTATCCGTTAATGTACTGCGGCTCCTCTGCCTCGAATCCCACTGATTTACGATGTTTCCTGATGGACAGAAGGCTTTACTTAGTCAAGTCATGCTAATCGCTAACTGTAGCTGCCGTCAGCTCAGTCGAACAGGCAACGGAACTGGGTTCAGCAGCCTCTACAGACATAATGGTAAAGAAACCGTCAACGATGTAGAACAAGCTACGAAGAAAAATGAAGAGAGTGACGGAGCAAGAGTAAATCTCCAACCGGCTTTTCATCGTTAGTGAGAACTTGGCAAAATGAAAAGCAGCCAAACAGACTTCGAGCTGGCCATCTTGCTGTTGGACCAGTAGGTAATATTAGCTGGATTGCTAAGTCTTGTGTTGTTGCACTTGAGAACATAACTAATGTAATCATAACAAATGCATGTGTACAGCTGTCCGAATGTACGGTGCATAAGTGGGAAAATACCAATGTTCCACAATGTTACTTCAAAGGATGGCGAAAAGAAAGATTTACTGGAAAGACTACTCAGAGAGTCTGGGTGCTGAAAGTATCAGAGTGAAATAAAGTGCTGAGAAATGAGAACGGTGGAAGAGAAGCGGGAGAGGACGAGCCGGGCTATTTTCAGGACACGGAGCCAAGATTACCTCCAGGCTTTGAAGCCACCCAGTCCCACTCTGAGTCATCCCTCTAATAGTGTACCTGGCTCTTCCCCAAGCTCTCTGCTGCTGAAAAATATATGAGCGATGCATGTGGGGAGAAGAACTGCTATGAAGACTCAGGACTTTGAGGAGGTGATCAAAGTTTGATCTTTCTGCACTTCTAACTATGATGACAGAGCCGTTTTAGGAGCTACTGAAGGAGCAAAAAAAAGAAAAGTTGTTTCCAAATTATGTATTTCAAACTCATTCCTGCTCTTACAAACCGTCTGTTAGTAAAGCTTGAAGACATCTAAAACTAAACCTACAGTATAACCTGATTTAAACCTACATGTGGTCAGAGTGCATCAGGTAGCATCAGACCCGAGGCTGCAGACCCGATAAGAAGTAGAAACACAGCTACTTTTAAACATTATCAAAGACTTGGATATCCACAGGCTTTATGATATGTGCACATGTCTCTATGCCGACCTTTTCAAAAAGCTGGTTGAAGGGATGTAAGAGGGATGCTGTGTTGGCACGGTCCAACAAGGTCGCCATCGCTGGTAAACTTTGAAAAATCATATTTTTTAGGGGTGGGGAAAAAAAAAATCAATTCTTAGATGCATCACGATTTTCTCTATAACGATTCGATACTCGATTCTGATAAGTTAATAATTGATTATAATATATATATATATTTTTTTTTAAACGTGTTGATTTTTATTTAAAAGTTACCGTCTGTAACATGTACAAATCAGAAAACAGAGTGACTGAAAGAGGATGGGATTATGGACAACAACAACAACAACTTAGAGTTTAGGCAAGAGTGCAGAAAAAAATAAGTTTTATATAAATACACATGATCTAATAAGACATACATAAAAAAAACACATATAGGTCGTTCATCTACTTTATCACATTACATCTGACCACCTCATGTTTCATGTTCTAAGAAGCCAATTCTCCCCCTTTAAACATGACTGAGCCTCTGACATGGAGGGTTACTGTGAGAGAAGGTGACCTTTACATGTTCGCATGCTGAAGGCTTAAGCATGGATAACTACAAAATAAAAACCTCAGTACACAATACATTTCATTAAAAAAAAATTTAAATCACGCATGGAAATGTACATATCAAAATTGTTGTATCGAGATGCATCAATAAATCGATTTAGAATCAAATTGTTGGCCTCTGAATCGGAAACAAATCAAAAGGTGCCCAGAGCTTCCCACCCCTAAACGGGGAATATAAGTGGAATATTCACTTTCATTAGCCATGTAAACAGCTTAGTCGGAATATTGTCTTTTTAGGAATAAGGGCAAAACCCGAAATATAATGTGCATGTAAACATAGTCAGTGTCTCCACACACAGCGCTGACCAAGTGATTCCACTGTCTTTGGAAAAAAACAAACTTCAGTTTCCTCACATCAATATTTCAGCTTGTGAGAACCACACTGAGATCAAGAAAGAGTGTGAAGAAAGTGTGTGTGTGTGTGTGTGTGTGAAGGTCAGACACCATGGGGCAGCACTGAAGGAGCACACACTGACACGCCATGCTGCCTTTATGATTGGATGATGGATAGCTAGGCTATTCTCTGACATTACAGCAATATTTTCAGCAATCATTTGATCATTTGATTTGTGTCTACACAAACATTTGTCAGACACAATCTTTGAAAAAAGCAGGATAAAGGAAAAAACCACAGGCCCAATTTTCATGGAATTAAGGGGAAAGCAGAGCAGGGGCCATAGATGAACCCATTATATTTTGGCCTTGTCTGCGCTTCTAGTTCACATGCTGATGTTTAGAAGAAGATATTATTTACCATGTTCACTATCTCAGTTTAACATGTTAGCATTCCAACATTTGCTAATTGGCACTAAACAAACTGGAGATGTCATTTTGACATGACATGCCCTAGATAGAAAGTCAGATGATCACTAGTTATTACAATTCATACTGAGATTAACATGAATTTACTGCATGAACCAAATTTCATCATAAAATAGTTACAGACATTTCAATCTTAACCACAAAAAGTCAGGGGATCACCAAAGTATGGAAGATTAATCGTCTGTACAAAATCTTTAGCCAATTAATCCACAAGATTCTGTATCGTGACTAACAATGACTACAGTATGTTTAGATATTTGAGTAGAGATGGTTAAGTACAAGATGTTTTAATGCACATGTTTTAAGTCTACGTTTCTGTATCCCAACACTCTTTTTCTACATTTCTGTCTTCCTTTGTAGCCACCCACATAACATATATTTGCATTTAACACCAAACCTTACACAGCATATCTCTTCTTCTCACTGTCACACCCTTTCTGTGTCTCACATGGCTCCATCACACATCCCACATGCTCCCATGTGCTACATTCACACCAGAGAGGAAACGGAAAGATGCACACCGAGCATAGAAAAACACAAACCGGCATCACAAGAAGCTAACTGAACAAGCTTTTTTTAAGATCATGTTCCCCTTTATTTGAAAGTGATAGTGGACAGACAGGAAACAGTTTCACCACTTCACCAGTCTGGAAGGAGGAAACTGTTCTGGCCTCATCTGCCCCAGATTAAAGTGTGAAAACTGCCTAAGAGGCTTTCTGAGTGCAGTTCTTTAATTAGCGTCCTCGTTCCAAAGTTATACAGTTTTGCTAGTACTGCAACTGCAGATGTGGCATATGAATAATAAAGATAATGCAGGTGAGAGGCAGAGTTTAAGCCGTTTTGACGGCATGATGGGTGTGCTGATTTGAGATACAGTTATTGCAGTACGATACATGTGCTTTAGCTCAGTGTTAAAAGAAGACTGGAGGAATATCTCAAGAGTCAGGGTTAACACATCTTGACTGTAGATCATTTCTGCATTAGGTAATGTTGCACTCTTTGGGCCAAAGACCAGATGAAATGCAGCACTGAAATCCTTCTGCAGCAACCATCTTGGGTTATTTCAGCAGATTTGGTGCATCAGATTATATCATAAGGCAGACTTTGCTTGCAGTATTTTTACTAAGCTGTGAAAGTTCAGTGAATTCGGGTATGGATAGCCTTTTTCCCTCCCTCTAATTGTCTAATTGCTCTTTTCCTCAGTTGTTGATTAACTTTTCTTCTCATTTTAGAGAAAAAAAGAGCTGTACTCACAACAGGAGAGCTTACTAAGTAGGTCATTTAAAGAACGGGGTGAAAATGCACTGACTGCAAAAATGGTATTGATTAAAATGTGTGTAGAAGAGAAAAAAAGAGAAGGAAAGTAAAGTGTGTACATGGAGAAGTGGAGTTCAGAGGTGGAGCTGCCAAAGCAAGGCTTACATCAAAGGCGGCTATAAGCAGCTGAGCATCAGTACTGCTCCAGGCCTCCGCACCAGACAGAGAAGAAGAGAAAGATCAGCAGCTAAACCGACTGGTTCATCGTACTCTCAAACATGAGATCGTCCCATAAGACACATTTGACTTAACTATATTTTTATATATATTTTTTACTCCATTTGAAGCTGGATCACACATGAACAGTAAACCCAAAGCCCTTCTTGTTAGTATGCTAAGCTAGTAGCATGCACAGTAAGCAAGACCTGGGGTGCTGCAGTGGCTGAATATCACGGTCCTCCGAGGTGTCTGGAATAAAAGGCCTAATAAATGGAAGAGCATAAATATTTAATACATTTATTTACCAGTTCTTCGGTTTTGGTTGAAATTATCTCTCAAACTGAAAACATACAAAAGATTTAGCAGCTCATGTGTTATCAGATGAAAACTGTAACTAGCAACTACTGCATTTCAGATGTTAATGCTTATTTTTAGTTACATACAGTAAATCATACATTTCTATTTTCTTAAAGACAAAATATAGCTTTAAAAGACTTCCAAAAAGACTAAATTTAGTCTTAAGGATATTAATGAATTAAGACGCTTAAGAGGCTCATAAGACAAAAATGTTTTTCAGGCGTTCAGCTGATTTCCTTTAGTGGAGACACAAATGGTATAAATAATTTACTGCTATGAATCTTTTTATTCAATTATCAAAGAGTCATATTGGGGTGTTTGTTTGAAAAAGCTGTTCCTTTGCCACATTCTACAATACAGCGTGACCACTAATTTAAAATCACTTCACAGCCCAGCGCTGTTCCCACCAAGACATCCTGTGGCCACAGCCCATAATTCCTTGCAATACCCTTGAGCAGAGCAGAATATGGAGTAGATGGCAACATTTGGGCTGACCACTGGTAGGTTGTCCACATGGCATCTGGAGGTAAACCCTCCCCATTCCCACAGGACAGCGGGAGAATAATGGCTATCAATAACAGCTACTCGTGCCAGCTGTTGTAAGGAGTCCAGTGTTCACAGATGTCCTGGTTAAACAAAAGGACACACTTCTTACCACTATGTCTCTCTGGTTAACAGATCAGTGGGAGATGAAACAACCGGAAATGTACAAAGCAAAGGCCTCCATCTCTAGGGGATGCTGTAGTTGCTCCACAGATGGTGGAGGCTATCTCACACTGCAGAGCCATAATAGCCACACAGCAGGAGAGTTAAACCAGTGTGTGTATGTGTGTGTGTGTGTGCGCGCATTTGGTCAACTGTGTGCTGGATCCTGTCATTGTGGTTGTCTTGGTACCGTGAAATCAGTGAGCTAAATCACTGATCAGCCGCGTGTTTGGCCTTTCAGAAGGACTCTCCAACGTCTCAAGGCTGAATGGAGTAAAACACATTAAGTCAATCAATAAGCCGGAGCACACTGAGTCAAAACAGAAAAGAAAGACAGGCTGCCTCAATTAGTTGCTCGTTACTGAAGGAAGACTGCTCACTTTTCAAGTGGCTACACCTCCAATTCTGCTTATTAAAGGCAATCAATACGTCACTCAAAGGTTCATCTATTTTAATTTCACTGACAGGTCACGGCAGGAAGGTTTGAATGTCAAAAATGAGTCACCATCAGGGACGAGCATCTTCTTGGTGGCTCCGGTCTCAGTGTTGCTTCTAGACTACTTTAAAGTGTGTTAAAAATGAAGTCCAATTCATTTTTTACCATTCACTGCTCCACGTGCTGGCACTACTTACAGCTTTCACTGCTAGTACTACGACTAGGAAAAGTAACATTAACGTCATAAACAATAGATTAGATTCCTGTCTTTTCCATTATTTTTCAGAAAGTTTATAACTGAAACCTTAAAAATATAGTTTTTTTTCTTAAACCATCTCAAAACTAATAACAATCAATGACAAAACTAGAAGGGCACGTGGAGAGCGCAGACCACCGCCAAGGTCATCCCCGATATCACAATGGTAAAGGAGTGTGAACTTTCTAGGGCTGTCCTCGATGGAAGAAATTCTTAGTCCATTAAGGTTGCTTTCACACCTACCTCGTTTGGTCCATTTAACACGAACCCTGGAGCGTTTGGTCGGATCGTCCGGTTTGTTTGGGCTGGTGTGAAAGCTCCTAAACTCTGGTGTAGATCAGACAAACAAACTCTGTGTTATGGTTTCGGTTGTTATCCTGGTTCTTCATTCTGTTTTGGTCTTGTGTTGTTGTTCCTTTCTTGTGTTCCACTTGAGTGTCTGTATGTTCTGTTCCCTGTTTTATTTAGTCTGGTCTCTGTCTTGTCTTGTCTAGTTGTACTTCCTGTCTGTCTGATTGTCCTGCCCCGCCCTAATGTGATGTATCACCTGTTCCTCGTTACCTCTTGCTCCCGCTTGCCTCCCTCATCTCTGCTATTGGGTCCTTATTGCGCTACATCGTAACGCTGGTCTGCTTAAAAACAGGGGTCTCGGTTCGCTTCCAAGTGAACTACAGTTTGGTACACTTCAGGTGAGAATGCAATCCAACCCAAATACAGGAAGTGAAGCGAAAATGGAGCATTTACAAGCATACAATTTCAACCTTGCACACAACTAACTGATTTATATGATTTAAGGGACAATAACTTTCAGATCCAGACGTTGTTCTGAGCATCTGTCTGTCTATCTGTCGGCTGCTTCTAAAATATTAGAAACACTAAAGCAGAACCAGAAAACCCAAGATGTTATAAATTTGTTGTTGCTCCATTATTTCTGAGACCAGAAGTGCAAGTTTTGGATATTCTGTCCAATAAACAAGTTAGTCATCTCGATGGCGTGACATTTGTTTAGTGTTCGGTGCGTTTGACAAAGTGCAGCGTGAAAGCAAACTGAACCAAATTAACTTCCCCCCAGAAGTGCACTGAAATAATAGCTGGGAAAGCGCACAAACATTCGCACGCGTTTGTCAACAAATTGATCAGTTGATTTAATTGACAGATCTGTAAAACTGAAATTTTCTTGGGCTTCTTCTCCCATTAATCTTTCGTCACCACATGAACGCAGCACAAACGCTCTATTTTCCAATGTTTGCCAAGAGTTTTTAGGTTCCAATGTAAACTCTTGTAAATATATTTCTCAGTTTCTATTTTTAAACACATTGCTAAATTTGCCTAGATTTTGCTACATTTGTTGTCCCCCCCCCCACCCCCAACCCCTCCCAGAGTGTAGTGGAGTTTTGTCCCTTGAGCTAGAAGCTCTTTTGACCATGTTTTACAGTTTCATGAGTATTATTTGACCCAGAATACACAGTGAATTGGTTCTACTTTATTCTGGAATTAGACAGTTTTGCGCAATTAAACGTAGACATTAAATTTCCTTTTAGGCTTTTGAAAAAAACCTAAACTGTCCCTTTGAAGTTAATATGTAATGGCTTCTGAACTCCTTTGTGCTGACTGATGTTTTCACAGTCAAAGAATCTCTGTGCGAGCAGCACCAGGTCAGTACAGTTGACTTTCCTCAGGGCTGGACGTTACAGTGGGATAAAAAGTAAAAATGAATAGATGAAATGGAAGGAGAGGGGGAGAAAGCAAGGTGAGGTGGAAAGAGGGAAGGATGGAGGAGTAATTAATGAGTGATGTGAAGGAGATAAAATTATGGAAGGATGAGGCGAAGGGATGGGGAATGTGGGAAGCAGAATGAATAAGCATGATGAAAACAGGTTAAGTGGGAGGGGGGGAGGGGCTAATCATTACTGGCCTGACAGTGGGAGATGGTCTGGGGCTGTTGCTGGGTGGAATATTGTGTTTAGGGGGAAGGGATGGAGGATTATGGGGGTAAATGTAGAGATGCAGTCTAACAAATTAAAGCTGCTACTGTACTGTCCTAACTGTACACCACGTGTCTGATGATTTTATCCACAGAGACAGTGAGTGCACACACATACTGCATATATACATTCAGTACGGGGAAAGCTCCCATGGGAATGCTGAGGCAGCCATTCTAAGAGTGTAGAGGATTAAATATAGCTCACACCATCAGACACATGTAAGGTACATATACACACACACACACACACACACACACACACACACACGGCATGTTAAATGCTGTTGTTAAATTGGAATAAGCCTAAACCAGCAGCTTACTTACAGTAAATGTGGCATGCACACGCAGCATTTAGGGTGTTCATCCTGAGAATTATTAATCTAAGGGTACAGATGAGTCATTTGTAATAGGATATAATCAATTTGTGTTAAAAAATGACCAAACAATGTAATTCCCTGATCCCTTGAATCTGCACAGATTGCTTATGGGCACATTGTAATTTTGAACCTTTTGTCTATTGTATAAATATCTTCATTGTATTATAACTGTTTATTATTTTAGGATGTTTATTATTTTAGGATGCCTAATAACATCTGGCTAGGGGACTGCCGATGAAAACTAGCCTATGGCTAACTCGGGTACGCTTACACTTGCTTCGAATGTTGATCAGTGTACATTGTCCCCTTTTCAAATAAACAAATAAATGAAATGAAAAACATGCGTTCCTACCAAATTACACCACATATTGTACTTCACACAGCAGCTTTTTCGCAGCTTGTTTAAGATGGACACCGGCAACATTTATAATGACCACAATAGTACCTACATTTGGTTAAAAATTGAGTTATACTAACGTGGAAAATGGCCAAAACTGATTCCTAACAGTCTCAAACCTGAAGATTATCAGTTTAATGTGAAAACCAGCCAATCCTCATATTTGAGAAGCTTCAATGTGAGAATTTGGGGCATTTTTGCTTAAAAAGTGACAAGTACTTGGTCATGACATTTTTTGCTGATAATTTTTCTGTTGATTCAAGTAATTGATTATTGATTAATTGACTGAGTTTTAGTTGTAATTCCAGTATCAGCAGACTACCGACTACACAGACACTGTTTATTAGTCTGTGAATATGTTGATGAATTAAATAGACTAAATAACAACAACCTACATTTATTTATGCAAAATGAAGTTCAAATAAATAAAACAATAACTAATTGTTACAAAAGAGATGAGGGCCTAATCTATGACATGAAAGCATGAGGCAAATTTGCGCTAAGCCTTTCATTCAATTTGCACTCGCAATCTGTAATTAGTGTCTGATTTACTAAGACAGAAACTAATTATGACAATCAACAGCTGGGACTGTGTTTGAGGGGAAGCTAAAAGGCAAAGTTCACAGATGGGATTTGTCTGAGATCAACAAGCTCAGAAAACAAAATCATAATGATCCTGAAATAGAAATGGTCATTAATGAAGTAACGGCAATCCAAATATTGACAATAATAACAGTGGCTGTAATTAAACTTCAGAGGCAGAGAATTTTCCATGCAAAACTGATCCTCGGAAAGAGTGCAACACTTGTATCTCTTCCCATTAGAATGCATTTGAACTGAGGCTTAATAATTCTCTCCCGAAGTGCCAAATCTGTCAAATGGCCAGAGCTAATTACAAGAGTACAATTTTGTTCAAATGTATGATGAGATTTCATGCATTATTGCAGTGCTGGAGGATGTGACAGTCAACAGTCAGCGGCAGAGATGACTGCTGCAGAAGATGATACGGCAGCTAGCAACTATCAGCGGTTTTCTGGTCGTTTGGTCTATAAAATGTTAGACATAGTGACAAATACTCATTCTCATTAGCCCCAGATGATGTCTGGAAGTTGCCAAATCCAAATATATATGTTAAATTTGCAATAATTTATCCATCTGAGAGGCAAAAGTTTGCTTTAAAAATGACTGGAAAGATGAATCAACAATCTTAACAGTTGTGTCATAAAGTGGTTGTTTCAGCACTTGTTCACTATGAAGCTTTATATTCCACCCAGTCATCTGTCAGGTTTTTCGTGCAGCACCCAAGCAGCAATTTTCTTGAGGGAGGACCCCGCCAATACTGTATGTGCACCCAAGTCTTCCACAAACCTAGGGAAAACATTGATCTGTTACTTAAGCTTGTGCCAGTGTCTGTGCTTACTTATGCATAATAAAAAAAAAAAAACACATGGTGCTGTTATCAAGGTGGATGTCCTTGTGTGTGAGAGAAAGGTTGTTTGGCAGTGATTTGGGGCTAGCTGAAGTGGAAATGTAGGTCAGATCAAGCTGCACATTCACACTTTCATTCATACGCATCCTCGGACACATGCTGCACTTTTCCAAACCTTTAGATATTATCTCTAATGTGTACTTACACAGTCAGCACACACAAACACATCATTGCAGACCAAACAAACACACACACACACACACACACACACACACACACACACACACACACACACACACACACACACACACACAGAGACACAGGCCTGGCCACTCGCCATCCATCACTCCAGCCAGCCAGCCTCCTCCCCCAGGCTGCAGCACAGTGCCAATGCGACGAGCAGGACTCCCCGATGGCCCACATAACAATGACACTGAGTGTGCGTATGAGTGTCTTTCATGTGTTTGGGAGAATTCGCATTGCAATTTGACTTTGCAAATTGGGAGTTATATAATGACTAGGCAGATAGATTAAGACCCTATGGTGACTGAAACAGAAGACTGCTCAAGTTTTCCACAACTAAAATGTATTTTCTCTGTACTAGTGCAAATAAAATCCATAGTTTTTGATACCAAACAATACTTTTTGTTGTATACCTTACTTTGAGAAATGTTCAGCAAAACCCTTTTTTATATAACAGAAGAAATAAGAAGTAAAAGCTTGTCTAAAAACAGCCGTTGTAAAGAAGATTACAGATATTTTGGTTCTAACTCTATATTTGATGCTACGGACACAAAACAAAAATGAATAGAAGACTGATATCCTGCTCTAATTGTCTGTAAAGCTAAAATACAAGCTTGTGCTGATCTTCTCTGACACACATTTCATCCCTCCATCCATCTACCTCTCTCTCTCTCTAATCTTTATATTCCTCTCACATTTACCCAGTTCTACAATATTTGGTTTTGTTAGCATGTGTCTCTGCTCCTCTGTCTGTGGTCAGGGACAAGATGTTGCTGTTATTATTTCTAGCCAGCAGGGTTTTTAATGGATCGCATAAGTATCAGACAAACATGGATCCAATGGTTGCCATGGGAACTGCATCCGCAGCGCCCCAGTAAGGAGGGAGGGAGAGTAAGAGAGAGAGACAGGAGGAGAAGTGGAATGTGAAGTGAAAAACAAGAGGGGGAGGGAGCAGCAGTGGTGAGGGTGATAAATGGAGAAAGAGGAAATGGAGAAGGAGGGATGGAGCAAAAGAGGAGAAGCCCGCCTCTATCAGTCGGAAATATTTGATTCAGCAGAAAAGGTGACCTTGGTGAGGAAGACAAAGGCAGTATGGCTTCTCTTTGTTTTTTTATCCTCTCTCTCTCTCTCTTTTTATCTTACTGTTATGTTAATGCCATATCCAGCTATTACAGAAAATAAACATCGAAACATTTATATAACAACAATAGTTTGTTACTCTCTATTACTCTCTCTGAAGCTAAACACTGAGCAACAGATGTAATTCTTCGAAAAAAAAAAGAATTTATAGCCTTCTTTTAATTAAAGGGCCATACCAGTGATTTTCTTTATGCTTCTGTATCTTTATGTTTATTCAATTCAATTTTCAATTAAATTTTATTTATAGTATCAATTCATAACAAGAGTTATCTCGAGACATTTTACAGATAAAGCAGGTCTAGACCACACTCCATAATTTACAAGGACCCAACAGTTCTAGTAGTTTCCTCCAGAGCAAGCAACAGTGCGACAGTGGCGAGGAAAAACTTCCTTTTAGGCAGAAACCTGGGACAGACCCAGACCCAGACCCAGGCCCAGACCCTTGGTAGGCGGTGTCTGACGACCAGTTGGGGTTAAAATGAAGAGTGGCAATAACAGTCACAAAAAATAGTAGTTTGTAGTAGTTGTTCATGGCATAGCAAGGCACTGTGCGGCATTTATCTTTATGAACTTCACATCACAGCTAACCATTTGCCAATGTGTTGAAATTTGTGTTGTTTTACCACAATTCCAGGTAGGCATGTGCCAATCTGATACACTAGTATGACGCCATCATGTCTGCAGTCACTCTTACTACTGCAGACTGATCGGACTCCTGACGGGTTACCTGAACCACAACGAAATCCAATTTTTTTTGGCAGATCAATACATGTATCCATTTTTTTTAATCTTCAACATCTATTTCTCCTTCTAGAATTAATTTCTGCATTGTTTGCAATCTCTTCCATGATCTCACCTCCTTCCCTCTTAGCTCACTGTTCCTGACACACTCTCACTAACACTCTCTGTGTTTCCTCTGTCGACAATTTTCTTTTTTCTTCCCCCAAAGCAGGGTGGCTTAGCACTTCCCCAAATCCTTTCTTCAGTGTCAGGAGCAGATGGGGGGGGGGGGGGGCTAAACATGCTGTACTTAGGGGAAAGAGGGACAGGAGAGAAAGGCAGAAACAAAATATGACCACATCTCAAATCAATGAAGGGCTGTGCTTCATGTGCAGCACACAGACTGTATGGCAGCATGCTACTGCTGACTCAAACTGTAGGGTGGGTGAAGAGGTGAGGGTGAAGGAAAGGAAGAATGAAGGGGAGTGGAGCTTAGACCAGAGTAAGTATATGTATATGCTCTATAAACATCTGTCACAGAGGCAGATTTGGACAGTTTATTCAGTGACCTCTTCTCTAGCCCAGCTTCAAATGTGTCCTGTTTGTCTAAATCCCATGGGTATTGACCCTCAACATGTGTCCGTCATCTGTCAAGTACTGGTCTCGCTGCCAGACCTTCCTCCACAGCGCTGCGGAGGAGGGTCTGGCTAGTCCACACAGCATTCCAGTACAGGAGAAAAATGTGCTCTGGTTTATTGGCTTTTCTTTAAACCAATCACAATCGTCTTGGGCAGTACTAAGCCCTGCACAGAGCCCCCGGTGCCGCTGCAACATAGCCTCGGGAAGGAACATGTTTTGGTGGAACGTGTGCGATCAAAAGTTGTTTAAGTTGTGCAACATAACACTCAGATTGGACAGTTGGTCTACCTAGCTGTCTGGATTTAACCCTGCAGAGATCTGAGGACCAGGTAACCATAGTCCTCAGAAAGTCACAGGAGTTTAAAATGCCAACACAAAGGAAGCGGAAAGTAACAGAAATCCTACCGAAAATAAAGACATAGGACATAGACTAGTACTAAAAGCTCTCATGTCGGTTCAACTCAGATTTTTCATGTTGTTTACTTATTCTTTAAAAGGTTTCCTAATTTCACCCTTCCATGTTACCCTCTGAGAATTATTATCATTGAGGCAAAGTTTAGTACAACTGCTTGTGATCTAACAAAATGTAACATTACATTTTTTTAAAATAGTAAATCATGTTTATATTTTACAATGTAAGGTAAATTATATCTGCAATTAAGTCAGGCATTGTATTTCCACTAATAATATATTTTTTCAATATCAAAATTGCTGTCAATACATTTTCTGTCCATGGTTTAATCAATTAACCATTTCAGCACTAAAACTATAAATGTACTCGATGCACCAAAACACACAGAGGACAGAGGACACTCGGGTTAATAAAATCCTGTCACACACGCACGCACACAAAACACACACATGCACACACACAATCAATCCACTGCACAGGGTGTTTCATTAGTCACTGTGGACACTGACAGCAGCAGTAGCAGTTGGTGGAGCATAAACCAAGCTGTTGCTACAGAAACAATCCACACTGCTTTTCTAAGAAACCAACTCCAGCTGCTAAGCTTACACAACACAGAAACTACAAACACGGGAAAACAGAGGGGATTATGTGAACCAGGGATTTAACAAGTGTCGGTCAATAGGGCAACTTTATCATTAGGTTGTGACTGACACACAGAGAGAAGAGAGAGAGAGAGAGAGAGAGAGAGAGTGCTGTAAACACATTTTGGAAAACGTTAACATGATCCAAACATATCTAATGTCACATTTGTCTTTAGTTACAAGACAATTCCTGCATGTAAATGTATCAGGTCTTTAAACTGCAGCGAACCACCTGTGAGAATTGAGGATGCAGATGAATAATTCAACACTAAGCTATTTTTACATTCAGATCTCAGTGGGAAAGGTGTGAAGCAAGTGTTTGATAGAGAAATAACCTGCTAGAAATGTTGGCAAATCGAATAAGAAGAAATCCAAATGATAAATAAAGCTTTCACAGATTGAACATAAAGTCACAAGACATTTGCAAATAGTGTGTATTACACCTGAGTATAACTCTTCCACTTTGCTTGTCTTCTAAGAATCACTAAAACAGTCTACTAAAATCGTAATATTATGTGCATGTAAACCTAGTCAATGAAGGTTGTTCCTCAACTTGGACCTAATTGTTTGAGGGGTTGATCCCAGGTCTAACTGTCTTTTCTCAAAGTGTTTCATCATTTGACACATAATATACTATGTGAAGCTGGCAGGCATCAGCTTGAGCCAGGGAGACCTCTTAATAGAACATGAGAAATTTACTTCTTCTATCTGGGCACATTAGGAATAAAGGATTTTCCCTAATAAACACTATTTCATACAGATTAAAAGTTTCTCACTAGTAGAGGGTGGACCATTTTCCAGTGTTTGTGAGACATATGCAGAGTGTCTGATCTGCTATCCTGGCAGCCAACAGTGGGAGTGCTGCAGTGTGGGGCACATGTCAATACACACACACACACACACACACACACACACAAACACACACACACACAAACACACACACACACACACACACACACACACACACACACACACACACACACACACACACACACACACACACACACACACACACACACACACACACGGCTCTGTCTCATCTAAATATAGGCCTCAACAGCAGCACAGCCTTAAATATTTAGTGCCTCCTCTCCAAAAATTAAGTAAGGGGAGCCAGGGGAGACAGAGGGAAAGACCGAGATAGAGGCAGGGAGAGATGGGGGGGGGGGGTTCATGAGACTGAGATTAGTACAAAGGGGATATAGTCAAAAATAGGAAGCTGAAAAAAGGCATGAAAGGGAGAGGGGAAAAAAAAGGATAGAGGGAGAAAGGGAGGAGGGAGGCTGGGAATCTAATCCCCCCCCTTTCCTTTTATGCTAAATAAAAATGAAGTATTTCTGAATCTAGACTGGTGCGTCATGGCCGATAAGAGGGTTATCTATCGTTATGCGCTGCCGAAATCTCTGAATCACTTCAGTTCGAGGCAACTTGGTTACTTGGTGGGGTATTGATGAGCTCTCAGCAAAATCTAAATTCATGATAACATGATAAAACGGATTAACACCAAACAGATGTGGAAACTGTCAAAAACAAATCACGCCCCACGGAAACTCGAGTATCCAGACACAGCTATGACAAGGGTTTATTCCCAGCGGCAGTGTCATTCTGCTTTGGCCTTACTGTCACTTTGAGGAGGAGAAAGTGTTGCTTTGTTGCTGCTGTAAGCTGCCCCTCTCCCCACTCGCTATTGTGCATATTGTGCACTGTGCAGCATGTTGAAGGAGAGATAAAGGTTAAAGCCACATCTACAGGGAGCTGCAGCAGTGGGTACACTGCATGCAAAAAAATCATACTTGGCGGATGCACAAACACAGTCCTATGCAGACTGCCTATCAAGAATCTCTCCCCATGCAGACACACGTTTATGCAGTCAGAACAACCCACACACATTTTTGCACATGCTGGTGCACCCTTTGTTCTGCCAGTGTACAGTGTTGTGCAGTGATGGATGAGCCGGTATGCGAAGCACATGAAGGGTCATTACAGAAGGCCCAGTGGAGGCCTTTCTCAGCCCGACACCTCCAGAGAAAATGGGCTCCACAATGAAACAAGATACCATCACAGAATGGCAAGGATGGAGCAAATGCGCACACACAGGCAAAACTGCACACACATACACACTAAGATAAGCAGATTCAGACACATCTGTCTGCATGCACAACCCCTGTCTGTGTCTCCTCCCACATACACAAAGAGAGACAAACATGAGCACATGAATCAATACCAATGTGCCAGACTGTTATGTGAAGGAGTCAATTCAATAATCAGTGAAATGAGCAAAATTGAAAGCAAAACATCAATCACAGTATAGTCAAAATATCTGCAAACAAATTACGTCTTGTTTTTTACTCCCTCATCTGGTTCTAATTATTCTAAGAATAATCAGTTGGATTTAACAACCAATTGATTCCAATCAGTCAAATAAAGGGCACTGCGACAAAAGGTTTGACTAGAGCACTTTCTCTATGCAGTATTTGTATTTCTTTAAACCGATCGGAACCGTCCTTTAAATTTGTTTTCTTATTAAAGCTATAGTGTGTAGTTTCTGTCTCCCCCATGAGGTATTCTAAGTCATGACAACAAAACAGTTTGCGTGCCCACATGATACAATCCTTCCGTGACCGCACACTGCCCCACTCCTCCTCCACACAGCCGCTTTTGGCCAAGGAAGACACGGAGGATTAAAAAAACATTCTTCTTCAGAAGAGGTAATAATCTTCACTTGAGGTACTGCACGCCACAATCATCTGAACATACCAGCCATACTGAGAAATACAGAGAGAGTTGCGTGGATGAAAGTCTTAATTAGCTTTGTAGCATCTCATTTGGCAATGGCTTGAATGTAACGGACATTCATTAAAACCGCCTGAGCACAAAAAGTTACGCAATAAAGCTTTAAGGTTCTTTGAAGACAAACCAGTTGAAGAAATCAAGAGTTTCCCGCTTATGTGTGGCTAAACCATGTGTAAGCTGCTTATAAAAACGTAAAAAAAAGTGAAGTGAGGACACCAAGCCTGGCGTTAACGCAAGTGGGTGGGTGCTTGGATTTCCTGATGGTAAGTGGGAAAGACGAGCAGATTTACTGCATAAGAAGACCCTTGTGAACTGAGCTAAAATGAAATGAATTGAGTTCAAATAAAAGGCACTGAGAAACATCCTCATAACCACATCTCAATGTATCCACTAGTTTTACTTTCAACAAAATAAAATAGGATACATGCAATATTGTTAACAAGATGTACACTACCGGTCAAAAGTTTGGGGTCACATAGAAATTCCCATTGCACTCCATTGTAGACAGAATGCCAGCTGAGATCAGTTGCATTGTTTTTTTAACCAGGGCAGTAATCAGATTACATTATGTGCTTACATAATAGTAAAATGGTTCTCCAATGTTTTTCTAGTTTTTTATTTTTAAATGATATAGATTAGTACACAGAATGTGCCTTTGGAACATTGGATGAATGGTTGCTGATAATGGGCAATGTAGATATTGCATTAAAGATCAGCCCCCCCACCCAAATTAGCAGGTACTCTGTCTATAATGGAGTGGTATGGAAATGTAGAAGTGACCCCAAACTTTTGACCGGTAGTGTATCTGTATTAGACGTGTGCATGTAAATGAATTCAGTAGGTTGATATCTGTGCCCGTTCTTCAATGTCTTGATGATAAAGTATATAGAGTGGGTTTTCAATGCTGATCATGTATTGCAGATTTGGAGAGTGATATGAAAAGGGACAGTCCTGAAGTGAACCTCAGTGAATCTGAAGGGAAGAGAAAGCAACTGCAGGAATCAGGGACTTTATCTCTCTATATTTTTTCTATTCTTAGGATAGGTTGAAAACAACATGAATGCTGGCCTTCACAGTCTCCTGGCCAGGAGAGATCTCTGAGCTCAGATTAAATCAACATTAGGGTTCAAGTGAGGACAGCTTGACCATGCACTCTATGTGCCCCATAATCCTCCTGCAAGAGGTCACATCAGTATTTCACATTACAAAAATGGTATGGTTATTTTAAACGGCATGGTTCTGTTATACTGCTGCAAGTTAAACTAAATGAAGTGTATTGGGTTTAAGTGGCAACAATATGCTGATAATTAAATGATTTTCTCTCTTAAGGGGGTCTTATCCTTCCCCTTGGTGTCAACCACAGGTCAGTTAAATTGGCAGTCCATGTTTCTAAAGCTTTTTAGGACATTGAAGATCATTCCAACAGTTGAAAATGTCAAGTTGTAGATAAACGAGTGACCGCGTGGGGCCCATTGTTTCCCGCACCGCTTACCTCTTGAAGTGGCTAAGTAGGGTGCCAACCAGCTCCCCGATGCGGCTCTCATTGGCCGGCACCATGCCCTGCAGGCACACCACGAGATCCCTGCTGTCCTTGGTGTGGAACACAACCAGCTGGTCCTTCCCAGGGGACACGCTTACTCCCGTCACCTGGGACAGTGGGAGGGAGAGAGAGGGTACACAATTAAACGCAAACAAACATGTACATTGAGTCTGCAGAGAAACACAAACATGTGAAAAGGCAGAAATGTGTGTTGAGAACACATACACATCTGTACTGTTGCTGAACACAAACACAGCACATACACAGACACAGATGCAGGGCCCATCCCAGAGGACATGAATTCATTCACTGGGGCTGCTGCAATTCATCACCTTTAACTTCCACTGGAAGTAAAGTGAGGACCTGAGGAATTTGGGGTATTCAGCAGATCTGATGAGGGCTGATTAATTGTCTGAAGGATCAACAGTCTGGTTTTTGGACAATCGGAAGGGAGTTCTGGCATTTAAGGCCCTTATTTTTGACAGGACAAGCCAGACATGAAAGAGGAGAGAGAAGGGGAACGCCATGCAGCAAAGGGCCACAGGTCGGAACCGAACCTGCGGACGCGCGTCGAGGACCAAGCCTTGGCACGTGGGTGCGCTGTTTTGAGGACTCTATTTTGTCTGAATCTTCCAGCAGCTCCATATTATTATTTTTTTTCCTCTGACATTCTGTTTATAGTAAAACCGCACAAAGCAATGCTTCTCTTTTGGCAATGTTGTCGTCGTCTTGTTTAAATAAACTTAATTGCAATTGTCAAAAGCCAAAACTGATAGTATAATATAAGTGAAACCCCACAACATTAAAATGATAAACACTGCTGTACAATGTTGTGAATAACTTGACGCCTCATGGAGTACCTACTTTAAGATGTACCTTTATTTGGAATGCTGCATTAAGTTTTAGTAAGCCACTTTGTTTTGAGAGCTTTTCACAATAAAAGCTCTCTCAGTGTCCGGTGTATGGTAAAGTATGGGATTTCTCCCACTAAAGGTTTAAATCTTGCAATAAAGATTTATTGATCAGCATCCCAAAGGTCCAATCAATTTTTTCCACTCAGAGCCCCAAACGACATACCAAAGGAGAGCAGCCAGGCTAAAATGGGAATCCCACTTTTCCGGTTGGGTTGTTTTAACAGGTCTTTAAATAGACAAAACAGGAAGAAGTGGATATGTTCAACAAATCTCAGCAGGGAAATGAGCTCATTAACCCCGATTCCTTTCTCTTATGTACTATTATCTTTCTTCCTTTAAATCTAGCTTTTCTCCATTTCCTTTGTCATTCCTTCCCTTAGGTTGTAAGCCATTTATTTCTCCTTTAATTTGTCTTTTTGAGCTGAAATGAGGCAGTGCATGTTGAGGAAACAGCCACAGGGCAGCCAGTCAGGTACTTTCAACAGGGTAGGGAAGACAGGTTGCTTCCAGCGGCTAAACAACCAGCTAGCTTATTTAGCTCCAACATGACGCCTGTGACTTCGGAAACAAACACTTCACGTAATCACCATCAATTAACGCCTAAAGCCATGCCTCTCCGTCTAGCAATCCACCCGCAGTTAATTACATGGAGACGATTACATTTACATTTATATTAAAGGCCTAATTGATTGGAACGACAGTCAGTGTTCTAATGAGTTGGGTAATGATACATTCTTATTCGTTTCCTTGTCTTTTTTGTCTTCATTTGTTACAAAATCAGTTATATTCAAAGCATTTATCTGCCCAGCCATCTGTTCAAGTGTTGGAGTGGCCGAGGATTATGATACATTTCACTACTGCAGTCCAACCTTTTTGTGTTGATTTTTGTTGATAATTAGTCTCCTACACACTGAGATAATACTGATCTTGCAGGCTTATTATATGCAACACTTAGTGAGACGGGTCTAATAAAATATTTTTCCCAATCTGTGTCTGACTACACAAAATCTAATTTGTTAGATTGTGCAATATAGTTATCTGCTTTGATTTGTCGTATGTTATAATAAACTGAACACATTTGGCAAAACAAACATTTGAGTACATCACCTTGAGCTTTAAAAAAATTGTGATAGGCATTTTGTGACATTTTATGGATCAAATGATTAATTGAATATCTAAAATAATCAGTGGGTCAGTTCGTTGCAGCCAGTTATGCAAACCGTAAAGACATGCTGAGAGAGATGTGTCATCAACCTGTGTTGTTCATCTGCTCGGCTCACATTTAAAACCTTTTTTTTTTTTTTTCCTTTTTTAAATTTGCACTTTGTTAATGTTATGTACATTTATACTGTATATATTTATATATTTATATAGCGCTTTACATGGTACATAAGACACTTTACAGTAAAACCAGCACATATAGCACATTAAAAACAGAAGCAATAAAACCAACCTTTAAAACAATAAGGGTGGGAATCTCTTGGCACCTCACCATTTGATTCTGATTCAGAGGCAACAATTTTTGTATGTACATTTTCATGCGTGAACATTTAAAAAAAACAAATATTTCCTAGACAAAGCAGCTAGACAAAGCTTCGATTTTAACATATATATACAGTATATACACAAGTTTTAATTAAATGTTTTTTCTACTGAGGTTTTTATTATTTTTTATTATTTTTATCTTTCACAGTAACCCTCCATGTCAGAGACTCAGTCATGAAAAATGAGACATGAGGTGGTCAGATGTAATGCGATAAAGAAGATCAACAGCCTATATGTGTTTTTGCCTAATTTTGCCTCTTATTAGATCATGTGTATATATTTTTTTCTGCTCTCTTGCCTAAACTCTAACTCTTTCAGTCACTCTCATTTCTGATTTGTACATGTTTCGAGACAGTAACTTTTAAATAAAAATCAACACATTTAAAAAATAAAGGAATCGATTATTAACTTGAATCATCGAATCGTTCTAGAGAGAATCGCGATGCATCCAAGAATCAATTCTTTTTCCTACCACTATAAAACAAGCATATTAAAAGTAATTAAAAACAATAAAACCACTAACTATCAGGTGAGAAATCTAAGACTATTGTATGTGGAAAGCTAATCTAAAGAGGTGTGTTTTTATTAGTGTTTTGAATGTGGCCAGGTCAGCACAGTCACGGACGTGAAAGACGTAGATGAGGTTCCCGGCAGCAATCACATTTGGTCCTAAATTTCTGACTTGATGCCTTTACCTTTTCACTACTAAATATGTTTGAAAAAAAAAAGACATAACAGAGCAGTGAGATGCATAATATTCCAGCATTTTTTTCAATCACTCTGACTGGACAGGACATTTAATACTGAAATTGTACTGGACAGTACAATTTCAAGTCCAAACAAATTGTTTCTGTTCGACTCAGGAGGACTGCACCAAATAGTTTGCTAATGTCTTTAAATGTTATGTTCCCAAACAGGAACACCAGTGGGTGTATTTTGGTAAAAGCACTTGTAAGCAAACACATTTACAATGTGTAGGCTGGACCACAACAGATTTTGTAAAGTGCTCTCTGGTCTGATCCACTCTGCTCTGCGGTTGTCATGAGGACAACAGGCGGCTCTCCCAGTGTATTCTTATGGGAACAACCTATTGGCTTTATTTATTTAACACATCTCAACAATCCTGTAAAGATAGAAGAGGAGAAAAGCAGCAGAAGAAAAGAGTGGGGGTTCTGTGATTAAATGAATATAATGAGCTACGCTGTTCAGCCATTCATGGTGTGAGGCTATGATAGCACCAGTGAGCAAACCAGTGATGTTTACAGGAAAGAATAGCAATAGCCCTGCAAATTGCCTCTGAAATGCATGAATTTATTAACCCATTTGTGCTTCATCACCTTCTCATTCTGATCTTGTGTACAGTGTTTATCTTTATAAGTTGGAGCTTCTTACAGACTGCCAACACAGTTTTTTTCTACCAGCTGGTAAAGAGAAGCTACTACATGTGAGGGGTAGGGTCAAATATTTAACTAATGGTATCTATTTTTAAGACTATATTTTGGGCTTTTCCGCCTTTAATGGATAGGACTGCTAGGTGAGAAAGGGGATAAAGAGGGGGAAGACATGCAGTACATGCAGAACAGAAATTTAAACATTGGATAAAGCCAGGTTCAAAATTCTTGTTTTAATTTGTTGACATATTAGAGTCAAAGGTTTTTCAGAGAGAATTTTGGACAACTCTTTTTTATCAATCCACAAATCAGAATATACTTTCAACAAAAGTTCAAATCAAATTTTTCCATGCAGTGAGGGTTAACGTAATATAAATCAGGCTCTGAATGATATATGAACAAAGCCCTTTTAAAAAAAAACCTTTAAAGCGTCCATATTCTGCTCATTTTCAGGTTCATAATTGTATTTTGAGGTTGTACCAGAATAGGTTTACATGGTTTAATTTTCAAAAAACACCATATTTTGTTGTACTGCACATTGCTGCAGATCCTGTTTTAAAGATATGGATTTTAAAAATCCATAAATTCTTATTGGAAACCACTATTTACAGACACTATTTCAAATCAAATCCTTAGCTACTATACCCTTTGGAGAATACTACAGACACAAATAGACACTCTAATAAAATAATGACCTAAATGTGTATTTCTTTTCTTTTTTATTTCCACTTGTTTTAAAAAGTAATTATGAAGAAAATATTGAAGCAAAATAGCCCAAAATCTAAAAATTGACCGGTGCATGAAAAAACATGGCCCTAAGAATACGAAAGCGAGGAGAACGAGAGCCTCGGGGATCACAAACAAGCCTCGCTGGGAAAAAGGGGAAAGGAAAAGAGTGCACATACAGGAGACCAATTTGTGCACATGCCTGACCGACACCAGACATCAGCTGATCTGCCCTGCCGCTCGGTATCCATGACAACCCCGTCTCCCGGGAAGTTGGCAT
Organism: Etheostoma perlongum; assembly: GCA_026937815.1. Taxonomy (NCBI): domain Eukaryota; kingdom Metazoa; phylum Chordata; class Actinopteri; order Perciformes; family Percidae; genus Etheostoma; species Etheostoma perlongum. The sequence continues at coordinate 4,421,611 of CM049391.1, read as the reverse complement.
GACAACAACGTGAAGAGAGACGCGGCAGCAGCAGCAGCAGAGAGAGAGAGAGGAGAGAGGGGAAATACAGCACTAGATAGAGGGGTGAGGCAGGAATGGAAAATGAAACACGAGAAGATGGTGAAAAGCAGTGAGATGAGTCACTGATGTTTAATTCACCATTTCTTCATCAGTATTTGTTTTATGCAAAGAAGACGTAACTATCCCACAGGCATTAATTGGCGTGTAAATCCACAGCAGTAGGCTCCTCTCTGTAGTACGAGCCATCTACCAGCCGTCATGCTGCCCTGCATGTAAATACACAGTACAGGGCAGCCAAGGAGATGCTGTGGTGTTAGCCTATCAGTGCTAATCAACAATGAGCTAACTGCCTTCCCCTCTGTGTGACCTTCTCCGATCGATAGCGCCGCGTCATGCTGCAGTCTCGGCCTACAGCTCTATCTCCTCCTCCCCTCGCCCCTCTTTCTCTCTAACCTCCTTCTCACCCGCCTTTGCACTTCTTCGTTTTCACTCACCCACTCAGCTTGACATTTAAAAAGACCTGGTGTTAGAGGTACAGCAAGGCAGTGGTTATAATCCGTGATATGATGGGGACTAAAAGGATGTCAACCAATTTGAAAAGACCAAAAATACTTTAATTGTTTAGTAAATTAAATGAAATTTACATCCTACTGAAGTAAGTAAGTGGCTTATTGATCCACATAGTAGTTCTAGTTCTATATAGTTCTAGTGTGTATTTCCAGCACATTTAAGGTATATGTGCTATTGACTACAAAAAAACTACAGTGTGTGTGTTCATGGTAAAGAAGATACATGTCACCCAGTGCCCAACAGTGTGGCTAATTTATGTGGGTTTAATAGTCTTTGGACAATGGAGCTCTAGCTCTACTATCAACATAAAGAACAGAGAAGCTCGGATTACAACATACAGCAGTGTTCAACATAATCAGTGTGATGTCATTACTCCACTATATCTTTACATTGCAAACAGTAGTTTTCTGCTTCATTAATGCTCTGAATATCGAGTACAGCCCCTTTAAAAATACAACAAATTCTTACGATGAAAAACAGATACAAACATTTTTGTTTCAAGGTTTAAAAGGAAGGTTACAAAAGCTGTAAATATCTCTACCCTTCAGTACATCTTGTTGAGTCACTGCCAATGTGTGAAAGCTGCAAACCATACTTGCCTGCCTTGTTCTTTAACAACACTGATGGCTCTCCATATGCTATGTGTATGGGACTGAGCCTCATCCATCAACTCAGTGTGTGTGTGAGTGTGTGTGTGTGTGTGACTCACTCTCTCTGAATGAACAATAACTAAGAATCTCCTAAAATGCTGCTCTCTGTCTGCCACCATCTGTCTCAACTCCATCTCCTCATTTCACTTCCAGATGCAGTGAAACAGGCTTTGGGTGTCAATCGCCAAGCTCTCTATTTCCCACATGTCACTTTGTCAGATTAAACACTGGGGTGTCTCGTCACAGTTGTCACCACACACCGGCCTCATATCTCACTCATTTCACCAGACGACGGGGGCATATCCGCCTCAGAGATTAATGTATTACACCTTCACTTCTTGTCTCATTTCTGCCTCACCTCCAAGGTCAGTGGTGCAAAAACCTGGTGAGCAATATGCATCATCGCAGAGCTTACTAGGAGTGTTGGTTACAATCAGAAATATCATCAGTAGTTTACCTTCAATGGCATGAATACATTTGTGTATACTCTTTGTTTTAAAGAGTGAAGACAGGTAATCTTTTCTCCTCAAATGGCCGTTTGAGTTTAACCCTAACCCTAAGACATAAGACATAAGAGTGTTAAGACAAATTACACCACCTTCAAAATGTTGGGGGGGAGAATTACCACCACTGAAAGGCCCTTGAGCAAGGCCTTTAACTCCAACCACTCCAGTAGAGCAGCTCTGTGGCCAGCAGATCTGACTGTGGTTGTACTGGGTAGCTTCCAGGTATGAATGTGTAACTGCGTGAGTCAAGAAATAAATTACATTCGTGCAAGAAGATTCAAGAATAACATGAAGTTAAAAACACACACACACACACACACACACACACACACACACACACACACACACACACACACACACGCCATGGAAACAGCCTCATGTGCTGTGTGCATGTAGCAGCCTTAATGGGCCTATCACATTGTGAATATGAATTAAAAGCAGCCAATCGTAGAGCTGAATGAGATATTTTGCATATTGCCATGTTGCCACAGGATAACAGGCTGGTGAGATGTGAAAACCAGAGATAATACTGTCACCTCTGCTGCAGCTGCTCTCACATACAGCAGTATACAGGAGGAACTAGATGTGCAAGAATATCATATCATGTATATCTTACTGCTTTATAAAATTAACATTTGCATTTCATGAATATTTCATCAAGTCATCAATTAATTGTTTGTCCAATAAAATATCAGAAAATGTCTAGTTGTTTTGGCTAACACTAAGTAAGTCTGAAGTCCAAAGAGATCCGAATAAGGTGACATGAAACACAACCAATAAGCACATCCTGACATTTGAGAAGCTTGAGAAACCAAATACTTACTATTTTTGGCTTGTTGATTATCTAAATTGTTGTAGTCTAATAGTTTCAGCCCGTCTTAAGAAAGCTTGTATCTCTAATTATTGCTAATTTGTTGCAGGATAAAAAAAAGGAAATGAGATTCCCTGTCAACAAGATATATATATATATATATATATATATATATATATATATATAAAAACAGATATTTGTTCAACCACTTTCAAGCCAGCTATCCTAAAACCTTTATTCTAAAATATGTCATTTTAATTTTTATGATCCTGTCTGCCCATTTTAAAAGCAACATGTACAGTACTCTACTGTACATTTATATACATGTAAACTAATGACAAACATGTTCAACATAATCATATTACTGCACTAGGTCTTCAATTATTAAACGAGGCAATTCAACATTTTATTCTAATGATGCAGGTTCAGAGAGCTCTCTTTCTGATATACACTATGGTCTCTATATAATGAGGCAGACATTATAATAAAACTTGGTTAGAGGGAGTATAATCCATATTAAACAGTTAATTTAATACAGTTTAAATCACTGCGGTTTATCGTGTAGAATGTTTTTGTCTATAAAAGCAACATTGCATAACTATTTCACGTTAAAACAACAGCTTCAAAATCATTCTGATGCTACTCTGACTCGTAATAGGGATTTTGGTGCTTCTGTCATTCCCACTGCACAGAAAACATTTCCTGGTTTCCCCTCCCATGTCCTCCGGCAGCACTGCCTTGACTCTGTGATTGACGGAGTTTCTTGACGAACGGAAAGCTTCACGTGGTTAATGCAAAGGCTAACTGCTGCTAACTGTAGCTGCCATCAGCTGGTTAGCTCAGGTAGCTGTATTTCATTTCAGGCTGCACTTTAAATAAATTTAAACAAGACTCTACTGATGTTTGCAGCATTATCTTGAGGTAATGTGATTTATGGTGTTTCATTTTGTGTGTAACACTTAATTCAATTAAATTCAAAAGCAATTCTACACAAGTTTCTAATTCTGATCTGTTACATGTGAAAGTGTTTTATGGATTTGCATATCGAAGATCTGTCCTTCTATTTGGCCAATTTATGAAACAGCTTTGGAAATCTGAACTAAAATGCTATGACACCTGTGTCTAATGAGCTGCCCTGTGTTTGTCATAAAGGAGGCTGTTAGAGAAGAATAGAGTGGGCCATACGTTGTAGAGGGGGATGCTTTTCATGGGTTTGTACTGCTTCAGGGGGTCCATCTTGTACAGGTGGCGGTCAGTGATGAGCACAGCCCGGTTCTCCGCCTTGTGGAAACGGTTGATCTGGGATACACAAACTCCTCATTAGTCACCTCACAGGATACAAGCACACATACTGTACACACAGATCTAAACACCCTGCAGAAGGATGGCACAAACCAAGAGCAGTGGGGTTTATTTGCTTGCACAGACAGATGCATGTTGTGACTGTGTGTGCATGTGGTAAGGAGTGGATACAGGCTCTTAAAGCCTCCTTACTACCTTGCGCACGTTGCAAGAGAACAAAACTCTCATGAATTTGTCTTTTCGCTGCAGCTCGCTGGAAACCAGTGTGAATGATGCAGCCGTATCAGCGCTGTCTCGCTTCTGTCAGGCACATAAAACACAGAACACCTATTAGAAGACTCCACTTATCTCAAGGAATGCAGACACAGTACACCCAGTATGCACCCACACTGCCTTCCCACATACTCACCAGGTAGTTTCCTTTCCAGGCTCTCTGTAGCCCCAAGTCGGCCCTCTGGCCCTTCAGGGCCTCCAGGCTGGCTACCTTGGCCCTCACCTGCAGGGCCTCTTCTGGAGAGAGACCTTTGATCAGTGTCCATGCCCACCACCTGGGTGTAAACACATCAAACACACACAAAGAGAGAACTGCATAAGAGCAGGGGATAATCGAATTTCTCCATTGAGATGTCTACACAAGACTTTGGTAGCTGGGTCAGCGGGGCGGTATAGCAGGACTGCAGAGGACCCCAGCTGTACTGTACTTATTGGCCTTTCGCTCACACAGCCTGACAGCCAACATCATTCTCTAGGAAAGCTATATACTGACTGCCAAATAGAAAAAAGCAAACAAGCAGACATTGGGATGAAAAGCGGTGATGAGTCTTTGATGGAGAAAGAAAAATCAATGCACAGTGTGAGCCCAAGGCAGAAGGAAACATGTGTAAGTTGCTTCAAACGGACTCTTCTGGATGCAATATAACACTCGAGGCCATGCGTTCAGATCCACTTTTAGTTCAGTCAATTCAGGAAGGTGATTTTCTTCAAAAGAAAGCAATTTTAAAAAATCTTAAAAAGGTTGATTCTCTGCCTGTTTAAAATTAGATTTTTTTGTTTACATTTAAATTCAATTTGACTTAATTTTTGAAATGAAGAGAATTAACCCTAACCTCTGTAAAAGGACCCACTTAGCACAAATACAGCAGCTTGTAAATCTTGAAAGGGCCGCAGATACACAGCAGTCACATTTAGCGTTAAAGTAGTGTGAGAGTTAGTACCTGTTATAGATGCTCCTGAGTGCCTCTTCAAACTTGCGCAGGACTTTGGGGGGCGTTGGCCATTTCACATGCCTGCCGTAGTCCTTCATGGATCGGACATTTTTGAAGCGCTGGTTGACCTCGCGGATGTAAGATTTCACCTTGTAGCGTCGGTAGGCACGCAGGATGACAAGGGCTGCTCTCATGCGCCGATATCGCATTCTGGCTATGGTGCCCCTCCACACCTGGAGACACAGGACAGCACCATGAAAATGTATTGCAATTAATGAAGCCTTTGTAGATAACACTTGGAACATAACTGCTCCACGGGTCCTTAAAAAAATAATTGGCCGAAACCAATCACTTTTAACAGTCAAACTCTAGAAATGCTGGAGCCTACATTTCCCATGATGCAAAACATTAGAACGGGACATTACTGTACACAAATTTGAGTTCCCTAGGATGGCGAAGGAATCTCCCGCCCTACTCTGCCTCTGATGCCTAGTACTCGTTGCCTTTGTTGGTTTGATTGGTTAGGTTTAGGCTAGTCTCTTTTTGCCAAACCTTCCTCCACAGCGCTGCGAAGGAGGGTCTGGCTAGTCCACGCAGCATTCCGGTATGGGAAAAAAAACGTGCTCTGGTTTATTGGCATTTCTTTAAACACAATTGTCATTACCCATAGTCCTCATAAATCCACTGGAGCTTAGAACGCCAACACAAAGAAAGCGCAAGGTACCGGACATCCTGCCGAAAAGAGGGACATCCGGTGGAGTTTCCGGCAGCAACAGAGCAAAGTGGAACGTAGATATAGATTAACGTTTAGGCAGGAGGAGTGATGGTGCGTTCCATTTACCTTGGAACTCATAAGCCGCAGTGGGAATGACCTCACGCCCGGGTTGACCGGTTCCATTTGTTTAGAACCGCTCTAACTAGATTTTAATCATTTATTTAGTATAATCTACTCCCCTAACCAGGCTATTTCAAAAGCTAAAGATAAGATAAAAAGCTGACCATGAAGAGGTGCAACCTCTGTCTAAATCAAAAAATCTAAATTGAAGTAAAGAATGTTGCAATAATACAGCTGCATATTGCTGAAGAAGCTAATACACAAATGTGTGTTCCAATGTGTCATATTTTTCTTAATTATACAAATAATTGTTTTTTCATTACTCATCATTAGAATTTATTATACATGGTTACATATTTATTTGGTATAAGTCAGTGCTTATAGTGTTTGAATAACATGGATTAAGGCTCCAATAGGGACCCCCAAGCCTGCTTGTAACCACACATTGAGTTGAGTGGCCATCAGACCCTCTAAAGCATGAATTATAGATGTAAGTGGGACCCCAGGGAACCATAACTCCTGATCCGCGCTCACTACAATCACCAGCATATACTCTTCTCTTACTGTATGTTTTTTCTTTCTTTCTAAGACACACATTCACACAACTCCTCAATTATTTATACATGTATTTGACTACATTGTACTTAAATAATTTTAAATAATCAGTGATAGAGTGTCACAAATTTAAGGCAATACAGCTTGACAGTCTTGTTTCTGAACATCTTCAATGTGTAATGCAAAGTAGTGATGAAGATCATGAATATTTAATCTTTTAAAGTGTGGGGGTGGCCGACGGCACAAAAAAGGATTTCTTGGATTTGCATAATAAAACTGTGGAGGAGACGGTTTCCACCTGATGAGACTGACGGTGTAATAATTTGCATTGAAGAAAATAAGTCATGCACCTCTGGAATATGGAAGCAGCAGGTCCTTTCACGATGATAACTTTGCAACCAAATCAACTACAAATGTGTGTTTAAGTTAAGTTATTATTATATATATTAAATGTCCCTTTTTAACTGAAGGAACGTAGCATGCACTAGACAGTCGCAGCTGAACGCGATCTGCTTCAGAGCACTGATTCTCCACAGCATTTGTTCTGAATTGAGATGAGGGTGGCCTTTTGAAGAAGCCGCATCACACCGAGATCAATGAAAGAAGGCGAGTCAGCTAATCAAGCAATCCAGCCTGGTCACACTGTCTTTCTCAATAATGGATGCAGTAGTTTGGATTTATTTTAAGCTCTACAGTTTATCTGATCATGTAGGATATCCAGCAATCTGAGGTCAGCCCTATCAGAATAAAAGAAATCTGTGCCCAGGATGTCAACGGATACAGAGTAAAAGCCTACTGCAGGGTTCAAACATGACTTTTTCATGACTTTTCAAGGACCTATATCATTTCCATGACTATTCAGGACCTTGAACACAAACAGAACTGTAAACTATACTCCAAATATTCATTAAAGTGTGAAAATTACACACCAACGCTGTTTTTCCAAGACTTTTGCAGACCTAGGAAATTTGATTTTAAAATGCCATGACTTTTCCAAAAACATTCTAAAACAGATGCAGAAAACAAAGCCAAAGAGGTTACATTGTTGCAAACTAGCGATGTAATGTCACGGCACGTTTATTGCTCAGGACCCAACAAAGCGCAGTGTTGATTGGGAAGTTGTTTGGATGAGCGGTTCTCATTAAAGCTGCAAGCAGCAATACCAGAACAAAGCAATCAGCCCTTTTCCCAAGAGGCACGGTTGGAACTGGCACTGCAGATTAGATCATAGTCACAGTCGTTCATATCAATTGTACCTTTGCCCTATCTTCTGTCCAGGTCTTTGTAATGGAAAGCGTGTCTTACTGTATGTATTTTGTGTCACATCTATCTGTTGAAAACCATGCATCTTCAAATTCTATTTAACCAAAATCTGAAGATTAAGCATTCCTTTATGGGATGAGGGAATTCACCCACTTCTAAAGCTAAATAAAGAATTTAGAAACACATGTGATTAACAAAAAACATACACTGTCTTACAGCAAATAGGGCTGTTTTTCTTAGCTCATGCTTTGTTTAAGCACCCTTTATGTTTTTGGTCTGCTTCATCTTTAAAGACAGAAAACAGATTGGATTCATAGCTATACATTTTCTGTATGTCTATGCCAAGCAACCAACATCTATTCAGGTACAAAAATAGCTCCTCTAATCCTGCGTTATTTTAGGTCTCAAAAGGTTCTCTTCTGGCAAAATGGTAGTTGATGACCTAATCCTCTGTTTCCTCCATAGTCTCTGTCTCTAATACATAATGGCGGTGGGAGGAATGAATGGATTACTACTGCCGGCCCCGGCTACAGCTGACTTAGTTGTCTCGGTGAAGGTTAAGAGTAACTTTCATTTAAAGTCAAAATGTATTCAGAGTGTTACAGTAAATTAGGCAGAGCTTTCAGAGATCAGGCATGGGGTCAAACAAGAAAACAGTAGCCTGAGAATGCATTTCAATTGGAACTTTAAATGTTAAAGTTAGAAATGATGTGGGGATTTACAGTATACACATACTCTATACACACACACACACACACACACACACTTTTTATATTTGAGCTCCATTTACTATTTTATTCCATTCTTAATTTGTTTCAAAATATATAACATTATAATTTCAGGAGTTTAGTCACATAACTGTACACACATTCCTAGTTACGCCATGACTAAAATAAAAGTGGCTAGTTGATAACCTGGGCATTATATTTTTTTATAAACAAAACAACCATTAAGCATAACTTTACTAAAAATTCACTTGTGTGTCAAAGTCAGTTATAACACAAATCTTATTTTCCCTATGCTAAGCAGACATTTTATTATTATGGAAATTGTTTCTACGGTGATGATGATGACGATGATGATGACGATGAAGAGGATCATAGGTGTTAAAAGGCAAAGTGACTTACGGGGGAATTGTGGCAGTAGAAATCCCTTTAAATCAATTACAATAATAGAGAGATGTGTGTCATACATTATCTTGTCTCGCATTGCCAAGTCCTTCCTCCACAGCTCTGCAAACATGCTAAACTAAGATGGTGAACATGGTAAATATTATATCTGCTAAATATCAGTATGTTAGCTTTGACACAGTGCATATGTTAGCATACTGACATTAGCACTTAGCTCAAAGCACCCCTCTGAAAAGCTGAGTAAATGTTTGGCATTTTTGCTGACTAAAGAACTCGAATGATTAATAATTTATCAAAATCCCATGGGTTTTGACCATGAACATGTGTCCGTCATCTGTCAAGTACTGGTCTCGCTTTGCCAGACCTTCCTCCACAGCGCTGCGGAGGAGGGTCTGGCTAGTCAGCATTTCAGGATGGGAGAAAAACCTGCACTAGTTTATTGGCTTTTCTTTAAACCAATCGCAATCGTCTTTGCTAAGCCCCGGATGGGGCAACGGAACTTGTTTTGGTGGAACATGATACTTAGTGTAAGGGTGTAGCATGGGCCAAGGAAGAACCCATTACAATTTGGAGCCGATCCAAATCACGGGGCAGGTACACAGATTGTTTCACGTTGGTTAACAAGATATGGCATGACCTTGGTGGAGGTCTGCGCTCTCTGAGTGCCCTTCTAGTTTTTATTGTTACACATTGTTAATTATTATGTTAATACACAAGACTTTGAAATTGGCACAAGTATGAAAGTGTAAATAACAAAATGTTGATGTAGTTTATTCTATTTATTAATAAGATGAACGCTGTGTGAAAGCACACAGAAGCACCGGAGAAGAGAAAAAGTGCATGCTCCAAGAAGAGTGTTCATCATGAAGGTACATGACCAACATGTTTTAAACTTCTCTAATAAACTCGGTGCAGACTTTTCTTTCACAAAGATCTTATCTGTGAAAATCTCAGACATGTTATAAACTACAGCATCAAACATTTATCTAATTATAACCAGTGAACACCTCTATAATTACATTTTCTCATCCTAATATAGCCTCTTAGCATATAATCCACTCTTCTGTTTCCCATTCACACAGACACAGTGCCCCACCCCATATGTGCTCATATGATACACAAAGCAGAAAGTGGCCAAATGAGATTTTCAGTTAGAGCTCAGTTACAGTATCCCTATGGTGCACACAGGCCTATGCCAGATCAACAACTGTGTTTATCTAAGCAACAACTTTAATTACATTGTAAACAACTGGAGCTGGAGGCGAGAAGCAAAAAAAAGAGACCATAAAGCAACAATGAATCAGATAACAGCATACAAAGTATCTCCACTGTCTTTGGAGGCTCATTAAGGTGTGTGACAGGTGGAAAGCAGTGAGAGGTTAGAACTACGAAGGGGCCATCCAGTCGCCTACACCGGCACAAAAACACACCATAAATACATTTTCTGCAGACTGGCTAAGGTGATGCTGGTGAGCCGATGAAGATGACCCTCTTGGGATTGTGGATAAATCAAGCCAATAACAAGGCCCCTGGCGGTCTGCCTCCTTACTCTCCTGGCCAATAAAGCCATCTGATCATCCTTTTTAGAGACTCTGCCATCATGGAGCCTGCCCTCACCACGCTCCGGGACCCGGGATTTACGAGCTCATCAAAGCCAGATTGGGGATCTTTCGTCACAACAAAGCGGGACAGATTGCTGGGGTTTTATTGGGGGGTGGGCTGGCTCGTTTGAAATGCACACTGAGTAAAAGCATTCACACATCACACAAGCCAGGACAACTGGTGAGAGTGGGAAGGTTTTGGTTTAGATGTTGAGAAGAGCAGAACACAGAGAGGACCCATTACTGGTGACTGAATGTCTTTAATCTAAAAGAATTGTGAGTGCAGCTCTAACAAAAGGCCATTAACTGAACTGCAGTGTTGGCAATTTGAAAGGTCCAATACAAAAACAACCCTTCACCTTGTTGTCCCCTAGAGGGGGGAGAAAGAAAAATACAAGACCATATTCTGACATGCACCATTGACACACTTGACTGCAATCCGCTGCTCAACGCCTGAGTTTCCACATCCTCTGGGGATATTGAGCTGGTTTTCCAGTGACATGCTCGATGCACACAGTGGGTGGAGAGAGGCGGAATCAAGAGCGTGTGACACAATTTAGTGAGGCTGCAATGTGCTCTGGCCACAGCTTGTCATAGAGAGACATTGGGCCAAGGCACACGCCAGCAGTCATTATCATAAATCAATAAAGTGTTCTGGTGAGCAGCACTCACCCACCAGTAACACTAACAGCAAGATACACCGATTTCTTTAATCATAACTCCCAGTATTTCATCAGCCTAAAGTCTTAGCTCTGGGATAACACTCTAACGATATGACAAATGTGTTCAACGTGATCTTGAACAATACAGTCTAATTAGGAGAGACATTATTGAAGATGAAAAGGAAAAGCAATGGATGGCCCATCCATCAATTAGATGGGACTAGACAAAGTAGATTGGAAGAATATTGCCGATGGTCAGCAGTACAAGCTTAAAAGTAACATACATTATTCAAACATGTTTGAAGAAACCAAAATAAAATCTACTTAGAGCAGGTAAAGCATGAATACAGTACACTAGATCCACCCACTAAAACCATGAAGTAAAAGAAAGACGGCTAATCAATACAGCGTCACTAAAAGTCTTGCATAGAGTATTATGTTCAAGTATGCATTCTAAATATCTGCACAACTGGTTTATAGATTATCATTAGTGCTGTACAATACAATCTATACAAAATGGACTTCAATGGGTGTATTTTACTCTTACTAATTGAGTAAGAATCCTAAATATCTACAATAAAAACTGCCAAGAAGCTGAAACAGACAATTAATGGAGTAAAGTAAATTAATGGAGAGACGGAAATGTAAGGGCTAAATGTTTACATTCAGATTGCACTTTGCATCTTTGAGGTGAACAAATGTGTTGAATGCATTTCCTCGTAAAATATTTGCAAAGTCGATTTTCCATTCATATTTTTAAGAGTGCAGGAAAATCTCCACAGGGCAACTTTAATAGTTGTTGAGCAAAAATGCAACATAGTCAAAATTTGTAGGTCCTAAAATGTAAGTATTTTTTTGGATTTCTTCATCCTCCATGATAGTAAAACAACTATCTGAATCAATGCTAGATTATTATTTGGGTTTTTATTATTTTCTGATATTTTATAGACCAAACAATAAATTGAGAAAAAATAAGGAGATTAATTGAAGTTAGTGAATTGAATTGTCAATAAGTGTTTATATATGTATACAATATATCTTTTTTCTTACTACATTAGTTAATTAAAATGTTTAAAACATTATTATATGTGGCCTCATCATCATCATCTTGTCACAAACACACAAAAAAAGAAATTTGTGGAAGCTAAGTATAAGGGAAAAAAATGAGTAAACTTTGGCTGTGAGCTCCACATCCGTTGCCATGGAGAAAGACCCATGGTTACAGTCTTTCAGAGTTTGGTGTTGTCTACAGCAGGATATTTTTTAGACTACAGCGTTGAAAGAAAGCACAGATTCAGTCGATTCTATAGCTATCACAAAATTATTCTGAAATGGCCTTTCTTTGAATATTGATCCCCCAAGAAGAGGAGTGTACAGAATCATAGGAAGAATACAGCAAAGAAAAAACATAGTAGCAAATCCACATAACAGAGGAAGGGCATTTTCTATCTTTAAAATCCAGCAAGCATGATTGTTTCAAAAAAAGCTAAACCATCCTCCTTTGATTTGCTGCAATGTTCTCCCCCGGTGAAGTTTTTGTGGAGGTGATAGTTTTGGATGATAACTTTGCAGGTTGAGAAGGGGATCAGAGGATTAGAGATTGTGTTTCTGCTGAGGTCTAGCAGGAGAGAGATCAGTTCTGGACACTTAAGCAGAGAAGAGGCAGTGCTATTCTTGCACTAAGAAGCCTGCTATTCACAAGAGGGCTGCACAGCTATTCACAGAATACTCCCTTTGTCAGTCAGATTTTCCAAAAACAATTGTTTTTAGTCATTACTAAACAATGTATTGCCTCAAGACGGGAGTTATCCATTTGGTAACAATCATAGACTGTATATTATTGAGGTTCTTTATCCTTTGAAGACATTTTCATTTAGCTCTTGCTCAGACAAGCCCCTCGTGGCCTCGCTGTGAAAGCTGACTACCCAAGACATAACACTTGCTACGTCTGATAACCCTACAGCTACACAGAGACTATGTAAAACTTCGGAAAGTAATTAAGGTGGCGGCTCAGGATACACACGAGGGGGGAGTCGCTCTTCTCGTCATCGACGCTGCTCTGACAAGCGCCGACAGTTATTGTGATGTGATGGCTGAGCTTGAATCTATGAAATATTCATTTTAACAAAGAAAGAAGGTGGGGGTGGCTTATGTATAATATCTGTATTTATGCTGCATTGTGATCCTAGAGATGTAGAGCTATCACCGGTAATGCACCCGGCCTTGATTGCAATACATTTCAGGCCGAGCAGGTTGAGATGCTGTAGCATAACAAGAGTGGAGAGATGAGGTGAGTAAGAGCATATAAAGATGGATTGAAGGATGGAGAGAACAGCAGGATTACCATGGGGCTGTGAAGGAGCCTCCCTCCAGCCCCAATCTTTTTCTCCAAATACTTCCCCAACCTCAAAGGAAAGGAGGAGAGGTTATGGTAATTTAAAAGGGGCAAAATGAGACATAATGTTCTCCCAATTTGAACATGCAGTGGCACTTCAAGTGGCTACTCAACCTGTGTTTAGGGAAGTGTGCAGATTCACAAATTGTGGTTTTCAGTCATTTGATGGGGCGAACTAAGTGGTATTATTATAAATCCATGAGGCAAATGGAGTGACAAGGAGTGTGTCTGAGCCTCAGTCCCAGGCTGACAGTCCTGGCACTGCGGCCCTGACTGGCACAAGGCTGTGTGGTGTGCCAGGTGCTGATAAGGGGATTGCTTGGCGCAGCAGATCAGACTCAGGCTTGGATGTTTATTTGAGTAACAGCATGAGAGATACAGGAGTCAATGTGGCTCTCACACCACTATTTGATTTGGTGTCAGTGGGTGCATATTATGGGATATGTGAGCATGCATGTGGGAAGCAAAAACTGCTGCCTTAACATTGACAGAGGGCAAGATTAAATACGCTTCCTTCAACACCTCTGTGATGTTTGTTTTGGTGGATATTCCTCAGGGCTTTCCCTTTTTTTAATCGAAGCCCGCTTATCCTGGGAAATACTAGATAGGGTTCTCCTTAGGGAGAATGTCTGTGGGAAGAGCCCGCAAAACGTCCCTCAGATCAATACAAAGGTCAACCAATCCATCCACTAAAAGAGTTAATTTGGCTGGAAACCCTTTCATGTCTGAGAGCTTGGAGATACTCCTTGAGAAAGGTAGACATGAAAGCAACACCATGTGGAGGAATCTGCAAACATGATTCTAATATAATGACAGTGTTATGTGTAAGTGTCAATCACATAGTTCCCAGGTGTAGGATTTAGTGCTTCAGGAGCCCAGATGATGTGTGCACAGGTGTTGGCGTTTTTTGAGCAACCTGCCTGTCAGTCAAAGATGCTATTTTGCATGGAGCATCTTAAATCTGACAGCCAGGCAGCAGTACACCACTTTCACAAACCGATCTATCCATGTGACAACGTTCTGGCTGCACGCTGATCTGACGCATGTAAGCGCTTGCATCATTATCACACCAAGATACTGACATTCTCGCCTGAACGTGTCATCGTATCACTGACAAATTATTAACTTACTAACTAAATACTGATTTCAGAGACACACAAACCGTGATCAATACACATAGCAGATCTTTTAAAACAAGTCCAGCCAAAGACACAGTGGTCACAGAGCAACATCAGTATCAAACAAAACTGCCAATATGAATGAGTCATATTTTCTAAATCATTTATAAATGAGTGACGAATTAAAGGAAAAATAACTGAATAGGAGTGGAGCAACACGTTAATGTAGATACTTTTATTCAGGGCAGGAGGGGTTGAAATAAAATGATGTGAATCGCTCTCCAAGGGAAAAATCTTTTGAAAGAATGGTGTTCATCCCTCTAGTAGAGTTCAACAGACTGGAAGAATCAAGAAGCACTGAAGCTGTGCTGGAGGCTGATGATGGAACGACACCTTACCAACACACTTTGTGTCGGTTTTGCTTTGTTTTAAAGATGCCTTTTTAGGAATCTATTTGAGAGACACAGTAGAGATACTAACAGAAAATAGAGAGTGGGGGGTACAATGAAGGTAACAGACTGCTGAAAGACAATTTCGCTAATCAAGGCCAACGCCAAGATAATTTCAGATCTGCATTATTCATTCATACTTTCAGAATCTTGCTGTTTTGCTAGAAAGGAGGTTTGAGCTACTAAACCAAAACAATGTACAGACAAAAATAAAAAAAAAAAAAAAGACAAAAAAACTTGAAGCTGTACTTTCATATGGCTCCTTCTGGTTTTGCTTATTTAAAGGTAATGTACTTGCACTTACTACTTGTTGTCTGGAGTTTGCACCTTCAGGGTTGGAAACAATTAATTGGATTGCTTTGGATAAAAGCGGCCAGCTAAATGACATGTTATGTAATGTGAAGACAGTTGGACTATACGTTTTATTCAAATTGTTTAATTAATCCATTTAAGCCTTGGAGACTCTGAGAAGAGCTACGACAAATGGTGTGTTAATACAGTTTTTGTTCTTACAAAAGGTTGAATGTGCTTATTGTAAGTCACTTTGGATAAAAGTGTCTGTAAAAAAGTATTGACTTCACCCTAGACCTGAATTACGCTTAAATGTTACAACATTAACACAATCCTGCTGTAAACCCACATGGGTAATCTAAGCTAGCTCTCTAACCGTAACTGCCAGATACATTTGTACTTTATGTTTAACAACATTCCCCTGTTATCTATTTCTCATTATATGTACAGTCCCCTGACAAATGGCTAAATTCAGAGGGGTTACTTTATGACCAGCAAACCAAAAACAAATAGATTTGGTTCAATGATAATGTAAGGACACATAGGAGCATTCATGTTGCTGCCCAAAACTGTCTGAGTTTTCACACTCACAACTTTATAAGAGCTGTGTGGGTGAAACCTCAGACAGCGAGAGAAGAAGAAGAGGCAGAGACATACATGCTGTGAGATATATGATTCCCATCAATGCAGTTCCAAAAATACCTCAGTGCTTGTATAACTAGAATAAAATTGTCTCCAAGGTTATTGATATGCAGAACAAGGGCCTGTGAATTTCTATGAGAACACTGAAAAAAGGATGTTAAGCTGGTTCGCTGATTTAAATTTAAGGCAAGATCAGGGAGAGGAAAACCATGATTAAATAAAGGAAGACTTTTTATAAAGCAGTGCCTTCTTAATAGATTTGCCATGTACTTTTGTAAAAAAGCTGTATTGCTGATGCAATATTACATCAGTAATTTATAGTTCCAAGCTGTTGTGTCAGTATCTTGAGCTCATAAGCTACTACAATATAAGGTGGTCAGACTCTCACCTTTTGGAGGAAGAGGACAATTCTCTGGACCATTTCCACTCGCTGCTCCTCCAGGCTGAAGAGGGTACGCGGCGTGCGGATGAAGACCTTGGTTTTTCCATAGGCCGCGTCATGGTCAAATCCACACCCCTGCATGAGCCTCTTCACTGCTTCCTTGTCTGATGGCAAGTCATGGTTTGGCCACGTAAACTCTGAGATCATCTTGTATCTGTAGGAGGGAGCAAAGTGGTCAAACCATTGGATGCAAAAGCGTACAGCTAAACAAAAGACATCACAATTGTTTGCTTTTTTAAATGTAGTTTGCTGCAGGGAGGAGCACGAAGTAGGATCTGGATAACAGTATATAGACCCAGCAACTTTCTGCACACACATGACTTGTTACCACTCTGCAAATAGACCAAAACAATACATTGTTTTTAGCGAGGCTAGCAGTGTGGCTATGGCTACTGAATTGCCATGAAATGTTATAGACACTTATGGTCCCCAGATGACGAGTCCTTTCGACTTTGGTGATCTTCGGATTTTTTTTTTTAAAGACACCATCATGAGATAAACATGTTTTAATGTTTTAGTGAAATGCCTCAACAACCGATGGATTTCCATTAAATCTGGTAAACACATTCATGTCCTCCTCAGGATTAATTGTAATAACTTTGGTGATCCCTTAACTTTTTATCTAGTGCAATAATCAGGTAAAAATGTCTATTCGAACAACATTTTGGTTTACAACCAAATTCCTGCAAGACTACTGACATCCCCATCAGCTGTATGATTGTGAGAATGGTGGCAGACTCTTAGTATTAGTATTACTTACATATGATTACTTTTTATTAGGTCAATACAAAATGAACAACACAAACATTGTTACTGTTGAAGAAATCATACTGATAGAGAATTCCTTGAAAAATTCAGATTCAATTTCTTAGATTCTCTGATTGAATAATGAATGCGTTTCCTGGGTTCTTGTTTATAATGTCATTTTTTCTTCCTTTGGCTATGGAAAGATCATATTATATCTGAAGGAGGAAGAAAGTAGACCCTAGAACGTATAGTGCTGTAAAGCTCTTCTTAATTACCAAGACAACGTGATGGCATGGTGCCATGGAAAACATATCATTTAGCACATGAAAAAATTGTGTAATTACTTTATAGTGCACCTACAGCCCAGTGCGGGGGGTAAGGGGTCAAATTACGCTCTATTGAGTCTTTTCAGTGCTATAATTGGACTGACTTACAAGAGCTTATATTATTTTTCTCAACCATGCACCTTATGTTTTTAAGACCAATGGAAAGTCATAACATTGAGACCAAATTCAATCCTGAATTTAGGAATGCGTATTGTAAACTAACATTATGCATGGCTTAATGGATGAAACAGCTTGTGCTGCTGTCACACAATACAATTTCTCCCTGTATTCGTTTAACAATGCAAGGTTCCTGCAATGCGTGTGGATTGGACAGGTCATCACTGCTACAGGATCAAAATAGTGTATTTGCTAAAAGGTGAGTGTTCAATTTAGAGATTCATTGATTAGTTGTCAACTATTAAATCAATATTGACTAATTGGTTTAAGTCATTTTCTATAGAAAAAAAAGGACAAATTCTCTGATTCCAGCTTCTTAAAATGTGAATATTTTCTAGTTTCTTCACTCCTCTATGAGAGTAAACATAATGATTTTGAGTTGTGGAAAAAACAAGACATTATGGACATCATCTTGGCTTTAGAAAACACTGATTGACATTTAATCTATTAATAAAGAAAATAATCAACAGCATAACAAAATAATCGTTAGATGCAGCCCCAGTTAAATTACAATGAATTTACATGTTGAAAACTACAGACCATAGAAGAATACTAAAACTTGAAACAGTCCTGTTTATCTGTTTATGAGGCTATTTCATGACAGCATGTCCTCTAAGAGCAAAAGATCCCAGTGCTTGTTAACCGACTGTATCCCGTCATTTCACAGCCAACCCACTGCCAAGGCTGTGGTGTAAGCCAAGTCCGAATACATCAGCGAGGGGTGATCGGAGTGACAGAGTCGTTTGACTTTGATGAACTTTTGTTATGCAAAATACTCATTACCTAATCCTCCGTCCACCATAATGGTTTCTACAAGTGTGTGTCTTTTTTGGACCATTATGAAAGAACAATCTAAGGATTTTTATTATGCTATTTGTATCAAATTCTAGAGAGATATTTGGTAATGTAGGGGCTGGTAACCAAAAGCATCATTAAGAAAACAAATTAAAACAATGGGCACAGCATGTGTCTGAGTGAAGCTCTCTGGGTGTGTGCACTGACACCAGGGTCGTTGCATCACTCCCACTCGTCCTCCACAGAGAAACATGAGGTGACCTTCGAGACTCCAAGGATCCACGTCTGTCCATTGCTAGTCTCTAAAGTCTAGCCCTGACCCTTTCTCTTCTGTCTCTCTTTGATATGAGACGCGGACGAGTCAAAACCTTTTTATGAAAGATCTTGTGTGCAAGACTTCATATGGACAGGATTAGAGATATTTAGGGTGGCAACTGATGATAATTTTCGTTAATCGATTACGTCTGTGACACAAAAATGGTCAAATAGGAACTCCATTAAATATCGACGTTGGTCCTATTATTGGTCCTCCGCTTGCAAGCAAATTGGTGTTTATTGGGAAGCAAATGGACTTGTAATTTCAGGTGTTTGAGCTTCTATATGAATAACACATGAGTTATTAACGCAGTCATTGATGAGTTGTTTGCTACTTTACCACATTAAAAATTTAAAATAACATTTGCAGCACATTAAAATGTTTCACAACGATGCCCCTCTCTCTCAAGCTCAAAAATGATGCACGGAGGAAATTGATAAAACTACAGTAAACACAAGATGATGATGATGGTGATGATCATGAGAGGGTTATTTAGTGATGGCTGCTGGAGATGTAACTGATTAGCTGCAAGATTAGATTAGATATGAGCTGACTACGGTTACACAACACATATTTACACCCTACAGTTAAGAACTGTCCTGTATCATCCTTCATGGCTGCCCAGTGGACAGCTTCAGGGGCTCAGCATGTTTGTCCAGAGTGTGTGTGATGTGTAATACGATATCTTCTTCTACCCAGGTCTTGAACTTGAAATGTGAGGATTTGCAGCTTTTTTGTAGGTAATTTGATTCTTTTGGGGTTTTTTAAAGAACTGTCTTGGATGAAACAAGGAATTTGAGGATGTCACAATGTGCTCTGGTGATTTTACATGTGTCTTCTTAGAGTGATTATTATGCTGGGGTACCTCTGTAGGAAGCGAGGGTATGTCTGTCTGTAGGCAAAGCCGGCACGCCGCACTCTGACGTTCTCCAGCAGCCCAAGGTACTCCACCTGGTGGCGGCAGCGCTCCTGCTCGAAAAGTAGAGGGGACTTGACATCGTTGGGCTTGATGCAGCGAACATAGTAGGGTTCCTACAGAGGGCAACAGTTGGTTAACGAATACTGAACATGCATTAATCTCAACAGTCAACATGCTACTGTGTGGGCTGCGTGAACACAGAATTTGATATGGGTAAACAAGAATTTGTTTACAGTCCTGGGTGTAATGTTTAGCAAATGCTTTTTTCCGTGCTGACTAGTCACCTTGCAGGCCAGGTTCTCCACCAACAAGATCATGGAGTTTTTGAAGAGCGTTGCAGCGGTTAGTGGTCGTTTGGTGACCTCAGTGATGCTGAGTTTGCCCTCAGGCCACATCGCCTTCAGAACTGGGTTAGAACTGGAAAGAAGAAAGGGAGAATTGTAAGAGTCGAGATTACAACACTTAAATGGCTACTGGTTAAAAACCCATAATCACAGCCCATTTCACTGTTTTTGGCCATCCCAGGTTTGTTGAAAGTTTCCATGTCCAAATATTACAATAAGCAAGAGCTCAGATGATTTATTTTATTTTAACATTTGAATATTTTAATGTAGACTCTGGATACAACACCAAAACCCCAAAAAGCTGTTTCCATTAGGCCATTAACACCCATGTTAAAACATTTTTGGCTGCTATCCAAAAATCGTGCTTTTGACCCGAGTAAAGAGTATTATAAAATGCACATTAGACAGGTCAGGGATTACTCAAACTCACATTAATATTCAGTAGAGCAAAAAACTATAGAGGATTTGAGGAGAGGATGAGGATAAAAGCCAGCTGAGAGGAGATTAGTTGTACTAGTCCTGTGCTGTTCTTTGGTGAGGGGTGTCATGTAAAGTGCAGCAAGAAATATAGTGAGTACAGCCTGTAGAGGTGATTGAAGCAGTTTGTATCACTCTGCGTGTGTGTGTGTGTTACCTGTTGTACAGCAGTCTTTTGAAATCCTGGAACAGCGTGTCTTTGTTCTTATCAATAAAACCCACCACCGAGTACCTGTGGAGAGAGGGAGGCAGATAATTGTATATGTTCACACACTTTATCCGTACTTTTCTGCTGAATGTCAAAGGGATTACACGTATTGTAATAACCACATGAATACCTTGCCCTTTATCTAAATATAATTGATCTGATGAATCTGAATCTTCCTTGAAACAAGCCAGGGCACTTTATGATGTACAGTACATCGTTCTAATACAAGTCCCAGAACAGCCTGAACTCTATTGTGGTCTAGATCTGAAATGGGGCTGGAAATATTTGTTAGAGATACTGCTCCATGTTGACATGATAGCGTCAAAAAATTGCTGCGGATTTGTCGGCTGCACATTCATGCTGTGAATCTCTCGTTCCACCACATCCTAAATATGATTATTAGATTGAGATCTGAGGACTGTGGAGCCTGTTAGAGAACCCTGGAGTCACTGTCATGTTGCTCAGTTTGTATTAAGGAACGTAATGTGTGCCAAGAAAATATCCCTCAAACCATTAGACCACCAGCATGAACCGATGACACGGACAGGATGGATATACGCAAATCTAAAGAAACAGGGTGGTTTTGAGTAGACCAGGAGTCTCCGCTATACCAGTTAGGATGGTGATGGCATAGTGGATATGACACATGCCTTTGTTGTGGGAGACCCAGGTTTGATTTCCACTGCTATACATTAACCAATGTGTCCCGGATTGGAGCAAGACACTTAACCCCTAGTGCATCAGAGGCGTGCGACCATATCTAACGCTCAAAGTCACTTAGATCACATTAAACCCCATTCTGATGTCTGGTCTAAAATAAGTCTGCAACTAACCATTATTTCCATTGTCGATTAATCTGTTGATGATTTTCTTGATTAATCGACTAGTTATTTGGTCTATAAAATGTCAGAAAATGGTAAAAAATGTTGATCAGTGTTTTCCAAAAGCCCAAGATGACGTCCTCAAATGTCTTGCTTGTCCACAACTCAAAGACATTCAGATTACTGTCACAGAGGAGAGAATAAACTAGATAATATTTACATTTTGAAGCTGGAATCAGAGAATTTTGAATGAAAAATTACTCAAACTGATTAATCTATTATCAAAATGGTTGGCGATTAATCAAATAGTTGACAACTAATTAATTAAACTTTGCAGCTGAAGTGAACGAACCATGTACACACTTATGCTGCCACATGAGGCTGATTAAATATAAGCATCAATGAGATGGTGTACCAGGGTTTCTGGTCAAATTTAAGACTTTTTTAAGACCATTATGAATTAAATTTAAGACCTTAACCACAACATCAACTAAGCCCTAAATTCATTTAATCAAGCCAATTATCGCTAAACTTGTACTTCCCCAAATAAAATCTTTTATGTCTGTGGTACAATCCAAAAAGAGACTTGCGCAAATGACACGAGAGTTGATTAGCTGCAATATGAGTTGCATGAAAAAGAAGATTAGAGGTAGCTTTGCATGGATGCTAAGAAATTAAAGACCTGTGTACAATTATTTAAGACCTAGAACATAATACAGAATTTGAGACATTTTAATTTAGATTTTGGAATTTTAGACTTTTTAAGACCCTGCAGAAACCCTCTGTAAAAGTGAACATAATAAAGTGGCCAATGGCTGAATAAACTGTGGTTTGAGTTCATCTAAATATAAGCTTATCCTTATAGCCCTATGTTAATATACACTTTAAGTTAATTTGTGTTGTTAAGTAATGAATCTACCATAAATAGCAAAGCTCTTACACACCATGCTGTGCGGTGTGAGGTGCACTCTGCCTCCTGTCTGGTCTAAGTGGCAACGGGATCAATCAAGTCTGCCAGTCAGGCTCTTCTGCCTGAGTCCTCCCCTGGGTGTCAAACACTTAGCCCTCACAAATGGGCACAACTGGTTTCCCTGAGAGCACTTCTTAGGGGCTTACCGTGTGTGATTTATTCATTCAAATAGTGGCCAAGTACATTGGGGATTGGGAAGTGGTGCTGTTATTTTGGGGTACAGCATGCAATGAAGATGCCGTTTTCAATGTTCGAGTGTACGCACCAGTGTGCATGTGTAGTGAATGTGAAACAGAGGCAGATGTTGTCTGGTCCACAAATAGGATTATTTTTGCAATTCAATTGCCTGCGGACTGCAACACTTTTATTTTCTTCGCACCCAGGCTGAGTAAAACTCTGTTCATCTGGGAAGTTCATGTGCATGAAATAATCTTTGATCAATTATTCCTCATTCATAATAATCAAGATGAATCCATGTGGGTTATTTGATGTTGTGCATCATTTTTGCAGAAAATAAAATATCCAATTGTCAAATGGGAGTTGTTAAGGGTTGTGAGATGACTTGAATTCAGGCAATGACATTTTTTATAGCCTTAGTTGGCAAGATTAAAATGCAGACAATGTAAATGTTGAAGGGAAGTTGACCAAAATGGTTTGGGTCTGAATGGCAGATAGTTGTGTTTAAGAGTCCAGAATGTGACTTGATATATACAATACTTAAACAATTTAAAGAGTAATTTAACACCAGTTGGAAAACAGTGTTTCACCGTCTTTACTGATTGAACGTTTCTTGTTTGTTTCACATCTGACCAGTTACTTAACTGTAACCAGTTACACCAGTAACTACTGGACAACTGGAGACAAGTTAAACCACTGGAGGTCAACAAAAGCAAGATTGGTAAGTTACTCTTTAAAGATAGAACTATGTGAAGTTTACAGTTTAACAAAAAAACTGTTTTATTGGTTGTCCCACAAATGTGTTTGTTATTTATTTACATTAATTGATCAATGACATCATATAAAGTAAGGGGTCAATTTAATCATGCATCCTTCTCACAAAGTAACTGGCAAATCTCCAAATACAGAGGGTTATGAAAAGAATATTTGGTCAAGTCAGAAAGTCTAGTCAGAAAGTGTGAGGATGAGTGGTGTTCCCACATCCTCCAAACAACCATCAGGTTTAATTTAGGAAACTCAAACTCCCATTGGCTCTTAAAGCGGCCAAAAGTACAAGATCTCAGTAGGCAGGTCTGAGGCATGAATATGTAAAAATGTACAAATGTGGGAAAAGGAGCATGAATCATCGGTAAAAGCTTTTCCTGAATAAATAAAACTTGAAGAGACTTACACCACATCTCCTGCATAGTGTCTGATGCGAAAGTCTCTGTCAAACTCCAAACTCTTGTCGGTTGGTGAGAGCTGCAGAGAAAGACAGACAGATGGAGAGAGAGCAGCGAGTGAGCAACAATAAAAACCATCTCAGATCAATGCATTAAAGGTGCAAAGGAGTTTATACTGTAAATCTTGTTCTGCCTCTTCAGACAAATTAAAAACCTTTGTCCCTGGGGGAACCCTAGTAGCTCACATGGTAGAGAGTCGCCCCAAGGCTTAGTCCTTACTGCAGCGGCCCAGGGTTTGAGTCCAACAAATAGCCCTTTACGGCATGTCTTCCCCCTCTCTCTCCCCACTTTCCTGTCTTCAACTGTCCTACCCATTATTATGTTTTTTTTTGCCACCCTTTTGTTTTAAATAAATGACATCCAACTATTAAAATAACCAATGCCTTTGAGATGACATGCAGCCTAATGTTCAGAATTACACAGCTATCAATATGCGGAATATTGAAGTTTAACAACTTCATGTGTTGCTGCTGTCAGACCTGTGAGATACACTCTTTGTTCTAACCATGATAAATTATGCATTTAATAGTCATCATCTGTAATAAACCCAATAAAGTTGTGTTGAAAACAAGTGCATCCAATGCATAGATAATATATAAGATAATAACTGAATATCCGATGTGTGTGGCTATGCAAGGCCTTCCTGGCACCTGACAGCAAGTCAAGTCTCAGCAGTTATGACCAGGCCCTTGTTTTTGGATAACAAAGATTCAGAATAAATTTCTATGAATGCACAAGTTTCCCAAAGCAGTACTAAAGAACCAGCACACAGGTTCCTATAAGTTTCATGAATATGCACATCATCTTATCCTGTAATTTGTTTTCTGTATTAGACCTACTGTTTATAAATGTGTGCAAAAACAACATTCAAATTAAAAGGAGAAGATATGAAAGCAGGAAAGCATTTTAATCACTAAAGGTGGTGTATCTTTTTTTAATCTTAAGTACATGTACATGTGTGGTTTTCCCCACATCGGGACAATTTGGGTAAATTCCATCTTCTAAATTTATGATAAATGTAGAATTTCAAACATACCGTCTGAATTCTGAAGCAGCCCTTTTATCATTTCTTTATACAGGTTAAAACAAACACTAAAAATGATTTGCAAAACTGCAGAGCTACTGCAGACCAGATGCAGTGATGCGGAAAACACCAACGCTGTCAGGGTGGCTAAAGTCTCACAGAAAAGAGGAGGGTAAGAGGGAGACAATTCAAGAACAAGACAAGGAAGAAGAAAAGGAGGAGAGATGAATGGAGGGTGGAAGAGACAGTGCAAGCAAGAAAAAAAGAGTGTGCGTGTGTGATACGAATGCCTGTATATAGGCCAGTTAGCAGGAGAGCAGGGTGGGAAGAAGAATGAATAGAAATGCAAAAAGGTCTGTCACACCCTGACAACAGCTTCTGATGATTAGGCTTCCTCTTTCATCCACATCTGCAAGCTGCCTGTAACAAGTACGTTTGTGACGTGTTGTGCAGGGTACAGTAAAGTTATGTGTGTGTGTATGTGTGTGCGTGTGTGTGTGATTCACCAATAGTATTATGCTATGACATCAGAGACTAGGGGGAGTGTGGGGAGAGGTATCCTGTGCTCTTAAACAATCCCACAGAAAGAGAGAAGTAAAGAAAAAAGACACTACACACAGATATAGATACAGATACAGTGAACCCTCGCTATATCGCGGTTCACCTTTCACGGTCTCGCTGCTTCACGGATTTGCATTGTGCATTGTGTTCTGCATTCTGATTGGCTAAACAGTCTCTCAGCTTCTTCTCTACCTGTGTGTCAATAACGTTGCGGTTTATACACGTACGTAAAACAGCTTGCCAAATTTAAGTTTGCAAATTCTCTTGAAATTTCAAGTTTCTCTAAAACCCATAATGTCGACAAAATGCTCTGCACCGACAAAGGAACTTGCGGTGCTGATCTCCGCAATTTGAAGCCTTCAGTTCGTGTTGATGATTAAAATTATTATTTTACAGTACAAAAAAAAACGTTTATACAGTACTTTTATTTGTTAAACAAATGCTTGGGCCTGTAAAACGGTTTTGTTCTTTGGTTTCAATGTATTATGGAGTATTTCATCGTATAATAATTGTAAAAAAAATAAAAGGTTACTACTTCACGGATTTCGCCTATCACGGGTTCTTTTTGGAACACAACCCCCGTGAAAAACGAGGGTTCACTGTACAGAAAAAAAGTACAGATAGACACACAATATGGCCAAAAACATGTAAATATCCCTGGCCTGGGCCTTTAAATGACCCCATTATCCCATTTTAAAGGAAATCTTAAAGGAATAGTTTAATAATGTTGGAGACAAAATAACGAGAAGATGGTGGGCCGACTGTCTCAGGTACACACTGTAACAGCACCCGGTGATACAGTGACAGGAAGGGTTACTACTGGGTTTTTTTCCAACCTAGACCCGATTTTCCTATGTTTTTGTGTCTAAGTGACTGATGGGAACAACAATCTTTGACATTGGTCCAGTATTAAGCAAGATCTTTTTTTAAACATAAAAACTAAATTTTGTTGGCTAAACCCACCAGACTCCATGTAAAAAAAAATAAATAAATAAAGTCGACAGAAACAAAATAAAACTATGAAAAGTCATTTTGGGTCGTCTTTCCACTTTTTTCAAGTCTGGTTTTGGTTAAAACCACACTTTACATGTAAAATATGTTGGCTCTATACACGCTAAAAGTATTGCTTTTTTAAATGGAGTCTGGTGGGTTTAGCGCTAGCGACTTCAGAGCTGTTTGTTTAGATAGTAAGGTCTCAAAGAGGTTTTAAAGGTCTCTCTCTGAAGGGATCCTTTCCATAATGTTAACACTTAGAATATTAATCTGAGCCTGTCAGTGGCAAAACGAGCACTTTTGTGAAGGCAAATACAAGCTGGACAATTGCCCCATTAATTTATGTCATCCATATAAATTCATGCATCACCTAATTTCATCATCACATACAGACCTGGCCTCCAGGAAAGAACAGTTTGTTTAGTTTATCTAATCTCGTGTGGTTCATATTATACAATGATTTATTTCTTGTCTTTGTTTAATAATGCAGAAGACAAAGAGCTTAAAAAATAATCACATATTAAATCACAATCGCAATATTGGTGGAAAAAAAAAAATTAGAAATTTAGATTATTTTCCAAAATCGTTCAACCCTACAACACAGTGTGTTCAACTACTTTGGGTCTTAAAATATTGAATGACTCATCAGACTGCTCTCAGGCACAAACATACTATCAGACAATGACACCGACAGTGAAGGAAGGATCTATCCCGTATGAGACGAAATATTGCAAACACAATAAAAGCCTCACAGAAACGGACAGATTGATTTTAGAGTGCTGAATGATGCAGATCCAAAGCCTGAATCAAACCCACACAGGGCCCACAGTAAATCCAAGGGAAATTGCTCATTTAAATCACAAAACTATTTACTACCTGGCACTTCAGAAAACTACTGAGGCATTGAAGTGCTTCCAGTGATAGCATCTGCAGTTTTTATTGCCAGCAGTAATGTGTTATTAAAAAACAATATTTAATGTTTACAGTTAGCAACACTTTCTATAATGTAGAGCTTTAGAGCGCCAAGTGCCGTTTCAATACGGTCTTAATCCTCAAGATCTTAATATCAAGCCTGTATGAAGATCTCAAGATTAATATATCTATTTGGGAATTAAGAACACACACACACACACACACACACACACACACACACACACACACACAAATACTACAGACACTTGCAGGAAACAAATACATGAATGCACACAAACAAGCAGAAGAGACAGACAGACAGACAGCATGCGCCTGCTGGAAGTTGCACTGCCTCTCATCCATCACAATCAGTCACACCCCAACACACACACACACACACACACACACACACACACACACACACACAAACAACTTGGCAGCTTTTTTGTTAGCACCTCCTCTGTGTATGGGTTTCAGCCTAGTGTTAAGACTAAAGGGGTGATGGAGATGGCTGATGGATGTATGTGTGTGTGTGCGTGTGTGCGTGAGTGTGTCTGTGTGTGTGTGACTGATTGTGAAAAAGGCAGATGAATAGAAACAGAACAAGGTCAGAATGAATGAGGAAGGGAGGGATATAAGGATGAGCAAACAGGCAAGAGAGAGACCCCCTTATATTAAGAGTTTTTATTTCAAGACTTTTTTTATTAAACAGCAAATATATTGCTTCAGTATTAGTACTGGTATTATTATTATCAGAAAGGATTAGACAGGTAGAATAGAAACGGTCAACACCCCGATACCAGCAGCTAAACTCAACTAAATCAGCCCTCCCTTTAAAATAACCCTGGAGCAACACGCTTGCATGCTAGTAATGCTAATTCATGCAGAAAAACACTGAGCAGCTTCAGCCGGACCACTCCATGAATGTAAAGCAGGGACGGGGCTGAATAAGAGCAAATTCAGCAAGCAATCCCAGGACCAGCAAAACCTATACAATAATATAAAATACCAGTAGCATGATTATTTCTCAGATACATTGTTTGGCCCATGGAAATGTCAGCGCACATAGTGAAGAATGCTGCAGTTCCCTTATTTCCTAAAAGCCCTAAAGGTGATTGTAGTCATGAAGTTGCAACAGTCCAAAACCCAAAGACGGTTACAATTAAATGAGATAAAGAAAAGCAGATCATCCTCACATTTGAGAAGCTGGAACTCGCTTGAAAATAATTACTTAAATGAATAATCAATTATTAAAACAGTTGCTGATACATAAACAAAAGGACATATAAACAGCAAAATAATAATTCAGTCCTCAACAGCAATCAAATCACCCTCTTCTCTCAACTGACAATGGATTGTCTGTAGAGTAGAAATAATTGATAGCCAGACAGCCAAAGAGATTAATTAAGGTAATACAAAGAGGTTTCAGGCACAGTGAGACACAGAAACAAGACTGAGGTAAGACAGATAGGAGCCAGAAGAAAAGGAATTGGCTTGAGCATGAGATGCAGTGAAGCAAAAAGAGTGAAGGGATGCTAGGGTTTTATTAAATATAATAAAGAGAAAGGCAGAACAGAGCAGACAGAGGGGAGACAGTAACATGAGTTGCAGAGAAAAACAGGAAATCTGTGAACAGAGGAAGCTGTGAGGTGAGAGGGTGAGAGACAAAGTAATGAGAACACGGTGGACTGACTGTCTCAGGTACACACAGCACCCTGTGTAGGGTGACAGGAAGGCACTGTAACAACAGAAAACACTTTCCCCTTTGGCTCTCATTATAGTGACGTGTCTTAAAAGGTCCCTCAGCATAAAAATGTCACTTTATGAGATTTTTTAACATTGAGTTCCTCCAGCCTGCCTATGGTTCCCTAGTGGCTAGAAATGGTGATAGGAGTAAACCGAGACCTGGGTGTCCTACTCTGACATTGAGAAAATGAAAGCTCAGATGGGCCGATCTGGAATCTTGCCGCTTATGAGGTCATAAGCAGCAAGGATACCTCCCCTTTCTCTGCTTGCCTCCCAGAGAGTTGGACCCACCCATGAGAAAGACCCCCACCCTAGTAATTAAACTGCTAAAGTAAGTCAAAACTGCCTGCAAGCTTATCCTGTACGGTTTGGTAATTCCTCCACTACAGTATTTTTGACTGATAATGTGATTGAGATATAAATAACAATATTGTAGGAAATGATCATTTTGGTATCATAAATACCATTTCAATTAACCAATATTACAATTCAAAAAATTATATGATTATGGTGTGATATTTGCGAGGATCTGTTTCAAACAATTTTTTTTCTTTAGTCTGTAGGATGCAACGTCTCTGCAGCACTAGAATACTTTATTCAGAATGATTTGATAAATAATTTGCCTTTAACAAGTATTGCACCCCCCTGCGATTTGCATAAAGCACTTTCGATTATGCGATTAATTGTGCAGGATTATTGAAACAATGTGATACGATATCCTCATTTGAACTGGCTCCAAAACTCCAATGTGAAAAGCGTAAAAATATTTTACCCTAAAATACAAAATGAATGTTTCACTGTGTGGTCACTTGATTTTATGATTAAGTCTCCATCATTATTCCCTGAACTAAGCCTGGCAAATTCAACTGTTTTCTGTACCAGTTTTCTGTCAGTTTGTAATCTCAGACGTGCAAGGACAGCTTTACACCCCAAACACTTTCTGACACTTCAGCCAGCCCTCTGTACAGTGTTGGTGGGTAGACTTCTCTCTGGTAGAACTAATCAACGTTTTGTTGTGCACACACTGTACGTAGATTGTTTTGACACTACTCTGCCCAACTGCTATCCACTTCTCTCCTGTGAACACTTTTCCAACAATCCTGTTTGCCACCTGTGACCTCCCGCTCTAGCCCCAGGACCAAAACAGCCATCTCATCTACAGCACGAGGACACAAGCCAGACCTCCCGATGAGCAGCGTCTGACTGTCTCCAAACCTGTCAGGAACTCACAGCAGGTACCATGGGAGCTGATCCAGGCGGCAGATGAGGAGATGGGTTTTTCATGCTCAGTGCACTGAGCTGCAGCTGTCAGGGTATTAAAACATCGAGTATCGTGCTGAATCCTCACTCTTGACTAGGGCTGCACGTCATGTGGAAAATATGCGTTAATATTGTTGAATATTGCGAAGAATAGTGCTAAACTACGTATAAGAAAATGATGTCTTACTTTCTATATTGTGTAAAATAGGGCCAATGACCAAGGCCTGTCCCCCCTTTCCCCCATGGAAATTACACCCTAGAGCACAACTCACCTAACAGTCATTGCACGGCTGGCTGCTTCATGTATCCACAGCTCCGGGCTCTAATAGCGATCAATTACACTTCCCTATGTGTCCTTGCTGCTATTGCTGACCTTGCGCCTCCCGTGAGCTAATGAACAGAATATCTCGGTGATTAGCATCACCAACACATGGCCCCTAAAAGCATGGCCCCTACAAGCTTTACCACTTAGCGCAGACCCCCTACATGCACACACACTAACATCATATCCTATTAGTGTGCTACACCTGTGCCTGCCACATGTTGCTGAGACACTAGTGAAAAGTAGATTTGGAGGCAGATGAGAAAATTCAACAAAAAACTGAATGAGGAAGTGAAGACAACAGAGAGCTACTGAAGGAGGGATTGTTAAAGAAAAAAAACTGAAGAGAAAGTAGGGAGAGGCAGGAAATGAAGCTGCCAGCCAGGATGGGCGCGCCAAAAGAAACTACTGTGTCAGCACATAATTAAAAGTTATAAATAAAAAAGTGACATCTGGGAAGATCAAAGAACAAACAGTGAGACAAGGAGAGTGTGGGGATAAGGGAGTGAAGGAGGTGAGTAGCGCCTAAAACACACCAGGCAGCGGCAAAGTGCAGCTTGCCCGCAATAATACATTTCTGCAGCTGAGAAGCGTGTTCACGTTTCAGGCCGTACAAAATTCTGTGTCACAGGACTGTGTTTACTGACTGGCTGCTTTGACAACAGGTAATACAAGCCCTAAAATATACAAAACTGCAAAGCCCAACTACAGTGTTGTAAATCGGTGCACCTACGCACATAGTGAAAGCAGAGTTTTTGGACAACAATGGAGCTCTATGGCTGAGAGGAAAAACCTGCAATTGGGCAACAAAAACAAAGAGAAGAAAAATAACCAGCCAGTTTAGTTGTGGTGCAATGACCTAAAAATAGAATAAAGCGCTGCACGACTCAAGTGCAGTTTGCTGGCAGGCCAACAAGAGTAAAACATTTATGAAACAAGTTCAATTTCAGCATGATGAAAGGAAAGGTTCTAACAACCTGATGGAAAACAACTGGAAACAGCTGGAGCTTACTGCATCAATGCACAAGCAAAAAACAAAAAAACATCACACTGAAACATAATCCGCAGCACATCAGATTCAAGCGTTTCTCTTTAGGTAAGACATCTCTGTAAACAAGCCTGTAGCTCCAATGCATCAAAAGCATCTGATGAATTCATAACAAGGCTGGGAGGCCTGGAAGCCAGTAAAAACAGAATGTATCATCATTAGACTTCAAAACAACATGACACATTGAGATGTGGAAGCTCAGACTAGAAGCCACAAGAGACGGCATCAGTTCTGGGTCTAAACATACTTCTTTTCCTCTTCTGCTTCTGATGTGTTTAAGGTCTTTTTAAAGACTGCGGCAACACGTGCTTCTACATGTGTGTATGTACGCTGTGACAGCCACATGTCATGGGTGTGTGATATTCTGCGCACATTCAGTGTCTAGTGAATGAATGAATGGTTACAGGGTTAACAGCCAGGACAGGAGCAGGTGTACCGAGTAAAGACAGAGCATCATTCAGTACTGGAAGGAGCGCGGACACACAGCACAGATGGTGTTACAGAAACCTCACTTCAATATACTGTATATGTTGTGTTTGTTTTGTGGTGGCAGAGGCAGTTAGAGGAGGGTGTCGGCAGCAAGACGCAAGATCAATTATTGACATCAGAAACATGACAAAACGTCTTACCTCAGCGGTAGGAGTTGCTCGGCAACTGAGTTGGACTTTGTGTTGAAATCTTTTCTTTGTTTTTCATAGTACTACAGTACTTCATAAAGTAACAAGCTTGTGTTACATAATTTTTATAAGAGAAAGTCGAAGACGGTTTATTGACATTTCCTGCCAAAAAATCCTACTTCCATACAAAATCAGGAATAAACAGATCCTTTCTTTCTCATTAAGTAACAATATTAATGTGATTATAATAACTTTAAAACTATTCTCAGGGCTTTTTATTTGTTAAAAATGAGACATTTAGGAGAACTATGTGTGGAGGTATCGGCGCACAAAGCGGTCTTCCAGTCTTGTTTTAGATACAACTACAGTACAGCATCTTTCAGTCTAATGTCATTAACATAACGTTGCAACAGTGATTATTTAATAAAAAGACTTTAGTATGAATAATTAAACACTGTCGCATCTGCTGGGCAAAGTTGTGTGGCCAACTTGGTGAAAATGTAAACACATCTGACAATTTATCATCTTAAAGTTGTTATGGCGACTGTGTTAGCAAATTTGCTCATTTACACACAGAGCAACATTAGCCATTTAGACATTTCATTTGAGATTGTGTGTCTGGCCATGTGATAAATGTAGGTCTAATATTAATTCACATCATAGCTGTTTGTGTCTCCACCAACACCAAATATATTTGTCTTTATCTGCTAAATGCTTCACTGTGTTCATCAGCTGGTCTGTCTGCTGTTTGCTGCTGGGCCGATGTTACACAGTGGATGTACTGGAGCTTTTTCACTCACAAACAGCTGCCTGCTGCTGCTGGAAATGAGGTTGAAGAAAGCGAAGATTGTTGACCGGAACACCAAACACAATGAGCTACAAGAGTCTAAAACGAAAGAACGAGGGGAGCTGTGGTTCTATCACTACAAGCAACCACTCACATTACCACCTTGTCATTTGATCTATTGTTCATATGAAAATATTGATAAGTGTAGCATTAAAATATGCTGGAAAATAAGTACCACTAATACAAGTGCTACATCAATCATTAACTACATGTTTATCCCTCCTGTTTATACTCTCTCACCAAATGCCTCAACCCTTTTCTGTCGCTTGATTTACATCTCTCTCTTCCTATCACATTTCATTAACATTTTCACCCTGTGCACCTCTTTTCCTATCTCTCCATCTTTTTTTCCCTAACCATTACACACAGATGTGAGCTACTGTACGAGGCTGGAGAGCCATCTTGGGTGTTTAAAGTCTGCAGAGCTCATGTACACTTTGTACCCCCAAAACCTCGACATTTCTAGAACTTTTCCAGGCGCTAACTTGCATCATGAGTGTGGGTTGTCTATTTTGGAGTCACAATAATATACAGAGATAGTATTACTAAATATCATAGGGTGCTGGGTGAAAAAGACATAATACTGTGACCACTAAGTGGGGCTGAGAGAAAAATGACTAATTATAGATGACAGTCATCCTGCTAATTATTAATGGATTTGTCAACAACTAACTCCTTCTGTGGGCACCAATCAGTGAAGGCTGGTGTGTGAACAAACAATGAATAAATAAAATAGTGAATACAAGTTTAACAATATAAAGCATAACTTCATAAGAGATTTAGAATTGTTGACAGATATTGTGCATTAATAAATACTTTAAAGGTCCAATATGTAATATATTTACTGTTATAAATCCAAAAATGACCCCAATACGATCTTTTCTGACAACAATGCTAATGCCAGTATTTTCTCCTTTTCAAATTTCCGTTCAGTGACGGAAGGTTTGTGTCTGTTTGTGTTTTGGCCTGTGTGTTGTTATCAGCTGCCCAGTTTGACAGCCAGGCCGGGGGCCTGTTGTACAAATCAAGGATAAGGGATTAAGCTGGGATATTCAAGTTATACTGGATAAATTTAGCTTTGACTTGGTTGCATGAAACCAGGTTGAACTAAACCCAGCCAAGTAACCATGGAGATTCATTCTTTGCAGCTAGCCTGGTCCAGAGCGGGCTAACAGCCAGGCTAAAATTAATCCTGGAGTCTCATGTGTTAAATCAGCTACCGCTCTGATCCGAAATAAACGAGTTTAAGTTATTCCGTTGTCTTCTGAATTTTTTTTTTTTAAACGTGCATTATTTGTCACTATTGTTGTCATGAGTTTGATTTAAACGCTACTATAGCAGTTGTTTAGATGGTTAGACATGGTTGCACTGGCACCGAGCGGCGGAGTGGCAATCGGGAGAGTCTGGACTTTTCCCGGTGTGTTGAGGCTGCCCGGCGTCCGGCCGCTGCCCGGCGTGGCCGCTGCCCGGCGTGGCCGGCGTGGCCGCTGCCCGGCGTGGCCGCTGCCCGGCGTGGCCGCTGCCCGGCGTGGCCGCTGCCCGGCGTGGCCGCTGCCTGCCGGCAGACCTGTGCATCACATCAGTGTCCACTGTCTCTGTAAAAGTAGAGATGAGCAGCGCGGCGTCCGTGGTCTGTGCAGCTTCTGGTTTATACAGGACGCTCCGGAGATTAAGTGGAACAATGCAGCAATATTCCCAGGTGATATTAATGGCAGACTGGTCAGATACCAATACAATCATGATTTCATTTTATTGCCCCTCCTTGCTTTCCATTGGAAGCTGCTGCTCATTGGGTGAAACACATGCCACATGCGTCTTCTCCATCTCTGCATCAGTAAATCTGTGATCTATACCATGGTCTATTTAAGAAAGCCGTGAACGTGCACTTATCCCAGCTATCTACACCTGGCTTGACATAGCTCCACCTGTTCATCCTGGCTCGGCCAACGTGCAACCATAAGCCGCGATGAGCCAAAAGGACGGACGTTATCTCATTTTAACATTTGTGTACTCACATTAAATTAGAGAGTACCCAAGTCGGTTACTCTCAAAAAAAATTGAGACACAGCCAGTAAAGTGATCCCGACTGGTCCTGGCTAACGCCACCATGCTAACTGCTAACGCCACATGAGGACCAGGCGAGCGGGCCACGGCTGTTTTAAACGTGTAGCCTGGTCAGCGGCCGTAGCCGACAACGGTGAGTTATTTCAAGCCGAGAGAGGGGGCTGTTAATCGGAAAGAGAGGGGCGTGAGTTAGCAGTGTGTTTAGCGACTGTTGCCGTAATTCTAAGCCAAGAAAGTGTGTTAAGTTGGGTGGAAAAGGACGGCAAGGTAGTGGTAATTTTAGCGGTTCCAACCGTAGCTAATTCAAAGCCGAGGAAGTGTGTCTGTATATCGGGTAGAGAGGATGGCGAGGTTGTTGTGTTTTTAGCGGTTCCTACTGTAATTCTAAGCCAAAAAAGCGTGTCTGTCAGTTAGGTACAGAGCTCCATGTGAGCACGGGCTTTCATGTCAATACAGCCGGCATCTAACATTACCTACTCTGCTGTGGAGTAATGTCTGGCTATGTGAGACAAGCGTCTAGCAACATTGTTGGATGCTGCGATCTCAGCCTGGCAACCAACGTGAACTTGGAGTCTGGAAAGGAGGGGGCGGGGGAGACGACTCTCCAGGATTTTTAATTTGTACTGCAGTAACTATTTTAAACACTAGCTGTCAGTATTACATATTGCACCTTTAAATGTCCTTATAGCTGCTTACAGTGTGTTATAAAACTATTAAATGAGGATTTTGTGATCATGAAAGCTTTCTTTGTCTGTTGATATAATGACAAAATTAAAAGTTAATATATATATTTTTAAAGTAGAAGCCTCATCTCTAAGGCACTCTAGCTAAATTAACTTTAATGACTGTTAATTAAAATGGC
The DNA here is from genome assembly GCA_026937815.1 of Etheostoma perlongum. Taxonomy (NCBI): domain Eukaryota; kingdom Metazoa; phylum Chordata; class Actinopteri; order Perciformes; family Percidae; genus Etheostoma; species Etheostoma perlongum. Next base: position 4,385,407 of record CM049391.1, on the reverse strand, counting down.
AATACACACACTGTCTATTTAAAAAAATAAATAAAATACCCCGCAGATCCACTAAAGCCCCCAACAATTCACACTACTGCCTGACAAAAAGTCCATTATGTTAATGGCCCATGCAACAGGACTCCAGAAAGTACGGAAAAAAGGATCTCTGGCTAATATTGATTCATATTGGTTCCAGGAAGTAACAGCTGGATCATTGCAAGTTTCAACCTTTGGTTTCCCAGTTCCTGTAGAGGAGCAGGTCAGAGAGTAGCAGAAGGGCGACAGCAGGGTGCATATCGACTCCAGGATGATAGCAGCATAGGGAAGCTTCACGGATCAATACACCCTGCAGCACCAGTACAATCTTTACCTCATCTTGACTCAACCTTGCTTAATTTACAGTTTGCTTGTCATGGTGTGCTTTATTCACCTTGAACTTTAATTCTTTTTTTGCATCGCATGGGAACATGTAGTTTCCAGGAAGCCTCTGAATTGACTTTCTTAGCTTCACTTTGTAGCTTGTTGCTTTAAATTTTTTGATCTACAGTACACTGGCCATAAATGTATGTTGATATCATCCATTTTCACTGCATCACCACCGCTCTTCTTCCCAGCTCTCTGCTTAGTTCTCCTCATATACATTTGTAAATACATTTTCTTTCACCTCCTCCCTCCCTGCCTCCTTCTCCCTCTAACACCCATTCTAAACACAGCAAAGCACCAGCTCCATACACTCCCATTGGCTTACAGTGACATCACTTGTGCAAAGTGTTGAGTCAGACACCTTCTCGCTCTCTCTGACAGCTGATGCCACCTTGTGTCCGTACAAAAAAACTGCAGTTGTTTAAAATAAACATTTCTGACTTTTAATATCTACTTAGCTGCCCCAAAAACATTTTTACATGTTAAACATTTGCGGAACAAAGGAAATACACTGACCCCAGATCAGTGATGACAAGAGACTTCCACCTTCTCTAAAGTCATCGGATCCCAAACAGTGAAAACAGCAAAGTAAAGTGGCTTATGTTTTGTCCGTCCAGACCATTAGAGTGAATTAGACAGCAAGCCTGTCTGATTATTACAACTAACAGGATCATGTTCAGGCGCTAATGGTTACTTCCTGCACGGTGTAATGTGCCCTCTGGTGTTCTCAGGTTACTACAGCCACATCCTGCAACACCACAATCTGATATACTGCTTGAGGTTTATATTCATGTTTTATTGCTAATTTTATTGTTTTCCTTGTTTCATTATATTTGCAAATTATGTCAGGAATGTGTGATTGAAAATCTACTGTAAAATCTACACTTCAACTCTAAAACACAAATCAAATATGTCATGATATGTTCATCATTGAGACTTTCTTTTTATAGATTAGGCTTTTATTATAGATAAATTGTGTGTACTGTATAAATGACTGAAATGATTAACGGATTATCAAAATAGACTTTGACTTCAGCAAAAGAAACAGAAACTGTGCAGCTAAAGTCCTGTACTCTCTGTTCGTTCATTTTAAAATAACAGGAAGTCTGTATTTAGTGTTCCCTACCTTGCGGCTGGTGTAGTGGGCATGTTTGGCCAGCTTGCCATTGAGTCCTTGAAGGAAAACCTCATCCGTAACTTTGCCCACATTCATACAGGCTTCGTCCAGCACAGAGAAGATGCCCTTATGCTGCTGCTCCACCAAATCCACAATAATCTGGTTATTGAAGTAATCAATCTAACAGAGGACACAGATAAAAAGACACTGCGTTAGCATGACATAAATATACAGCAGGCTATATACTTTAATTTTAAAACTAATTTTCTAAACTATTTGTGAATCTACAATGTCAAAGATGGCATTAGAAATGAAAACAGCCCACCCCAAACATAAAACTAACATAAGTCCTCCTTACATGTTTCCAGGGGATGCCTTCTCGTTGATACTCTTCCTGTTCCTGCTTCAGCACCAGCTGGATAAAAAGCTGCTGCAGCTTTTCATTACAGTAGTTGATGCAGAACTGTTCAAAGCTATGGAAACAGAAGAGATTGAATGTTAGAGATGCAACTACATACATAATGTATTCTATAAAGAGAGATTAGGGCTAAAAAATGAATTTGTTTATAATTTTTTATTCCTCACGTTTATTCCTCAGTGGATTATTCATTTATTTTTAATTACTTTATTTAACATGATCATGGAAGGTGCAATGTGTAGACGCTGCTGTTGAATGGTGAATCAGAAATTTCAGTTTACAGGAAAGTACAAGTATTTTTTAATGGAATTGTTTTTTTACTATCATAACTTTCGCTTTTGTGATAAATGTTCCGTGTTTGAGTGTTAAATGTTCCATGCTTATTAAAAGAAAAACATATCATGACAATATATCATGTTCTAATGCTCTATGGCATGTTTTATCTGTTAAACAGTGAATATTAAACTTTAGCTAAACTTTTTTTTTTTTTTTTTAATAATTGTAAATCGAATAGTAATCGCAATATCTTGCAGAAAAATTAGATTTTTTTCCCCAAATTGTTCCGCCCTAAGAAAGACATAATCATTGCTGTGTGTTGCAACCACTAAAATCAATGTAAAATGTTTTCCATAAAGATGCAGATGTTTTTTTTTTTATTATTGGTGCAATATTCTGTCTCATCCAAACCTGTTGTTCTGGAAAATCTCAAATCCATAGATGTCCAGCACACCGATGACGGTGTTCTTGCCGTGGACTCTGGCATCGTAGTTTTTCACCTCAATGATGTCATTGATTCGTCCCACAATCCAGCAGAACAGGCGCTCATACATGGCCTAAGGACGACAACATATTTAATGTGTAGTAGAATAATTGGCTGCCAGCTGGTGAGCAAGTGCCTTGCTTAAGGGCACAGAGTAGTCTGGCACAGAGAGAGTAAAATGACACAATATCAGACTTCTGCTTACAGCCCACAGAGCTGGGTTAGAAACTGCCTACATACATCACTGCCGCCACAGTCTCCAGCCTCTGTCTGGAGTCATAACATTGTGACTCATGCTTGTGTGATTCGCTGTGAAATTATCGCCAAGCAAAAAGTTAAATGTCACAACCCTCTGGGCATCAGCTGGTCGGTGTTGTTTGTTTCTTTTTCTTTTTTTGTGCAGCCCACTACAGAGAAAAGGGCTTTGCCTGACAGATGACCAACAATATTTCATTTTATATTTTACTATCAAACAATAATTGGGCATTGCCAGACCCTCCTCCACAGTGGAGGAGGGTCTGGATAGTCCACACAACATTCTGGAATGGGAATTTCTTTAAACCAATCACAATCGTCTTGGGTGGCGCTAAGCTCCGCACGGAGCCACTGTGCCACTACAAAATCGCCTCGGGAAGGAACTTGCTGTGGTGGAACATCTGTATATTCAAAACTCAGATTGGATCAGATTTGTCCTGCAAAGATCTGTTGTGCCAACATAAAGAAAGCGGAAGGAAACCGACATTGGCTAAAAAGAGCTGCATCCGGCGGAATTTCCGGCGGCACCAAAGCAATCCCGGAAGTTGAACGTCGTGGATTAACAGTAATCAAACAATAACCTTGGCTAGAGCGTCCCGTCCGTAGCTGGCCTCTTGAGCCGTATGCTGCTTCTCGATGACGTCTCGACCCGTGGCCACGGTGCGGTAGAGCAGGGCCTTCTCCACGTTTTCTTCTTTGGTGGACAGCAGCTCCCTGATCACAGACACCAGCTTTGTGTTCTCTATCAAAGTCACATCACCGTCCACCCCGAATGTCAGGTTGCCCTAGAAGAGAAACCAGAGAGAATTATCCCTAAGTGCTAAAGTTTGTTTAAAGGAGTAGTTAGTAGAAAATGCAATTATTTGCTTTCTTTCCAAGAGTTTAAGTGTTGGGCTCTGGCTACTTCCAGCAAGTAGTCCCCATAAAACCACAATTTGACAACAAGTCAATAAGGTAGCCATTTTCTTAACTTTGGACGGAGCCAGGCGAGGAGTTTCCTCTGTTTTCAATCTTTATGCTAAGCTAAGCTAACCACATTCTAATTATTAATAGCCATTGATGGTACAGACACAAAGGTGGTATCGATCTTCTGATCTAACTCTTGGCAAGAAAGACAATAAACACAAAAGGGATTGGAAAAGGATTATATTACCAATTACAGTCTTCAATTGCTAAGTTTCCAAATAATTATTGAAGTAATTTGCTAATGTAACCTAGAGTCTTTTATACAGTGAAAAGCAGATCAACTGCAAAATGTTGTGATATTTTTATTTTTTAATCGACAAGGCAAAAATTCAGTTTAACAAGTAACAAATTACATAATAATTATAGACGTGTAAAAAAAGATTAATTGTAAGCGGCTTTTGCATCTGACACAGTATCCAATGGTAAAATGAAAAAGTAACAGTGTACACTCAGTATTTTGGCGAAGACAGCTGTCCACTTCGCCGATATGTATAACATAACTCATTTGTCTAAAATCTACACACTGGGACACAGCTGGCGTAAAGACTTAGCAGGGATTTGGATATTATCGGGTATTACCAGATGTAGGATGGTGGCCAGGATCTTGTAAACAGTCTGAATCTCATCCCCTGTGAAACCGATCACTTTCATGGCATCAGCTACAGCTTTGAAATCAGCGCCATCGTTGATGGAAGACTAGAGAGACAAAGGAAAAATGTTGGAGAAGGATGACAACAAAAAAACTGAAAGTAGACTACGTTAAAATTGACTGGATTATTCATGACAATGTTTAGTTTTGTTTGTTTGTCATTTTGTCTTTAAAAAAAATGGACAATTGTTTGACATTTTTTCTGCTGTAGCAATTATAGAAGTGGATAAACTACATTTTCCTGAGTGTTTTGCCCCGGAGTCACAGGCTTTTCTTTTCTCTTCCAATAAATCTAGCCAGGATATCAAATTCCCACAGTTGATTATATTACAAACGGGTGTTTAACTGTGATGTTTTGTTATAAACATGGAAGCAGCTGAGGCACAAAGTGTAGAAACCGCCACCTCAGCTGTTTGGTTGTATTGTGTTCCATGACATCAGCCTGTTTGTTGCTGTCAAGTGGTTTTTTCCTACTCATTAAGCTCATGCAAAGACGACAACACACAGAAAAGGTCTAAATAAAAAACACTCCTCTGTGCAGAAACATAGAGATGACGGTTACTGAAATACTTTCTCTACATGCAATACTTAGTACTCGTACTCCAAGGATTGGTGTGGTTTGTTTAAAAAAATTGATAAACTGTGGTGAGGAAACATCTGTAAGTCGTATGCTTGACTGTACTCTCTCTATGCTCTGCAAACACTCACTCAGACTTTTGTTTTTGGGATTTTCATACACTCCCAGTTCTATTTGTTTGTCTGTGAGCTGAACTGTAAGAACCACCTTAATTTGGCCTCCAACTTTGATGTAGTTGTAAGCTGTCGGATCCTTCTGGATGTGAAGAGAGCGTAAGAGGGAATCTGGAGCTCCTCTGAGCAGCTGGTGAAGGATCAAAAACATACACACTTTACTTACAGCACGTCATACAGTACCCTTTGTTGTGTTTTTGAATCATTATTATAGCCATTATTATTATTATTATATTATTCTACTACCAACTGTATTTTCTGACGTTACCTCATACATGATGTGCACATTGCTCTCACACTAACCATCCAATACAAACTGTGGCCTCATTTTCAACTCGCTAAACTCCTACATGTCGGAACAAAAGGTCTCTTGATGACATCCTGACTAGATTCATATTTACTGCTGGTGAATATAGTCTTTCACATGCTTGACAAACACAATCCATGATTGCATGCACACACACACACATACTATGCTCTCTTCACATGCAAACACACACACACACAATCACACACGCACACACACACACAATCACACACGCACACACAGACACATACACATACACACCTGGTAGTATGAATGAAAGCTCCTCTCTCCTTCCTGTTGGAAAATGACCCTGGACTGTTGAGGAGAAAAAGGAAAGTGGGACATAACATAACATCTTAAAGCAACAACAAAAAGTGAGTGAGGTTTTGTTGCCGCAGCATTCTGCTGTCTGTACGCAAAAGCTCGATGACTACCTTGGCCAGGGGTTCCCACTGTTTTTGGCTTGTGACCCTTTAAAGCGAAGCTATGTCTACTCACATCACCTCACAGGCTGAGTTGTGAGAAGCCCAACCAAATAAAAGTTTAAGATTGTTTCATTTTAATAGTTTCCGCAGGAGTGAAACGGGGAAAACTGTGATTCAAGCTCTACAGATTCAACATAGATTCATTTTTTTTAAATGGCGTGTATACTATCACATGTGAAAAGTAACAATCGATATTGAATTAAATGGTGACATTTTCTGAATCGTGCACCCCGACAAACTACAATATAAAAGTTAAACAAATAAAAACGGTATCAGCACTTTATTTACAATCTTTATTGTATCAAATTTAGTGAGAAAAACACTGATTTTACTATCACCGTGTGATCGGTATGACTACCCTTCGCTAGTTGGCCTTTACCTTTTCCAGCAGGTAGTTGCTGATGTGGCCTCCAATGGGATCTCCCTTGAAATCAAAGTTGATGTCCATGTACTTGCCGAAGCGGCTGGAGTTGTCGTTGCGGTTGGTCTTTGCGTTCCCGAAGGCCTCCAAGACACAGTTGGATTTTAGCAGCATGTTTTTCACCCTGTGGAAAGGCGGGGCGATAAAATAGGTAAAGAGGTTGACTAAGCCAACCGACCACCCACTGCCATCCTATCAGGCTGATTGTTGCTTTTCTTACACTATTAGCAATGCGTGAGATCCTTTAGCAGTGGTAGAGTCCCCATCCTCCATCCCACAGCCAGTGGACTTTATTTTATGAAATTAGAGAAAATAAAACACTTCCTTCGTGGCTCCACTATTACATTTTGTATAACCTGGCTACCTCTTTTAGAACACGTCAGGCCCCTGCGGCTAGATATTCTCCCCATTGGCGGTGCAACCCCTGGCACTCTGTCAACATCATAAAGCCTTTAGTCGAACCCTGCTTACTTTGTTCCAGCAGTGCTCAGTATGTTGAGTATGTAGCATTCAGTAAGTTTAATTAGTAACACTTGGGGCCCTATTTTAACAATCTGAGTGCACGGCATGGTGCAGGAGCGTTTAGGGTGTGTGCCAAAGAATGGTACGTGTGCTGGGTGCTTGGTTCAAAAGGGTACTTACTTAGGATAGTGTACTTAGTGTCTTCATTAATTCATAGGTGTTTTGGGCGTAACAGGCAATACACCAATCAATGTGTCATCTCCCATTCAGGCGCGTTTGTACCGCATTGTACAGCTTTGCTATTATGATGGGGGATTTGCACCATAATATTTTTATTTGTAATCTTTTGCACGTTTGTGTGCTGCTGTGCTTCCCTGTGTGTGTAACAAGCATAGTGTGCTTCCCTGTGTGTGTGTAACAAGCATAGTGTGCTTCCCTGTGTGTGTAACAAGCATAGTGTACTTCTCTTTGTGTGTGTGTAACAAGCATAGTGTGCGTCCTTGCGTGTGTAACAAGCATAGTGTACACGCAAAGACACTCTGGCTTTGCGCAGCGCTCCGCCAGGTGCAAGATAGGGCCCTTAGACGGGGAAGCAGCGTTCAGTTTTTATGCTCCTCATATCTGGAACAAACTCCCAGAAACCTGCACGTCTGCTGCTACGCTCTGTTCTTTTAAATCTAGGCTGAAGACCTTTCTTTTGGATGTTGCCTTTCTTTAAATGGTTGTTAATTTCTTTAATGTTCAGTTTGTTATACTGCACTGTAATTTTTGTTCTCGTGTTTTATCTGTTTTTATTTTTTTAAGAGTCTGTATGTAAAGCACTTTGAATTGCCTTGTTGCTGAAATGTGCTATACAAATAAAGCTGCCATGCCTTTGGATGTTTAAGATGTGACTGTCCATATTTACTTATTTGCTTTGATTCATTTCAAAATCTGTTTTCTTTGAATAAGTCTATAATACCATTTTCTTCATCTTTGTCACTGCTGTTATTTATTATTATTTTTTAATGTTTATATATTATTGTTTTGTAATGTGCCATTTAAAAAATATATCTTTATTTATTATTTATACGTTTCTTTGATTTTGTGGTTTCATTACTGTAACTACAAAGACCTTTATCACTTTGACAATTCTTTTCATTTCCTTCCCAATTGTAAGGGCATACACACTGTGTTTGTATTTAAAATCATATGAATAAATCATAAATAAAAAAGAGGTTGACTATAGGGACTACCAGGTAAAAAGAGCAACTCATACTGTGAAGCGTGTCTCCGTCTGTCGACCTACACGTGCCACTACAGCCTTCTAATTTACACCTTCATAGTACTTTAGATCAGTAAATAGGCAACTGTTTGCTAACATGTTCACCATATCAACTTTATAACATCATGATATGCCAATGTTGGGTTTTAGGTTGTTGTGCTGTGCACACAAGGTCAAAATTAATAAATAATGCAGGTTAAATACCATGCAATGCACACAAAATTATGAAAACACAACTATGAGTACAAATCCTGGCCAAACCAGAGACAGACACGTCTTCTCAGTGTTTGTATAAGTGATACACGGCCAGACCAGTCTCCCATTCAGGGCAGGATTTGACCAGACACAGCTGGAGTTTTTCCAGATGTGTTTCCATTAATAAGCAGTGCCAACAGTCTCCCCCGACACTCAATAATAACAGAACAGGAAGAGGGGCAATCTTAGCTGATACAGAACTCCCATAGATAACAGACACTAGTCTGCTGGGAGCAGTCAGAACTGGATATTACCGAGCTGGAGGATTGTGCTCTGTGCCACTGTACACAATGTTCACCCTGTTATATTTTCACTCAATTCATCATATAAGACTCACATCTGCAATCAATATTTTGCAAATAACTCTGGCGCAACACAGTGTTTTGTTTAAAAATGTGTAGGAGTCAAATATGTTAATAGGTAACAGATTGGTTAATAGGTTAATAGGTAACAGGTAAAATATGGTAAATGAGTTAATAGATAATATAACTTATTAAAGGCAAATAAGGCAAATATGTTAATAGGTAACAGGTAACCTGTTACCTATTAACAGGGGTGGGGAATAATCCATTCACATATGTATTGTGATTTCTTCCATAGAATCAATTTTTTTTAAATATTTTTTTATTTAATTTTTAAACTAAACATGTTCTGTTTACACAGTACCGCCGACAGTGACTATAGCATATCGGTTTTCTGACTTAAAGCAGAAAATACGTGTTGTGTACTTCTTTACAAATAAAATAAATGTCAGACTGACTAGACAGTTTTAAGAAATGTCTCACAGTATTTTGTCTCTAGAAGTGTATTATTCAACTTTTGTTTTTATTAAAGCAAAATCTCAACGAAAATCTCAATATCAAATACTATAATAATCGCAATGAATGAAAATTGCAATACAAATCCAATCTGTACGCATGTATCGTGAAGTGTTTTTTACTGTTTGTTCATTGGGTGTCACTGTGCTGTTATCTAGGGCTCACGTATAAAGGTAGGAGAGTCGCTGCTGTCATCAAGTGTTTGACCCAGAAGCACAACGGGGCCCTAGAATATTGTTTGGCATGCTATAGCTTGAGAGTTTGATGTACCAAAGGAAACTGGAAAAATGGACCATTTCATACTTATGCACGGTGGAAGCAATAACAAGATCATTATTCTGCAGCTGAAGAACAGCTTGCCGATTCTGCACTGAACACAACACAGCAGCAGCAGCCAGGTCACTCTGGGTTAGTCATCTCAGTAGCTTACGTTACCAGACTGAGCTACAAAGTGTGACCTTTACTACACCACGTTTTAACACATCTAATCTTTATCACTGACCTACATTTTCTTTACAAAGCATATCTCTTTATATATCGCTTTGTTTTTAATATCTATCTATCTAATATATCATTTCCACACACCTAAATATAAGCCTTCTGTAATTTGGTGCAATAATATTCTCAATGCTGTAGTAGGTGTGGGCTGTCCGTTATCAGTGATGTTGTATAAAGCCTTGTTGAACTGTAACTATATCTCACTATGATCTCAGAGACTTTGACTGCCGGCGGTACTAATTCCTGGAACATGACAATGGCTTCTAACTATCACTGGCTGTGATAAGATAATAAAAGGTTACCTAGAGAGTAGATAATCAAGAATGGGCACACTTTTTCTAAATGTTTCTTGTGGTTAGAAACCTAAGTAGAAACTCTAATTTGAGAGTATCTTTGTTATAAACTCTATGGTGTCGTTTTGACAGTTTTCACCTCACATTAAAATATCTCATGTACCTGGGCTCACTTGGATAAGCAAAACATATCTCTATGCAAGGTAGGACTGGGTCTTTGTGATAACATTTACAGAGAATATTTGCTGTTTAGTCACCAAAACAAGTCTGTGCACAGCTTCTGCAGTGTGTTCAGGTTCAACAGTGTCGATAACAGCGGCTCACCTTTCAACTTCAGCTCTCTGATTGGGATTGGTGATAGCGGCTATGTATTGCATTATGTACTTGCTGGCTTCTGTCTTTCCTGCTCCACTTTCCCCTGCAAACAAAACAAAACAGTCTTTGGTCTATCATTTTGCACAAAAATATTTCAGTTCACCATACCAATGTTTATCTTTTATTGACATTATTAGCGCAACTATATTTCTGTCTTGGTATGGGGATTCATGACATGATCAGGGTTTAGAGTTCAGTTCCTACTCTCACCACTGAGTGGTGCTTCATCCTCTGCGTGGTGTCTCCACACTGGCACACAGCTTAGGAGCACATCAAAATGTTTATTTTAGAATAAAAAAGGTGGATTGCTTGTGCTAACTTAACAGAGGTCAATATTTTCTAAGACATTTCCTCCAGAACATATTTCAGGAAAGAAAAACACCTAAGTATAAGAGGAAATAGAGGATTATTTAGCAAGACTTTTTGTACATAAGGATATAAGAAAATAGGACAGAAAATGCTTAACAAGTGAATTGCAGAATGCAAAAGAGAGTAAAAACATCTTTGTGCTCTTTGTCTGGTCCATGCAGAGGGGTGTCCCGTGTTACCTGAGATGACAATACAAGTGTCTTTGTTCCTCCTTTTCATGGCTTTGTAAGCAGCGTCAGCGATGGCGAACAGGTGGGGCGGCCTCTCGTACAGCTCACGGCCCTTGTACTGCTCTACGGTGTCACGGCCGTAGATGTTCATGGCACGGTAAGGATTCACGGACACTACCACCTCTCCGATGTAGGTGTAGATCCTCCCCTTCTCAAACCTGAGGACACATCAAGGGGTCATTTAGAAATATGATCAAATATCCAATATACTTCTATTTGCCTTTGGCATATGTATTACCACACTGACTCTATAATGAGTCTGCATTTTTAAGGTGTGTAACTGTTGGGTCTTTCTGTGTTCAAGCAGGTAAAACACAAAGTCCTGAAACAGTACAGTCCCTTTTTTTATTTATACTGTAAGCATGCACATGTGGGATGATAAACACATACCACTGCCCAGTTGCAATTCAATGTCTTGGAATATGTTTGTCTTCATACTTTAAAACGGGAATCACCAAATGGCAGGCTGCAGTTTGCAGACGGTACACTGGAGAGAGGGGTCTGCCAATTAGTCTTTTTGATTATTTTCTATGATTAATCAATTAGTTGTTTGGTCTATAAAATGTCCGAAAATGGTGAACGATGTTGACCAGTGTTTTCCAAAGTCCAAAAAGACGTCCTAAAATGTCTGGTTTTGTCCACAACTCAAAGATACTAGAAAAATAGAAAATATTCCCATTCAAGAAGCTGGAATCAGCTTTTTATCATTATTATTTTTGGGGGTTTTATGGCATTTAATTGATAAGGATGCTTGGAGACACGGTCGGATTTGAACCCAGGCCGCTGCCACAGACTCAGCCTACATGGAGCTTACACTCTTTTACTAGGTGAGCTAGAGGCAGTCCCAGATTTTCTTTTTCATACTCTTGAAATTGTAAATAAGAGGTAATGCATGGTGCGGGATTTGTTTCTTTGTTTCCAAGTGGATGTTATCTTCCAATGCACCTACACAGAAGAATTATTGGATGAGTTGTTTCTTCAAAAAACTTTTATTCATAAAAAAAAAAAAAAAAAAATTACTCAAACTAATTTATCTATTATCAAAATGGTTGGCAATTAATTTAATAGTTAATATTGATAAACCTTTGCAGCGCTACTGGACACAGACAGAACAACAGCGTAAGAGAGGTGTGAGAGAAATGACAGCATGGAACAACTGACCTGCTACTTTCTGGCTTTATACTGTGTCTGAGACTGTTTTCCCAGCGTCTACCCAATGTAGCACTACACACACCTTGACTTACAGCTGTGAGTCACTTTTCTCCACTAGGAAGTTTATTAAAACCAAGTACTGTTCCAGGCTCACCAATGGGCACCTACACATGTGCATGAGAGTGAGACTAACTCCATGCAAGCCAAGACTCAAACTACTGGCAGGGCAGTCACAGGCCCAGGGAGGGAAGTAGAAAAACCCAATGATGTTTGCACTTTTTCTAGAAAAAAAGCGCTTTTTATTTATTTTATTCAGAAAAGTCTTGTTATCTTTGACTTGAATAATACATACATACAATACATACAATTAGACCTAGTCATTCTTTTTGTTCATTGTGCTAGCCTGGGACTAATTGTATGTATGGTAAAGATAGAGATTGCTTCTCCATACAAGTTCAATATGTCTGTATGATAAAAGTATCCTACTTTGGAAATTGACAATATTGTTGAAATGGTACTAAAATGGATGTTGTTGATTTTATTTGATCGACGTTGGGTAAGGAAGCAAATCAGACCATATGAGGTTCCGACTTGCTGGGAGGAAATTTTAGGAACTGGACCTCTTTTTTTCTTTAAAGATTATTTTTTTGGGGGCTTTTATCGGCCTTTAATGGACAGGACAGCTAGATAAGAAAAGGGAGGGGAGGGAGACAGGAAATCATCACAGGTTAACCTTGAACCCTGGACCTCTGCGTCGACCTCTATGTATACGTGCAACTGCTCTAACAACTGAACCAACCAGGCCAGATGGAACTGGACCTCTTTAAAGTCAAATTGAATACACCTTTTTTTTTAAGAATAAACAATAGCTAGATGCTTTGACTCATTAAAAGAATAGTTTGACATTTGGGAAATACGTTAATTTGTTTTCTGGCAAAGAGTTGTAATAGTTTAATAGTTGTATTTTTTTTACTGTTTATCTGTATTATAATTAGTGTGATAGAGAGTGTGTAATGGTTTGAATGCAAATGATTGTTTTAGTGTCTGTTCTGTGTGTACCAGCTCAGGGACTGCAGACTGAAAATAGCCAATAGCTAAATCTTGCATAAATCATCTCTTCTCATTTGGGCATGTATGTTATTATGCATGGTCCTTGTTCAATAAAGATGAATAAAAACCAACATTAAAGAGTGAATAAGTGAATTTCCAAAAACGTTAAACTTCTCCTTTAAAACCTTTAGTTTCAGTCTGTACTGACTAGTCCAGTGTGAAAATCCGTTGTTATTATTATATTACAGAATTGCAATCATTTAAAAAATGAAATTCATATAAAAAGCAGCCCGACATTGTTTTGGGTTGCACCTGCCAATTAAATTCCTAGAAACTACAACAGTGGAGCTGGACGCAGACATGCTCTTGGGGTCACTCAGACATCAAGCATGCAGGAAATTCAAAAAAAGAAAACATTTTAAAATATTATAAATGTGTAATCAAGACTAAATGTAGTTCAATGTAGTAAACACTTGACTGGACTTTATAACAAGCTGAACATTAGTAAATGAGCCATTGATATTATAAAACTGAACTCATGTTTCCCATCTGTCCAAGGGCACACATTTGCATGTTACAACAATGTCACAAAAGCTTTTCTTCACGCCCTCTATCAGTGTCAATAAGGAAGTCACTCTGTTGGACACCAATGTTTCTCCCCATTTCTGTCCACTGTGTTACTGCTGTAGCATACAATGCTTGTTTTTGGACAATAGTGTGCTTCTAACTTTGTGTCAACAGATTGCGTTTGTCTCTTTCCTGTTTAATCGTGAAAATGTTCCCGCGCACAAAGCCAGAAAAGTTTTTTAAACTGGTGTGGAAGAACTTGATGTTCCCGCACACAAAGCCCTGGCCTCAACCCCATCCAACACCTTTGGGAGGACGCTAGACCTTTCTCATCTAACGTCGGTGTTTGTCTCACTGATTCTCTAGTTGCTAGATGGGAGAAAATCCCTGCAGCAGGTTCTAAAATCTGGTGGAAAGACCCCCAGATAGACCGATTATCAGCCAGCGTATCTGTATCAATGTGTTATTTGCCTGATAACTGATAAAGTTAATGAAATAAAAAGTGTCCACTTTTCCTCCCCTCCAGCTCTGTGTCTGTCTCTCTGCTTCGGTTTCACTCAGCACTGAGTTTGACTTAATGTCCCGCTCACAAGGCTGTTGAAAGTTTCCAATTCATTAAATAATTGCTTAAAGCATTTAAACAAAGATTTGTGATGAGGATTGTAACATTTTAAAATTTTAATTTTCACTTGAAACACCAGATCCTTACTAATAAACACACAATAAGGTCAACAGTCACACCGGTCTGCATGTGAGCAGTATGCAAGTTGGTTTATGTGTGGAATTCATATACAACCTACATGTATTTTTCATTTTTTTTTCATTTTGTCCTTTAAAGCACTTTGTAATCTCTGGATTTGATGAGCGCCATATAATTCAACTTCATTTTCATTATTATATATAGGTGTAACTGATGCCCAGAACATTTGAAGATCTGCTGTAGTTCTAGCTTATTTGCTGTGCTCTACTCTCTCCCTCACACAATCTTGCGATCTCGCTCTCTGCCCTAGGCCGCCTGCCTGACTTCCTTCCACTCCAAAGAGGACTAGGATCCCAGTTTCTCTCAAAAGAAGAATGGCCTCTTTCTTCACAGCTGCCAAACCTAGTCTGCCACTGCCTTGCAAACAAGGCCAAAAGCATATTATTCCAAAACGGTCCTGATAGACCCACGTAAAGCATTTGTGATTGTGGGCTTGAAGCATTTGCTAGATAAAAATCAATCAAGCACTTATATTTGCTTAAGGTTTGCCAGATATTGAGATATAATTTCTTCTTGTAAACTTGTTGGTAGAACTGCAAATCAAGTACTGAGGAGTGTTGATGTCGCTGCAATGAGCACATTTGTCATTCCAGAGGGCCTTGAGCATCAACCAAAACATTAAGACTGAGGCTGTTGATGGATGTTCTTCTTGTTTATAAGTGTTTCCTAAACCTTGATTCCTTAAATGGTAATGAGCCTTGGCCTTTTAGTGGGCACACAGGGGAGGGGAATGTAAAAGTAGGTAGGGCTTCATAGCATCATAGAATGCTTATGATTTAATTGAAAAGAAGTACCTTTACGAGTGAAAGAGGGAGAGTACATAACGCTATGATGCGTGATTACTGCACTAGTAGCTGGAAACAACAATGCTATACCACAGCTGTATACACTCACCACATGCTCGTATTAGTTCATCCATTTGCAAGTTTTCATGTTGTATGTCAGACCGTACACAAACTGGCACGAATGGCTAACAATGACATGGGACTCACAATGACATGGGATGCTAATGAGTCCTGGACAGGGTGGGACCATCAGGGCATGATGGGATAAAGAAAGGCTTCAGTGTTGTATAATGCTACTTTCTAACTGCCAGAATCTAAACATCAATGTTGCATACTGTGAAGATGTTGCATGTTCAAGCCTATTTACCACAAATTATATCACGTATCATCCCTTTGAATCACAGCAAATCATTTATTTAACAAATTATGTGGCTGTGTGTGTCCTTATAATATTCAGCATATCAACTCAAGCCCGACCGATAAAGGATTTTTAAGGCTGATGTCGATACAATATTTGGTTATTTAAAAATCCGTTATGCTGACATATCGGCAAACATATTATTTTTTTTTTAAATCCAGAAACGCGTTACAAAACATAAACAGATTTCCTTAACATTAGGTATTTGTTGTTGTGTTGTAGGTATGAGTTCTCACTAAAATAATATAATAATCTGTTTTATTGTCACAACAGAACATCAAAATATATTAAAAGGTCTGATAAATAAAATGTATAAAAATACAAACTTCAGATGTGAAACTTAAAGTCCTTTGAACAAAAACACATTAACTAAAAAACAACAACTATGCAACGCCAACACTCATTACATGGTTGACATGGTTATTTTTTAAATATTATTATTTTTATTTTATTTTTTTAAACCGGCCATTATAAATGCCAATACTGATAGATCTGAAATGCCTCATATCGGCCCCCCGATATATCAGTCGGGCTCTATCAACTATATAAAAGCAAACCCATAATAAAGACATCAACAACTTAAAACAACCATCGGTCAGTTTTTCACGTGCATGCATCAAATTCTAACAATTGCATGAAATAAGCAGGTCCACTATAATTTCTCTGAGCAGCTAAGCTACCATGCTGCTGGCTCTTCCTCCCCTGGTGCTACAGAAAAAGAGCCATTGTGCCCCCCCTCCCCTCAGTCAGGAGGCTGCTGTGTGCCAGCTCCATTGTTTAAATGTCAATTGGAGGTCTTTGTCTGAGACGTCTCCCCATACATGGCCAACACAGCGAGATGCCCACATAACTCACATGTATAATAGCTTCTAGGGGATTGTTAACAATGGTTTTACGTGATGGGAGTGGTGTAAATGGAGTCCCAGCTTGGGAATGCATAGAGAGAAGGGATCCGCTAACCACACAGGTATTTTCCATATTGGACATTGAGCTGATGCTAATGAGGGTGTTACAGGTGTCACATCTAACTTGTGAACCAACTGGAGCAAAAGATACATCATAAAGAAGTGGTGATACTGTTCACATTCAGTGCTATAAAGCAATGAGCAGCAGTGGTTTATGGCAATGTTAGACTGACAGAATCTTTACATGAATGTGATAAAACACTCTTCTTCTTCCAGCATTGAAGCTGGGCTTGAGAGATGTGGTGACCCAGCGCCTTACTTCTTCACCCATTGGTATATTTGTACTATGAAAAAAATATTGAATCCGTATCTTCCATCCATTTCACCTAGGTTGTAATTATGAAAAATATCCAACTAACCCAAAAACATATACCTGAGTTAACCACCTGAGCACTGACACACATCACTGAAGATGTTTTCCTGTGGTGCTCTCGCGTCTTAAAAGGAAGTTTACATCACATGTGGGTTTGTATATTTGTCATTAATGATTAATAATGATTAGTAACATCTGTTGCATGTTTCTGTCCTTTACCGATTTTAGCTGTTTGACAAAGTTGATATACCATAAAGAAAAACAGTCTCTGGAGCCTATTGTTTTCCTTGCAATCTTGTTAATGTCAATGATCTTTGTCGGTGTTTTAACATGTTTTATGTATATGATGGTTTATTGGTATGTTGCCTGCTGCCCTATGAGCCCCCCAAGGCAACATCATGGCCTTTAGTCAAGTTAGTTCAACTAAAATGTCTTCAGTAATGTCCAACTCAATTTAGGTCTAGAGACTTCCTTCAACCCTAACAATGCGTTAGCTGTAGTACAGCTAACGCATTAGTAATATTGCTAGATTCTGTTTCAAGAATAGCATTCAAGTATGTTGGGGGGATATTTGTATAAATATTATCATCAGGAGTGTCAGTCTGGCATTGTTGTTTTCATTTTCCCAGCCAACAACTAAACATTACACACTGGACAAACAAACCGCAGTCTAACCATCCAACATCAACACGACTCTTTGTGACGCTGCTGCACAGTTTAGAGCAACACAGGCAGAGTTTCAATTAGTGTAAGGTCCACAGGTGCTCTGGTGTCCCCCCCCCCCATGAGTTTATAAATAGCATCTATGAATCATGTCCGTGTGTTCCGTGGAGAGGATTGAAAAATCAATCAGTTGGAGCGTGTCAACCGAGATACAGGGTTGGCTCATCCATCTGTTCCACTCTCATTTAAAAGGATTTAAATGAGCACACCGAACAGAGATTAGAGAACCTTATGGGCCATGATAGGCATAACAGAAGATTTCATGGAAATTAAATTTAAATTTGGTAACATGGTCATCTGTTTGTTTCCTAACTATCAGACTGAATTGAGCAACGTGAAGCCACGGGTTGGATAAAAGGTTGAGATATGTTTTAAAGGTCCCATGACATGGTGCTCTTTGGATGCTTTATATAGACCTTAGTGGTCCCCTAATACCAAATCTAAAGTCTTTTTCCCAAAATGCAGCCTTGGTGCAGAATTACAGCCACTAGAGCCAGTTCCACAATGAGCTTTCCTTAAGATGTGCCATGAGTCTGTAGCTTTTGAGGTCGAGAGTGGGAGTGGCCTTGACTAACCGCCATTTTGCTTGTTTGAAAACTATGATTTCTCTCTTTCATGGGTGGGCCAAATTCTCTGGGTGGGCAAAGCAGAGAAAAGGGAGGTAAACTTGCCCCTTATGACCTCATAAGGGGCAATATTCCAGATCGGCTCATCTGAGATTTCATTTTCTCAAAAGGCGGAGCAGGATACCCAGGGCTCGGTTTACACCTATTGCCATTTCTAGCTACTGGGGGACTATAGGCCGGCTGGTGGAACTCATATTAATGTTAAAAATCCTCAAAGTGAAATTGTCCCGCCATGGGACCTTTAAAGGTTGAAAGTACATAAAACTGAAAGGGAGGGTTCATAAATCCTCAGGAGCAACAGTGCAACTCTCTTTACATCATCCTCCGTTACCCCTTTATCTTTCTGTCTGTCCAGCTGTGAGGGGAAGTGTGTCTGAACTGGTCTGACCGGCAGCTGTGTGATCTATTTCCAAAAGGACCCCTCCCAAAAGCTGCCAGGAAGAGAGAGAGAGAGAGAGAGAGAGAGAGAGAGAGAGAGAGAGAGAGAGAGAGAGAGAGAGAGAGAGAGAGAGAGAGAGAGAGAGAGAGAGAGAGAGAGAGAGAGAGAGAGAGAGAGAGAGTAGGCGTGAAGAGAAAAAGGGAGGAAAGATCAAGCAAGCAAGCAGCAATCATAAATTGTGAGACCTCTGATTAATGGTGTAGAGTCAGACTCCCACTCAGGGATGTGCTGTTATTATTGGCAGCTTTTAAGATTCTGGAAAGAATTAAAACATCACCCACACTAAAAACTCCAACAACGACAGCAGGTTGGTTGTTTACATTTTTGAGACAGTTGACTGGACATGGCTTTGAATGAACCCATTCATGTTCGGTTTTCTTTGGGGTGATAATAGTACAGAATAGAACAAAAACAAATCGGCACCTCGATCACTTTATTTACAATGTTCTGGTCCTCCATTATGTACAATTCATGACTTGAAGTGTAGTGTGCAATTTGTTTGGTTCTTTTGGTTTAAGATCACATCTGCCTGTACAGTATATAAGACAAAGAACAAAGTTTGTGGTTTCTGAACAAAGTTTCTTGGTAGGTGTTAAGGTCACGGTTTATGAAAAAACGTCTGAATCGTTTTGTCGGCTTGTCACGGTTCGACGCATCCGCAATATAGCCTTGTGCCCGTATGTGACCTCAGGCAGTGTGTTTCCCTTTAGCGTGTAAGAAGAGGTGTGAACAGTTAACAAAACGTACAGCAAAAGACTGTGCAAAGCATGTCAGACCGTCCTGCCAACCTGTACACATTTCAGCATCAATGTACGCTGTAATGTTTCTTCTCTCTAAAGCCGCTGCTGTTTCAATCCTGTAGGCTCTCTGCAGCGGTCGGAGCGGCTGCTCAGAGCCGTATGCTCTGGCTGCTCACGCACGCACGGTGGATGCAGGAAAAAAACAGAGATGTGACGTACAGGATGACCTAAATTGAGGACAGCTACGCTTGTTATTGTAAGTGCAATGATAAGTTAAAGTCCAATAAGTACTTTATCAAACCGTATAAATGTGTCCCAGGCCAGGACAGGCAATGAACTAACAGTGTACACAATGTAAAGATCACAAGCCACTGACAGACATGTTCAAATTTGATTCATTCAATACATTATTATTTTTTGTCTTAAATCCACCAGCCATTTTCACATTTGCAGCATCCTGAGCCTTTTTGGTAAGATTACTAGGAAAACTCAGCCTAGAGTAGTTTTATTCTCCCCAAAACAAGTTTCCTTTTTATTTTTAAAAAACTAGACAAAAAAAAAATCACAACTTTAGGTTTAACGTATTCTTATTAAAAAGATGAGCTTTAAGTGTTCCACTCTTTTAATTTTGGAGAATAACATTTTTGAAAGAGCTACACTGAAGTTGGCAGTTTGATACAATGCAAGTTATTTAAATTGATATTCTGTAATATTTCCATCTTTGTGTGCTAAAAAAGGGTGGGGGAAAAAAATCAATACAGCCTAGTATTGCAATATTTTCAGTGGCAATACTGTATCGATACACAGGCGCCAAGTATCGATCTTTTATTATATATAATATACAGTATGTGTTGGTCAGTTTGTCTGCTTGACAATCCCATTTTGCAACAATAAAATTGAAGTGAGATCAACACACAGAGAAATTAATATATTAGATAAAACAGATGTTGACAAAGTTTTCTTTTGGGGACATCATTTGAAGTTGGAAAAAAGGTAATACATTTTAAATTGCAAATGTTTCAAATCGCAATAATATCGTACCGTGAGGCGTCCGGTGATTCCCTCCCCTAGTAAAAAGGCACATGAGTTCCTGTAGAACTAGGCCTTTTGTGTACATAGAAAACATCTTCGATGTTTGAGTTGAGCTCATGAAAAATGGGGGCAAAAACAAAAGTGTTGTGTTTATAATTTTTTTTTGGTGTAAATCAGATACAGACAACTGTGCAAAGATGTGACAAAGCAACTTCAAAGATCAGTCTTACAAAAAAACACAGAGTAAATGTGACCAATGTTTTTCACTCTACCAAAGAACTTTGTCTGCCCCAAAAATACCCGAGGAACCCTAATGCCACACACACACACACACACACACACACACACACACACACACACACACACACACACACACACACACACACACACACACACACACACACACACACACACACACACACACACACACACACACACACACACACACACACACACACACACACACACACACACACACACACACACACACACACACACACACACACACACACACACACAAACCTACAGCATGTATACACATCTGCGCACACACTCCCTTCAGATGTGAATTACAGAGCAAAGCCGAGTACAACCACTGTCTCCAATCTTGTTTGGGTGGGTCTCTTTTATGGTTAACTTAGGGAGGAGAACAAGTGATTTATAACATTTTCTCACCAACAATGCCGCCCTTCTTCCCAACAGAAAATAATTAAGAGGTAAATGTGAGTAAAACAATGATGTAAGAATGCCACCCTCAACATCTCTACCCTGGGGCTGGACACACGGGTGTAATTATGACATAATTGTCTGCCTTTAACACCCAATAATTCCAAAATGAAAAATGACGCTCATTATGCTGTATCGCTGATGCATTGGAAAAACTTGTAACCTGTAAGCTTCTGCTCGTAAAGTTCAGTTCAAAACAGAGAAGTAGGGTTGAACAATTTTGGAAAATAAAACTGCATGTATGGACTCAAGCCCGAATAAAACCTTTCATTTTATTAAAATGGCTGTAAAAGTTTTAAACTACAACTCAGAGTTGTTTGAATGACAGAAATCTGCTCAAGGTACGGCGTAGCGTTAGCATGCCATGCTTTCTCTGCGGAGTGCAGACTGATTTGCTCTCACCAGCCACGTGACCAGATCACAGCCTTTGCGATTAGGAAATTGCGTTTTAACATATCGCGATTATATTGCAAATGCGATTAATCGTTCAGCCCTAGTATAGAGGTCCATATTGAGCCGGCACGTGCCGTCATCATTATGTGTTTGAACTTCAAGGTCATTGTAGGAATTATTAAGGGTCGAGAGATAATCTGCGTCTGTTCCACTTTTATCTCAGAGGTCATTACTATCACTGCACTTGTTTAGACCAACAGCAGTAGGCTATGCTTTAGGGCTTATCCCCATGGCTGCTGGCTGGGTTAGATATATCTTCTGATTCAAAAGCTGGTTTTCTTACAGAACAGCAGCCAGGAGTCAATTCGAGAAAAAAAAATATTATTTTATCAGAACAATGTTTTATCTGTTCTCCTGTAAAGCAGAGGTTTATAAACTGTAAGGCGCCACAGATGGAGAGACGCGAGGCAAGTTAACGTGCAGGTGGAAAGGGACAGGTGCATGCAAATGCTAAGAAACGAGAAGGAGGAATGTGCAATATATCAATATTATATAGATATTGTGATACTAAGACTAGATATCTTCTTAGTTTTTGGATGTGGTAATATGACATGAGTGTTGTCTTTTCTCAGTTTCAAAGACTCTTCCAACTGTTTTATTATTTGCCTTTACCCACTCAGTCATTATAGCCTACAATAATATCAATATTGAGGTATTTATATAGTGGTATATGATTTTTGATCGCTTAGCCGTTACGAGAAGATAGTTATTGTAGTTTAGCCATAAGTGATTTGCACAAGACGGTCAGCTGCAGCAGCTGTGACACAGCTCAGGGAGGAAATTAAGATGAGGTCTTGTGGATTAATGGGTAAACTTGGCTCGTCATTAATATGTGACATCCATCCATCAACTCTCTATGACAGTTATTGCTCTGTAGTGGCTAATGAAGATCTACTCTGCTCCAGTTTTCATTTTGGGGACCCACCAGAACAGAGTCAAAAGTGTTTGTCTACTCCACTCTTTCATGTACAGTGTGACAGAGGCCTCCTTCACGCTCTGCAGCCGTCAGACATCTGGGCTCTGCATTAGGGGATTTTCCGCTGCTTTGTAAAGCCTGCTTAGTGCTAAACAGCAGCTCCCAGACTGTCTGAAGGAGATGCAGCCCATCATAACACATAACACATCCACACTCACTCACTCCCACATATATCTCCTCCTTAAATCAGAAGAGGTAGTTTTCCTGCTAACAACACAGTTGGCCTTGAGCAGGGAGACGGATTGTGTAAGACATAGTCATACAAGACTTGTTGCGTGCTCACAGTGATGTTTTCTGAATTTCAGGCAGTGTCTGCATGCTTGGTTCCCTGTGAATCCCTTGTGCATGTGCAAATCATTTGTATCCACCGCAGGAATGGCAGAGTCCACCACTGACCATGCAAACTACTATGTAGAGACGTGACTAATAAGTGTAAGTGCATTTAATGGCTATAACAGATATGATACCAGCCATTAATATCATTACAAAATGTTAATGATTATAACTTCAGGTGTTTACATGTTCAGAGTTTTGTCAGATACAATACATTCAACAGTTTATGATTCATTGCATTGAACATCAATATGATCATTTTATGTTGTTTTACACATATCGATAGTGAAAACTAATATCAATACTGTGATATTGATTGAAACCGTATCATCCAGTAATAGATTCTTCACTTCAAATACACACTTTACAGACAGGTTAAGGCAGAATTTCCACATCCGTTTCACCAGCTTTAATAAAGAGGCTCCCTTTTCCCCGCTTTACATTGCTCTACAGAAGACAGTCTCAGGTCAGATTCCACAAGAACGTTTGAATGCTCAGCGATGACATCGATATCAATTTCACATCTGCATCCAGTACATAGGAGGTAGACCTGGGTGTGTTCAGTTTACATTAAGGGAATTTAAGACTTCTAAAAGGCATTAATGGTGACTGCAAATTATTTAGCTGAAGTTAAATCTTTGCTGCCCGCCCTCTGGAGGCAAAGGAGTTTAAGAACGATCATCTTTAAGTTGCGGTGGCGACAGCTCAACAAGCACACTAAAAAGACAAAGCCAGAACACTTGAAGTGTACTTAGCAGCATATGTTGCTTCCATTCACACTACAGGATGTTCCCATGAGGCTGGCAGGTCTGGATACTTATGGGAAATGGGAGCCATGTGTAAACAGCCTGGCTGAAGATCAGGTGGCTAACCCTCCTTTCTTTGCCGACTGGGATCGCACACACACACACACACACACAGAAACACAGACAGACATACACACACAGAAACACAGACAGACATACACACACACACACACACACACACACAAAGCTGTTACTGTAGAGATGATTTCAATCTGATTACATTTCCAAAATTCAATAAAAAGGGGTTTCTGTTGAAATGAACGGCGGGGTGGTGGTGGGGGTTTTGGACCCGGCTCGTAGCCTCATGCAGAACTTGTTTATGTTTTAACATACAGGCAAGAAGCAGCTGATGTAAAAATCACAGGGGGCTCGACTATGAACAGAGATGACTGGATGGATTTGGAGAAAAAGAAAAAGAAGAGAATGGAAACAATACAAACGAACCACCAGACATTAGTCAACATGCTATTTTAGGAAAGCACTATTATTTCTATCAGAAATAGCCCCCAAAAATCTTTAAAAAAACAACTTCTTGGCCCCAGTGATCATATATTACATTATTGATATTAATGCATAGGAGGTTGGAGCCCCCCTTTAAAGGGTCACAAGATAAATCTAAGGAGTTAAGAGATGATCAATGAAAACACACTATCAATGTCTTGTGTTTTGCATGTCGTGTGAGGACGTGTGAGGAATGACAAATTTTATCCAAATTCATATTTGTATGGATAAAATTTGAATGATAATTAAATAAACTTGAATTTGAATGAGGAAGGAGGAATCACCCTTTGGTGGAACTGCAACATTGTCAGGGTTCTTTAAAATTAAACTCTTAATTTGAAAAGTAGATAGTCACTGCAGCTGTCATAAATTAGGTGCAGTAAAAAAGTACAATGTTGTTGTAGAAATAATACTCAGCATTAAATGGGAAATACTCAGGTAAGGTACCTCACAATTGTACTCAGGTACAGCACTCCGCTACTTTCAACCACTTTTTAAAGATTTAAAAGTGCATTGAGTAGTTTCAGTTAAAAGTATATGTGTGTGTGTGTGCGTGTGTGTGTGTGTGTGTGTGTGTGTGTGTGTGTGTGTGTGTGTGTGTGTGAGAGATGTAATGGGAGGTGCTGGCTGTGAAAGTGAGTAAGCTGTTCCACCCCCACCGCGGCTCAGGGCACAACCCCAACAGGTGGACAAGAGAACAATGCAACAGTAAAGTGGGCAGAGAATGACATCACAGCCGGGGACCAGTAACAAACAAACATACACAAAAAACACCTGTAATCTCACCACACACACACACACACACACACACCTGAGTCACATGCATCATTAGGGTTTCACACACGATGCCACATGATGCAAGCCGATTCCTGAAAAAAATGTAACATGCACTGCTTCAGTGAACGAGGCTTAGATAAGAGATAAGAATGTCTTTTGTGTGTGTGTGTGTGTGTGTGTGTGTGTGTGTGTGTGTGTGTGTGTGTGTGTGTGTGTGTGTGTGTCAGAGAACAAGGCTTCAGTGGTGTTGTGTCTGGTTAATGTTGCAGACAGAGTATGCGGTTGCTTGTTAAATCATGAGCCAGTTTTAGTCTGACGCCTAACAACATTAAATCCTCTAGTGAGACTGTTGGGAAAGGTGAAGCTATTCTTTTAAGGTAATTATTTGAAATCCCGATTAACAAAATCCAAGAGGATTTTATTAGTGTTTAATGGAGACTGAAACCTTAAATTTCCTCACTGATAAATGGAGTCATCAAGACGGTTTTCATCATCTCATCTAGTATCGCCCTGCCGATCGTCGGTCGGGCACTAAACAGAACATAGTGGGTCATACAGTAGGTCACCGCTGTTTGAAAACATAATGCTTTCTTCTTCATAAAACGTGTCTGACATCATCCCATTTTTGTATACATTTTTATTCATTTTCAGTAGTAA
Organism: Etheostoma perlongum; assembly: GCA_026937815.1. Taxonomy (NCBI): domain Eukaryota; kingdom Metazoa; phylum Chordata; class Actinopteri; order Perciformes; family Percidae; genus Etheostoma; species Etheostoma perlongum. The sequence goes on along the minus strand of CM049391.1, from coordinate 4,359,511 downwards.
GCTACAGGGCAGCGTCTTTCAAAACATGACCTGCACGAAAGAAGAAAAAAAAACGAATGCGTCATTGTACCCAGCACTTCTGAAAACGTGCTTCCGAATGCGTCTCTGTCCCCAGAACATTTCAAACCCAACTGATGCCCATGCGTATGACAACATATTACATAGAATAAGAGGAATAAAGTTAGAAGAGAAAAGGGGAGAGGCAGTGGCCTAATGAAATGGCAAGATGACACAAAGGCACCAAAAAAAAAAAAAAAAGAAAAACTTGAGTTTGTGCTAAATGGCCTGCTCACGACCCCGCCTGCCAACCCAGGCAGTCCACAAATGAGACGTCTCTGTGAGCTGGTGAACTTATTTTAGAGGGGAATAAAGCTTCACAAGCACAGCCTCTGTTTATGTAAGGATGGTGATGTGTTTCAGATTACAGGCGGTTGTATGGAAATTTTTGTGGCGAAACTGGACTTTTCACTGCTGGATTGCAGGGGAGCGGGCCTACGAGGCATTTCTCACAAAGCCTTCTATGAATCAGTCAGTTCAGGGGTGACTCTTTTCGTCTTCATGATTAGCCCACAATCTCCTGCGAGTGTCAGTCTGAGGAACTGAAGCAACACTTGCATAGGAAGTTCTCATGAAGTTTTGACTACAAAAAAATAAAATAAGCATATTTTACTAGCACAATGGGCCAGGTCCTGTCGCTTTAAGCCTATGATTGTAATTGGCATTGTATTCCTTTGTTGATGTTCTTGCCAAAGGGAAAGAGCTTCTGGGCAAATGAGCCAGAAGCTAACAGAAGAACACCTCTGTCTTAGCGTTCATCTATAAATATTTCTCTTCCAGTCACTGACCAACTCTAAGAGGAAAAAAAACTTTAATAAGCGGGTTGGGATTAAATATTCTTAGAAGCATTTGCTGCATAGTATCACCCATTTTCATCTTTGCTGCACAGTAAGAATATGTCAGGCAGAACTGTGTGTTCTGCACATGGACTTGGGTTTTATTGCTGAAAAATGAACAAAGGCATGAAAAAGCAAATATGTGAGCTAAGGAAAGGACGCTGGGCTAAACCTGCTTGGGTGCAAAATGCCAACAGTTTTAACTTTGAAAGATCACTGTATGGCACAAAAATGTTGTCACTATGACCTGGGCTTTCCCTTAAAATGAAGACTTAAATTAGGCTTATTTCTGGAGCCCAATCTCACAGGAGGAGTACAAAGTCTGACCCTAGACCTTGGCAAGCCCTACTCTACCTTAGCCACATGGGTACTCTGATCCCTCTGATTATTCTGCAGGATGAAGAGAAATAGAGTTGGGTTGTCCCTTTCTGCACCAAATTATTCTAGTCTACCTACCAGTTTAAACAGGAGAGCCATTGTTCCTTAAAACAGCACATGCGAACAACTTGCCTGTAATTTCCTGGTGATATCCAGTAGGGGTGCACGATTCAGAAAATGTCACGATTCGATATTGATTTTTAGGCTTAAGATTCGATTAAAAAATGATTCTCAATTAAAAAAGAAAACGGTACACAATATGTAAATGTGGTTACCTTTCCCATGTGATAGTACACACGCCATTACAAAATGAAAAAAATATGAATTCATTTTTGGAATTCTATAAATCGATTTTGAATCTGTAGAGCTTGAATCGCGATACGAATGTGAATCAGTTTTTTTGTCCACCCCTGATATCCAGGAAACACCAGAAAGCAACTTTTGACAAACTTACTTTCGAATGCTTGAATTGTGTGTTATGTAACTCTTCAAGAGCATGTCTCAATGCCACCTGAGAATTAACCCCCCAACCCACACACTTCTGAATCTCATAAACATGATTTGGCTGCACACAGGAATCCCAACTCAGCTATGAAGAGGAGCTGCAGGAAACAATGAAATGTGAGGAGCAAAGGCGAGGGGAAATGCCAGCGTTCCTGCTTCCCCGGCCTGCTCCATATTATTAGAGATTTCCTGTTCAAAGTCCTCTTTAACTCTCCATAGATGGGTTCAAAGGTCAAATCACTCGGAGCAGTTCATTCAGTCAAACAAACAGGAGCCTTTAGAATTTCACCATAATATTTTCACTGATTCAGACATGATATTCTATAAATGAGCTAAGAATATTTTGCCTCTAGTATATTTGCACAAGATATGGGGTGCATACCACATCTGGGCAAATCCGACTGTGTTGTGTGTTAAGCGGACTTAAAATAGGGCACACATTTGGGCTCCAATTGGGTTGTGCTATGGGATATAAGGATAAATATCACAATATTCTTGACCAAATACCTTGATGTTGATATTGCATGGTTGACTAATGGTGCTTTAACACATTGTTATTTACACAATGAGATTTTTGATAAATATTCTCCAAAAATGATTTAATGACTTAGTGGATAAAGGTAAATAATAGAACAGCTAGTCTGGTAAGTTCAGAAAATGACATCACTTTACTGTAATGCAGCCTGTAAAACCAGGAAAAGACAACACTTCCCATATTACAATATTACAATATCCAAAACCTAAGACTATATCTAGTCTCATATCGCGATATCGATACAACATTGATATATTGCCCAGCCCTAACCCCATCTAAAAACAAGTCAAAATCAAAGAACTTCAATTTTCCTGTGAGGGAGAAAAGTAGAAATTAAAAACATCAATTCCTCTGAAGCGTTCTTCTTGACCAATTTTTAATCATCTGCTCAAAAAATGGTGCAGTGCGTTCAGTTTCTTTTACTCTGGAATATTAGACACCCATTTGGAAGAAGAATAGAAGAAATCCTTCCATAATTATTTGAGGAACACATGAACGTTTAGCAGGAATGTTTTTTCCTGGATTCCAAGGGACAGACAAAACAATGCTGCCTTATGAAAACATTTAGTGGCAGTAAAAATGTGCCGAGCACACATACTGTAAGCGTCCCGGACCATCAGACATACACAGTGCAGATGCCTTTCCTCACTACGGTTAGTTTGAAATAGCTTCCTGTAATTTTTTCTGTTTTTATCTATCTATTCATCCATCCATCCTGTTGAAGAGCTAGTGAGCTTGTGAGAAAGACACTGAATTCCTTTTATTTGTAAGGAAACTCCTGCCTGACTGGCATCCCTGTGGGCATCAGTTAAAAATCAATTTAGAAAACCAGAGAGCAATTTAAATTTTAAAAGAAAACATGTATTTTGATATTATAATTCCCTTCAGTCTGTAACCTGCTGTATTTTCCTGTCATGAGTCATTTTTAATCAGCTGATTGTCCTCCATAAACACATGTTGGTCCAATGGGCTGCGCCGCACAGTTTCAGCCCAAGAAATCGTATCTGCTGACTGGTCTGTTCAGGCAAATTCCCAAGACCCTACAGGAATTTGGCTTGAACTTTATCCTACCAGACATCTCTACAGAGAGATTGGGCATTTGTTGGGCTCTATTTAGAGACAGGGACAGGCCACGCAGTTCAATCTAAAATCAAACAAAGTAAATGTTAACTCGAACAACCCCATCTGACCCCACCGACGGGATACAAGCAATCTTTTCCAAATCATTCCTCACATGCAGCCACTTGGGGACTTGATTACTAACTCAACGTGGCAAGCCCTTGATGGCACAAGTAGAAATCCCCTGTGCCGCAGTGTGATCCAGTTGGTTGCTACTCAAACTAAGGCAATGGTAGAGTCGCTAAATGACGGCTGGCTGCACACCAAAGCTCGGCTTTTGACCTACTTCAAAAAAAAATTGAGGGATTTTCAATGAGCAAACTTGCTGAACATTTTCCAGTAAGAAAAAAAGAAATACATTCATTTTGTTAAGTGGGTCTAGACTAGAGCTGAGCGTTGGTGTGCTGCAAGACTTTTTTATGATGCCAAGCATTTAACTGTAAAATACACCCAGGAGAGATGTGCAGACGTGCTCCTGCTCTACATGTTTTGGATAACTGTACCAGGACAAATGGAGACCATTAGATGCCTTGTGCCCTCCTGATCCCTCCTTTAAGCGATCCATTCACCCAGGCAAACACACTACCACATGCAGACATGCGCTCTAAGACTATGGGAAAGGGAGCAAAAAGGAAGCACTCCTGGCTGGTCACACCCTCTACAAATAACAATCTGCACACGGCATCTCCGGACCGAGCTGTCTAGCTGGAGGGAAAACAAACAGACCTCATTTCCCAACTCTCTCCCATTTTCTGCCTGATGTAGTCTGGTTGCTCTCAGCCTTCCTGGCTGCCTGAGCTTCTGTCCACACCACCACAAAGTATCTCATTTAAGAGTTTTGGCAATAAAACAATGTTGCCCAGAACTGCCGAGTCCTCTATGAAACATGCACACCTGCCACTCTCTTCTCTCGGACATTTTCAGCTATAAATTTAAATTTAAGGCGGCAACTATTAAGTATTTGCATTATTGATTCATCTGCTGATTATTTTCTAAATTATCAATTGTTTGATCTAAAAAGCATTAGCAAATAGCTTTCATTGTCCAACTAAAACAAATATGCTCAATGTACTGTATTGTACGACAAAGTGAAGCAGCTAATTCCTCCATTTAGGAACATATACTGTATTATAATATTTGGCATCTTTGGGCTTTTTAGGAGTCTCAAAATCCGAAAATATCACAAATAAAGAACCTATACTTAAAACTTCTAAAAGGTGATTTTACTGAATAATATCGTCTGTACTTTAGACAGAGTCTTAGAGTCTATTGTCAAAGTCATTTCTGCTCTGACAAGGACTTCTCATAGAGAACTTGTCATACACAACCCGTCTTTCTGTTGTGGCACATTTCAATATATTATAACGCTTCAAAATCTCCATGCAGACAGACCTTGCTTTAATGTTCTACATTTCCAAAAACATTAGCAAACCCACTATGACAAACATACTTGATGCAGAATAAAGTGTTTGGAAATGCTGACACAAACTATCTAAAAGGCAGGAGAACCACAGTGGATTAGATTTTAGATATCAACAGTTACTCAACAGTACAAGGCAACGGAACTGCTTGAAATCCCCAGGGTGCACTACACTTGCTTATAACAAGCAGATGAATGGCATCTTCATTTATCACCCTGATGGCAGAAAGGAAATCACAACATTTATGGTATGGAGGACATTCCTTCTTGTAAGTAGAAGTAGGCCCTGTAGCTCACTCTAATTGGCCATAGAAAGGAAAACATGCAGCCTAGCCAACAACAGAATCCTGAATTACCATAAAACCCTCCAAATATTTATTTTACAAGTCACTGCTGACAGTGTGTCTAGAATACTGGCTTGCAAATTCACTTTATACCGACTAGTGCAGTCAGCACCGAGAAATTATGTTAACAAGCGAGATGATGACAAAGCAGTTTTTATGAAGTGTTGTCATGCAAGCAACTACAGTACACACAGCATGCATGACACACCACAATAATATAAACCAGATCCAATACAAAGAATCCAGAAAGAAAGAATAATCAAATCAAACAAAATCAGATTCTAAGGCCTTCATGTCTACAACAAAATTCATGTCACTACAAGACTTCTGCACATATACATATGGCCTCTGTATTGCAGGAAATGCTCGGCAATGATTAATTCAATAGTCCATCTTGCCTTCTTTTGCAGACTGGTTAGACAAAGTTAGTAAGGTTGGGAATCACCAGAGGCCTCACGATACATTATCTTCCCGACACAATGTTATTGCAATTTTAAACATATCGCAATATTTTGTGATATATTGCAATTTATGACTTATTTCCAACTTTTCCAAATTTTTCCTTATTTTAAATGATGTCCCCTAAAAGGAAACTGTCAACATCACATTTTATTTAAAAAGATAAATGTCTGTTTGTTCATATCACTTCAATTGTATTGCTGCAAAATGGAATTGTGAAGCAGACAAACTGAAAATACATAAATATAAATATAATGAAAGATCAATACTTGGCATCTGTGTATCGATACAGTATTACCACAGAAAATATTGCGATACTATGCTGTATTGATTTTTTTCCCCCATCCCTAAAAGTTAGCAAACTTAAACATATCAAATCATCTGTAGATGAGAACAGGCTATGTCAGGGTTTCGGGGTCCATCCATGTCATCATTAATGATCACATACCACAGAGAAAAGAAATAGTACCCAATTCCCACAAAGCAAAACCGCTCACTTACTGAAAGATAAGAGCACACACATAACATGTGATTCAGGGAATAATATTTGTCGTTTTATGCATTTAAGCCCTTGATTTGGGTTCTGGCATGATATTCTCAGACCCTTTTCTATCAAACGTCGACAACAGCTTACTTTTAAAAAGGTGTAAATATTACACTATAACTTATTCTAATGTTATCAGTTAAACGACTGTTCTATCGCCTGCCATTGTGTTGTCAAAGACCTTCTATTAAGGCAGCTTTCTCTTATTGCAAAGCAGTTTCCAACTGTAACAAGACACACTAATGATGTCCTTTTGACATCTACTGTACCATGACTGTGTCCAGACACACCACGTCCTGCTGAGCACTAAAAGCTCTTCCAAACTCAATAATCAGGGATCAGTTTGCACTCATTACAGATGGCAGAGGTGAGGAAAGGAGATGAGATGTGAAACTGATTCCAAGTCACAGTCCACATGAAACGTCATGTTAACACACAACTGATCTCTTCATTCACAAAGCATGCTTAACATCATGCTGACAATGAGCCACTGACAACACAGCTGATAGGAACCGGTCTGCGTGATATGTGAGTGTGTGTGTGTCTTGGGTGTAGTCTCAAGCCACACACACACACACACACACACACACACACACACACACACACACACACACACACACACACACACACACACACACACACACACACACACACACACACACACAGGGAATTACCGGTTTGTTCGAAAGAAGGCATTACATGAATGCAGCGATTGTAATGCAAAATGACAGAGTATCGTTGCAGGTGCAGTGAAAGACATGCTGGGTTGTTTGGCAACTTGTTTTCATTCATATATTTTAAGTAGGGACCAATGCCAAACAATAGAAGAGAAACAACACTCTGAATGAGACAGGTAGCACCTGTTGAGTGGCTAAAACTAAAACATGTCCGGATAAAATAATGCTAAAAAGAAAGCCTACTAACTTTTTTCTGACGTGTTTCTCAACCTTTAATCCCTTGTGTATTAGTGGAATTAAAGAAGGTAAATGGCCGCTGCACGGTTGGCTTACCTGAGTTTTAGGTTAGTCATGAAGTCCTCCATGGACACGTTGTCCAAAAGCACAAAATCTGCTTTTCCATACTCCAGGCTCTCGTGCTCTGCCATGGTTCTACCTTTTTTCTCTCACTGAAGCCCGTGGATAAAAGTTTTAACAAATTGCTTTGAAGTGCCGACAAAAGGTGAACATTGGCGGGCTTCTGAGCACCTACTCTCCTCAGTGGTCAGCAGTGTGGTCGATGATTTCACTCATGTTTGATTAAGGTCATAAACTGCTTCAAAATACCCTGTAGCATCAAGTAGGTAGCTTAAATTATGCCTTTCTTTTCCTTATACGTCCGGCGTTTCTGTTAGAAATAGCAAATGGTCCAAAAATATCCTCATGCCCATACAAAGTTTCCCCTTTACGCAGAAATGTAACCTTCCCGTTACATCGTGCGCGAGCTCCGTCAGTTTTCCTGGAGTGTGTCCCCTGTCGTCCCGGCCGACCATCCACCAATAGGATTGAAGGCTCCTCTCTCTATCCCCGCCCCCCGCCCTGTGGAGAGGTGTTGGTCAGACTGGTCAAATATTTCTGAAGACCACAGCTGCACTGTTCCTGATACATATTTCAGCGATGACGGGGCCACCTCTAAGTTCTGAAACACTCGCAGAAAAAATGTTTTGGCCTGACGTTTATGATGCCCTCTATTACCATAAAAGGAAAAAATAGACCTCAACAGAATTTTCTCAATGGGGGATGAATGGCAGTAATGGCTTAGACTGCAGCCTTCTCATTTCAGCCTACTGACTTCAAACTGTTATCAATTGACCTAGCAGGTGTGTATCGCGTTCTTTGATCTGCCCATGTTGACTCGGAATGAGGCCTCCTGTTTGAAAGCTCCTGTACAAGAAGCTGAAGACCAAGAACAGACTGCCACCAGCTACCCATCAGGCTTACACTGATGTTAGTGCCCCATCTGGTGTATAACACAGGCTAGTGCCTTTTCAGATAGATAGATAGATAGATAGATATTGTTGGTTATTAAATAGATAGATAGATAGATAGATAGATAGATAGATAGATAGATAGAGATAGAGTACAGGCCAAAAGTTTGGACACACCTTCTCATTCAATGTGTTTCCTTTATTTTCATGACTATTTACATTGTAGATTATCACTGAAGGCATCAAAACTATGAATGAACACATGGAATTATGTACTTAACAAAAAAGTGTGAAATAACTGAAAACATGTCTTATATTCTAGTTTCTTCAAAGTAGCCACCCTTTGCTTTTTTTGATAGCGCTGCAAACCCTTGGTGTTCTCTCAATGAGCTTCATGAAGTAGTCCCTGAAATGGTTTTCACTTCCCAGGTGGGCCTTGTCAGGGTTAATTAGTGGAATTTCTTGCCTTATTAATGGAGTTGGGGCCGTCAGTTGTGTTGTGCAGAAGTCAGTCACTCAGTTTTGCTGCAACTAACAACAATGTTCATGGGCCTATAAAATGTCAGAGAATAGTGAAAAATGGCAATCATAAGTGCAAAATGATGTCTTCAAATGTGATCTTTTGTCCGACTAACAAGCTGAAAGCCAAAGATATGAAGTTTCCGAACACATAAGATAAAGAAAAGCATCAAGTCTTTACATTTCAGAAGCTGGAACCAGAGAATGTTTTATAGAAACCCTTGAAAATGACCTTTTTAATCAATTATTAAACTGATCAGATGACAGATAGAGTATAATATTATAATGCAAACATGCGTATCAAACCAAATTTAACTCTGTCACACAACTTTGTAATTGTCTTTAATGTAAGGTAATGTTCTATTCTCTTTATACGTTTAGTGGGACAAAAGCTCAGCACAGTTCTGTCTGTGCTAAACAACATCTGGGAAAAGGAAAAACTTTACATGCACGATGGATGAATTTTTAACTTCCATCTGCCTTCTAGCCTGGTATCATCCGTGAACAAAGCAGATTTTGTGCTCTGTGAACAGCCAAGATGACACCATTACAAACACAGCCACAGCTCAGACAACCATCTGGGGACAACAGTTGCACAATAGTTGTGTGTTGTATGTAAAAATGGTTTCTCACTTACTCATTATATAATCTCATAAAATTACTGTATTAAAAATCTGCAATATTTGGAAGAACATGTAACTCATGTACAGATGCCTGGGGATTTTTCCATGAGAATTAATTATGAATTATTTCAGCAGAGAAGTTTATATTTTTACTGTAATGATATATGTAATTCATTTTGTTTACTGTAAATGAAAAATACAAAGTAGATAGAACATCACGTGAGAAATAGGAAAAGTAAAAGGACTAGGAAATAAATATGTGCTATGTATGAAGGAAACACACTGGGTGAGCTAGAGGTCGCCCCCATGAAGGAAACACATTTACAGTGGCTTGCATGAGTGTACACACCCATGCTAAAGTTGATTAAAAAGAGGAATAAAAAACATCTTTTGCAAATTGATCTTAATGCCTTAATTAAAAAAAAATTGGAAAATCCAACCTTTTAAGGACACCAATTTTCTTTGTGAACGAATAATGTATTGTAAATAAATACATGTTCTTCCTTAAAATACACACCCCTATGTTAAAATACAGGGCATAAGTATACACCCCCCTATGTTAAAATACAGGGGCATAAGTATACACGCCCTATGTTAAAAAATACAGTATACACCCCCTATGGGGCATAAGTATACACCCCCTATACAGGGGCATAAGTATACACCCCCTATGTTAAAATACAGGGGGCATAAGTATACACCCCCTATGTTAAAATACAGGGGGGCATAAGTATACCCCCCCTCTATGTTAAAATACAGGGGCATAAGTATACACCCCCCCTATGTTAAAATACAGGGGCATAAGTATACACACCCCCTATGTTAAAATACAGGGGCATAAGTATACACCCCTCTATGTTAAAATACAGGGGCATAAGTATACACCCCCTATGTTAAAATACAGGGGCATAAGGGGCATAAGTATACCCCCCCCCTATGTTAAAATACAGGGGCATAAGTATCCACCCCCTATGTTAAAATACAGGGGCATAAGTATACACCCCCTATGTTAAAAGTATACACCCCCTATGTTAAAATACAGGGGCATAAGTATACACCCCTCTATGTTAAAATACAGGGGCATAAGTATACACCCCCTATGTTAAAATATGTTAAAATACAGGGCCATAAGTATACACCCCCTATGTTAAAATACAGGGGCATAAGTATAAGTTATACAGGGGCCCCCTATGTTAAAATACAGGGGCATAAGTATACATGTTAAAATACAGGGCATAAGTATACACCCCCTATGTTAAAATACAGGGGCATAAGTATACACCCCCTATGTTAAAATACAGGGGGCTATGTTAAAATAAGCATATACACCCCCTATGTTAAAATACAGGGGCATAAGTATACACCCCCCTATGTTAAAATACAGGGGCATAAGTATCCACCCCCTATGTTAAAATACAGGGGCATAAGTATACACCCCTATGTTAAAAAAATACAGGGGCATAAGTATACACCCCCTATGTTAAAATACAGGGGCATAAGTATACACCCCCCTATGTTAAAATACAGGGGCATAAGTATACACCCCCCTATGTTAAATTCCCATAGAGGCAGATTTTTTATTATTAAAGACCAGTTATTTCATGGATCGGGATACTATGCATCCTGATAAAGTTCCCTTGGCCTTTGGAATTAAAATACCCCCCCCCCCCCATCATAACATACCCTTCACCATACATAGAGATTGGCATGGTTTTATTTCAGTTAGACTAATAGCTGGTTTGATCTGCATTGAGAGATGATCTTATGGAAAGTTCCCCATGCCGATCTCTATGTATGATGGGGGGTATTTTAATTCCAAAGGCCAACATAGGAGTGTGTATACTTATGCTCCCTGTATTTTAAGGAAGAACATTTATTTTTATTTATTTAAAAAAAAAATTAATTAAGGCATTAAGATCAATTTCCAAAAGATGTTTTTTTTATTCCTCGTTTTAATCAACTTTAGCATGGGTGTGTAAACTTATGCAAGCCACTGTAATCTCACTGATATAACTAGTGAACTCTATTTGGTCTGCTTTGGGTTGAATGTACAACATACTCAATGTGGACTAAGGAACTGTTAATGAATCCAGGTTCATTAAAGACAAAAAGAAAAATCACATCCATTTGTGAGCAGAAAGAAGTCATATTGTTTAAGTCAATAGGCTCTGTGTTTGTTTGTGTTTTTGTTTGTATGAACCTAACTTTATGTAGGAGTAATTTTAGGTAGTTCTTGTGATTTGTGATCTTGGTTTTTCTATTTAAATAAAAATATTATTTGGATCATCTGCACCATTTTTTTATTGACAGCTGTAATGCATTTTAAATTGCTTAATCCAGTCCCATGCTCATGAATCACTTAAAGTGCTCAGGTCATGCTTTTTGGCTTTCCCCACCATCTTTATTATGTTACATATCTTTTCTGTGCATATAATAGGTTTACAAAGTGAAAGTGAAAAAAGCCCAAAGTCCCCCCCCCAAAACTAAGTTACCATCGCCAACAGAAAACACTGTTCACAAACTGCTCCAAACAGCTCTATAGTAGTCCAGCCTTTACTTCTGTGACAAACATGCGTCATTTTGCGTCACTTTGTAACTTACATTATAATGTGCGTTACAAAGTGTAACGCACATCATAATGCTCACCTGGCTGCTAGCATGCCACGCCCTCATACTCTGCTTCTGACTGGCTAGTAGTCCTTACCTTACATACAACTTCAACTATAAGAAGCAGGCGATGTCTGTAGTACCTGTGATATTAAGAGACTACAATAAATGTAAGTGCACCTTGTACTATGCAGTCAACAGTTTGCTGTTCGGACCAAAGCATGTAGAGGATAGAGGCCATGCAAGTGCTGGGAAAATAATAAATCATTAACATGATAAATCAGATTAAATATGGCTGACTTCGCCTTTTCAAATAGTGGAGATCTTCCAAACATGTTATCGTTCTTTATATCAGACGGCTAAGAAACTCAACCACTGTCTGAATTCGACCTTACATACAGTAGTTACATCAGTATGTGACACAGTAAAAGCACAAAGGAGAATTTACAGCATCTTTCACTCTCAGTTTAGGGAGTTTCTTTTTACAGACCAGCTGCAAATGTAGACAGGCTTTGAGTCTGTGTGGTCAGCATGGAGTGGTAGTACTGTAAGAGTTGTTCTTTTGTCTGTACAGTTACTACACACTCACCACAGATGGATGAAGTGTGAAAACGCTCAAACCAGCATTTGTGTGAGGGCTGTGGATCATGCTGAACAGAATCTATTATCAAAATTAACATTACAGAAAGAAATGGAGAGTAAATCAGTCTTTTAAATTAGAGGCAAAAAAGTGATTTTACAGAAGAGACTAGACTAGGTCTTAATGAGTTTCTCTTTGAACTCTGAGATCACAGCAAGCCAAGGATATTATTAAATCCAGGTGCTATTTTTGCCCTGTTCTTTCACTGACATGGACCCAAACAAAATACAGCAAATTCTGCTCATAGACCAGAGTTAAATAATGACTACTTATACTGCTCACACGTATGTGTGCGACCTAATCAAACCAAGCACAACTTGAGCACCATTACCCCATCACTACAATGATCCAGTAGTTCTTTACTCGTTCTTCAGAGCTTAAAATAGGATTGCCCCTCCCTGGTCCCTGGTCCCTGGTCAATGGTCCCTGGTGCCCCCCCGGCCAGGCAGCAGCACGGTCTCTGTTGGCAGCTACTATGTTGGCAGGTTGTGATGGTCAGTATGAGTAAGAGCACCAGGCCAAAGGTCACAGAGGGATTTAACTGAGCTGAGCCGTGCTGTTTGTCCTCAAACATCAGTTTACATCTAACATCTGTTGTGGTTTCAATGATTTCCAACTGTTTTTGTAAGCTACTCTCAAGTGCTACCATTTATCAACACCACCGGTCATGTTCCAAATGTTGGCTGTTATTTCATAAAAATTAACAAATACTAATAATCAAGTTTGTTACAAAGGCATTTTCCATTCACACTACTACTACTTGGTGTTGTAGAAGTGGGACGTTTCAAAATAAACCACTTCTGGCTTCTTTTTCAAACAATCATTCATCGCTTTTAGCTACTTAAACTGTAGCGGAGTATTTCTAATGTTTATTTATTCATTTTAGCTATTTTTTTAATGTAGCCTATCCGTTAGTTTTAGCTAACATTTTAACCATTAAATACTTTCAATTACTTTCATCTGTCTAGATCATTTCTATTAAAATCCCTTTTATCTATCTAAATTATTTGTGTTGTTAATGTACAGTATGTTTTGTGAAAGATGGGCAGATTATGGCAAATTAATCTTCTTTCTGTTCCTTTTTATTTAGGACTTGAAATTGTGTGTTTTGCATTCAGTTGAATGTTTGATGAATGAAATAAACTCACATGAATAACTAATAAATAAACTATTTCACCAGCTCCCATGCAGTTATTGGACATGATGTTCCTGCAGTTACAGTTGTTCCTGTTGCTATGGAGAGTTTATTATCAGCCTTTTGTTTGTATAAGCTGAGATAAGGAGAAGGGCACTGTTGGATTCTTTCCACTCCTCGATGTAGCTGATGTAGCTACGATGTAGCTGTGACGGCGTGGGGGTAAACATCCTGGTCTGTTGGCTGTATTTAGATCAGCTGCCGTTGGCCCCTAGGAGCTCTAGGTAGAAACATAAGACTGACTGTAAAATGAGCCTCAGTGGACATCTGAATACATTTTCTAATTTAAAGAAGGTAAGGAGTTGGGTTTAAGAGATAAGGTCTAAATCCAGTTAAGTTCAAGCCAGATGCAGTATTTGGTTGATCCTTCTGAACATTCCCTTTAAGAGTATCAGTTTAGGATGTCATTGCTCAGTGGTGGAAGAAGTATTCTGAAACTTTACTTAAGTGACAAGATAAAAAAATAAATTAAAAAAGTGAAACCCCAATGACAAGAAAAAGGTTCTGCACTCAAACTTTCCCTTAAAGTAGGTAAAAGGTACTAAGGTTTATGTAAAAGTACTCATTATGCAAACAGCTCCCTTTCAGAATGTCATGTTTTTCATATACTAAGAAAAATATATTATTATATTAGGAATGATTAATCAAGAAGCATTTTAATGTTAGGTGTAGCTCATTTCAACTGTAGGGTAGTTTAAAACAAAATCATTTTGAGAACTTTTCAATTAACAAACATTAAAGCATAGAAAATCACATAAATTATGACACACACAAACACACACACACCTTTGTGGGGACCTGTTATTGACAAAATGCATTCCCTAGCCCCTTACCCTACCCTTAACCATCACAACCAAATGCCTAACCTTAACCCTTACCCCCACTCTAACCATAACCTGATTCTAACCCTAATCCTAAAACCAAGTCTTAACCCTCAAACAACCCTTTAAAAGTTGCTGGGTCCAGCATTTTGGCCCCAAAGCTGTCTGGACCCCACAATTATACTTACCTCCTGGTTTTTGGACCCCACAAATGTAGTTAAACAAGAACACACACACACACACACACACACACACACACACACAGGGCTGCTAAGTAAGTATACGCAGAAAGTGCTAGACAGTAAGTATGTGTATGAAGTGTAGAAAATGTATTACAAGTACCTAAAAAGTAAATTACTTTTCACCACTGCCATAACTAACACACTAACTCTCTCCATATACAGTAGTGTACATATGAGACACAAAAAGCCAACAGAAGCTTGTTATCTATTATTAGAACTCCGTATAGGCGCTCACCATTTAGCTGCATGAGCCTCACATTTCCCTGATTGCAAACAACCAGGAGACGTCTCTGTCTCCCCATGGTGACCTCTGTCTTATTGGGCTGTGGGCCAAAAGAGGAAAGTTTTAGAAGTGTGATCCAGCTCGTCATTTGCTGGCACAAAAGTGTCGTAACACAAGCAGGGTGGGAGCTTCATGAATCTTTCAGTGGTAAGACTTTTTTAGAGCCTGGAGGTCTGATGACTGCAGGGTAGAGTTGCTGAACTCATCACCAGCTTCAGAACAGATCCAGTGACAGTGACGTAGCATTCACAAAGATTTATTGACTGTCACATAATTATAGAAAATTGTCTTTGTTTAGGGGCTCACTAGTCTCGCTTTGCCAGACCTTCCTCCACAGCACTGCGAAGGAGGGTCTGGCTAGTCCACACAGTTTTTCTCTGGTTTATTGCCAATTGTTTAAACCAATCAAAATCCTCATGGGCGGCACTAAGCTCCGTACAGAGCCGCTGATAAATCGCCTCGGGATAGAACTTGTTTTGGTTGAACGTGTACTTTCAAAAGTTGTTTGTCGTGCAACAGAAAACTCATATTGGACAGATAGTCTAGCTAGCTGTCTGGATTTACCCTGCAGAGATCTGAGGACCAGGTAACCATAGTCCTTAGATTGGACAGATAGTCTAGCTAGCTGTCTGGATTTACCCTGCAGAGATCTGAGGACCAGGTAACCATAGTCCTCAGAAATCCACCGGAGTTTAGAATTACAACACAGCTTCTTTAACATGTAGTGGGAGGCCAGTCCACAGATGAGGGGCTCGGTAAGAGAATCCTCCATGACCAGATGATTTTAAGTTTACTTGGGGAAGGATCAGGAGACCAGCATCAGGGGAGTGGAGAGTGTGTGGCGACCTATATGATGTAATAAGCTCAGATGGATAAGGTGGTGCGGGTCCGTGCAGGTCCGTGCAGGGAGTCTAGCTAGCTGTCTGGATTTACCCTGCAGAGATCTGAGGAGCAGTTAATAGTCCTCATAAATCCCCCGGAGTTTAACATTCCAACACAAAGAAAACAGAAACGGACATCGGCGAAAAGACATGAATCCGGCAGAATTAGAATTAGACTAGGAGACCACATACATTTTTTTTTTTTAAATTACACCAATGAAAGACTCACATCAAATTACATTAAAAGCAACAGTTTCAACAATTCTGTAAATAAATAAGAGCAGATGAGCAAACTGCATTAAAAAGTCTATTTTTCCTTGTTCAAAACTGATATTGCTATTGATGTAAAATGTCTCCACTTTTTTTCCTCCATTTCCATCCCACACTGACTGAAATAATCAATCACCTAATCAACTGTAGTCTACTCTAACACACCGTACGCAGGATAAAAAAAAACACAGGAGAAGCTTTTGTACTTAAGATGGTCTTTATTATTATTATTATTAATTATATTGTATTCACACTTTGTACAAACATTTCAGTCGCAATTGTAGCTATAAAAATAACCTTTAAATTACTGCATGGTTAAGATCAAAACACAAATGGTCATGGGACACTCTTTCCTCATATGGCACAGTGTAATAAGCAATCTGAGACTGTCCTTGCTTCATTGGATTACAGATTAAGATCCAATAATTGAGAACTCAAACATAACATGCACTGCCTTCTGGGGTTTAATAACAAGCCTCTATTGAACTCAGCTAAAAGCATCAAACCTCCAAAACAAAAGCATGACAAATCTTCTGTTGGCTGTAAAACCTGGTATACCAGACAGAACTACGGGCCCTATGTAATAATCTCTGCCTCTGCCATTAATACAATTTAATGCACAGAAGAGAGCGGATTACATTCAGCATGGTCCAAAAAAACCTGATGTAAAGATAACACAGTATCTTACCAGTCAACATGAATACAGATTAAACCTGTAAGGCTGAAATATCAAAATCAAATATCAGAAACAACCACTCAACTTAAAAGTCATTCAGTTCTTCAAATCTGGTCAAACAGTACTTACAATTTTAACAAGGTTCAATATTAGTAATATTAAAGATTCTTTTAAGCATTTCAATAAAAGGAGCCTTTGGGTGAAGATGCTACAATAAGTCTTGGGTGACATTTCCTACAAGAGGATCTCTTCCAATTGTTCAACAACAGGTCTCTCCCTGTTCAGCTGAATATCTCCAAATGTCGCTCCTCAAACGTCTGCTGCAATTACTTTACTGCACATTTAGAGTCTTAACCTGCAATATTTAAACCCTCCTGTTACATTGCATCCGGTCCACTCACATTCCCACTTTTTTTCCACCACACCGATAACATGCCGGGTGCTGCCTGTCTTGACCTGCATGTGATGCAACATGTACTAACATGTTTTTTTTTCCCCCACGACAAACAAAAGGGTCTGAGAGCAACATGAACATGCTAAAACCAGACTAAACAATAAGAGGGCACTCTGTATGCTTTACTCTGGAGATGACCTTTCAGTAGAAAAAAGGTTTGGCGTCCACATCTGCCTTGACAGATGATGACATGGGAAAATGAAGACAGAAATACTGAAGGCTTCATGGTATGTACTGTAGGTTTGAAGCGCACATTTTCATTTGGGCATCTTATAGATGCTCAGATCTAGGGGCTCTTTACTGGGTATACACCAGTCGTCGGCCTCTTGCATCACTTTGTAGTTCTTCAGAGCAGTTTTGTTGTACACCGGCAACCTCTCGATGGAGTCTGTGGACAGCGCCTGGAGGGTCAAGAAGACAGGTGTAATTACAAAAATCTTGTCATGACCGCACTGGGTCATACTCTGCAGAGTGTTTCTGTTAAACAAAAGAATGATGGCACAAGACAGTTTTCTCTGTGCTGTCAACACAGTTTTATATATGATCAACATGCTGGCTCACCTTCAGGTAGATGACAGCGTCTGTGCCGTGGCCCTCCATGGAGTAGAGCTGCAGGTCGCCCTGGAAGTACTTGGCGTAGAGGCGCGAAATGGGCAGACCGTAGCCAAAGCCAGCCTGCATGGAGAGAGAAAGAAGGCGTCAAGGGTTTCAGAAGGCTTTAGCCGCTGTCCGACCAGAGGGATTTTTGCAGTTCCTAGCAGTTCATAACGTTCCTAGAACCCTTTTTTTTGTTCTTGTGTTCCGACTGGACCAATTTGGGGATTATTAAGCTCCTCTGGCCGCAGTGGCTGTCACTCTTTCAGCTCCTACTTCAGGGCAGGGTCTTTTCCCTTTTCCGCAGAGTGGTGGTTAGATGGCTGTGTTATAATAACAAAAGGTCCCTTCCTATTGCCATTTGGCCAGTGAGAATGCAAATGGAAAAACCGGTTTTGGGGGGAGAGTAGCTAGTTACTACGTTCCTGTACTACTTGGTTGGAAAGAGGTTTTGTTCTTTGGTAACACTCATTATTTGAGGAAAAAAAAAATGACGACAGGATTTCAATCTTTAAATAGGAACGAGAGTCTAATTAAGAGGCTGCCTATAAGCATCCACATGCTTGTAGGCAGTAGAGAAATTACACCAAATGGTATATGGTACGACTTTATGCCTCATTTGTTTTTCAGTATGCGTAGGAGTGAAATCGAGTTAATAAATGAAATCCCGCCATCCCACTGCTTGCATCTCTACTCACCAGTGGAGGCCGTGTGCGCTTCTCCGATGTGTGGAGCAGGAGCAGTGGAGTACATGTAGCTGAAAAGGTTCTCGATCTTTCGAAAGGGGACACCGCCACCCTTGTCGCTCACCTGTACAGACAGAGGCGGATACCGAGTGGTGAGACAGCTCAGAGAAAGGAGAGAGAAGGACTAAGGTCCTTGAACACATGGCATCTACTTAACAGTAGAAGCAAAGTGCCCTACGGTTTGTTTACTCCACATATCGTCATGGTGACTCATTCCATCATTGCGAGTCATTCCAAAACATTTTTGCAGAATATGCATGCTCACCTTTGTCTCCATCTAGGACCCCTACATTTAAGGATAACATGCAAGTATTTCGAAGTCAAAAGAAATATAATTGATAGCTTTTTTTGTCTTTAAGATTACCATTATTACCATTATTCGCTCTCCTATTAGTTTTGTTTTGGGCTCTGCTAAATATCTGTCTCTTTAGCAGTGGTGGAATGTCATTTACTCAAGTATTGTACTTCAGTTCAAATTTGAGGTACTTGTACTTATTTTTTCCATTTTCTACCTCTCCACTAGATTTCAGATGGAAATATTGTACTTTTTACTTTTTTTGAAGATTATTGCACACAAAACCCATGTAGTTTATGCAATATGTTTTTTTCTTCCTTTTAAGATGATTTTTTTTTGGCATTTTCAGCCTTTATTTTGACATGACAGGTGAAGACATGAAAGGAGAGAGAGAAAGAGGAATGACATGAAGCAAAGCACCGCAGGTCGGAGTCAAACCCGGCCCCACTGCGTCGAGGAGGAAACCTCCATATATGGGCGCCCGCTCTACCAACTGAGCTATCTGGGCATCCATAGAATATGTTTTATTATAAATTTAACTACCCAGCAATACAACGGCCTACAAGTCCAGCTGAAATGATAAGACCATTGAACTCTTTAGACGTTTCCAGTACAATTTTGTGATGATATTTACATACCTTTACTTAATCAACATTTTCAATGCAGGACTTTCACTTGTAACAGAGTATTTTTACAGTGCAGTATTAGTACTTTTACTTAAGTAAAGGATCTGAATACCACCATTGCTCTTTAGCTGTTAAATCCTCCACTACGTTGTACTTTGTCTCTCATGTGTTTGGTCTTCGACAGGTAGCACACAGTGGGTTTATTTAAGCTTTTTTCCTGCTGAAAACAGCTGCCTGCTGGTACGTACAGTACATTCAGACTGAACAAACACAGTTGTGGGAAGTAAAGGCGTAACAGTGAGCTGAAGGATATTAATATTGACTAAGCTAAGGGGAATTGCAGAGTCAGGTGATACCTTGTAGATTTGTCTCCTTTTATTTTACACACTGAAATCGGATCAATTGCTGTTTAGTGCAGCTTTAAGTCCTTTTTTATTGTGTGGTACATCATGGACTGTGTAGGTATCACAACACGCATGTTGAGTCACAACAAGCATTAACATGTCCTGGTAACAACATGGGTATTAAGGCATGAAGTCAACCATATCAGAGCTTAGTAGCTTTGCGGTCTGCCATGGGATTAATTAAAAGGTGAAGTTGTCACATAACAGGTTTAGAGAAAGATTTTGGCACACTGATAGTCTGGAGATAGGTCTGGCAATGCCAGATTAGGGCACTAACAAAAAATGGGTGGTATTCTCAGCTGTGAGAGCAAAGGCATACCCCATTTTGTATTCAATAATGAATTTAATACCACACTGATTTGAACTTGGGGGAAAAACAGTGTAAAAGATGAACTTGAAAGGGTATTATCATTAAACTGTGTTGGTTCACACTGAGATTACAAACATAAAAACACAATTTCCCATTCCCTCCCACAGAAAATTCCAAAACTCTCATCCGCCTGCTGTTAGTGAGTGATGTGAACATTATGGGAGGAATCTCCTGGGACAAACAGACAGAACATGCAAAAACAAAGTTCACAAGACTTCACAAAAAGACTTCTTGTGTGTTGTACAGATTCTAAAGACTTGACAGCAACCAAAAAAGTCCCTCTTTCAATTTCTATATTTACCAAAATAACACAATTGTTTGTCCATTTCAAGAAGCTGTACTGTAACTTGCTACCCACCTTGATTGACATGTCCTCGTCTCCAAGAGACACCAAGACTTGAATGGGTGGAAGGTTGTTGCTGTTGTCATGGGTCTCAATGGTGGCCCTCATAGCATTCTACGAAAAGGATAATATGCCATAGTACACGTGATCTTAATGTCATTTTAAAAATGTATTTTTCATTGTAATATCCGTCAGTCTATAATTCAAAACTGTAGGATGTGTCACACCTTGAAGAGCTCAAACAGCATGTGATAAAGGTGAGAGGGCACGTATTCGATGCTTATTGGATAGTTCTTCTTCTCCTTGACTGCCAAAAACACACAAAGATGAATCATTCCACCTCATTTCAAATGCATTATCCTCACCACTCATGGACGTTTTCCATCTGAGGCAATTATTCTGCAAAGCTCCGGTTTTACAGTTTGAGAGGATGGAGAGAAAAGGGTCTGTGTCAATATTGTCTGATGCAGTCAGCCCGGGCTCATTGAGCCTTTACCAGAGCTTCAGTGCTATAATTAGAGGCCTCTCAGGTCCACCTGGCTGAACGTTCGATCGACATACAAACACTCATACTGTATGTACACACAGGACCTGTTTCCTTTTCAAATCTCCTGAACAATCAACGAGGATTTTTGCCATTTGGGTTGTCGGTATTAGGAGTAAAACTGGGTTTGAATTACCAGATTAAATTAAAGTAAGCTTACCGCACATCTCCTGTAGTATCAGATCCGGGGAGCGGAGGTAGTACTGTTCACATAGCATCTTGGCACTGTTGAAGGCATCTGACCAAAAAAAGAGCAACAATAAAGTCAGAAATTATGATTACAATACACAACAAAAAGGAAATATTTTGCAAACACATGGTCACAATACAATAAAAAAAACAGTACTATAATGCATATTTAGTATTTACCCTGGACTACATCTCCGACTTGACAGTGAGGGTCAATGCTCCCTATGGTGTTTGGGTGGACAGGGTTGAGGGTACCGTCAAAAATAAGAGCTGCAGAGAACAAAAGAACCAAGTTAGGAAGAAGAGAAAGCACAAAGTGTGTTATCTGTAAATATTGGACCATCAACATACCAAGTTCAGCAAAAATTAGAGCAGGGGATCATTTGAAATGTTAACATGATACAAGTTTTGGTACCAATATCAAGAAAGCCTTGACGGCTGCATTGCCATGGAAACCATGGGTCCCGTAAAATGTGACAGCTATAGTATTTGGAAAACAGCGTTATGGGGCACTGAATTTAATACATTTACTGTTTATCATACTCATATTAATGTTAAAAAACCTCATAAAGTGAACTTTTCATGCCATGGGACCTTTAATACACAACCTAATCGTTTTCCTTTCATGCAGCAGCAGTTTTGAAAGATTACACTGTCACAACATGACATGCACCAATAATCTTTGTTCCCCACATGACTGATGATGAGAACTCTACGAGCAACAAGAGCAAACAACTCTAACTAGCATGTTATCATCCAAAGGCAGCCAATCTGTTGTTCAAGTATTTGAGTGTCTTATGATGATGTAATAAAAAAAAAAACTCAAATCAAAGCAATAAAATAATTTAGTGCTGACTGGCTACACATTGTTTTCAACAACAAATTCAAGCAGTCACAGATTACATATATGGACTCCCCTTTTTATTGCATCTGCATTAAAAAGGGTTATTTCAGGGTAGAGACTTATTTTCCTCCCTGGATGTAAATAAAATAAAAATGTACCACAGCCTGGAAGGAAAATATTCAATGTAAGAAGAATATCAACTTTTGACCAAACCAAATTAAGGCTAATGTGTAATCTAATTCAAAAATCTTGAAGAAGAAGTTGTTCCTACCATGTTCATATGTGTGTGAAGGTTTTAAAATGTAACGTGATATCTCTAGCTGTTGGTTGGATGTCAACAATCCAGGGAAATGGGAATGTTACTCACTGTGCTGGTTTATGAGCATGCGAATAGAGATGCGGCTCATGTAGAAGCGGTCCAGAAAGTATTGGATGTTCTGGTTGGTCATTGGGTCCTGGGGGAAGACCTCCTTGTATTCTATGATACCCTCGGCCATAGTAGGCACCACATCGTTGTGCCGGTTTCTGATGGTAACCAAGGCGTCGACAAACCTGGGAAGGACATAAAGATAAAGTTCTGTTATATCACTTTCAAAGGGACAGAGTGGTTGGGAAAACAGACTACATTAAGACATGTGTGGGAAATAAGCACCTTAAGAGCATCAAAATATCAGCAGTTGCACCTTGCTTCCCCCCAAGTATGTGAAATAAATACACAGCTTAAAGAGTGTGGGAGTTTTCTTTGTAAAAAAAACATACCAGCAGTGAGTGACAAACTGCCTCTGTCTGTGTCTGATTCAAGAATAAATGGGAGATCGTTGAGTAAAATTAGGAACTTACTCTCCCAGGACTTTGTAGTCATCAGGATTCTTGTCTAGGAATTCCAGGATCTCCATTAAACTCTGGATGTACCTGACAACAACAACAAAAATCATAAAAATGTTCACAGCAGGGTTATTACAGTTAACGAAATCTTAGACTAAAACTAGCTGTGAAAAAAAAATTTGTTGACAAGAACTAAATAAAAACTACAATGAACACACAACACAAACTGAAACCAAATGGAATTGCAGGTAAAATCAGCTTCCTTTCCTCCCTCCACTTGCACTGTGGTTGCTACAGTATACCACTTCGCCCTGTTCTGTTTGACTTGTTGATAAAACAGTAACTACTCGCAGAAAACGGCAGGAATGCAACAAAGTGGATGTCAGCTGATATGAAACATATTCCTATTTAATGTCATGCATTCTTTCATCCCGCCTTCTTCAGCTATGATAAATAAAGGCTTGAAACATATTCCTATTTAATGTCATGCATTCTTTCATCCCGCCTTCTTCAGCTATGATAAATAAAGGCTTTCCTCACAACTAAAACTAAATTAAAAGTAGTCAATTCCTAAAATCCTAAATAAAAACTAAATGAAGTACTTGCACTCCTAAAACAACACTGAAACTTAAAACCAAACTAAGAGACTAAAAACTAAAAAAAGTTTTAATTATATAATCTATAACCACTCTGAGTCACACACGTAAACATATTATGCAGTTGGGTGAGCCTGCAGTAATTGTACAAGTGACAGTTTATGGGTATTTTGGCCGTAGGTCACTGCTCACAAAAGGAAAGACAGGCAGCTCTTGAAAACAAGAGTGTGACGTAAGTCTCATGCATGAGTGTGACGTGAAACTAGGGCAAGGTTCAGAGCCGAGATCCTCCCCCCACCCTGCACAGAGTAAGTTGGAAGGATTTCAACTGGCGACCATTCCTACTACATGGACATAAACAAGCCAACAGCTATGACTGTACACGTCTCACTCGTCAGGGGATGAAATCTGGTGTCAAACATGGTTTTGATGAATAGCCACAGAGGCTGGGAGACTTGTTTTGTTCTCTTGTTGTGGGATATAAGGCCATAGCCACAGTTGATATGTTACGTAACTTGGATCACAACAGTACACACACATTTTTCCTGGTTTGACTTACCAGCTCTGCACTGTTTGCACAGAGGGGGTGGTGAGCAGTTTGTCAGGCAACAGGTTAATCTCCTTCATAATGTTTGACAGTCTTACAGGAAGCTCCTGTCTCAGAAATACAAAAGATGTCTTCTCACAGGCGTTGTTGGAACCTGAATGAGCACAGAGGAAAATAATCAGAAGAACTGAAACTCTTTCAACTTAAATAATATTGAACAGATTTGGGTTTTGGACTGCTGGTTGGCCATTTTCCACAATATTCTGACATTTCCTATACTTCTATACTGAAAAAAGGCAATTCTGTTAAGGAAATAATGGGATTTTTTATATTATTTAACATTTCGACTAAACGACTAGTTTAATCAGTGAAAACCATTAATAGATCATGAAAATAACCATCACCTCCATCCCTACTAATACTAAACTGTACATTTGCATTGTTTATAAGCACATTCCTCTGGACAATTTGCAAGCTGCTGAAAGACTTTTTTGTAAATATAAAATAAAATCTATTAGAAATGTGTTAGCAAGATCCATTCAATATGTCCTTCACAGGACCCAAACAGTGCAGCCAGTGAGCATGCTGCAGATCTGATGCAACACTATGCTGCTGCAGGCAAACCCTCTACACAGCGGAGGGGGATTCATTTAACAAATTATGTAACAGATAATATAATCTGAGACTGAATCGTGGTACTTTTCTGATCAGGTTTGGACAGGTCGAACAGTCCCTGTCCACAGAGCTCCGTGGTAGTTAGCTCCAGCCCATCTGAACGCGGATCAATACTCACCGAAATCAAGAAATTGCTTCATGGAGAGCGGTGAAGGAGAAAACTTAGAGAAATGATCGATGTGTTTTGGCACGCTGGCCAAGGCGGCGTTTTTCATTATAAACCTAACGAACTTCATTATTGCTGTGGAGAGTCTTTGCTTAGTGAAAGAAAACGTCGGAAGCTAGGCTAGTGGTCTCCAACTGGCCTGGTGATATAGGGGAGGAGACCGCGGAAAAGAGGCGCGCTCCAGCCAATAGGAGGGAGGGATTCTTTGTATTTACATTCCAGATTGGCCAATAGGAAGCGCCGAGGGGCGGGGTTAGTGAACGGTGGGTGCTGGATTAGAGGCTTTTATTATATGCTGCATATATTATAATATCATTATTATAATTATATATAATTATATACAGTATGTAGATATAATAAAATAGATATAAAAATATTATAAAATAAAAGTATATATATAATAATATATATAATATAGATCTATTATATATATTTATATATATGTAGCTGGGCAGGTGCCAGTTTACCTCCTGGGCACTGCCAAGTTGCTCTTGGCAAGGCACCAAACCCCCAACTGCTTGGGGCAGCCTGTCCATTGACAGCTGCAGCCCCCTCACTCTGACGTCTCTCCATTAGTGCATATATAGGTACTGAGCATGCGTGTGTATTTCAGGCCTAAAAACAGAGTGAAAACATTGTAATTAGTTTATTATAATTATTATTATAGCTGGCTTTCCGCCACATGTTGAATCTGCTGCAGGGATTTGCTCCCAGTCAGCCAAAACAGCTTTAACGAGGTCCAACAACGATGGTGGTGATCAGATCTAGCTCACAGTCGGCGCTCCAGTTCATCCAAAGGTGAAGAAGAAGAAGACATAAAGAGAAATTACATTTGGATGGGGTTGAGGTCAGTGCTTTGTGTAGGCCAGTCAACCTTTTCTACACCAAACCAGTAAAACTATTTCTTTTGTGGAGCATGGCTTTGTGCACGGGGCATTGTCATGTTAAAACAGGATAGGGACAAACACAAACTGTTGACACAAAGTTGGAGATTTCCCTTACAAACATGAAAGAGGCACTAGACACTGTTACATTTTGCATATAATTTAATATGCTGAGAAACAGATCAGATTTCCTTTCTCTTTGGATCCACAGAGCAAAGTTGGATGCACTTAATTGTTTAAAATGTCATTGTATTCTGTATCATTACGATTCATTTTCATTGGAATTAGAGGACCAGGTCCATATCGTCACAACAGTCCCAGAGCAAAAAAGCAACATACGTTTGACCATATCTGACATGCTTATAAGCAGGTGACCTTTTGACTTGTTTTAAAATACACATCCAAGAGGCCTATTTGCTATCAGTTAAACAAAAGAGCTGCTGATGTTGCTCATGGAGAGTTTTTGTACTAAAATGCCTTCTGTGAATCTGTTTTTATGTTGATTTTTATTCAACAAAGTAGTGATGGGTTTATTTTTGGGGGAGGCCATGCAGTTTGAAGTTGCTCGTAAACTGAAGGGGATTCCATCCATCTTCATCCTTATCAGGATGATAACACAGTCAGACGCGGTGTCTGCTCCTTGTTTACTGCCTCCTCCTGATGGGCAGAACCAGGGGCGATTCTAGGATCAGACTTTAAGGGGGGGACTCAGCCCCCTTTGAGAATGTGACACAGATGCAGTGCCTTGTTAACCCCCCCTGCTAAATCAGTAATTTCATTAGCCGATAATTATCTGAGCTAGCCACTGAACAACAACGTCAGCGAATGTTTTTTGACACTATTAGCACTATGATGGAACTAAACCTTATAAGTCACAGTAATGACGACCAATTTGACACAATGTTCTAATATTCAAAATGTTAGTTTCTTACGTTTCAGTTTGGGTTCTAATCTTCTCCATGAAATAACCAACTCCTTCTCTGGGGACTACCAACGTTAAACTTCACAACTGCACCCCTGCTCTCCGTCTGGCTAGAGACTCAGCCAAAGGCGGTACTCTGGCAAAACCTCCTCCGATTGGCCAAAACTACATTTCTGTTAACCCTTTCCATGACAGGGTTACAGGTGCTTAGCAACGGTGACAGACACACAGGCTATTAAATCTGTTTCAAGCCCTTTGAACCTGTAATTGTTTTTCCTCTGTCACTAACAACTTCGCAAACTCTAACTTTAAGCAATAAAGTTGATTTAAAAAAGATGTATATATATATATATATATATATATATATACATACATACATACACTGTATAGAAGTTCCCCCTCTGTGAATGATCCACTGGAAGCTTGCCACCTATGGTTTTGATTAGAAATAATTCCTCCGTCAGGGAACACAGTGTCCTGGTCAAAACTCCTATTACATAATCAGCAGCTGCGTCAGTACAGTTAGGATTGTCCTTATAAAGCCAGTCTGTCGTGCCTCTACATCAAAACATTAGTTTACACCTTTTGTACTTGCATGAAGGGCAATAAAAACCTGAAATTAATATTGTGAATGATCTGCCCCCACAAAATATCACGACTCATTTCAGCTTTACCAGCTCGCAGCAGATAATATGCTGATCCCTGCTAGACAATATCCAAACAAGTATTAGTCATATTGTTTTCAAATGTCAGCTGCTTGGCTTTGTGTTGTAGTACATCAGCTACAACCGTGCTCGTAATCTTCCAGCTCAAGGTATTTTGAGCAGAACAATACAAGACATCAGCATCTTTTATATCCAGGTGTTTTTTATTGCCTTTGCTTGCAGTACAGGCTGGACAGAACGTACCACTTGTGAGAGTGGAGATTTATTTGTGTTTGGTCACCAGAAAATGAGGGCAGTAAAGTAAAGACATGGCTTTTATTTATTTATTTGATTGTTTCTTATCATCCTTATTTAACACTCTAATATATGTGCTGTCCAGTTTCTCCAAAGTTTGTACTCCCATCGCCTGATACTCCCTTTGATTTGATTTGAAAGGGCATTTTCTAAGCTTTAAAGTGGTAACCTGAAACATGTCTTGGCTATTTATTTGTGTGACACAACGCTAAGGTGCATGCACTGCAATTCCCAGATGTCTTATGGGTATCGAGCAGTTACCAGACATGTTTAGTCTTTTTTCTTGGACTTAATTATGTTGAAGTTCAGGATTTGATAACTCTCTTTTCCTGATTGTATTCCTGTTATTTCTCTCTTCTTGGTCTGATCAGTCGCTCAGTTAGTAGCTGAAGTATTTCTCAAGCAAAGTACTTATCTACAATTTTGAGGTACTTGAGTATTTCTATTTAATGCTACTTGACACTTCCACTCCATTTTTAGAGGGAAATATTAGACAGATACAAGTTACTTTGCAAATTAAGACTTTAAAACACATGAGCGCTTAAAATATGATGCATTGTTTTAGATGAAACTATACCAAGAAGTCAACGTTAGTTCCACCTCGACCTACACCAACATTAAAGTGCTATTCATACATTTATGATCCACATTAAATGCAGTTCCTTTATCAGCATCTTTAGAAAAATCAATGTTTCCATTATCAGTAACATTCATGAAGTAACACTGGGAATCTCACTGATTCAGGTCTTTGCACCAGAGCAAGGCCCGGCTTCATTTTACTTTTTTTCAGCAGCAGTGAGGTACACAGGATATCTGCTGAGTATTCTGTTCCTGTTTCCATTGTTAATATTACTCAATGTATTTTGCTCGAGACTTATCTACTCTTATAGTTATGACTTAAGCTAAACCTTCAGTGCATCAGAGTTCCCTTTGTTCGGGGAAGGCAGATGTGCCTTGCCCGGAAAACTTCAGCACACAACTCTTTGGAATAAGCATACACCAACACACACTTGGTCTCTTATGGAAAACTTTTACATTCTTATTTTATTTATCTGCAAATAGTACATTATTTTACAATGCCTGAAACGGCAGGCTGGCCCTGGACACACATCTAGTGAAGAGTGCTTAACAGATGAAGGGTGGGGGTTAAGGGGGGTAGTTGTTGGCTGCACACAGTACTTTTCCGCTCTCCATCAGCCTGCATTCCTGCCAGTATAGTCCACTCGTATTCCCCACTGTCAACAAACAGCTGGTATATCAGGTCTAACTGGGCATTCTGTCAGTGTCATATTGGTTGAAGAGTGTGTTACTGGACAACAACAACTCCAGTGGAAATTTCCTCTCGCTGCAGGCCAGGGGGAGCTGTTGATGGCTCATTAGGCAGAAGTGGTTTGTAGAAATTTCATTTAAATACCAATGATTCATTTCACAGAGTGTGACTTCACCACAACGCTTGGTTATGTTGTAAGCTTGTTTCTCTGAGTGAAGAGACTATCTATCCAGCTGTAGACCGCTCGGAGACGGTTCCAATCAAACTATCAGTAGTTCCACGCCAGCACAGGTGCTTTTTATGAAATAGCTTAGGGCATGTCAGGGCAAGCCGGTGTGTCTTCCAACTCAGGGGGATCATCAAATCTTCTTACTGATCTCTACTCTCACTCATTACACGGTTCTGCTTACAGTCTGCTTCCAAAAGACCAAAACATGTAATAATTAATCAAGCCCATTGTATTTGCAGAATTTGTCTGGCCAGTGCAATCATTAGACATTCACACGGTGTTTAGTTCCTATTCATGAAATAAATGACAATGGCAGCGCTACATAAGTGCAGATTAGAGATGACGTTCCACTTATCAAGCATTTCAATTGAGCTTTTAGAGGGGAGCGTGTCTAGCCCTGTGTTCCCACATTTCCTTTTTTCATAAATCTGTATTAGATTTCATCCCCCTTTCTCCCAATTTGGGGTTAATCCTAACCCAAATTTTAAGAAAGTCCATTATTCAAACTTCCAACTCCATTATTTAGACTGAATATGGATATACAATATATTGTATATCCATATTCAGCCTAAATATATCGGGATATGACTTTTGGTCCATATTGTCCAGCCCTAGCTGTGGGACCACTGGACTGTGGGAACATAGGGCTGGCCCCTTTTTGGGAGCCATTATTATTATGAAAAGAAAAAAAAAAATTGGAGAGCAATGTTTCAGAGGATACAACACCAAGAAAAATGTTTTAGATTTGTTGATGTATTCCCTGCCTAGCCTTCTGAATCATATTAAGACCTCACACTGAAATGCTAATACAATAGGAAAATGTCTAAATCTCCTCTTCTTCATACTCTGTTGGTTGGCAGACAACAAAATAACATATCACAGCCAATATCCTGGCAGCTCTTTACTGAACAGAATTACAACACTTGCTGAAAATCAACTCACTTGTGCCTTTTGGACTGTTTAGACATTTAAGCAACATTTAAGCAAAATCATGATTGTTACCTATACCAAAAGCCCAACAACTCACAGGACTCATGATGCAAATCCAGTTCTCTGGTGTCAACGTCATGCGCTTTGTACACCCACCATCCGTAATTCTTTAAAAACAAATTTTCAAGGACACAGTGTTGCACAGCAAGAGCCAGAATTTCTCTGGAGAGTGGTGGAGGTCGACAAAGTGATGTGAAGGATTTGACATCAGGATGAATATTTCATCAAAAGGTGAAAGAACATCTGAAAGAACACTTGGTTCTTTTGCCATTGAGAGGAAAATCTATGCAAATCTGTACATGTAGTTACGCGTGTCAGTTGCAGAGTATTCAAAAAATCTATTAGGAACTGTACATGTCTACAATCTTTCTACTTTTACCTTGTGGCATTGTGTTGTGATTAATACATGTTCAATTAATTGTCTCACTATCAGACTGACTGTCCACTGATTGTCAGAGATGTTAGAGGGACGGTTTGGAGATTTTGAAGTGGGGATGTATGAGCTACTTCTCCATAATCAGTGTGTTAGCTACAGTAGATGGCAGTCGCCACGCCCCCAGTTTGGAGAAGCAGACTGGAGCACCGACACAGAAGCTAAGCAATGTCCTGCTGTGTATGGGGGCAGCAGCTAAATGTGTTTTAGACACCTACAAAAGTAGTTTCATTGTTTTCTATTTTTAGAATAGTTCACCACTTTACCTTGGTGTCCTTCTCCGACAGGGAACTAAAGCTCTTATCAAAGCTCTCCTCAAAGCCACCAGACTCCTTTGGAAAAAAACTGTAATTTTACCTCCCTGAAACAGTTTCTGGTCGATCGCTGCCTCGATTGGTTAGTTAGTTAGTTAGTGTTATTGTGTGACATTTGGGTTTAAAAAGGGACAGGAAAAAACAAAACTAGCACACAAACTAATTGACCGAGGCAACAGAAGACCAGCAACACCAGTGTTCTGTAAGATAAAATGACTGTTTTTGTCAATGGAGTCTGGTATCTTTGAAAAGAGACTTCAGTTCCCAGCGTAAAGGGCTGTCTGACAGCAAGGTAAAGCGACGCAAATATTGTAAATATGGCTTACACTTAGACTGATATATTATATATATATATATATATATATATATACACACATATATATATATATATATATATATATTTTAAAGGTACTCAAATGTCTCATTGAACTGTAGAGCACTGCACCTGAACATCAAGTGAAATGTTAACGTTAAAATAAAAATGTTAAATAGAATTTATATTTATATTTTTAAAGCTATACCAGTCACTTTCACTTGTAGTGTTTTATATAGCATTGTATTTATAAATCATTTACTGATGGGCTGATTCTTGATTCTTGCAAAATTTCTTTGACAGTAGACATAATTTGTTGCACTTAGGGTCAAGAGTGATGTTTCAAAAATATTTCTCTTCTGCTCACATGTGCGCTGGATTGGTTTTACCCCTGAGGATATTAGCTGGATTAGCTGCAGTGAAGAAAATGAATGAACCAGTAAATTCATCACATGATAAAAATATGTAAGGTATGTTATATAAGGAACACCCACAAGTATGTGATTTATTTGATGACGTCTCTGTCTCCAGGGTGATGGTTGTGTGCTCTGCCACTGAAGGAAATCACTCTAATATTCCTGTAATCAGAGACTCTGTCTGAAAGGTTCAGATTCAGGAATGGCCTGTTGAATTCAAACAGGAACATTTCTTTGAATCAAATTTTGATCTGGAAGCTTTGTTTCTTGTATTCATCTCATCTGTTTACTGCTGTAATATGTCTAAGGAGAAAAGAAACAAGTCATTTCACAAGCATATATCCTCAGAAGTGCGCTTCCCCAGCTTGATGCTCTGCCAGGAAGCATTTCCTAAAAGTGCTCTATTTAAAAAAATAAAAATAAAAAAAAGAATTCTGGAGTATCTGTATCTGGAGAATACAGATAAGGAGGTATTGAATGTAACATTCATTTACAAAAGCATTGGCATTTAGTTACACTTGCATCCACAAAAAGCCCAGTTCCATCAATAAGATTGAACTGACCTGCTTCATTGATTCCGTTTCCAGCAGCACAGAGACAGACTAAGAGGTAAGAACACACATAAAAGACTCAATTTAACTAAAATAAGAGATTACAGAGACAGAGAGGTGCCATTAAAAAAGCTATACACTATATATGTGAAAATATTTGTGCAAAAGAAGTCTAATGCAGTGCAACTCCGGCAGCTAGGCAGTGTCATAGATATACAGTATATAAGGCATAAATGTATAGGTAGGAATAAGAAGTACTACATACATAACAATATAAAAAGAAATCATGTCATATATTATACGAGTGCAGTACACAGTAATAATACAATACTATGAAATTTATAATACAAATCGAAGAGAAATGTCATAATAAAAGCATAATGCAGTGTAGCCTATCTTGTCCTGAGCCTATAGTAGTGACATGAGTTATATAATGTATATATGTGAAAATATTCAACTCCGGCAGCTAGGCAGTGTCATAGATATACAGTATATAAAGCATACATGTATAGGTAGGAATAACTACATAATAACTACATACATAACATTATAAAAAATAAATCATGTCA
This sequence comes from Etheostoma perlongum, assembly GCA_026937815.1. Taxonomy (NCBI): domain Eukaryota; kingdom Metazoa; phylum Chordata; class Actinopteri; order Perciformes; family Percidae; genus Etheostoma; species Etheostoma perlongum. The sequence goes on along the minus strand of CM049391.1, from coordinate 4,326,566 downwards.
TATATTATACGTGTGCAGTACACAGTAATAATACAATACTATTAAGTTTATAATACAAATCGAAGAGAAATGTCATAATATAAAAGCATAATGCAGTGTAGCCTATCCTGTCCTGAGCCTATAGTAGTGACATGAGTTATATAATGCAATATGAAATAAAATACTTAGATATGTTACTACTTCTATTATTACTACTCCCAAAGTAAATATATTTAAAACTGAACTCTATGGTCTCTTCTCTTCAAAAAATAAATCCACATCCTGCATGTAATCTAGAGGAGTCTGTTGTCAGTGTGTTGCTCTCACCATGTTACAAATAAAGTCGTAAGATCATTAAGAAAAGCAAAGGCAGACTTATTTCTCACAATAATTGTACTATAATAATCATCAAATTAAAATCTAAAATAATATGGAACCAGCTCAGAAAAATGACGGGCGGTCACCCCAAAGAACAAAATATTCTAGAGGTTAAAGTAAATAAACGACTAACAAATAATAGTGAGGTTGAAGCAGAAGCATTCAGTGGCCATTTTATTGATTCTGTGGCTAACATAGCAAACAGTTTTTCACCTGAGAACATATAGATTCCTTCAGTAGATGCATGTTAATCAGCTTTTAGTTTGAGAAGCATCACAGTATCAGAGGTATCACAGCCCATTAAATCCCTCAGACCATCAGCATGTAAAGATATATTTGGTGTGAATACAGTGATGCTCAAGGAGCTCAGCACATCAATCACATGACCCATAACCAAAAATTATCAATCTGTTCATTTCACAAAATGTTGTGACACATTGTTCCCAAGCATGTGGAAACCAGCCATTGCAGTCCCCATCTTCCAAAGGGTGACCCTCATTCCATCTCAAACTACAGACCAATCAGTATATTGCTCAAAGTGGCTAAGATTGCAGAGAAACTGATAGCAAAACAAATTATTAACCATCTAAATACTACACCATATGCTCTTTACCCTATGCAGTTTGGCTTTAGAGCAAATTATTCCACCGAGACTGCGACCTACTTCCTTACTGAAAACATGAGAGCTATGTTGGACAGAGGTGGGGTTGTGGGTACCGTGTTCTTTGATCTCAAGAAGGCCTTCAACACTGTCAATTACAAAGTATTGCTGATGAAATTCCACTGTTTTAATTTTTTTGCCAGATGCTCTTACATGGATTGATCACCTCACCACTGACAGCATGTTAGAGCCCAGTCGTTTAATTCAGCCGCCCTTAGTCTGTCCACCGGTCTGCCTCAAGGATCAAATTTAGGACCGTTGTTGTTATCACTTTATATAAATGTCCTCCCGTCCGTCTGTTCTGATGTCTCTGTGCAAATGTATGCTGATGACACCATAGTATATGTTCATGGTAACAATATCTCTCAGGTGGCTGAGAAGCTCACTAACTGCATGGTAAATATTACAGCTTGGTTGAGACAATCCTACCTTCAGTTGAACACATCACAAACAGTAGCAATGTTCCTCACCAAGTCCCATAGAAACTTCAATGTTGAGCCTGATGTTTTAGTTTCAGGGGAAAGGCTGCAGATTGTGTCAGAATACAAATATCTGGGTTTTTAATTGATTCAAAGTTGTCATTTACATCACATGTGAAAGGGGTCTGTATTAGAATCCAATTCAAAATCAGTAATTTTAGATACATTTGCCATCAAATGTCCACACAGGCAGCAAAAATGTACATGCGCTCTATGATCTACTCCCATATCACTTAGTGTTTACCCATCTGGTCACAAGCTGGTGCTACATCTCTGAAACCTCTGCAATCACTTTACAAATGAAGTGTTAACATTCTGGACAAGAAAGCAAACATTTTTCATCATTGGCCATTACTACAAAAACACAGCTTACTTAACTGGGAAAACGTGGTCAGATATTCAAATCTCTGTCTCGTCTATAAAGTTATTCACGGTACGCGCTGCTAAAGAGAGGATCCTCACCCCCATGACCATCAGAAAAATAAAAACATATAGCACATTCAAGATCCAGTTAAAAAAGGCTCATTGACAATCAGAGTCATGGCCGCGGGAACTAGGGGTGCGGAGGGTGCTGTAGCACCCCCTTAGCGAAAGGTAGAAAAACTACAAACATAATTAAAAATGACATACATTTATTTAAGTGAATTGATTATTGATTTTAACCTACTCCCTTTCATCACAAGTAAATGTTATTTAATTTTACAATTTGGTTGGGAAGAAATAAACACATAATTTGATCAGAATAAATCTGCCAATTTTGCCAGGAGCGAGGCGCTGCGCACCTCTGACACTCATTCGTGAGTGAAGATAGTTGTGGAAACGTTCCCGGCGGGTCAACAGTACAGAAGTGAGCTTGCCTATAACACAATTAAGCGCATTTTGGGTTTCTTCATAAATCAATCACAGGCTAAAAAACCTAATAGACCTGAGTTAGAAAACTCAGCAACTGTAACTGAAAGAAGTGGCAGCAGCACCTCTCCACCTGTCCCTCCTGCTAGCAACAGACGACGGGGCAGCTAACTTTGGATTTAATGTGATGTGTTTCATACCCTTGTGTTTTATGGCTCAGTGGTTGAGCTTGTACTAACTAGGCCTATTCTGTACCGTTGTCGTAGCTTTGTGCCTATATCCTGTGTTACCCACGTGTAGTTTTGCTCTGTCTTGGGTTTTGGATTTCCTTCTTGTTTTAGTTCTTCCGCTTGTGGAGCGTTGTGATGGATGCAGTGTGGTGTGTGGTGGTTGACTTTGGCTGAAAATGTCACTCTCAAAAATTCTCCAAAATATGTTCCTGCGCCATGATCAGAGCTTTAACCATTGAACCGTTAGACCTGTTCTTGCTGCCCCCTGCTGGCTTCTTGCCTTGTGTGTGTACATGCGTTCATGTCTTTGTCTGATGATTGTCTGATTGTTGGTCAGCTATGATCTAGTGTATATTTAACTTAACTTTTATCATATTTAACTTTAATAGTAATACTTTTACCCAATGCATAATATATTGTAATTATTATATTGTTATGCAAATATATAATTTTACTTTTTTTAGGGTGACTTTTACTACTTATCTAGGGACTGCAGATGAAAAATAGCCTTTTGGCTAACTCTGGCGTATTGACAGAAATGTCCATTAATATGCACTGTCCCTGTATTAAATAAACAAATACAAATAAATAAGATGCAGTGGACTGTATGTAAACTGCCAGAGTACTTGTACACTGCATGCCTTTATATATCCAGTGTAATTGCTTTGTGGGGACACAACATTAAGTATATAATCACCGACACTATATGGCCAAATGTATGTAGACACCCCTGTAGACACACTTTGGTCTGGGGCTTGTCATGTTTGAGCACTGAAGGGAAATTCATAGCAACATATCCAACTTATGGCAACAGTTTGTGTTTGTCCCTTTCTTGTTTCAACATGAAAATGTCCCTGTGTACAAAGCCAGCTCCTGAAAAAAAGGTTTTGTGGAATAACATGACTGAGAGCCAGAACTGATCACCCAACATCAGGGTTGGACCTCAATAATGCTCTTGTTAATAAATAAATGGGAGCAAATGTTTGCAGCAGGTTCAACATCTGATGGAGAGACTTCCCAGAAGACTGGATCTTGTTACAAGCAGCAGATTAATGTCCATGGATTTGAAATGAAATGTTGAACAATCCCATATGGGTGTGCAAATACTTTCACATTCACATATTTTTTACCACGGACTGTATAAATGATTAAGAGAATCTTCCATAGGTTACACTGAAATTAACAGTGTAATCATTCATGTTAATGTAGGAAGTTGTCAAGTGTACACAATATGAGTGTCTGTAAAGGATTTCATGTCTTTGAGAGATAATTTGGAGAATAAATTAAACTTATTAGAATATTACAAAAAAGAAAAGAAAAAAAGGAAAATTATTTGTGGTCACTAAGGCCTACAAGCCATCTAATTATGATATACCAAATGCAATTTTAAAAGATACAATAATAAAACACTCAGCTGGGACACCTTAATGTATGAGCAAGATCATATTTAATGTTCAGATATAAAGCTATTTATGCACAAAAAACATTACTTTACCGACAAAGTAACAAAGTAAGCATGAAAGACAATGATTTAGGATCATCAAAATTACCTAAAGAGACATCAACGAAACAATCACATCTCATTCTTGGCACAGGATATTATGTGTGCCACAAAAATGGGGCATTGACCAAAATTAGGGCCAAGGCCATAAAAGACTGAGGAGTCAAATATAGAGTATTTTAAATTGTCTCTCCAGTCCCTGACACCTTATGTAGTTTGCCAATTCTCACCACATACATACACTGTTCCTTCACAGTCTGAAAAAACAGAAGGTGTGAAGAGTGTTCATGTATGGAGAGGATATGGCCATTGGTGGAGCCATGTGGCTCCAAATGTAAGCTGTTGAACTGTTTGTGCCTCTCCTATTGAGGACTGTGTGTTTCTGAGAATGGCTCTAATCTGAATTCCCTAGGGGACAAATATCAAAATCAGTATATTAGATACATGGATCTTTTCTGCAGGTTTCTGAGAGATCCGTTGCCTTGGCTCTCCCTGTAAAATGCGGGGTGACTCAAGCATGCAGGAGACATAGATGTTCTCGTTAAAAGGAGAGACTGACGCTCCTATTCCCGCGACATCATCATCCTACACTAGTGGGGCTTCACGGTGTGCGATGTGATGCTCAGTGCTGCACAGTAGCAGCTACAGGAGTTGTGCTTGTCCCTGCCACAGGAGCACAGGAGGAGGACCGGAGCAGCGACCAGCAGGCTATTACCGAGCACCGGACACCGAGCGATGGCATTTATGGATCGATCAACGGGAGCGCGTGAGTTAACCTCCTTATACAATCCGTGCAATGTCTTTTTAATGCGATGGATACCATGTGTGCTTAAGATACAGAGCAAACTGAAGGTCTAACACTCATCAATCGCAACAGCAGCGTCGTTTTGAAACGAGTCCGACACACAGGAATGTAAGATTTATATAAAAAAAAGAAGAAGCATCATCTGTTGTGTTTATTTTTTGTACGCGCAATTCATTTGCAGTGGCCACAGCTGATGCATACATCTCCTTAAAGGAGACGCGTGGCGCACGGCGCTTTGGCAACATCAGCATCCGACAGAGCGATGCCGTGGCTGCAGGCAACCATCAGCTTCAGCCCAGGGCTGATGGACGGGCAGCAAAGTAGTCGACATCTGTCGGGGGGTTGCTCTCTGGCATGGTTTCATCACCGCATGTCAGTATCCAAGTGGCAAAAAAAAAATCTGGATACTCCTGTACAAATGTATCAGCTGAACTGTACAGAAACAATATATAAATAATGTATATATGATGGTTTAAAAAAACACACATCATATATACATATTATATACATCATATATACGATATTATAAAAAGCTAAAAAAAATGATATTTTTCAACAAAACTTGGTTAGACTATGTTATCTAATATCTCCTGTAAAACAATAGGTTAATAGTGAAAGGTAAAAAGGGGGTGCTCATAAAGCTGTTGGAACATTTTGTCTTGTAAATACAAACACTGCACATCAGGCTAAATATAGATGCATACACACTCATCCTTTCTCCTTATATTAAAGAAAAATTTGCATAATATAGTTGTACTGAACATGTGAATGATGATGTTTTACATTATTGTAGAGGTAACAGCTCTCAGGGTAGTCTTTTATGAGGCCATCGCAGCTGAACTGGCAGTGTAGATCACTCCCTTGGATGATCATTTGAACGTTAATGTGTCAAAAGTAATAGTAAGTACATAAATACAAACATTCATTTCTGTATTGCTAAAATTTAAGACCTTGTGAGAATATTTAGGAATGTTAGGCCAGTAGGTGGTTTTTTAAATCTGAAATTGTGTCAATATGTGATCTAAGACACAGAAAGTGAAGCTGGACCTTTTAAGGGAAAAGTACTTATGAACTGTTGGAACCTTCTGTCGAGTACCTATAGTTTTATAAGGATCATTTTAACCAAAAATTATATGAGTCTGAGAAATCAAATTTGTTACACATAACCACCTGAGAAGCCTTAATTGGAAACTGTTTGGGAAAGTACAGGCACATTAAAAAAAAAAAAAAAAACCTGGCAGGTGATTGGATGAACCACCTGTCTATCACGTCTGCCTCGGACACACCTAAACCACGCCCGTAGCTGCCATCAGCGCCGCACCGGATGCCCATTTCAGACATAAACACATTACATGAAGCCTGACAAGATGTATTTTTGTGATTCTTGCGCGATCCTGTGATATTGGAAGATCATTTGAATGTATCTGCATTGAATATCATGATGAAGATGTTTCAGTTTATTGTATGTCCAGCCTTCATAACAAACACACAGGCTTTCTTTTGGTATGAAGTGAGGTTTTGTTATTGTCCTCAAAGAAATCTTGGAGTGGATTAAGAGTGGATCAAGAGTGGACAGTGGCGTGGTGCTGAAATGCAAACTTGGCCTATCCTCACTGGTGTCTCCCAGTTGACAGCATTCAGATCTCTGATTCAGGTCATTATTCCACATGATCACACAGGCCTGATGATAACCAGCTCCATGCCAAAATCTGTTAGTTGCTGTCTCTGCAGTGGCCCAATAGCGAGGTCAGTAGGTCACAAACTGTTTATTTTTCCGTCTTTAGAGCCTGATCTTTCTGGTCACTTGATTACCACCACTTCCTTTTAAGCATTCACCCCTTTCTTGTCAGTTTCCAGGGTGTCCTGTTCAGATAAACTTATTTAAAGAAGTGAATGATGGCTTTAGCCTACCTGCTAATCACCAATCACATATCCACTGCAGTACAGTCTCATGGATCTGGGCTTGTTTTTCAGCATTTCTTCCCATGTTAATCATGCCCCACACCTTAATTGGATCCCAGCGAGCTCCTCCATGCTTGAAGCTGTTTTATCATGTACTTTGTTTTCTGCACATGAGTGCTGTTGATGCTGTTTTTCTGAAACATCACGCTGTGAAGTGAGGTCAGAGTATGCCAGTGATTTCATTCTCACCAGGAAATGGCCTTTCAGTCGGATTTTGTTTTGAGAATTATTAGATTATGACCAAGGACACTTCACCTTAAATGTTTGTTTTATTTAGTTTAATGGTGACAAGACACTTTACAGGAGAATGTGTCACAGCTCCAACAGGTTGAAACCGTCATCGTGGATGATTCATAATCAGAGACACGCCCGCCATGCATTTGTTTGATTTAATTAGAGAGTTCCCATTGTTCCAGCTGACCTTACAGAGTGTCGAAGTGTGTCGAAAGAGGGTGTGTTTGTATGTGTATACATTTGTGTTTGGGGGTGGGAGGGGTTGTTAATGACGGATTCAGACCAAAAACATTGCCACCTTTGATTGAACAAAGGCAATGTTTTGTTCTGCTGAATGAATTAACTGACGGAGTAAATGGGAATCACAGCCCAAGCAGTCGCTGTCAACACAACTTGTTCCATGTTGTGGATAATGCTGCTGAATCTGGGAAATCACATCTGTACATTAAACCACGTAAATCTTATTTAAAAGAACAAAATTGCACTCAAAGTTACACTCATTCAAATCAAATTAATCTAACTAAATACTTTTTAAAACCTTTTACAAAAGGAAGCATTTGCAAAGTGCTGCCTCAGCATTGCAAAGTCAAGAAAGGAGCAGATTATTAAGTCAATTTAAGAAACGTTAAGAGACACATTTAGCATTTTCTCTGCAAATTGCAGATTAAATTCTGACAAATATAACTCTGTTTTTCAGTTAATTATTAGCTGTACTCTTCTCCCAAACACGCGGACGATTGCATTTAGGAAATTCACACAAGGCTCAGGTTTTTGTTAATTTCGTATTTCCATCTCACAGATGAATAAATAAAGTCAAATGCAAGAATTTATTTTCTGACGTTTTATATATACATGCATATTATGTAAAAGCTTCAGTTTAGAGTCCAACTCGTCATCTCTCAGGACAGATGATAGCCTATGAGACCGCCTCTCTGTAGCTGAGTCTTATTCTAATAAAACCTCTAAAAGCATTATACATGATTTATATGGCTGTTTTTTGATCTGTCAATACCACAGTTAAAGGGTAACTACTGTTTTTTTCAACCCGGACCCTATTCTATATCCTATGTTTTGTGTCTAAGTGACTGATGGGAACAACAATATTTGACATTGGTCCAGTATGAAGCAAGATCACTCCAATCAGCAGCGGCAAAACAAGCTACAATGTAAGTTAATGGGGCAATTGTCCAGCTTGTATTTACCTTCACAAAAGTGCTTGTTTGTGTCTGACAACAATATGGAAAGTATTTCTAAGTTGGTCGACCTTTCTGTTAAAGAGTAAGATCCTTAAAACATCAAAACATCCGCGAAATTGCGTTCGCTAAACCCACCAGACTCCATGTAAATAAACTGTCATTTGTAATCGTAGAATACACTTTATTCAGAAACAAAATAAAACTATAAAATGCGGTTTTGGGTCGTCCTTACACTTTTCCAACCATCACAACTCTAGTTTTGATTTGATGAAAGTGTTGCTTTTTTTAATGGAGTCAGGTTGGTTTAATGCTAGCGACTCCAGAGCTGTTTCTGGCTGAACAGAAATGTCTTAAAGAGGTTTTTAAGGTATATCTATGAAAGGATCCTTTCCATAATGTTGGCAGACCTCTGAATGGCAAAAAATTACCACTGTTGTGAAGGTAAATACAAGCTGCACAATTGCCCCATTAACTTCCATTGTAGCTTGTTTTGCTGCTGCCGACAGCAGAAATCTTGCTTAATACTGGACCAATGTCAAGGATTGTTGTTCCCATCAGTCACTTAGACACACACCCAAAAGAAATAGGGTTGAAAAAAAACGGTACTTACCCTTTAAAGTAGAATTAGGCAGACACAATACAAGGTTAAAAGACTATGACATTGTCAGATTCACAATAGACATTAACAAAAATGGCTTCAAAATCGATGCAGCAGAACCAGAAATATTGTCGTGTTTATTCCTCCAATTTCTTCTGTTTTTCAAAACCTAGTGCCTACATTACCCACAACGCAACTTGTTTTGCTAGTAGCCTTGAGATTAGGAGCGGGCTACAAAGGTCATGTAAATTCATGAAAGTACCTTGTCATTAGATACAAACATGTTGTTTTGAGCATTTTAACAAACAACGAGTACTGCTATTTCTGTTGAGAGGACATTGTAATGAATCAGACTAATCTTGTTTATTGTCTGGACGTGCGTTCTTTCTGCTGTTGCCTTCCCTGAATCTGAACATCGCCTTTGACAGAATCTGAAAATTAGAGCTGCCATTTAGTTGAGAGCAAGGCTATGTAACAACAAACACTTTTTTACAAAACATCATTTAATTCACATTCTTTTGCTAAAAAGGTCCTTCTAGAGGCAGCTTTGACATTGTAAACATATCAAAAACCCATAGAAAGACGGAAACCAATCAGTCAGAAAGGCAGACCAAAGATATGCTGCATTCCTATCATATTGTGAAACCTTGGCTACGGCTTTTCAGCTCAGAACTGCTTGAGTTAAGGGTTGTGTTTTTCAAACTGGCCTTCAAAGCAGTATTGGATTGGAAATAGCAGCTGCTGTTTTTCCTTTCTCTGCTGAGGGATTACTGTACATCATCAGGTGCATCAGGAAGGCAAAAACAGAGAGGATAGAGGCTGTCTGTTCATGATGATATTCTGGCAGATCCATCAATGGTGTTAATGATTGTTCTCACCTGTGTCACATGGGTGCAGGTTTAGCATAAATGAATAGACTTCTGATAAATCAGTATTGAATGATGAATCAGTATTGAACTGTGAAAGTTTCATTTAAAGGGGGATGGCAGGTCTGTTGGTGAGAGAATGAAAAACGTGTTCATCCAACTATATGTAACTTTTAAATGTTTCTGAAACTATTTTATATTTATGTAATATGCCCATTTTATACTTTACAATGTGAGACGTGGTTGTACGTAGTCAGTAGCCTAAATTAAATGACATCCCCCTTCCATTTAGTGCCCAGTTTTTATTTCTTTTCAGTCCATGTTTGGGTTGGCCTACTACAGTATATTATTTTTGTTCCCCTTTAGCCTAGTTGTTTATAAAGTTATTATTATGTTGGTTGCAGTCTCCTAATGCTTTGGATCGTGACACAGTGACGGTGAGACCCGGTTTAGCTCATAAGAGAGTTACTGTAAGGAACACTTGAAATGCAATGATGCATCTGTAACCTGTTCTCTTATTGTACATGAATGAATTTTTTGTCTGAGCAAAACATTCCTTGCAACCATATGACCTCCCGGTAACGCTAACACTGTAATATACAGTGGGCAACACAGCATCGTAAAGAAAAGACCTTTACGACAGCAGGTGTGGTATCAAACACTACCGCCTTTGTCCAAATGGAATCAAAACAAACTGAAAGTTACAAATAGCCACTTTAAAGATGAACTTTCTGTTCAATATAGGCCTTTCTGTTTTATTCTTTATCTGCCTCTTTTTAGTGGCAACCACTGGGCCTGAAAAGTGAATTTTCATGTCAATGCAGAAGTGCCTTAAGCCAGCACTCTTTATAATGGCCAGCAGGGGGCGACTCATTGTACGAGTGTATAAAAGTCTATCTTTTCTGTTTCTCGTCATCTTTTTAAAGATATTTTTGGGGATTTTTGGCCTTTATTTGATTATATAGGTGAAGATACTAAAAGGGGGAGAGAGAGGGTGGGGGATGCAATAAAGAGCTGCAGGTCGGATTCGAACCCAGGCCACTGCGGAAAGGTCTGACGCTTAGCATATGGAGCTCCCCGAAACGATCCTACATTTAACTTTAGCTAGCTAGTTACAAGTCTTCTTCAATACAGCAGGGTTCATTTAGTAAATTATGGTTTAGAGAAAATAGGCGATAAAGCGAGGGATGCTTTAGGGTGCAGCAACCTTGTGATTGACACGTCGCTACCACAGCTACTTTCTGGGGTCAGAACGACCACACAGTCCTCGCCGTCTCCACTCTCTCGTCCACATATGGTCATTTCAGACTCCAAAAAGACAAAATGGAATAATCACGACATCATGGTGTCTACGTCTACTTCATTTTTACAGTCAATGGCCTATTCCAACTCTTCACTGAAGCTCTATGATGGAATGAAATATTAAAACACAACTTTCCATGTTGCTTATGGCTCCACCGTCCAATCTTTGCATCATTTCATGCTAGAGGCGTGGCTCTATGTATGGCAATGCTGGTCTGATGATTGGTCGTCCACCACTTTGGTTTAGAATCAAATATCTCTGTATTATAGTATTGACTATATTACTATGACATTTGGTACATACAGTACATTCAATATCCCCAGAGGATGAATCCTACTTACTTTAGGGCCGCCTTGACTTTTTCTCTTGCACCACCACGAGGTTGACATTTGTGGTTTTGATTGAAACATGTGAACTTATTGGACGGATTGCCTTACAAATGTAGCGCCTATTCATGTTCCCCACAGAAATATCACTACCTACTCTTCAGGATCTTCAGTTCTGTGTTTGAACAATTTTTGGCTGCACAGCAGAAGTTTTAAATGGCTAACCAACCGGCAGACTGCTTGTTATGCTTGATTCATAGTTAACGTTATTACATTTTCCAGTCATAAAAGTTTGATTGTAGCATCACAACACGGTTAACACCATTGACAGGAATTGTTTTGCTCTTAAGTTGCATTAATAACTCTACAGCTAGATGATGCTGTAGTTTGCACTGAGGACCTGAATGTCAGGCTTAGACATGAGAATATAAGGTAATTTATCCCACTATGCAGTTTTATCACCGGTGGGCAGAATATATTAGACCACACACACACACACACACACACACACACACACACACACACACAGAGGAAGTGTCCTGTCTAGAAACAGTGCTGACATAATTCACACAGTGCTAATTTATGCAAAACCTATTCCATTTTCCTCCAATGTCTATGCCAGCTTTTCATACTCATATTCGAATGTTCCCTGCTCCTTGATCTGATCTCTCTGCGAATCGAGACACTGACGCTATGATTATGTTCATATACATAAATATGGACTTTTATGTAAGCTACTTACAGACTGAATCACTAAATGAAGAGGGAGAGCAGAGGCCCTGCTGGCTGATGGAATATTCATAGATGGTTTTATGGGTCACCAGGAGTAAAGGAAAGTAAAGGAAGGGGGAGACAGCGAGAACAAAGGAAATGTTGCACTGCTGTGCTCCGGTCTTTATTGTACATCAGATTTTTTTTATAGGCTTGGCTCTCAAATGACTCAAAATATTGTGTTGTATATGTGTATGTTTTGTCAATGCAGCAGGTTTCTGTCTATAACATCTGTGAAATTGGAATTTTGCATACAATCATCATTCTGGTCGAAAACAGGAGATAATGACCATTTCCAAAAGATGCTAACCAGTTGCGCCTGGTGACTAAGTGTTAATTATTTTCAACACAGCAAGCACTGAAATCCAATTAACCACAATATGTCCTCAGGCTCGTCGGGATAAGGACACAGATGAGAGGCTCTTTTTGGAGTATGGTTGATAAAAGTGTTTGGTTTCAGAGCACACAGAGTTTCAATCCCCTTTGATTTTCAATCCAAAAAAAAAAAGGGAAAGCAAACAGGAGAGTCTAGACAGTGACAGACAGGCAGCTCCCTGGAGCACGGAGGTAATGTCCATCCAGCACGCGCCAGATGTTACTAATCAGGGTTATGAGAGTGCAAAAGCCTGATAACAGGGTTGAAAACATCGGAGGCGGGCACACAAACACACACCTCATATGCACCCGTCTCTTCTCTATTTTTTGCTTTCCATATGTCATCTTCTCTTTGATGTTCTTGCCATTCAGTGTGAATCATGCAGCTTGCGTTTACATGATTTTATAACATTTTTAAGGGGTCTTATTTTTGTACTTCCAGTCATCATTTCTGTAGGCAATAACATCATGGTCGCAAAGTTATAACTGGTGAGATCTGAATAAATCTGAATCTGATAAAAGAAGTCCAACAAGGCAAAAAAACAACAACACATGTAGTCAGACAATCAGAACAAGTGTGCAGGCTAAACAAATTTAACAGAAAGAGTAAGAAACAATTACACAATTGTGTGCAGTTTTTTATGGAAAATTAGGGATTATTGATGACATTGCCTTCACTTTTACATTTAAACTGTAGTGTCTTGGAGACAAAATGATCATAACTGATAGAAATTATGGCTAAACTACAAAAAATAAAAGCCAAGTTGGAATTGTAATACCCCAATCTTCCATTCATGTGGTTCCTCAGGAGTAATACAATTTTGTGACTTTGAAACTTGATTAAAAATGATGTATTTGTGGTCACTGAGAAAGAAAGTGCTTTAACTTAAAGGTGTGTTCAGACTGATATGAATTTGCAGTCACCCGGTGCAGTCTGTATTGTTTAACACAAGCGGCCATTGTTCCATCTGTAAAGGCATTAGCTGTAAGCTATAGCAGTGGACATGCTCTGGAAATGCTGTGTTCAAATGTTGGTTCCATACTGGGGAAAATACCTTTAAGATGCAAGCTACTGCTGGATAACAGGTTAAAAATATTATTTATATTTCCTCCCCTAAGATAAGACTGTATTGACGATGCATTGACTTTATATACAATCATGCCATGCTTTCATTTCCGCCTCAACACACAGTAAAAGAATGGGGAGCTACCTTTTTCTGTCACTCTTTATAACCATCACCCCTCTTTGGCTTCACTTGGCACTCTTAACCTTCTTTTCTCTCCATATTTTTACATAACTGTGGTGTAATATCTGTGGGCCAAGGCAGTGACCACTGATTCTCTCTTTTCACTTGCTTCTGAAAAAGCCATGGGCGGCCCACTTGCATTAAAACTCACCTCTCTATCAGTTTTGGCTTTACATAAATCACTTTGCCTTATTCTTTCAAGAAAGCCTCACCTCTTCCCAAACTCTGCTTTGCTACTCTCAGTAGCAACAAACTCACACCTCCCACTGCCCTGTCCCAACTGCTTTCATTGTTCCACTGACTGCACCTAACACCACCATTGTGTGGTATTTGTTTGAAAGTTACAGGGTTATACTCTATTATATCTATTTTGTTGTTTGAGGACACCTGGTTGCTTAGGAGACTGTAGGAAAATGATGTAACTGCAGTGTAATGTGACCACTCACTCTCTCTGCCCACGCTAGGTACTGTGCCAACCGTGGAGGCATAGTGTGGTCATATGCACAGTACGTCTGTGTGCGTGTCTGTGCGTGTGTGTGTTATCTGTGTGACAGAGAGGCTCCAAAGAACCTACAGAGAGTTATAGTAAAAAGAGAGAAAAAATAGACAATAGAAAGGACCTTGTGTGTGTGCGACACTGGAGATATCTTGGTTCCAGAAAGAAGTAGAAAGTCCGTTTTGGGCCTGGAGTCGTCTTGCTCACTGGGGATTCACATGATTCTTTTTGTGTCTCAGAGAAACCAGGTTACCCACTTGCTTGTCACTTGTTACTGGACTGCCTTAACTCCCTCTCGTACATCCAAAAATATCTACTCACACTCTGAGAATGCCCCAGTCGTGTAAGAAAATATTTGCTATTTTAATCCTGTGACATTATTCCTCTGGAAAGGAAATACATGCACAAAGACAAAAAGAAAGCCTATTGATGACACTGTCCCATCTGTGCTGTCTGAATTCAGACCTAACTAACTGCCGTCAAATTGTCTCAGAAGATAATCCATGTGTGAGATAATCTTTGAGTTTGCAGCAAGGCGTGGTCACAGCATATATTTCCAATAAATATGTAGCTGAAATACAGGTGACATCAGAGAGAGTGACAAGCAAGACTGAGTCTGAGAGGAAGCACTGAGTTTCTGGTTGTACTCTGCATCATTTTATCTTGCAGAGCAGAGGAGAGGTGGTCTTATGTAGGTCTTTACTTCAGTGACTGAAGGGGACCAGCTGCTTTGTACTTACAACCTCGTAGTCTTAGATGGTGTGTTTTTGTAGGCCAAACACAGAAGACTCGCTTGTTGCTAGATGACAAACAAAAAGAAAACCGTTTGGAAGCTTTTGCCAGTGCCTATCAGGAAAACATCCACATCAGGTTTATCTTTAGCTGCAACGGTGTTTAAAGGAGCCCTGTGGAATATTTGGCCACTATAGTGGAGCTATGGTGGGACGTATCCTCCACTAGCACACACAGGACGTGTGAATGGACATGTGGGTGATGTGATACACATGTGATACACATTCCAGCTAACTGCAGAGGGCAGTAAATAAAACACATAGTGCACGCAAGCTATGCTTATTGATCAGTTTCAAACTATTCCACTGATCGACTATCTGTGGCAACAACATCAGGAAATGTAGCAATGTTCCAGTAAAAGGCAGGGAGGCAAAGTACAGATGCACGCCCAAAAGAAAAACCCATATTTCTTGTCGGAAGGAGAACCACAGCTGCTTTTATGAAAGACTTGGATAGCAACAGGTTTTTGGATATGTGCAGACATCGCAACGTCAATGTTTTCAAGAAGGTGGTTGAAGGAATGAAAGGAGGAAGCTGTGTTCGCACGGTCCAACAAGTCCACCACCAGTGGACAACTTCCTATTTGGCAAGGCTGCATGGAAACGGCAAAATAAGTGGAATATTCATTTTCATTAGCTGTGTAAACAGCTTAGTCGGAATATTGTTTTTTAGCACAATTTATATGCATTTAAAAGTAGTCAGTGTGTATCCTTCAGGAAAGGCCTTGGCAGTGTTGTTGCTTGCATGGGCTGCTCTGCATGGTACTGAAAGCCAATAACCAGATCAACTGTACACAAAGGTTGGACACAATGGATTTACAGTTCCCTGGGAAAATCAATACATTGACATTGATATTTCAGGAGGATCTATCTCCATACTCTTCCCGTCATTTTCCCACATTGGGAGAAAATGTCTTACTGCACATACACACAAATGAAACGGCAAATCCATCGACGTCGCATTTTGAGCGTGTTGATCGTCAAGCAGAAAGTTAAAATTAGGTCAACTTTGTGGTAATGAGCTGACGCGGTTCAACGGCAAACGAGCAGCAAACAATCGGATAGACGTCCTTCACGCTGGCTGATTCCTGAGAAACATACGATCGAACATAGAAAGCTGCTACATCAGAGCGGCCAGAGGGTCAAAGCTTCCCCATACTTTTTGACAAGCATCCTTGACGGGGCGGCCAGAGCTTCTTTTGCAGCCGCGGTGTGTATGTACAGTCATGTAACACTCCTTAAGAACTATATTTTCTCTCTAGATCTCATCCCTGACTTGTACTGCCATCACTTTTGTTGCTATATGAGCTGAAGACAAAGAATAGTACACAGAGTTCACAACCCATGTCAAAAACTCTCCTGCTCTCATGTATCACCTTCTTTTATTGTGTGGTTTGATCTTACCGTCAAATACCTTTTTTCAACACCTCCCTCTGCATCTTTTATTCACGCCAGGCGATAAAAAAATGAAAGGCGCTACATGTGTGCAGAGGCTTACTATACACAGAAAACAACAACCTGCGAGCTTTGTCTCTGTGAGGTGGATGTGGTCTTTCTTCAGTTAATGATCAGCATGCTCTCCAGTGCAGGTCTATAAGTGTGAAGTGTGCAGAGACAAGTGAACTGGAACACAAGGGTTCAATGCTCTAACAAGTGTGTTGTTGTGACTGTGTGTAATAATTGGTTGTCAACTGAAGCCATTGTACATGCTACTATAAACAGAAAGCACAGCCTGCAAACCTCTCATTCATCCCTGCTCCTTCTCTTTCATCCCCTCATCCTTCCCTTCTCTCCTTCTTCGGTCTTTGTTTGTCCTTTCAGCTGTGCTGCGATCTACTGTAGTTGTTTGCAAGTGTTGCAGTGCTCTCTCACTCTTATGCCATTCATCTCTTTCTTCCTCTCAGGCTACATCTACGCGGTTACATTTTCATTTTTAAACAGAGTTTTTATTAAAAATGTTAACACGTCTGACTATGCATATCACGTGACCAATGGCATTCACTGGTCCTGCGTGTGCCAGTGAAACACATTGTCTGACGTTACTCCGCGGTTGAAAATCATGGATGTGTAAGTTGAAAATACAGAAAATACTTTGGAGAAAGAACAACAATAGCGAAAAGTAGGAGCAGGGATTTATGATCTTGGACTGACGTCGAGGTGGAACTGGTACTGAGAGGTATGTAATCTACCTAAATGATACTGTAAGACTGACAGAAGGCATCATCGTTTCCAAAGGTCTCCGTTTGTGCTCGTCCAGACTACAAGGCAACCCCAGAGTTTTCAAACTTAAACAGGGGCAGCAGTTTTTCCAAATGTTTCAGGGGCTCAGAAATGGCGAGTAGTGGGACATGTAGCATGAACCTAGCAAAAGATATTGGTTTTAAACCAAAACGCAGTAGTGACGATGTAGACTCACTCTGTTGGCAGCTGCATAGGAATGTTCTCAGCAATCAGGTGGTGACTGCTGGAGGAGGAAGTTTTCAGATCTGTTACTAACAGTACTAACACACCACACTCTCAAATACTCTATAAGTAAAAGTGAAATCAAAACCTTACCTAAAGTAAAATTATGTAAGTATTATCAGCAATATTTGCATTTTTGGATAAATATTCCTGCTGCATTAATGTGTATGTTGCATTTTACTGCTGTAGATGTTTAGATGTTGTACTGTAGCATCAAAATACCAAAAGTAAAAGTACTCAATTTTTAGAATGGTCCATTTCAGAATAATGTTAATTAAGTTTTTGATTTATCTTTATTGATGCATTAATATATAATACATCATTTCAATGTCGCAGCTGGTAAAGGTGGGGCCATACACTGCCAGGAAGCTTGTGAATTCCGTTGATCTTTATTCATAATAATACATAATCATTTATTTGTTGATTATATTTATATTAATAATCTGAATCTGCAAAGAAATCTAAACATATATAATGAGTGTAGTTGCGTAAAAAGTAAAATATTCCCCTCTGACTTTTAGTGGAATAGAAATGTACAGTCAGGAAATGAAAGTACTCAAGTAATGTATTAGTCGAAATCCAACATGGCTGCTCCGTGCATCAACAGTAGTGAAAGCTGTAGCAACATAAAGTTTATTAGCACTTCTGTTTTATTTGTGTCTCACTAAATCAGTCGTACACACAGTCCTGTCCAACTTCTATCTGTGGACATGATGTTATGCTATTTGTTCGTGGCTAACCTGGATAGATCTAACCCCACAGTGAAGCCCTAATTGTTTTAAAAGACTCATAATATGCTCATTTTCAGGTTCATAATTATATTTAGAGGTTATATCAGAATAGGTTTACATGGTTTAAAAAAGACCATGTTTTTATAAGTCACACATGTGCAGTACTTAGGTAAGGACTACTAGCCAATCAGAAGCAAAGTATGAGGGCGTGCCACGTTAGCAGCTAGGCTAGCATTATAATGTGTTACAAAGTGGCGCACAATGGTCTCTGAAGTGAAGGCTGGACTATGATCCAGCTGTTTGGAGCAGTTTGTGAACAGTGTTTTCTGTTGGAGATGGTATGTCCTTTTGGGGGAGGGGACTTTGGATTTTTTGCTTTGTAAACCTATAGCATGCACAAAAAAGATATATAACACAATAAAGGAAAGGGAAAAGCCAAATAGCCTAATATGAGCACCTTAATGGAACGCAATCAACTCGGCGTCATTCCAAGCTCCGACTCCTGAGGTAAATGGAATGCACTATTGCCCCCCCCTCCTTTAACCCCAGACTTCAGAAGAGTTGCTCGACATTTACTATGCCCCTTAATCCTTCCTCCAGCCCCTTACTGTCTTTTGATTACTCCAACGCACGCGCATTCACGCACACTCTAGTCTCTGAGAAGATGAGCACCACAGGGCAGCAAAGGGGGAGAGTTTAATATGTGCACACACACACACACACACACACACACACACACACACACACACACGGGAGCGGCCTTCAGTGGCTGAGCGGTCAAGTCCTTGGCCAAGGACTTTCATTAAAGTAATGTGCTAATGCCTCAACAAAGAGGAACACATGCCACTGGAGCACACACTCATTCAGAGAGGACACACAAACACGCATGCACACGCATACACACACACAAACACTTTGTTTTTTAATGAGACTTGGATAAGCAGTGGTACATCCATTGTGTATAAATTATGTCACACGTGCACACACACGCTCTGCTCCCATAATGCACTGCTCATGTTTATCATATATTCTTTCAGTGCTCACACATCATCTTGTCTCTGGACTCATCCAACAAACAGCGACAGCATTGTCATATCTGCACAGGGGGTCAGTGCGCGGAAGCACAGAAGGGAGGGGGAGGGAGGGGCAAGCTAGTTTTGTTTCGTTTTCAAATACTTTGAACGTCAACAAGAAGTAACGTCCCCCAACATCGCTTAGAGCGCCTTTAAGCATGTTCTAATAGATCTTTATTTCTCATAGTAACAGAGGCCAGAGTTGTAATTAACCTATGTTGTTTTTTTGCAGCTTTGTGTACAGCAGTTCATATAATTTTATTGTAAATTTAAATGGAATAAAGATTTTATATATATATATATATATATATAATGATGGGCTTCAGCTCTGTTTGAATAAGCCCTTGTCTGTATAATACCATGTTATGCTTTGCATTTTATGATGCATCTGTGTGGGTATGTCTGTTATGCAATGTGCTTTTTTTGGGGCATTTTGCATGCATATGGTATATGAAAAGGTTCCACTTGAGCAACTAAATTGCTTTGAATGGAATGAAATTAAAATCTAAAAATACATTCTCAATCAATATTTGTGTTTCTATGTGCTCTATATTCATTTTTCATTTTATGCATCTGTGGAATACCATCTTTTTTCATTTAAGTCATTTATCGTCGTGTGCGTGTGTGCGCACATGCATGCCAAACCTTGTGTGTCTGATTATCAGTCTGTCTTTTAGTCAGTACATGATAGCAGAACAGACACATTGGAGGATGTGATGCAGGGGGAACAAGACAAGAGTGAGAGTCAGGGGCACTGATGCTGGAATGATTCGAGCTGCTACAGCTGTCAAGGTCTCTGGCTGGCATTAATGTATGAATTTACTGTGAGGCGGAAGCTCACAGAGAGGTGTGTGTGTGTGTGTGTGTGTGTGTGAGATGGGATCTGACTGATATGGCTGAGATTTTCAAACTACGCTGTTGCATTGCAACGTTGTCCTTGTTACCCAATCCTCCCTCGCAGCAGGTTAAGAAAACTCAGCCAGCAACTGCAGCATCACTGAACAAAACCACAAAACCAGAACCACATTGTGCTGAGAATAATAATTACAAACCATTAATAAATAAACCATAAGACTCTCAGAGGATCAGACCCTCCCTTTGGACAGTAGGCTATCAGAAAGCTTCAGTTCTAAATTATGGATGCAGCATTTTCATTATCATCTTGTAGGTTTTTTTCCATTAATCGATTAATGTATGATGAAATGACAAAAAACGACAAAGGGTCATTATCAAACTCAACCAACCACAATTGTGGAACCAACAATCCAAACGTCCTTTTACTTTCAAAGTAAAAGGACGTATTTTTAATTTATTTCAGAATGACAGTGGATAGACAGAAAAGGTCCCATGAGGAATTCTGAGTAACGACAACAAAACTGTCAGCGACACCACATGATACAAGCCTTCCGTGATCGCACGCAGTTTCTGTCACAATCTTATGAACATACTGAGAAACACAAAGAGATCTGGAGCAACTCATCTGGCAATGGCTTGAATGTAACGGACGTTCATTAATATTAAAACCTTCATACCAAAGCTTTAACAAAAAAACACATTCTTCCTCTTACACATAAAAAGCTCCTGCTCTAATCAACACACTCAGCTGTTCTGCTGCTACCGCTTTACTTGGTCTTGAACGACCAGTAGCTCATGGTGGCTAAAAGAAAGCTGCTTTAAATCACACAGACTTAATGACTCTTCCCTTCGGGTGCTAATGTTATCCTACATGGCCATGTTTTGGCATTTACCCTTGTGTTCATTCCACAAAGGTTACAGTCTCTCATTCAACTGTTCATCACATTTAAAAACTGGTGCCAAATTATTTGACTAATCTTTTCTACACTAAATTATGTTTTAACTTTTTACAGATGTGAGAAATTCACTATGAATTCAATTGATTACAACAAACAATCATACATATGCACAGTATTAATAATAGTTGTTTTTGCAGTTATTTGTGAATTCATATCTATTTTTATTTAGAAAATGTAAAGCTCCATGAAATTATTTTGGTAGCCACTTGGGGGAACCAGAAAAATCTGAAAAAGACAATAACTGTCATATTATCATCTTATAAAGTTAAAAGTGTTAGCAAACTCTTACTTATTACATATTTTACATATATTATCATTTGTCTGGAGTCAGGTTTCTGGCCACCTGATAAATAATTGGCCAATAATCCTTTTAGCTGTTTTGATCGCTACCAACACATTATCTGTCTCTTTAGCTGCTAAATGCTCCATTATGTCCACCAGGTAACTGTGGTGTCGGATGTTTGCTGCTGGACCGTGTGCAGTTACAACCAACTGCATCTCACTTTCTCTTTTAACCACAGTGCATCTCATCCTGTCTTTTTAACTCTATCCTGCTGGCATGCCAACTGTGCGTTGTGAGCAAGCATCTCAATCTTTTTTTACTGTTCTTTTTAACAGCTGAGACCAAATTACAAGCTTTGTTTCACTTGGAGACACACTAGTGCTTGTGAGTAATCAAATTCACTCACCCTGTCAGCATATATGTGTGTAACATATATACACCGCATCTGTTCATGACTGCCCTGTTGGTGGTTAATTAGAAAGGCTAAGCGAAGCGGGTAGGAGGAGGGTGGGCTTCTTATCTTGTCCTCTCCGACCTTTTCCCTCTACTCTTTGCTTCTGGGCTGCAGCTTAGCTCGACTTTGACTCAGATCTCACGGCGAGGGAATCCAAGTATTGGATTGATTGTAATAATAATGAGGAGATTAATGTCTTTTGTGGGGAAAGTTCTCATTTTTCCTCCGCTCAGGGGGGCTGTGATGAACTTTGCTGCTGAATATCAAGATGAATGACAGAGAGAAAGAGCAAGAGAGGAAGGGGAGAGGGGGTGGTGGAAAGAAAAATGGCAGGGAAGGAATTGACGGTTTCGATCCAGCTCTGGTGGAAAGAAAGATGAGGGGAGCGCCAGAGGAAGAGAGAAAAGAGTGATGGAGCAGACAGAAACAGAAAGGGGAGAAAAAAAATACAGCAACACAGCTCATTGTCTCCATCCTGCCCCTGCCATCAATCTCCTGAATGTCAGCAGCCTTGCACGGACACACACACACACACACACACACACACACACACACACACACACACACACAGAGTAATGAATCATGGCAAGGTATGGCATGGCACAGTGCAGCATTTGTTAGAGGTGGTGTTTTTCTCTTGTACTGACAGGCTTTGTGTAAGTGCTTTGTATTGTGTGTGTATGTGTGTGTGTGTGTGTGTAATGTGGATATGGAAAGTAGTAGCACGTAGCGTGGGTGCTGGGCTGCGCGTGTGTACTGTACAGCGTACATGTGTTTTAAGAGTACAAAGTGTCTTCTAGGTGACCAAGTCACCTCACAGCAACCACCGCTTTATGAAACAGAGAGCAGACACAGAGTTGTTACTCAGGATTGTTGAGAATCCTATTATTATATAATATTATTTATGGTGAATGATTAGATTAAGGATACAAATCAGCAGGGTAGCTGCAATTGAAGACATTGAAGTCATGTACTCTGTATTTTCTTTATTAGATTATAGAACTAAAAACCATTTTCAGGCTGATTCCTGTATGGTTAGATATATTTCTGGGTTTGTTGACCACTTGTATTGCTACAGGAGGTCATTTTTATCCCTATATTTCTTGTATCTGTACATGCAATGCCGACCAGGTGATGCTGATACGATGATGAAACATCCCTGCCAGGGATTGAAAGGTGTCAGTGAAAAATGATTTAAGGGATGGATGATGATATTGGGACAGATACAATATTTTATTTTTAGGGATGTAGATATGTTTTGACCCTTTTATATAGAGTGTAGCAAACTGCACACCAGTGTTAAATAGATAATACTGTATCAAAACTCTTGGTACTGGACACATCAATATTCAATGCTACAGACACATTTTGGTCCGTTCTTAGAATGTATTAATCCTAAATCCAAATCCCGCCGGTGGGTTAGAAAAAGCATGTGTTTAAGAGATTGCCAAAGAAATACCACTTACTCTAGAAAGAAGCTGAAAAAAATGAATTGTTTGTCAAATTCTTAAAATGTGATCCCTTAATGCGCCTCATTGACGGCGCTGCTATTACAGTATGTAAAAAAGCTCCAAAGTTGGGCCAAAAAAACACTAAGTGGATACAAACCTCACATAGCTAATGTCTGATTTCAAAGAAATGTAGTAAATCAACCATTTGCATGATCAAGGAGGTGTGCAATGCAAGACATCTACAGCTTCTCAGCTACGTGTAGGCAGCCATGTTTGTTTGCTGCCATGCACAACCACGTGATGAAAATATATCCAAACTGACTGTCTTACCTATGGCATCTTTAAGTAAAAGTACTAGTACTACACTGCAATAATACTGTGTTAAGTCCTGCATGGAAAATGTTACTTCATTATAAGTATATAAGTATCATCTGGAAAATGTAGTTTAAAAGTAAATATTACTGAATGCAAAACTAGTAACTAAAGCTGTTACATTCCACCACTCGTAACTAATACAACTAATTATTTGTGTGAATGATTTACAGCAAAAAAATTTTTTTTCCTATTATTAATCCAATTAGTATTGTGTATACAAGTGTTCTCTTAGGGAAATTGATTATTATCTGATTCAATTATTTTTCTATTTATTCTTTTTTAATAAATTACCAAATAAATGTAACTTAAGTTTTCCTTTTTGTTATGTTTGTGCCATTATAACTTTGCTATACTGCTCAAAAGACATTTAGGAGTTATTCCTACTTCTGCCTATGGTTGTGCTTGTTTATTAGAGATGCAAAACTTGCAGATAGATTGAAAAAGGAGCTCACCGTGAGTAATGATGTGACAGGAGCAAAAAACGCTCAAAACGTCTGAAACTTGGGTTTCAGAGGTCCGACTTAACGAGACCAAATATTGTACCTCACACAGCGGCACATCTTTGCCTCCTGTCAGGCTCCGCCAAGTCCTTGCCCTATCTCACAATGTTAATGAAATTTAAAAAACAATGTGTGTATCGACCCTGTGATTCAGATCCGCTCCAAAATTTTATGAGTTTTTTTCATTGGCTCATATTACACCCTTCCACCATGGTATTCAGTTAAAGAAATAAAATATGCCAATGTTTTGTACAAATTCAAACCCTCTTCTCGGCACATGCAGGCAGGTGAGAATGACAACTCTCAAGGTACCTGACTCAAATAGTATTTGCTAATATCTCTTGGCTTGTTTGAACCAGTCTGGAGTCCCAGATGGTTGGATTTTATCACATCAGGTTGGAGTTAAGAGTTATTAGGCTGGTTACCAAAAAGCACATGGCTCAATCTGCGTGTTCTCACAAATCCTTTTCTTTTGTCCAAACTTTTGCTTTGTTGTATCTTTGTTTCATTTTAGATTCACACTGTTAAAAAAAGAAAATACACACACACACAAAACATCCCACAGACTGAAGATAATTTCCTTTTCTGAAGGGTCCATTATGTTTTTTTAATCCTTTGCGTTACTACTAGCAACTGCGTTGAGGAGGGGTGGGGACTGTGCGCGATCACGGAAGGCTTGTATCATGTGGACGCGCCGACAGTGTTGTCGTCATTACTTTGAATTCCTCATGGGGGAGACAGAAACTACGCACTATAGCTTTTAGTTAGTAGATGTTGCCCTAAACCCATTTTTTTTCCCTAAAAGGTTAATCTTATATTTTTTAAAGGTGAATTTGTTTTTAGGACGTTAGTGAAGGTTGGTTTCTGTTTAAAGCGAGGGGGCTATAACCTGTATAAACCATGTAGGAAGACTTTAAAATCAAGAATAGTAATTGTGCAGTACTGCAACAACCAGCTTACAATTGTGTGTGTGTGTGTGTGTGTGTGTGTGTTCGTGTGTGTGTATACAGGGTACAATAACCCTGTAAATACATACAGCCTAGATATAGAGTGTATCCATGAATGTGTAGATGGGTGCAGTAGCTGCCTACATGAGTATAGGAAAGGGTGAGGGTGGGGAATTGTGTTGATACCAAGCTATAACTGGCAAATTTTAAATTATATTTGTCTAGTAATTTATAAGACTTAGTTTTAGTTGTTAGTTTTATAATGTAAAACAGTATTTGATGTGGATCAGACATGTCCTATCCATTAAATATTGTCAGTGTACAGGGGTCGATACAGATTCAGAACATTGGATTAGTGCATCAATACTTACTACCGGTACCTGTCTTTCTTTCCCACACACACACACACACACACACACACACACACACACACAGCATTTCTCCTGCTTGTACTTCGGCTGCAATGTCCTTGTACTGCCCCAAATAAAACACACACTTTTGCACTGACTTATTTCCACACACATTGAGGTGCATGGGCTCACATGTCCGCACCGATATACATTCACACACAATCAGATGCCACCTGCCGGCATGTTAATAGGTTGTCAGTGTGTGAAAAGAAGACTTTAGCAGAGGAAAGGCCCTCTGCCCTGTCTGAGTCTGAGGTGCCAAATGTTCAGCCTGTGGGGATCACAGGGCAGCACTGAGGAGAGCTGGACTGTTTTATAGTGCCAGGCAGGCAGGAGGGAGGAGATAAAGGAGGGAACAGAGAAAGGATGGGATGAAAAAGAGCAAAAGGAACACTTTGAAATCTGGCTGGGGGAAAGAAGATAGGGGAGGAAAGTGTTTGCATCTCCTTCATACAAGATCGAACATTAAAATCAGAGTCCGCAGGGACTCAATCCCTGTTTCCTTTTCGATCCTGGTTCTGTTCTCACTGGAAAACCCAGCCCTGACCTAGCCGGCATTATTTCTACTGCTCTCATATATTTATGCCCTGGGATACAACAGAGCCGCAGAAATGCACAGACCAGATTTATACACTGGCTTTATGGAGAAGAAATGAATCGCAAATGATTAGATACTTTTTTTTCTTTATTGTTACGGTATAAAGGAACGCATCAGAACGCATCAATATCAAAAATCTGCAAAACAACATTTGCTTCATTATAGTCTACTGCAATCCACGATTAGATAACTAGAAAACCCAAACAGAGTGGACAATCTGTTGCTTCAATCCTCAAAGGATCCCCCAAAATGAGTTGCAATATCTCCAGACAGCACCAGCTGTGGCATTTGATTGGTTTAGGGATGTTTGTGAATGGATGAGGCTTGTTCTTTTCTACTCATTGTTCAATTCACACCCTGCTGAATACTCTAGCTGTAGGTCACTTAAAATTGAGGATATAAGTGTTTGCAATATTACAATTTCTGTTTCGCAGTTAAATATAAAAGTATAATTAATATTTCACAACCTCACAGTTTTGTTGTGGTGCTCAATGTGTGGAGAACTTAACATACTGTAAGGTATGAAAAAAAGCCATTATGTAAAAACAGATTGCTAATAATTCATACATAGCTCCCGCTTCTAGTGTGTAAATATGTAGACCAAGTTAGATTCTTTAGATGAAGCTATGAAGCCTGGAGAGCACACCATCTTTGACCTTACTTGTGTTTTGCATGTTTAACGTGTTGTTACCATGTTTCATTTTGTATTTTTGAAAGAATGTTTTTCAGTTATCAGCAGAAGATGGACGCATCAAACTTTTTACTTGGGTTCTTAAGTGGATATTTTCAGGAAACAGACAGAGTCACAATAGGGGACACTAACACAGTGCTTTGTGAGACTAAAAGGGGAACAAAAGACGATATGTTTGCTAAGGCAGTGCAAATGTTATTTATTGTGTACGCTGCTGGACCTGGGTACGAATTTCATTCCTTCATCTGGAACATGTTTAAATGACAATAAACTAATCTGAAACTGAATCTATTACAACAAAAGTGTTTGAAAATCGAGTTAATTGTTTTCATTCTTGTAGCATGCTTAATCCCATACTTTACTTCATGTAGGCCTATTCTATTATTAGACAGGACGACAGGAAGTATGGGTGAGACAGGAATGTGTGGGAAGGACAGGAGAGAGAGGAATTACAACTTGTGTTGCTGTAGCCGTGGCGTCAAATGTGACAGCATTCGATTCAGACTGAAGCGATGTTGGAAGGAAACATTGACCTTGTCAGATTGCTGTTGTGATGTTTTAGAAGAGCTACATTAAACGTTAAATTGCCACTATATGTACTGTACGTAATGAATCCAATTACCCACTCAGTTCATGGCTGTAACCTTTGCAGGTCCACTGATGACGGCTGTATACAGTGACTCACAGGGAGGGGAGGGGAGGGGTGCTGCTTTTAATCGCTGGAGACAAAGGAGAAGAGACAGAGGAAGAGGTAGTCTCAGTGGAAAAACGTGTGCCATGTGGTGCCAAGGTAATGTATGACTTCTTGTGGTAATTGCTGTAATGAAGCAGGGAGCTGGTTGAGAATGAAGCGCATGCTTCCACTTCTACAGTCCGGTGGGGCCCCGTGAGCATCAGCAAACGTGCCCAGAGGTCCAGGTGATAGAGTGGATAGTGTGTGATTGGGACGGAGGAGAGAGGGGAGGGGTAGGATGAAGCTGGATGAGGGATATTTTTGGGTTGAGGAGCTGAGAGCAAGAGAGGGATCGGGGAAGGGAAGCTTAGTATGAGCTTTGAGAGTGTGTGTGTGATAAATGCCTCATTTCTGTGCTGCCAATGAGAGGAGCACAGACAAAATGGATGTTCCTGTGTCCCTGTACTTTTTTTTTAATCCAGACCGAGGCCACATTTGGCCATCTATCAGTGCACCACTGGAGCATGAGAGCTGGTAAAGGTAATAGAGATGTAGATATCATTTAGGGAAATTATAAGCCATGTATGAATGTAGCGTGTGATTATGTAGTGTATTTCATGCGCAATTAAATCATAAAACCCACTTGGCAATTTGATCCAATTTTTGGTCCATGCATAATTATGTCCTTGAGTCTGAATGTAGGCGGATTGTGTATGCCCTTCCATAGGATTTTTATGGAAATGCGGTCACTACATACAGCACGGTGCAAGCTTATGTTCCATCACTTATTTCCATACTTAGATTTCTTTCCCTCTGTTGTTTTTATAACAGTCTGAAATCTATTTAGCTCATATACAGTATGAAACACAGGGAGTACAGTTAGGATATCAGAGTGACAGCGTGATGGCCGGAGAAAAGGGCATCAGACTCGACAGTATGATGTCACCACAGTACACATTACAGGACCTTAATATCCTTCCAGTGCAAACACCAGTCTCCAGCCAGCTGGCAGGTGACAGTCTGTCTGTGCATGAGTGTGTGTGTGTGTGTGTGTGTGTGTGTGTGTGTGTGTGTGTGTGTGTGTGTGTGTGTGTGTGTTGTCTCTATGATCAAACAGGCATTTTTCTCCACACATGCATTTTCTCTTTGTGCGACTCCTGCTCTGTCCATTTGTTTTTTGGCAGCATGTGCACAGACGTGTGTGCAGTGTGCATGTGGGAGTGCTTTTGGATCATCCTGTTAGACCATCTAGGAAAAGAGCTGTAGATTGGCTGAGGCTTTATTCTCCCCTCTCTCCTAAAACACAAGGAAAATAGCAAATGTGGAGGAAGGGAGCAGATTAAAATAGCTCAGTAGGCAATCGCTGACTCACAAGGCAATGCTGGTATCCAGGCATCCATTCCAGTATACATCAAATCCACTAGCTGTTGTGTAACTCCCTCAGTACCTGTAAATCAAATCGTTCTCGGTGTGTCTAGTATGTCTTATGTGCACACGACCCCTCCGTGGCTGCATATAAAGAGGGCGGGGACATCACAGGTGCCATTTATCATTTTTGACAGCATTGCCAAGAGCCTTTATGGCTGAGGGAGGCAGGCCAAGGCTGGTTGGCTGCGATGTGGCATGGTCATCTAACTACCCAGCTCATTCATCATGCCACTCAAGGAGCGTAGGCTGCCACAGCTCATCTTTTTTTTAAGTAGTGTGAAATGGAACAAGAGCATGAACCAGACTCATGTGTGAATCAGAGTCTGATTAACACATCAGCTGCTGTACACACACTGGTTACTCATGCACCTGCATGGCAGCTCTCACATGGCTGAGTGCATGTGTATGAAGTTAGAAAACACAAACAATATAATGATAGCTGATGTAATGAGGTTCTACCTGCAGAAATAAAAGTATAAAGCTGACTCTGCTAAGTCTCTCATCTTCCATTGCTGACAAGTAGATGGAGAAGCTAAAGCCAACATGGTGGTGAATACTTGCTTTAGCTTGCTTGTCAGAATGACAGATTTGCTCGATGCGGATTAAAGACAGGCCTACACCACCGGTATGTGTTTGTTTTATGTGGTGAATGTGAAAATGAACTGCTACCTCCTCCGTCAGCTCTAGCCAGGCCAATTACAACAGCTGGTCAGTCTGACATGTTACCTGAGCTCATTACTATTCATGAGCTCGCCCAGTTGCTCTGGTTAAAGGATACTGATAGCCAGGCTAGCTGTTAGCCAATCAGAGTCAAGAAGCTTAGCTTGTTGAATATTAATGAGAACTGGCACAAATCTAGCTGAGTCTTCCTGCAGCCCTTCTATACCACACTAGAATGGCTTGAAACAAGGTAACCAAGACATTGTCTCCACTAAAAAATGTTACAGAGCCCATGGTAGAACTTCAGACATTGACCACAAAGTAATGAAATACGTGTGGCAGGGCACCTTTAAGGTGTGTTCAGGCTAATTACTTTAATTGTGCAAATTTGACCACTTAACCAGTGGTTCCCAAAGTAAGCAGTGCAGCATCTGGGGTGCATAAATGAAGGGCCAAGGCCATTTACTTTAAAGCTGCTATGACCAATATGTTATTATGTAATTCAAAAGTGTTAAACGTAAATGTGAAGACAATGTGAAAGGGGTCGCTGAGAGTGATGAACCTACAGAGAATTATTCTCTGAATGTGCAGCTTCTCTCAGCTTTACAGCCAGTTTCAGCTCATTGTTTAGCGTAACGGATGCAACTTTACTGTTTTGGTCCTTCTTGGCCACTGTTGACACGATGAGTTTGAGTCACACAAGAGTGAGAAATAACGATCGTCAGATGGAAGTGATGGGAAGAGTAACCTCTGTAAGTTGGCTCAAAGAAAAATACATCTCAGCCCTCAAGAGACATAAAAGTGCACTCTGAAAGCTAAGTGTTACGCCCAAAAAAGAATCTGTATGGAGGTGTGCTGTAGTTTAAAAATATTTGGGAACTTTATTGCTAGTGTGTGTGTGTGTGTGTGTGTTGACTCAGCACCTTGACTGATGTATACTGAGTAAATTTCACATGGACCAACAGTGTTCCTCAGTCGGCCTCCCATATCTGTCTGTACCCATTTTGCTTTTGAATATTTTACATTGTATGTGCCAGAAATCCGACTGCTCTCAGTCGACTGTGGCTTTGTTTTCTTTTGTTTCTCGCTTGATGTTTTTGGCACTGCTGCAGTGGCACTGATAGTCAACCCCTGCCAGGAATGAAATAATGAAATGTTTTTTTTTTTTTTTGGCTAGGTACATTTATTTAAATGGAAACAATCTGGTGATTTCATAATGAATAAGCACATAACTGTCCGTCCTCAGGTTGAGGCTCTGAGTGATGCAGTCTCTGTTCGGAGGAGGGGAGCTGGGGCTGCTGGGAGGAGGCGGCGACGACGCAGGAGGCCTGAAGGACGATGGCTGTGGCAGTGTGGTGTGGCACTCCTCGCAGCTGCCCCCCGAAGATGTCTACTCGGCCTCCCACTTTGCCCTTATCACAGCCTATCAGGACATCAAGACGAGACTGTCCTGCCTGGAGCGCGAGAACACCAGTATCAAGAGGAAGCTCAAGATCTATGAGATCAAGGTAAAGAGTTTGCACTTCGAAGCACAAAGTCAAAGTATGAGCAGATTTTTTTAAAACCAATTATTATTGTCCTTGTTGGTATCAGACAGAAAGCCTCCAGTGCTGACAAGGATAAGGCCAGTTAATTTTTGGATTTATGAGTCTTTATAAAGGGGAGTGAGCTGTTCCCCCTTTAGCATTATGGAGGCAGCGACATTGTACACAGATAAAAGGAGAGAAAGCTTTGGTGGGCTTTGATCCTTGACCAGCGGGGAAAAGAAAGATGATAAATCATTCTACTATATCTAAGCAGAAGGCTATGATGTTCTAATTCCTGTTTAAGTAAAAAATTATATTGAGTAACAACGGCAAGGAGCCCTGGGAGAAACTGTGGGGCTGTAAAAAAGACTTTGGCACACATCACCCCTTCATGAAAATGAATTAATACCGAGAATAACCGAAAACACCGGCGTGGGTGTTCAGATGGAATCTGTGTCTGCAAGATATCTGGGTAATGAGGAGGAGAAGTCACAGGCTATTGCTTTACATGATTTTGTTACATTATTTTGATTACGTTAAATGATTTTGCCTAATTAGATCTTGGTTTGCAAATTATGTCGGCAGATTTGGTTCAAGTTCAATTCAGTTATTGTCATTGTTGTAAAAATACTCAAGAGCAGCTGGATATGTAAAGAAGGTTCTGGATACTTGGATGACTTACACAATTATTTTTCACTATTCATAATGCTACTCTGGATCTTAAAACAGATTATCTTCTCTCGGCT
The DNA here is from genome assembly GCA_026937815.1 of Etheostoma perlongum. NCBI lineage: Eukaryota > Metazoa > Chordata > Actinopteri > Perciformes > Percidae > Etheostoma > Etheostoma perlongum. The sequence continues at coordinate 4,294,696 of CM049391.1, read as the reverse complement.
TCAAGTCAGTGACGCTGCAAACATTTCTGCATAGCCAGGCCTGCTTGCTTGATGGTGGAAAGCAAGACTACTTTTCAGTTGGATGATAAAGCAGGTGAAGCAGAAATCCACCTCCTCCTCCTCCTCCTCCTGTCCTTTGGTCAGCTACTGCGTTAGTCAGGGTTAGTAGCATAAAGGAATAGCGTGGGAGGACAGAAAGTGAGGAAAAGCGGTGAAAAAAAGTGGGAAAATGAAGCTAAATAGGTGTAAGGATGCAGTGTAAGACACAGAAAGAGGAGGACAAATGAGGGAGTAAAATTAGATAATGATGCAAAGAGCAAGGGAGGGATACATTGCTGAAATTAAGAACAAAGGGGATTAAAGAAAAAAGAAACCCTGGATATTCTTATAATTAACATGACTGTATGGTGTTCTTCTTTTTCTAGGAATTATATGGTGTAACGTACCCACTTTCTACTCAGTTTTTTTGTTGGATTTAGAAAATGTATTTTATGATTGATTTTCTTTCCCAGTATAGAAGGAATTAAGAGTTGTATGATGGCACTTTGACTTTGTCTTTCCTCTCTTGACAAATGTATCAATGCAAAAAACCTGCATCTTTTGAGTGTGCAGCTGTTACTGAAGGCTGCCACATCGCTGTTGGCTTACTCGCAAGCAGCAGTTTGTTCAGGGCCCATTCCCAGAGAGACTGGTGTCGGCTGCTTGGAGTTATCACAAGTGTGCATATGTAAATATATTTTTTTTAGATTTGGATAATCAATCATTACAATAATCACAACAATAACTCTTGAAATGTCCAAATGACCATCTGGAAAGACATTTTGCAAAAATCTGGATTCTTTTTTGTTATTTTAAGCCTTTGTTGTTTTTTTTGCATGCTATTGCAGTATACAAGATGCCTGAGTACAGCTGCTGTAAAGATGCAGATGTAAGTGCTTGCTATGGGTTAAAGTGAGTTTCTTCTCCAGTTCAGAGTTCCCGATGCTCGGCAGTATTTTTTGAGACCCCAAGGGGGTTCTGCCCTTGTTGCGAACATTTACTGTTAAACTAAGCAGAGAGAGGTGTTCTGCTAAATGGAAAAGGGTTGTTTGCTCCTCAAATAGACCTCGCATCAGCGGCAATGACTTCACAGAAAATGAAAAGCCCTCCCTGCTCATAGGAGGCACTCTAAATGTAAATGAAATTACCGTGCAGTTACATAACTCTTCTCGTGTGTTTCTAGCACAGCAGTTTGCAACCAGACACAGTTTAGCACTATAACTAGACAAATTGCTTACTTCACAAGTAAAACAACAGTTAATGTGGTACAGCCTATTTCCTACAGTTATGATTACATAATCAGTCATATTTGTATAATTGCAGCTGCATATAATGGAATTCTTTCTCCATAATTTAAATGTTCATAATGCTATTTGCATCATCATTGCACCTCATATCATATACAAGAGTAAATGTGTTTTCCCCCCAGGAATCATGAGTTGTGAGGCAATAAGATGCAATAATAATACAAATATATAACAATATACATATGTTAATATCTTTATTTTTCTTACTGTCAAAAGAAGCGAGAAAAACAAAACTAAACACACAATTATTGGATCTACTAACAATTATAATGTGTGTATCACTGCCTGATATATCTTCTTCCCCTGTGCCATAGAGCTCCATTGTTGTTAAAAACACATCAATGAGCCACACTGTTGCTCTGGGTGATGTGTTCCTTCATTTGGTCTTTTCATGGGATTTGTCATCAATAAAATAAAATAAATTGTCGCCAGTCTTAGCCTTTTTCATAATCAACGATGCCACAGTGGTGCGGTGAGATGTGACACTCCCCTGCCATCTGAGATATCTTGATTGGCAATAAAAACACTCCAGTGGGGCCAGTGGGTGTAATTTTGAGTTTAGTCAAATGTAAACAGATGGACAAAGTGAGTGATGGGTGGACAAACGGCAGCTGAGTCACACACCCACCCAAGATTACAATGTGTGGGATGAAATCCAAAAGTACGACTAAAGCAACACGCTATGTAAATTCATAAAGTAGTTTATGAGAAGTGAAAAATAAAATCTAGTTCACAAAGAGAAAGAAACATTTTCTCATGAAGAAGTTAAAACACCCTGATCCCCGGAGTAATATCTGGGCCAAACTGATGTTGCAGTTGATACAAGATGAATCTTTTATGTCCTCAGTGTGAAATCATCAAATATTGCAGAAAACAGCTGGGAAAAGAAGTTTAAGCACACAAACAAAAAGTATAAATAAGTAAACCTAAGCTATCTTGTTCTCAACACTCTTATTATTACATATCAAATTCTATGTTTCTGTAATGTAATTTTTTTCCTGCAGTTCCCTATGATTAACGAGTTTGGGGAAGACACCAACTCCTACTGCTCTTTTGAGAGCAAAGAGACGGCGCTGCTGCACTCTGAAAATGGCAACCTGCAGCAGAGGGTCAACGTCCTGACCCACGAGGTAAGAGGAGAGATGAGGACGAGAGGGGGAGACGGATAGAGGGAGGAGAGAGGGAAGACGGGGGACAAGAGGTGAGAGAGGAAGAGAAGAAATGAGAGAAGGCAGAGGCTAGATGGGATATGTATGAAAAAGAGGAAAGTCCATATTCAATTGGAATAAACCTTATCACACAAAAGGGTTTTCTCAGTTCTGTAGAAATCCTTCCCTGCATTACAAATTAATTGAATTACAAAGAAATATATATATAGGCCAACCCTGGTGGACATACACTGAAAGATGTCCAAAACTAATTAAGGACTGAAGCTGCTGCCCAAGCAAAAAAAATACTGAAATCGGGTGTTTTTAAGAAACCGTCCAAGGAGCAATGTGACATGGGATTTTCACTCTGGTGTTCTATTTTTGAGATGCGCTATAATTGGGCACAAACCTGGCCAAGATTTTTGCTGAATATGTGCGCCTCAAGAAAGAAGAAAGTAGACGTGGGATGACACATTTTGAAATTAATTAGTAAACATATATGTACAGTATGATTTAAAATTTAGAACAAGACGTGTGCACGCTACACAGGCAGCATTTCAAAAGAAAGGAGAATCTGTTTTACTACTTGCTGCATACTTGAGTGCAACTCACTTCCAATGTGCTTGGACAAGTCATTCTCTTCGCTCGCAACTCTACTATTTCCTATGACTGTGTGAACGAGAGCATGGGAAAATAAAAATGAGAAACGACTGACACAGGAAGGCAGTGGTTACACTGGTAGCGGTAAAAAAAAATACTAACTCATAAAAAAACGCTTGAGAGCAAGAAAGAGGAAGGAAATGGTTCATTGGAGTAGCAGAAGCGATTAGCACAGCTCTGAGACCGGGCGTTCAGGGTGATGAAATGTAACACGGCTCACTGAACATGTCCCAGTACCCCCCCCACACACACACACACACACACACACACACACACACAAACCTCACCCTCTTCTTTTTGGAAAAGGGGTGACTTGCAGTTATCAGGAAGAAGCAGAGAAAGGTGAGAGGAGGCATTAGAGAAATTTAAAGGTCACAAAGCAGAAAGCAAAAAATATTGTTGATGTTTTTCTGACAGAATGCAACAACAACAAAATATACAGACCGCCAAGGCTATACTGAGCATGTTGTTTGTAGGCCTACATTTAGTTCTGGGAATATATATATATATATATATATATATATATATATATATATATATATATATATATATATATATATATATATATACCATAACGCATAATATCAACTGACATAAGGACATAAGGGAGTTCCTCTTTATTTCCCTAACAGTGAGGCCATGAGTGTGTCCCTGTGTTAAAATCTACTTGTAAGACCTTCAGTGTTTCAGTTGTGGGGTTATATTTAGAATTTAATTTTCCTACATTAATATGCTTAATCAAATTACTACACAACATATCTGGTAGTAAACAAGGTATTATTCCACAGAAAAACTGTACACACTGAGCAGAGCCAAAGGAAGAAACAAACGAGGGGTTAAAAGCAGTGCATTTGGGATGTTTTTTGTTCTTTAACAAGTGGTGTATGGACCCATGCAACAGTGGTGGATGGAAACTAGGGCTGCAGGATATGAGGAACATATGCAAAATACCTGGCAACATTGAATATCGTGAAAAATGATGTTGATAGCGATAAAGAAAGATATTAAGTGTACACAGTTCTGCCTTTCTGCTGCTTTCTGTATTCTCCTAAAGTACAACAAACTGTTTGTTAAATAAGACAAAGAATTAATCCCAGCATTTTTTATTGAACTGAACACAAAAGACACCAATAGAAAAAATAGAAATGCTATTTACATTTTAAAGTGCAGGTTTCTACTAATACTATTTCAAACAACAAAAAAAAAGTGATGTGTTTATGTGCTAATGGAAGCACAATTCATTTTCTTTTCCAGATTATCTGGAAATCTGGTTCAAAATTGCACTTCACTTGAAACCTGGCTAATGTCAGCATGTTCTGGAGCTTAGCAATTAATATGATAAATACAGTGTTATCATAACTGCGAGGGATGAAATAAGTTGTAAAAAACTGGAGGTTAAAAACTGAGAACTATCCTTTAATTTGGACCGTTTTAACGATCCTCTCTGATGTATTCAACGTTCCAACTGGCACATTGAATTCATCCCCTCACAGAGGAAAACCCTCAGTTCCATACTGCAATAACACCAACTTTTTCATACCAACTAATCAAACTAAAAATACCCTCCAAGAAAACTAGAACAAAACAGACAGCTTTGAACCCAAGAGGCCATTTAAAACACCAAACCAATCAGGATCTAGACAGAAGTGAAAATGGAATATGGTGATAATGATAAAATCTCCTCACAGAAATCCAACTCCCAGTAATCCCTCTCCTCAGTTACGATGCTGTTGACAAGCCATCCTTAGTGCCAGATGTATACAAGCATATGTTACCATAGACACACTGAAAAGGCCTCTCCGCTCTGGCACACAGCAGTGATAAACCTCTTTGTCCTCGCCGGTTATCTCACCCACTTGCCGCTGCTCCCACATCTCATTCTCCGTGACCATATTCTTTAACAAAAATACACTTCCCTTCCTGCTTTGAAAAATTCTCTCTTTCACTCAATACATCACTTCCCTTAGATCTGTCAAAGAGTATGTGATTATGGCCTCCAGTGACATTCACCCTCTTATTATGCCACAGAATGAAAGAGGAGCAAGACATTCATTTCTTTTTTAAAATAGTGCTAAAGATGATTGTTGACATCTCGGTGTGTCAAGATGGATGGGGGAGGCGTACATGCTGAGGTGTCAGGATTTCGGTGTCCTAAATTTTCTTGGTTACACAACAATTTCTTAAGTGACACATTTGCCGACTCTCACGATGAAAGCTTTTGTTGTTTTCTCATCTCTGTCTTGCTTTTTGGGTTTTTGAAAACTGACAAAGGAAACAAAAATGAAGTGAATCCATGCCAACCCATTTTGTTCTTCTGCCTTAATGGCTTTTTCTCTGCATCTGGCTTTCAGCTCCAGAAGAGGAAGGAGAGAGAGGAGCAACTGGAGGATGTGATCCAGGCCTACGAGAAGATTCACATGGAGAAGAGCAACCTCCAGAGGGACCTCGACAAAATGGTCCGAGACATTATTCAGTCCACCACGCTGTGCATTCGTTTGACGCAGAAGCCATATGGCTCATTAATATATTCTGTATACAGTTTCACATTCTGCTGAATATTAAGTGTAAATGCCGGCATGGCGGACATCATGAACATGCAATACACATAAAAGAGATGATTACATTTATGTCAGGGCCAACAGTATTAGTTGTTAACTAAGTCTGGAGCGGTTTTTAAGATTTGGTTCCAATTTAGGGGAAATCATAATGCTACATAATATAATATAACATAATAATTCCAGACAATCATGTTTGTCCCTTTCCTTTTTCAACATGACAATTACAGCAAATGCTTATTTTCCGTGTGCTATCCTACACATGTCCAGCCAACTCGAGCCATCAGTGAGCCTGCGCAACCTGCAGTGCAGAACCTGTTAAAAAATTAATAGCTCAATAAAAGATTGTGGGTTTGGTTCATGTTAATACGTTTGTTATTTAACTTGGACAAGTATGTAGCATAGACCTATGCCACACACCACAGCATTTATAGCCTAAGCTAATTTGCAATTCATGTTCCTAGATGGAGATCACAAACTTAACAATAGATACACAACTTAAAATGCAAAAAACAATACACAACACAGACTAATACAATAAATCACCATACAACAGGAGCACTAGATCATTCATGACTACATTTCAGAAGAAGTTGAAAATGATCCCAGTTAGGATCATTTTTAAGTTCAGTATGTAACACATTCCTCATATTGATACAGAACCCAAAGCTCTAAGAGGACCCACTAGGTCACTGAGCACCTGGGGAGCCTGGCTATGTAGGCACTTATATACAATTTTAAGATTTGCAAATTTAATAAAATTAATCGAAATGTAACATATTTAATTTCTTGAGAACATGGAAATGATGAGATTGTATCGGCTTCTTGTCCAAATGTTTAATTGCTTGATTGCATATCATCATAAGAGGCTTTGTTATTGTAGGTGTTTCTTGTGGAGAGGTTACACAATAACTTCACAGCGTTCATAAAAGCATTTGCAGCTTACATATGTGGTGTTAGTTAAGTAAGTAAGTACGTTGCAATAGTAAGTTACAATAAGTCAACGTTAACTACCACACGGGACACGTCGCCTGACTTTTTCATACAAATATGTGACTGAAAACAATATCAAATTCTTGATACATTCTTGTGGTGTCTCAGCCTGGATGCCAGCCGAACGTAACCCCGCCCACAACATTTGAGGTTGGGAAGTGTGGTCTGGACCTGATCTGTTGTGGAGCTACAACTATGCTTGAACCAGAGCTGTTCGGACCAATCAAATTGTCATGGCGGGCTTTACACTATGATGGAGAGATGATCAACCATAACATAATGAAATATGTCACTAAAGAGCGCTTGGGTTGAATTTGTTTACAATGACGGTTGCCCCTTGAGAACTGAGATGTGTAGATTCCATCTGTTATAGAAGATATCGACAGCGCATTCATTTTAAAAGGGGAACAGAGAACCGTGATCAAGGCATTTGTCGATCGGAAAGATGTTTTTGCTTGTTTCCTTCCTACGGGATTTGGCAAAACTTCAACATACATCACATACTCCGTTGCTCTGATTGGTTGTAGGTCTATCCAATTGAGTACAGAGGTGTTTTCTTTCCTGATTCGGTTGAAACACGCCCCATAATCACAGCCCAATGCAGCAGAATCAGAATCTGAGCATGACGACGTCAGGCTAGTAGTTTCTATATTTCTGTTGCATACTTCAAAACAAAAACTTTAACTTTCTCCCCATTACCTCATTGGGTAATATTGTATTATCACTACCTTTGTAAATGGTAAATGAAGGAAACCATAATGTACTGTATACTACAACCGTCAGTTTTCTCTCTCTTGACATTACTTTTCCCGTTGTCGCTCTGATAGACAGAAAAACAGACAGACACTTTAACTGGCCACTTTAGAGTACACTGTTCATTTCAAAGTAATTGCACTCTGAACAAACCTTTTTCTTATACTAGGTCAACAGTCCTTCAGAGAGAAGAGTCCTTTTATAGTTAATCTGTGAAAATTCTCCTCTGACAACAAGACAAACTCTTGATTGACTGTAAAGCCACATCAATCTCGAAAGATTACAATTTAGTAAAAGTATTATAAATGTTTATTTTCCAAGAAAATGCAACTTCCTTCAATTTAGAAAAGAAGATACTAAGAGTAGTTTTTAGATTAATCCTCCTTTCTTGCATTTTGTATACTGTGAGAATCTCCTTTTATAAGCACATTTCTGTAACTGGTTTCAAATCAAAGTCGATCCAGCCCCAGGTGGACGCTTCCAACTGAACAGCTTGGCTGGCTGGTCTTTCCCAGAGCCCCTCTGTGATAATAAACCCTCTCATATGACAGTGAAGTCCATTGAGCACCTCATAGCGAGCAGCCTCAGCAGTTTTATGTGGGCAGAGTGATTAAAGGAGGAAGTGAGCCAAAAACGTTGGAACTGCCACCTGCCGAGGAATGACACAGTGTCAACGTCACCTGAAGTCTGTGGCGGCAACATACTGCTCCAGCTAACTACTGGGCTACAGGATCTTTAACCTCCCACTCACTCATCAACATATGTGTCATTATTATGTTTGTGCATTTTGCACAATGACAGAAAAACTTAAAAGTCCCATGGCATGAAAATGTCACTTTATGATGTTTTTAAACATTAATATGCGTCCCCCCAGCCTGCCTATGGCCCCCCAAGTGGCTAGAAATGGCGATAGGTGTAAACTGAGCCCTGGGTCTCTGCCTTTGAGAAAATGAAGCTCCGATGGGCCGATCTGGAATCTTGCTCCTTATGACCTCATAAGGGGCAAGATTCCAGATCGGCCCATGTGGCCACCCAGAGAATTTGGCCCACCCATGAGAGAGAGACATCATGGTTTTCCAACGAGCAAAGTGGCAGTTGGTCAAGGCCACCCCCCCAGCCTCCACCTTGCCCCGGGAGTCACGGAGCTAGACCCAACCAGCTCGGATTTTAACGTTCTATCGCACTATAGACTGTTCACATTACAGCGCTTTACTTAGTTTAAAATACTTCATTTTGTCCCCATAAACGTAATTGAGCAGTGGCAGGGATGTTTAGAATACAAACTAGCTTTTAGCGAGTTACAAAGTAGAAAAAGTAGCCTGGCTATGTGTCGCTGGCCATAAGTGCCTAAGAACGTACTCTATAAATATGGTAATCCTGCGTATGCGTCATGTAGTTGGAAGATTTAAATAAAGCATAGACAATGTGTGTGATTACAGAGCAGTCTGGTGGAGAAGCACGTGGAGCGTATCCTGGGCCTGGAGTCAGCTCTGAGGCAGAGGGAAAACTCCCTGCAGAAACTCAACATGCAGCTGCACAGCAAAGACATGCAGTATCTGCAGCTGCACGCCAGCTCGGACCAACACAGTGAGTGGCTGTCAACTCTCTCTCAAGATGTAGATCTATAGTTGAGATGTGCCGGTTCTACTGTAAAGAAATTCTGATGGCAACAATTTCTTTTACCATCATTACCAGGATAATTGTAGCACGAGATTTGAAAAACCGGCACATTTCTCATTTAAAAAATCTATGAATAAATACATGTAATAAAAATGTAAAATACAAATTTCAGAGGGTTGCTTGGATATTTTGGTTCGTTAACTACCCAACTCTCATAACCATTTTGAGAGTTACTGTAAAAATAAGTTGAATAAGAAAATTCATTTTAATAGAAAATACATTTTAATATCAACCAGCCGTTATCTCTGTTAGTCACTCACCACCCATCTGTATCTTTAATCAAATCCAACAATTTGGCCAGAAAAGCATTCTTTGATAGTTGAGGTCAGGTGAATCTTCGGCCCGTTGGCGAGAACCAGCTTGGACATTTTGTTCCAACTCCTCAGTCACAGTCGCAGAAAAAAAAGAGACCTCCGAATCAATGTGGCTGCTAGTGACTGAAACTCAGAACATTTGTTTGTGCCTGACTAATAATTTGAGGATTTCTCCATATTATACAGCCTGTTGCTTCCATATGTACAGCCAAGTGATCTCTATTGTAATTAAATTGTACCACCAAATGCTAGAAAACCTGTGAGATAATTTGACTTATTACGATGCAAATTCATTCCTGTATCAGATGCTTCAAACAAGGCGGCTCACTCCATTGCTTTAACTGCATTTATGAAAGAAAAAGCATACGTCTAAAACCTTAAACCACATATGGTTTTGGACTATAAAGCATCACCAAGTCACCAGATTCCCTCATATTGATACAGTAGCACAGAATTCAAGATAGAATATGCAGTCCATCGCTGTTGTAGAAGAGATTGTGTTAAACTTTAGCTGTTCTAGAGTCAGTAGATGCTAAACTCTGCTCCCTTCAACGAGGTGGGCGGCCGACTGAAACCTGGAAGAAACGTGTCACCGCCACCTCAACAGATGCCTCTAACTGATGGTATACCTTGATGAAGAGGAGGTATTTTTCTGCATTAAACTTGTATTTAATGAAAAAAGGGGTGTATTAGCTTCTTTTTCATTCCTTGAATTTGTTTTAATTTGCAAAGTTGTATTGCTGTAGATATACACATTGTAGTGTGTGTGTGTGTGTGGAAATATCCACATACAGTATGTGTCCACTTGGGACTGCACACTCGGGTGAGGAGGCAGTAGGAGCTGGGATATAAAAGATGATGCACTGTTACATTGTCTTCTGGCTCAAGGACTTGAGTCTGTGTGAGCGGAGCTGAATCACTAACATGCCCACACAGATCACATCACCCAGGTACGAACTGAAAGATGCTGCCCTTGGAAGAAGTCAGCTCTCCTGCTCTTTCATACTCATCTACTGTACAACAACCATGGACAGCAGAACGCTGCATTAGTCAGGGCTAAAAGCAATTCAATGCAATTGTATTTATGGTGTCAAATCTTGACGGAAGTTGTGTCCGTACGCTACAGGTAGACCACACTCTAAATTACACTGACCCAACAATTGCCCCTAAGAGTAAGCATTTGATGCGACAGCTGCGGGGAAAAACATCCTTTTAACAGGCAGAAAGTTTGGACAGAACCTGGCTCCGGGCTATTGGCTATTGAGATGCAAGCAATGAAAATGTGTTTTGTTGACTTTTACATGCTCTCTCTCTTTCCTCCTAGTGCTGGACTGTCCAGCTTTGACCCTTCAGAGCTCCCGCAGCCTGGACACCCTGTCCGATCTGAAGCTGCAGCGGCTGGAGGCCGAGCTGGAGGGGGCGCGGCACGAGGCCCATGGGGCATGTCAGAGGGAAGAGGAGCTGAAGGGGGAGTGCGAGAGAATGAAGGAGGAGATGAGGATGCTCCAGAACAGCCAGAGGGACAGGGTCAGTGTTAGTTTATTTTAGAGTGCTTGGGCTGCCTCATGAGTGGAGTGTACTGTGCCTGGACCTTTTAAATTATGTAAAGAACACTGTCAGAGACGCAGTTGACCCCAAAATAATATCTTGTGATGGATTCTTGTGAATGTCCTGATTGATTTGTGAAAAATGCAAATGTCAAAATCTATGTCCAGAACAATTATCTGGACGATTCTGCAAAAGCAAAATTGATTTTTCAATTTTGGAATGGTATCTTCATGGTTCATTGCACGTATTGTTAATTCACTTTGGATAAAAGCATCAGCCCAATGAATGTTATGTAAAAGACAACATTGTTCAGATTGAACGTTGGCATTTGATGTAAATTGCTTGCTGCAGAATCGTCCAACATGAAAAGCTGTTCTGGGCAGCTCATACTTACAGTGGTGGTCATCCTATAACAGAACATATCTTGAGATAAACACCGTTATTCAAACAGATTTAAGCACCGGGGGGGTGGAGGGGGATGTATTCCCGGCACCAGTGGGGCACAAAATCCTGACCTTGCCAGTGTAGTGTCAAGCTGTAGGCATTGAGCTGTGTAGGGACTAAAATCTCAACATATCAGTGTCAGAGTCCAGCTCTACCCAGGACATGACAGAGGACTGAATAGGCTACAGTTTATTGCATTAGTGCTGAAATCTATTGAAAATCGTATGTATTATGATTTGTTTTTGTGACAATTTTAAAACCGATTCTTTTCAGTAGATTCGTGATTTTTGTTCTGCTTTTTTAAACTGATTGACCTAAATATTGTAGTGTTTATATGGTACCGCCGAATGCGACTACATCTTCCAGCTAAACAGAGCGAAAGCAGAAAATGCCAAGGTATGTTCTTCTTTACAAACTGTAAATGATGTGTGATGTGCATCCTTCTTAGAAAACAATTTGTTTTTAGAAATGTCTCATGATATATTATCTCTAGAAGTGTAGTATTCAACTTTTGTTTTTGTTAATAAAAGAATAGAAAATCGCAACAGGATGCTCAATACTGTCTAATCGCAATACTTCTAGAATCGAATCAATACAGAATTGGATCGGGACAAAAGTATATGCAGCCCTACTAGTAAGTGCACGATTTTGAGAAGTGCTCTTATTCCCTTTATGCCATGAGTTACTGTAGATGGAAGATTGATACCACTGTCATGTCTTTACATTAAATATGAAGTTAAAGCCTGCAGATGGTTAGCTTAGCTCAGCACAAAGACTGGAAACAGGGGCAAACAGCTAGCCTGGCTCTATCCAAAGATAACCTATGATTTTTACGCTTCAGCTAACGAAGAAGAAACAGCTAGGTCAGACAGATCCAAGCTAGCCGTTTACTCCGTGTCCAATCTTTATGCTAAGCTAAACGAACCAGCCTTTAGGGGAAGGTAAAGGTAAGTGGGTTTTCATCTCATTGACAGCAAAAAAAAAATAGTATCTCAACATGTTGAACTATTCCTTAAGATCTTCTTACAGCTAATGTGCTGACATTTAATGCCACGCCAGTGCATGTCATTAGTCACTAAAAAAACTTTTCAAATGCAGTGATTGCTCTCTTTGTTGTGGCAATACTGCTAAATATGTGGGCTTCTGGGATGTCTTCGCACACGCACACACACACACACACACACACACACACACACACACACACACACACACACACACACACACTCTGTTGTTACCTTCAAACATGTTGCCTTGATTGGCTCTTGCTGTCAGATTTTGTCCAATACTCTACCAGCACCTGCATGCTAATCTAATTTCACGCTCTACTTCGGCAGGAAATGACTTCTCCGTGCAAGCAGTGTGATGTGGAGTGGATAAAGAAGGTGGGAGATGAGCAGTAAGTGACCATAGCCGACCTCTTGGGGGGGGATATATATATTGGCTAAGGAGATATTGCATCAGGAACATAATCTATGGCAACATCAGTGAAAACAAAGAGCAAAAAGAGAAATGTTTCACTAAAAGCCTCTCGTCTTCTAAATCTTTATTCTCCGGCTGTGATGACCTCCAGGCCTCATTAGAAACTAGACGAGCTCGCCATCGGTGGCTAACTGTGTTCAAATGCAACATTAATAAAAAAATAGCCTTGTTCTTGGAGCACATAAGCTGTATTTACTATATACTGCAGTATATGTGCATTCAACTGCAACACCATTGTTTCTGCATTAACCATTTGCTCATTTGGCAAGAGATTAGACTGAGCAGTAGGGGGCAGTGTGAGCACAGTGTAGGACGCCTTCCTGTCCACTTCCTTATCTCTATGAGGCATTAAGTCCAGTTTTGGTTATTCTCTGTCTTAGGCTTCCACACCTGAAACCATACAAAAACAGTGAACATTCAAGCTGCATTGTTTCTACTCATTTACAGCCAAAGAGATACACTTGTTCTGAGAAAGAAAGAAAGAAAGAAAGAAAGAAAGAAAGAAAGAAAGAAAGAAAGAAATAAGCTTATCATCTTATTGCCCCAGTTATCACATTACTGTTTACATGGTGTTACAGGTAAGAAAAGAAGTAAAAACCACAGCAGGTTGGGCAGATGACTCCCACACAGTGAAACCCCAAGAGTGTTTCGATGGGGAACAAACTGAAAGTAAATGGTGCGGCAGCGAAGAGAGGCTGAGTTTGTATTGAGTGTGTGGTGAAAGCCTACTGCTTTTTCCAGACCACGATCACCTTTTGGTTTTACTCAACAATATCACTTACTCCTACTGAAAACCTGTGATGCTTCAACTCTGTTTCCTGGTGCTTTTTCTTGTAATTGGGTTCATTTAGTGTAAACTGAACAGATTGATATGAAATTGACATTTTTCATGTGTCGTGGTCAGTGGTGGAAGTGAAATTATTATATTATACTTCAGTAAAAAATACTACCACACTGTGAAAATACTCCACTACAAGTAAAGGTCCTGCAATTAAAACCTTACTTAAGTAAAAGTATGTATCAGCAAATGTACTTTTATGTCTCAGTACAGTAAAATGTTCCCTGTCAGAGGTTTCCTATTATATCTGATGTTTCTGGATTAATATTCCTGCTGCATTAATGTTTCATTTTTCTGTTTAAGGTTGTGTTAATTCTAACTCCTTTATATACGGTTGGGGAGTTTAAACTACAGCAGTGCATCATATTCTTTAAGATCATCATATTTTTGTTTGTAGCTATCCTTTGAGAACCACGTATCTCTAAAAAGTTTGAAAACTTTTCATGGTGTCAGAAAAACAGCCCTGTTCATTTTTTCCAGCTGATCCAAGGGGATTTTTAAAATACTTTATGTAAGAAGTAGAATTGTCTCAGCACATCAAAGGACACTTCAACCTTCAGTTTATCAAAAACATCCACCAAAACTGTCAGATGGTTTTAGCACAGTGACTATGTAATGTAGTAGAACTACAAAGATGCATATAATGGAAATACTCTAGTAAAGTACTTCCAATTTGTACTTAAGTGACAGTACTTTTACATTGTTCCATTGGTTGTGGAGCACATTAACACCAGCTTTGCCCTAATAATAGTGTCTGGTATTTTAAAATGCAGGCTTTTGTTAGTAACTTAGTTTCATTGTGATACTTTTAAAGCCTCTCCTGTACACTGGAACTGTTGATGGACTGATGAAACTTTCACCTAAAACTGAAACAATAAGAATTTGATCTTGTTAATTCTTGTTTTGGAAATGTTTCTGTTTCGTAAGAGGCGACGCAGTTTGTGGCTAATCCTATAACCTGTCACAGTTTTTGTGACTACATTTGTGGATTTTTCATGTGCCTCACTCATAACTAGCAATACATAGCCGAGCGGCCCTCACCAACCACAAGCCACGCTTCTATAGATGTTGGCAGCCACCTGGCATTACCCCCCCTCCTCTTCACTTCAGTATGGTGTCTGACTAATCCCTCTCCAGCTTTCATAAAATATGAGCGGTTTCCAATAAATCACGACAGACATGATGATTTAAAATTGACCTCCCATTTCTTGTTGATAATTAAAAAAAAAAAAAAAAACATTATTCTGCCTGAAATAGAGCCTGGATGTGAAAATCAAGTTTAGTTTTTGGAAACATTTTAAATGCTATTTAGCCCCAAAAGGTAGCAAAGCTCAACACACTGATTGCTTGGTGCACTATGACTTATGTGTGAGGACAGTTTGACACCTCTCTGTGTTGGGCTGAAAGTGCTTCATGCGAGTTTGAAAAGCCCCCACTGTTTAACACCTGCCCTCCATGAAGCCGGAGGCATGCATGCAGTGAAGACCCAAATCACTTTGTTCATTTCTTTTAAGTAGGCAACAATGAACATCTTTTTCTTCAAAAAACACAACCACACAGTGACAAGTTAACTAGAATATTTGTGCCCTTACCACCGTGTATTTACTTGTTAGGGATCACTAAACCTACTGTAGCTGCAGAAATAAAGGTAAAGTGATACATGGAAGAACCCCTGCAGACTGTAGCACATTGTCAGTAAAGTCATGTACCAGTGTGTCCCTTTACATACATTCATTGTTTTTGTTTTCTTTTTGTGACTGATCTCATCTTTAGGTTTGAAAAGGACAATGTATCATTACTTGTGTAGTTAACACAGAGGAGCTCAGATCATGCAGTCAGCTGCAGTGGCTGCTCATTCTTTGAAACATCAGATCAGAGGTCAGATTTCTGCCCACACTCTCTTCAATTCATCTCCCACAAACACACATATAAACCGTTGTAGCTGATCAATTCAGTGGCACGTATCTTTCATCAATGCTGTATCTGCGTTATCACACCCCTCCTACGCACGGTACTGTACATTGTACAATATGTTCGCGCATACAAAGCAAAGAGAGAGGAAACAAAAAGAACTACCACATGCTGACAAATTTCTGAACTTATTTTTAGACATGGCAGAGAAAACAATCAAACGCTGGACCTCTTTTCAAAGACTTTCTAAAGTTGAATTAAATGAAAATGAATAAGAAACTCTGTTAAGTGTGTGTGCACTCGTGTGCAGATGTTCACACGTCTGCTGTACTACGCTGGCCGGGAGCGAGAGGTGTTGCAGCCTGACCCGGGCCTCTGACACACACCGTCAAACACACAAGCAAAAATGAAAAGTGAGAAGGTACAAGTGTGAAAAAGGAAGAGGTGCTAGAATCTTAACTGTCAACAAATTCAGTATACACTTTGCATTTAGAAAGAAGTAGTCAAAAGGAGAGATGGAGATGAGGGTCTCCAGGAGTAGAGAGGATACATGACTTTTTCAGGGCACTATCACATTATAGCCTACTACATGCTCCACCCACCATGCCAGTAAGTAACGCAATAGTTTTTGTTTTCCTACTGATTCACTAAAATGTATGTATACGTTTGCAGGATATTTTAAATGAATGAATCATTTTAATGTAACGCACCAGGTTCCACCGACGTAGTTTGTTCTAAGGTGGGGGGTTAAAAGGGGTTTGGTACCCCACTCTGTTTGAGTCATAGCAGAGTTGGTGGAAAACTAGGTGGGCCACTCGCAAAAGCCAACCAACCAGTGGAAGTTATGACCTATTTTCAGTTTGTTTTTTTTAAATTGTGAGCTTCCTTGAAACAGTAACTTTATTTTAAATGATTTGGGGATGATGAACGTGTAGCAGTGTGTCATGGGTTCGACAATGTGTGAGGAAGCATCACAGCAAGCATGTTTTTCAGTGCATGTCTTTACAGATCTATGTAAATGTAAAAAGAATTAGATTGTAGTCCAAAGGGAAAAAATATAACAGTTATTAGTACAAAAATATACAGTGTGAAGACTCAATTAAGTTAGTGCGCGGGCGTGTCAGGGAACAAACTGTTAATTTGACAGTTTTTTATTTGCTTTGTAGGCATATGTGTGTTATTTTCTTTTTACTGCTGCTGATGCTGCAGAGGAATCAATTCCTATTTATGTAAAAATCCCCAGGATATGCAAATGTGTCGTTTGTCTTATTTTTTTTATCTGCCACAATCTTAATAGAGGAATGAGCTGAGTCAAATTCTCATCAACAAAGAAGAGGAAAATGGTTATCAGATCTGAGCCTGGCAACGATCTAGCACACGCAATGTTTTTTAAGCACCTACGCAAAAGGTAATTCAAAGTGCTATACAAAATTCATTAAAAACATTGAAAAAAGTTGAGAAATGTTTTTTTAAATTGAAAATGAAAAAAATAGGAAATAAAGGAAATTCAGACATTTAGAGACATAAATACAGGATAGAAAGGCAAGATGGTTTTGATGAGTATTCAAGGTTCAATGCAGTGTCAAGGTCTAACATCCTGTGACATTATGTCCCAGCTGCTTTACATTTGTTATTGCATTTATGAAACTAATCAAACCTCTGAAAAGCTGGTCTTGATACAAGAAGTTGACTCACGCTGGCAGGATAAACTGATTATCTCAACAGATTTTAAGTGAGATTTGCAACTTTCACGTCTCGGCAGTCGCGCAATTAACATTCTAATCTACCTCTGTCAGTGCTGGAATGAGTGAATTTCAGGTCAAGACTGGGGAGTTTATAAAAAATGGGGTAGACATTTGAGATAAGGTGTGCGTTATCAGATTTGAGGGCAGCTGCATGGCGTCGGCGGTGACTAACTACTATAGTTGCTACTCTCTATTTGAACAAAAATCCTCCTCCTCAACCTACAAATCTTTCTGCTATTAATCACATTCTAATATCGCTCTTTATCCCATCTGAGCTATCAAATACATGCTTCAAGACATAAAGAGATTATTCCTTATATCTACTTGTGTATTGCTTGCCTGACAGTAATTAATGTTGTGAGACTTAGATCAGTTTCGAGCTAATGATTCAACTCAAAGTCAGCTTGTTGCCATGGTTAGAAGACATAGAAGCCAAAAAGACACAGCTTTTGTTTACGGTTCTCTGAGAGAGAGAGTTGCTCCGTCAGTGCAGCCCCTGGGAGAGTCATGACACATCTTGCATTAAATGGTGCGATTTTATACACTTCAAATTATGCGCCGTGACTTGCACTCTAAAAATACAAAACCTGTAATTAGCCGGCTGGATTTGTGAGGCTGTGTCAGTGCTGCAGAGCTCGTTCAGTTTAAAGAGGCAACCGTGTGAATTTGTGATGCACTTCCACAAATCTTACAATATTAAATAAAGACTTGGATTAACTTCGATCCATGGTATACATTTTGATCACCTAAATCTGGGGTAGGCAATTTTTTGTATCATTGGGCAAGAAGTACTGAACATCTGCAGCTCCTCTTGGCTCGGATTTCAGGCTTTCAAAAATCTAGCTCAAGGAGACTTTGGCCAATAACAGGTCATTTCAGAGAGAGGACGTTCCTATTGGTTGTTCTACAAAACGCAGATGCACGTGTGCCTCCCTTCAGATGGTAAAAAACCTAATTAAATGGTCAAATTCTACAGAAGAAGTTGTTATTCCGGCATTGGCAACAACTGCAGACACTGCAAAGCACTGCCCCCAAAAAGGAAGACAGACTTATTAAAAAGAGTCTAACAATAAAATAAATTCTGGCAGTAACACAATAAAACGCGTGTCAGTATTGACGAAGCGTTTTAGAGATGGAGAACAAATATTTTGTATTAGTTTAGCCTTCTGCTAACCTTAGCCAAAGTCTCAGCTAATTCAAGTTCATGTTTATGCAGCATGCTAGAGCTGCGTACAGCTTGTCATCTCAAAGGGCATTACAAAGAAATATGGAGAATAATGGCATCAGGATCCTAATCACAACAGGGAATGACTTGACCTCGAACAGGTTACTGTATGAAAGGAGGGACTGAGGACAGAGAGGGGAGAGCTGGAAGAGGAGGCCGGGCATTTTTTAATTCTGGCAGATTTTTTTTGCCTTTTCCAGAAAACTGCCTTCCCAGCTTTGAACAGATTACAGTTTTAAGACATTAACATTCCACCAGCTTTGTGATATTCTGTAATGACAATTATTATGATAATTACCTAATTGCCTCCCTTCCTCCTTCCTGCAGGGTGAACTTGGCTCTGGCCTACACAGAGTTAACAGAGGAGCTGGGACGCCTCCAAGCGCTGAGCTCCAAGCAGACGGAGATCCTGAGGAAAGCATCACATGAGCAGGCTAGTCCAGGTTAGCATTTAAAATACCGAATATCAAAAATGGGGAAATCCCGGGTCCCTATCACCACAGTCGTTGAGAGGTGGAGGATGTATTTATTTTCTTTGCTTGAGTAAAAGTAGAAATACCTCACTGTAAAATACTTAATTAGAGGTAAGTCCTGCATACAAAAAGAAAGTTACACATATATATACACACACAAATATATATATATATATATATATATATATATATATATATATATATATATATACACACACACACACACACACACACACACACACATCCAGTATATATACACACACACACACATCCAGTATATATATTTTTTGTTTTGTCTTGCAACACTGCTGATTTTTCGAGATAAATAAATAAATGAAATAAATTAAATATGGTATAATAAATATTTATGCAATTGGGCAATACTGCCGTAGGGTACTTTCACCTGTAACATTGCAACATACTTGAGCTCATCATCGTCATGTTTTGCGTATCGAATTTATAAGCGAGGTAACTAATATATGGAATAGAAAATACACTATTTGTCTAATGACAAAAAAAAAGAACTTCTGGTTGTGATTTGAGATAGAAACCAACATACACACCAACGTACAAATGCTAAACAGTACCAACACCTTTCCCTTCCTGCATACACAGTTACACACAGTGCATAGTCTACCCAGCACAAACCAAATGGCAATACACACACATTGCCTTTACTTAGCTGTAGATAGTCCAAACTGGAAAATAATGTCACATAAGTCAATAAATTACTGAGCATTTTAAAGCAGCCAACAGTGGGGAGAACACACAATAAAACCCAAACTGCATTTAACTTTTCTCAAACATTAATCTAGAAAATGTGACTTAAATGGCACTTCTGCGTTATCAGTTACAGGATCATGTGGCTGATATAATTGCGTCTTGGCCATCTTTAACAACAAAATAAATATTTTTCGTAACTGGAAATTTGTGTGGACCCATACACAGTCTCCTGGGTGTTATACAGCAGAAGTAAATGTGAACTGAAGAGTCCGGTTTCCACCTCATTCAGAGGCTCTGAGAGTGCTTTAGAGCACAAACAACTTCTATTTTAACACCTCAACCAACCGGCAATAAATGATGTTTCCTCTTTGATATGGGAAGTGGAGATGAAGTGGTGACTGACTCATCAACATATCTTGTAATTGCAAAAAACTGTAAAACTGTACAGATCTTTATCTTTTTATGAATACATAGAGTAACAATGTGTATTTCTTTTCATACCCTGATGCAGCATCTGTAGGAAGGTTTTATTTGTTTTAAACTGCCATAAATGTCTTCTAATAAAATGCATATTGACTGTTTTGGTACAAAAAAGTGTTTTAGACGCCGCTTACACAACATGGCCAAAAGTATGTGGACACCTGAACATTTTACCCATGTGCAGATGTTGAACACCTTGTTCCAAAACCATGAACATTAATCTGTCACTATTTTGGTTTTAGACTTTCCACTAGATGTTGAATCTGCTGCAGGGATTTTGTCCTATTCGGATATAAAAGCATTGGTTAGGTTCAACGCTAATGTTGGGCAATCAGTTCTGGCTCACTGTTGGCGTTCCAGTTCATACAAAAGGTGTTGGTGGATTGGTTTAAGGTCAGGGCTCAGTGCAGGCCAGTCAAGTTCATTAAGTTCTTTCACAACATACTGGAACATTTCTTAATGGAACTGGCTTTGTGCACAGGGGCATTTTCATGTTAACACAGTAAAAGGTCAAACACAAACTGTTGCTACAAAGCTGAAAAAACACTATTGTCTAAAATATAACTTGTATTATAGCGTAGCATTGAGATGTCCTTTAATTAGAAGGAAGGGGTCTACCCCAACCATGACAAACAGCCCCAGACCAAGCGTGTACTATTGGTCAAATTACCAAACTTCTTCTCTAATGTGTTTTTACACTTTTTCCTTTTCTTTCCTCAGTCCAGCGGCACTCTCCAATCCACCACCAGCGCCACTCTCCAGTATCTCAGCGCCACTCGCCCATCTCCCAGCGCCACTCTCCGGTCCCACCTCCGCCACACCACTCCCCAATCCAACAGAGGCGCTCACCGGTGCGCCTCTCTCCAGACATGCACCGCCGTTCACCCCTACTGGACGTCAACGGAGGTCCAGCCTCTTACTCCTGCCGGCCACCCAGCCAGCACCTGAGGGCCAGCTTCCAGGGCCGTCGCAGCTACTCCGAGGTTGCTGATCCTTCCGCTTACCAGTGCCCACCCCGCTTCTCCCTGGACCCTGTCGCCACCCTGCCTAAGCCTCGGCCCTACATTGACGGCTACACAAAACAGCAGCAACAACATGTGGGCTCTCCTCACGGTGGACTGCAGCACAGAGGCTCCCCTTCTCCCCATCAAGGTGGTGCAGGAGGAGACGGGGGCCTCGGGGAGGGCTCCATGCGCCACTCAAGAGAGATGCCATTCCCTCTGTCCGACGTGGCCCACCTGCATTTTGAGCCCCCTTCTCCTTCCACACCGGCCCCCCAGCCCCCACAGTCCTCTGAAGATGAAGAGGAGTGGACCTGCCCGCATCCCATCAGCCCACCACGGACGCTGGGCGTGCTCTCTTCGGCAGTGCCCAGTGGCGTCATGAGAGGCCCAGCATCCTGCTCAGTCTTCCCCATCCCTCAGAGGTCTAACAACCTCAGCTGCCACCCGCAGCCCGGGTACATGTCAGCCGAGCACGCTCAGTCCTGGCCTTCAATCAATGTGAGTTCAAAATTTTAAACTCAATTACATCGTAAAAGAGATAGTACAACTTCATGTTTGAGTGATTTTGAAACTATGAATTTGCAGCAGTGAAGCAATTGTTGTCCTGTGTCACAACTGTAAGTTACTGTGGGAGTGCTGAGCTGCTTCACTAAAATAACTAATGAGCCCTTTGCACGCTCACTGTCACAATCATCTAAAGACCTTTGTCTTTATCATATCTTTTTCTAGTTCCTTAAATGTAATTACTAAACAGAAACAGTTATTTGCTTCCTTTCTGAGCGTGAGATGAGAAGGTTGATATCAATCTAGTGTGTTTAGCCTAGCTTAGCGTAACAGAGAAACAGCTTGGGGCAAATGAAAATATACATCAAACTATATCGTTAAAGCCTGACCACTAAATAACACATTGTATCTCGTTTGTTTAACCTATACATTATGAAGAGAGTGAGATAGTGAATGCTGGAACTATTTCTTGGCAAACAACAACTGAATGCAAATACTGTGCTCAGCTTTTTCAAAGTGGTTGGTACCATCGTGCTTGTGCAGAGACCAAAACAACAACCTGTGCTCACCATACAAATCTGGCAACCCATGCTAGCGACAGAGACGGCACACAGGGATTACTTGCTGCTACTCAAGAAATAACTCCAACTCTAACTTAAACACACAATATACATCATATAAATAAACAGCTGCTTTTTAACCTTAACATTTGTCAGGTTAGAAAATGCCTTTATTTTTGTAAAAATGATTTAAACAGTTTTGGAAGGCACTAACCACTGCCTGAATTGGACCACAAAAGGGGCCAGTACCCTAAATTATCAGTTGCATGACATGATAATCGCATGTGTCTTGGATACATGTGTAAATTTTTTCTTGTAGGGGTGACCCTGAATAGTTGACTATTCTATCTAAGGAGCCTGATTCCACTACCAATCACAGAGTTGAATCATCATGTGTCTGAAGATGTGGTTATGAAACAAAGGATCATTCCATTTGGGCTATATGGGGGTGCTGAATGTCTGATTTCACATAGAATTTCTTGGTTTCTCCAAATAAATCATGATTCATAGCCTATTTTGGTTTACATATCAGCCTATTCATAATACTGTTAAAAACAATCACAAATAAGGGTATACATGTGGACAAAGTACTGGTGAATTGCCCCATTACAGGCACTAGCACTGACTGATGTCATCCTGCTGATAGACCAGAAAACGCTTTTATGTGGCGTTCTGGAGGGCACGTCCATGTCGATCTTCTCATCTCTTTCTTGGGTTGAGAGCATGTATAGTTCCCACGATGTTGAGACATTCCTCTGATAAATCTTCTCTCTAAATTTAACTGGATTACACAATGAATCAGTGCTTGGATGAGAGTTTCCACCTGGATTTACTACATGGCAAAACCCTGTTGTGTAAGTCTGAAGTGATCACTCACCTAGTAGTAATGTAATTTTGTCAACATCCCACAGAATGACTAATACAATCAATTGAAGATGTACTCCTTTATCCTGATGTCTTTGTGTGTGTGTGTGTGTGTGTGTGTGTGTGTGTGTGTGTGTGTGTTGCCCTGCAGCTCTGGATGGAGACGGAGGAGAGCGACATGCGGAGCTGCCCTCTCTGCCAGCTGATTTTCCCCATCGGTTACCCCGACGATGCCCTGATCAAGCACATTGACTCCCACCTGGAGAACAGCAAGATCTAATTGCCATGGAAACCAGCCCGCACACATCTGCGCTCTCCTCTTATAGATTAGGTAACAAGATTGACAGAAGGTGCCATCGGAAAGTCAATTGTAGAATCACCAGATAGCTGTGTGCGATTATTAATAGAAAGGGATGCAAAATGGATGCAGGGCCTGGTATATATGGAAAGTACTTAAACCAAGGTCTCTCTTGGACTTCTGAGTCCTTTACCGATCGCCCTTCAGACAGCTCTGCCTGTATAATCACTGGCTCTGGTTGCTGCTGTTTTGTTATGAGTCTTGTTGTGTGGTTTCAGACAGTTTCAGGTAGTGTGTTGTTTTTCGCTTCACAGTGTAGTACACTTAGTTATAAGCCAAAGACGAGGTACGAGAGGCACGCTAGCAGGTTCAGAGGGCTCTGCATGTCAAAAAGTTAGTTTCAGTGTTCATGGGTAAATGATCAGGGAAATCTGGGGCGTCCTGACAGACCATTCTCACCACTTTGCTTTAAATACTGTACGCTTGGACATTTTCTATCTCTCAAACAAAACCACAAAAACACTATGTACACTATATTGCAGGGCATTTTGTGGAGTAAGAGTCGAGGACAGCCATCTGGTAGAATCTGGCTTATTAAAATGATCTGACAGAATTGTTGTATGAGTGAAGAGTTTTTGATGCTGAAGGGAGGAAAGAACAACACTGTGAAGGAATTCATCAGGGTTTGATGCCAGTTCACTTTCACTTCTCGAAAACAAGGTTTTCATGCAGATAAGAACGTATAAAACATTCCAGTCTCACAGTTCTTTTACTGAAAAATCAAGCTGGAGAATATGAATGTGAAAGTATGTTTGGATCAGTCCGATGGCTGCTTTATGATGATGCCCTGCAGGGCGGGGCGGTGGTGTTGATGCATCTTCTCTACGAGTGAAGGGAAAGTTTTAGTCAGAATATACCTTTTTGCTCGCGGCTTGTTCAAAAATCTAAGTATCTTAACACTTTAAGTTGGCAAAGCCTATACAATGTATCCGTTTTCAGTTCCCATATATATTTTCGATGGATAATTTCCTATTTATATTGTTATTCTGTAAGGCAAAAAAATATGAAGATATATTTTTGCAAATGTTAATGCACCACGTCTCATGTTGGTGTTTTCCCATGTGCTTGCACATTGCTGTATATTAGAGGAGTTGGAGGTCAAAATCCCACCGCATGGGATATCTTTTCTGTACAAATTATTAACTTGGATTCTCCTCGGTCTCCATCAAGATCTGACCTTCAAACTGTTTGATGTCACAACTTCCCAGACCAAGCAACAAAGAAATCAAAAAAAGATAGAAAAAAAAAGACTGTCAGCTGGCTGCATGATATCAAGACTTCTGACCTGCTTTGAGGAAAAAAAGGCAGAATTTCTAACTGTACTATATTTCTGTCTCAAAGAACTTCATCTCCAAACATCAAAATTATTTCTGCAGGGTTTCAACAATGACAATACTCTACTTTTGATACATGGGTTTCATTTTTATCACAAGTGGAATCTTAACTTGAAACCTGCTTGTGGGACTTGAACTTTTTTTTGAAAAAGAGAAAAGACAAAAAAACAACAAACTTATACTGATGTCAGCTAATCTGAGGCTTTCAGTTCCATGTGCAGTTTCTAATGTAGGGGATGTCCCTACACACCCACCCATGCATTTGAACTGGAAGTTACTGAGGAGATGAAATGTGGTAGATCAGAGCACATAGGGCAATGATTGTGGCAGCAGGATGTTGTAGGACATGTTAGGTTTCATGCCCGAGTACTTTTGAGCAACACATTGAATCCCTACAAGCTCTAGATGCCCTGCTCCAGGCTATGACCGCTTATAAAAAGGTAAAGAGAGTTTACCAACGAGGGGCAAAGCATATCAGATAAAAGGACAACTTTACCAGTTGGACCTTGTTTAAGTGGGTTCGGACACTGGTTCTGTTGGTTATGATAACATTGTACTTACCTTGTTGATTGCTGAGATCTGGGACATCACAGACAAAGCTATTTGTACTTTGCTTTACATTTTGTCCAAAAAAGGTTTTGAACAGGAAAATTCAAATGCTCCAAACTGTTAGCATACATGTTAGCTCATTAGCTTATCTCGGTCACTAACTGGACAATAGCTTCACACAGTTTATTTAAAAGAAGTATTTGTACCATCGACTCCGGTCTCAAATGTCAGAAAAAACATTTTTCCTTTGTAGAGCAGTTTTTACTTCGACAGGCCGGTTAAATGAAAGTGAATGGTGCAACACAGCCAATAAGCTACGATAGCGTTCTCCATTTTGAAATCTCATGCTTTTTGTTCCCTCAAAAAAAAGGTCAACACTGTCAAAACAGCTTGGTGTTGGCCAATGTTAGAAATGTGTAGGTCAAATTTCACCCAAGTTGAATTGTAATCATTCATTTTAAATCCTGATGCGAGCAGGCCTTTAGACAAGTTTGTTTTAGGAATTTTAGAGGCCTTAGAAAAAGTCTGTTTTCTGCGGCGTCCAACGTCAGAAGAAATGATTGTACTTTGAAACATAAAACAAGCAGAGGTATTTAAGGAGTGAGCCTAGTAACTGAATTCCTCACAAGATGAGATGCGTCAGAATTTGTTTGATGCAGCTCAGCAGGTAACATTAATTGATTGATCCATCGTACTTTTAAGAAAAAGCATGTTGCAATGTTGGGAATAAAACAAAACGTACTTTTTACAAAATGGGAAATGCACCTAGCACCTCCACTAACCACGTCCTGGGGAAACCCTGAAAACTGCTCAGAATTACACAAGAAAGGTGGTGTGTGGTGTGTTTTTTGTCCCATCAGACTTGTTATTAGCTCAGCAAATTCACTTGGTGATTATTGTAACTGACAGAACCAAACGGAAATGAACTGGAAATCTCCTTAAGAGAACGACATCCTGAGGTGTACAATAAAAACGTCAAGGTAGTACGGAGTCCATCAAATCGAAGCAGGCTTCAATGACGCCCAATTATTCTATACTGTATGTATGTTCCTATATCAGTCTGTGTAAAAAGAAATATTTAAAGTTATGTACAGACAGGTATTTTGCAGGTGTGTGAGGCTAATGCAACGTGTACTCTATTATTCGACAACTTCAAATTGGAGTGTCTGTAAATTAGTATATATATATATATATATATATATATAGTCCTAGCCACCCCCACGTGACTTATGAATTATATGCGAGTTATATACAAGTACCACCCTACACCTTTCCTCTTTTACTCACTGTGTAGTGATACTGTATGTCCTCTAGTCAGCTAATCTCCAACTACAGCCTGCAGATAAAAATCAAATTGTTTTCAGCTGTAGGATGTGTGACAATGTGCACGTTCACGCTTTGTCACATCAAATGATCTGGGCTACAACTACACTATAGGTTTAAAGAAAAACCAAAACTTAACATTTGTCTGAAGGTTTCAGTTATTAAGAAATAATAGGTGTCCAATGCATGTTTTTCTAGTTAGATTTATCATGCAGCATAGAAAGAAAGAAGCACAACGAATGTAATGTTGCATCATAAACCACAAGTAGTTCAACTGCATTTGGAAACTTTAAGTCAAGTTATAACGATGTAATTGGAAGTCAGACCGCAGCTTTTTACTCCCTTCTTTTTCATAGCAGGCAATGTTAAAGGGCAGTGGTTAAAGATTTCACAAACAATATGTATGTTTGTACCCCCTGATCAGAGGACCTACGTTGAGTCATAACCAAAGACAACTAATTATTTCCTGTCAGTGTGTAGACGCTACACTGTGGTCAGTGGTGCTGGGATGTTCACAAACCACAACTTCTTGGCCAGCAGCAGCAACGCAGAGAGATCACGTCCTGTACAAAGCTCAAAATATGACGCACACTGATGTTTATGCTGCAACACATACAGAAGCTGGGCTGAGGTCCATCACATAAAACATAGACAAACATTAGAGTCGCCAGTTCATGTTCAAGACTTATCTTTTTGTGGCCATCGACAGTCAAGATCTCATCTGTTTTTCTTCTTTTTTGGTATTCTAACAGCAACCTGTCTCCTTGGTTTTACTCAGGAGATTAACAGAGAGCCAAAGCCAGCAGATATTTCGGATTAAAATGTATTTATAATGAAATTTCACTCAAAACTTCCCTCAGATTTACTCAGGTGGCAAACGGCTAGATCCAACAAAGATTAAGAGATTTTCAAGAAAGCCTGGTTCCTTTCTTCTATAGCTCCTCTCTCCTATAAGCAACTATGCGAGTCAGGTTGTTCTCCTGGGTAACACTAAGCGCACATGGAGACCTCAGCACTAATGAACTCTCCGCAACACTAATGAGAAGTAATGTGTACTCCACTCCATTTGTGTGGTGGAACAACACCGCCGGCATTCAAGGACTTTGAGTCTGATGAACAGAACGTAAGCAGCAACAGAGGTATATAAAGAGTCTTTTTTTCTTTCTCGCTCTCTCTCTGTAAATAATCTAACAAATAAACTGGAACATGCACTGAAATAATGTGTGAACTGGCGTCTTTGTGCACCAATGATGGTGTCATTTGCTCTCGGCTGCATTTCACATCCTCTTATTGATAGAGCTTTGTGTTGCATATGAAGTTAGATAGTTTCTGAGAGGATTTTAAAAGAATAGATCAGGGTGAAATGTGACAAATAGCTACTAGAGCAGTTTTCTTCAAATGATGTGCTTTTGAAACATTTCCAGAAGTTGTTTGTGTTCTTAAACATTTGAAAGAGACAGAAGATATAGCATGTTCAGCCTATACGCTACTTCCTTAAAGTTGCTTCTTGATACAGAAATAAATGAAGACACAAGAGAGTAAAAGGAAGTTTGGCTTGATAGTAGGTGCTCAACATTTCACACTCAAGTTTATTTTATCCTTAATATTTTTACAGTGTGTTATTCAACTATTGCACCCGTTAACATGCTTTAAAACCTAGTAGAATAGATTATATAAACCGGTTTCTTTTGAAATCAAGTTAAAAGCTTCACTGTGCACAAAACATCTGAAATTCAAGCCTGAAAAGTACTCACACATCTCCATTTTAGAATGACATGTTGAGATTATGTAATTTAAAAAAATACACAACTAGGTAGGCATTTAAATTCGGTTTGACAACAATATTCAGTATGCAGAATGCACACTCATACATAGAGTGTGTGTGTGTGTGTGTGTGTGTGTGTGTGTGTGTGTGTGTCAAAAAAAGACAGATGGTAAGTATTGATGCACTATATGTACTGAATCTATATCGACCCTGTGCACTGACATTATTTAATGGATAGGACATGTCTGATCCAAATCAAATTCTAATTATAAAACTAACAACTATGAAAAACTAAGTGTTAAAAAATTGCTAGACAAATATAATTTAAAATGTGCACGTTAGCCCGTAGCTCTTGGTATCAACACAATTCCCCACTCTCACCCTCTCCCATACTCATGTAGGCAGCTACTGCACCCATCTACACATTCATGTATTTACAGGTACACATTCATGGTGGGGTGGGAGAGTATTTGGTATGAAAATAGATACAATAAAACAGCTGGACAACAGACATACTGTGTCTCTTAACATATTAGACTGTTACTGTACACACACACACACACACACAACTGTAATCTGGTTCAGAGTCCTGAGGAGCAGTAATTATTTTGTTGATCTCAGTCAGCCGGGCTTGATGCAGCTGCTGAGAGCCAAATGTGAAAACATCACCCCAGATATCGCTCAGGTGTCGAGATAAGATATTGCATCAATAAAAGAGGTTGAAGATTGCCAGATTGCGAGCTCAAATTAATGTCAAGCTAGAGGGTTGATGTATGAACTTTGGATTGTCTTTTTAGGTAATTATGTCCAAATCTGTCCCCAGATGTTCACAGTACAAGAAGATCATGACTCCGTCGGCTTTGTTTAGTTGTTTGTTGTTGTGCATTTATTATATGAAATTAATTTTCACCAGTGTCACCATACCGACTGATATCGTAAAAATAGAATAAGACAGATTACATCTTTAATAATAAAGGATACCATCTCATGGACTGCTTAACCTTGTTTTATTTGAATGAAATGACTATTTATACCAGCAGGCTTGATGGCTATTGTAACAAAAAACGAAAAAAATATTTTATTAATAACTGAAACTTGATGGCTTTGATGAATGAAACCGTTGACTCCTTCATTCAAATATTTTAATAATCCCCCTAAAAAATGTATGTCTTTATAACATGATATTACTAATCTTCAAGATGCATAGTAAGTATGTATTAACGATTAAAAGTGGCATCAGCAATGAGTTATATTGTCTTTTAAAAAAGCCTTTTTGTTTTACTGATTTTGTTGCCATTTGATGTGCACACATCAGGCAACGTTATTGCTTCTCTCATACATACAGAGAACATGTCAACTTTTTTTTTTTTTAAATATTGAACTTTGGACTCAACGAGCAGACCAAATATAAAATCCCCTGCTTTGAGTGAAGTCAAGGTTGTTTTGTTTACTTCAAATCATCCCCCAAGCTTCTTACCACGTTAGTTTTCTACATCTTTAGCTCTCCGCTGCTAACCTCAATGCACAGCCTACCTCAGGAAAAAGAAAAATGCACCCACCCATCCGGGCCACAAAACCACAAACTCTGGTAGACTTATATACAAAAAGCTACACAGGCAGCACACTGCTACGCAGTGAGAACTAACAGAGAAAACCCACACAAACACAGTCAATAAGTGGTAAAAAAGCAGCACTTACTGCTCACTGATCAAAAACAACAACTCCTCTGTACTTACACACACACGTTGCTAAGAAGCTGTAAACACATATGCATGCATCATCTTAAACGCGCACACACACACACACTTCTTAGAATTCACAGTTTTTTTTACATTTCTGTGTTTCCGATTATCTTCACCACATCACTTGTCACCTGTTGATATGGAAATAAGGTTAAGATTTAATACATTGAGATTAATTGTTTCATAGTTTTAGAAAATGTGCATATTCAAGATTGTATTAAAAATTACCTCATGCTACTGTATCAATGTACTGAAATTTACATGCAATAGGAAGAAAACGTGAACATATTGTTAATCTCACGTGCAATAACTCAATATATCATACTGATATTGTTTTGCATGTGGAACAAAAACACACATGGGGGTTAACATGGGTGGATCTTTCTGTGTTGTGGTCCATCAATGCTTACACAGTTTGCACTTATAGTAAACCACTACAGGACTATCTTTATTTCTCTTTTAAACTGATGTATCATATTTGATAGGTTGATATTTATGCATGTAAGAGTTAAAATGTAGTTAACCATTCATAGGGAGCTTTCAGAGCAGAGTCAGCATGAAGTGGACACTAGGTTGCAAGAATAGATCAGAATGTGCAAACGAGTTAAAGTGTCTCACAAATAAGGAGTCGTTTTAAAGGCAACTGTCTCACAGAAATAGATGAACTGACCGCTGCAGAACAAGAAGACCATATGAAATGCAGTCATTCTGATGGTCATTGGTCACTCTTGTACTGACATCTGTGTGTGTACAGAGTCGGCTCACTGTGTCATGAACGTTTGTTCACTGTTTGAATAAAGCTGCAAATGATCTGAAATCCTTGGACATCATCTTTGAAGTCTTCCTCATCGTCTGATCTCAACCATTTATCAATATTGACCACAGCTTTTATATAAACTATTTCTGTTCTCAAAGCAGTGGTAATTTCCTATCTTAAACAGGAACCATGTTACAGTACTAGATGGATAAGGAGGAATTGAGTTTGGATTTTGAACCCCAGAATAAACCCGGCAGGGGAAGTTTAAAAATAAAAAGGGCTTGTCACATATTCAGCAACACAAACGTATACTCGGTTTACACGTACATAGTTATTTTGAAAGACGGAGACATTTTACTTTGTTTGTGCCCTTCATTTACACTCAAACGGAGAATTCGCCTCTGAAAACGATTCTTTCTAAAAAAATTAAAAAATTAAAAACTTAGTTTGCATGTAAACTGAGACAACCGGCTTAGGCAGGAAGAGAGAGGAGGTGATTTGTTGCCGTTGTTGCTATTTTGGGGATTCTGATTGGCTAACACTGCGACTTACAGGTTTTGCATGCTCTTGTTTACTCGGGTTCTGAAAACTGGCAGGTGTGCACAATGTTATTTTTAAAAACGGAGAGATTTATGATAATAACCGGCCCCGTGTAAACATAGCATTAGACCACCTAAGTAGTGGCATTGTGAGTTTCTCTACATCACTCAAGAGTCAACGGTTCAAAAAGAGTCAAAAAGAGTAAGAGTTAAACATGCTGACAGACATTGAGGAAGTTTCCTTCTGCTGCTCTGAGCTTGATCTCAGCCCAAACCGGACAAGCCTTATTCATAACGCAGTAGTCTGAGTGAATACACACACACACACACACACAGTATGTCTAACTTAAATCTGTTCCCAATAGATATACAGTGAATTACTGTTTATAGTTGTTGGAAAACTTTATATATGTTGTATGTAGGCATATTACAGATATGTCTTTTTTAACATGAAGTACAGAAGCTGTGCAAAAGAAAGACTTTGCCCATTTGCAGGTTAAAAAACCCATCTTAAATCCCAGGTTTAGTTTCCATGTGGGAAGTGTTTCACCGAGCCCACTAGATGGCCACGTAAACCACAGGACTTTATCCTAGTTCACTTCTAACCACAGCAGATTCTGGCAAGTCATGTCATCATTTGTTTGCCATCCCGCTTATTGTAAGCTCTACTCTTTGCGTTCACATTAAATCTGTTGACGTCCTTTATACTGGAGCAAAAGTCCATTGAATTCACATATAAGTGAAAAAGGCAGTGGACTGTTCTGTTCCTCCTTATACTGTATTTGAATTCAGTTGATATTTATTGGACTTGAATTTTAAGTTCAAATCATCTCACACACAAAAAAAAATGTCCTCACTTAGCAATAATGTGGATTGCACTTACACAGCTGACTTCTTTAATTTCTCTTAGACGTCCACACTACACTGGCTACAGTAAATATAAACAATAAATTAAAAAAAAACATGATTTTTTTTTTCCAGCATTTTAAACGGCCTCCAAAATTTTGCTTTGTGAAAGTGTCACCAGTATGGAAGTCCTGAAAGGAAAGGTGAAAAAGTCTAACACATGTAAATCTGAAAACATTGGCCTTGTTTTGTTTTAGTGAATATGAGGAAAATACGGCTGAGGGCTGTGTAGCAGTAAAGTTTAAGAGGTCAACTTTCCGTGCTTCTAACCCATGTGATCACTTATTTTAACCACAGCTTATTTGGTCAGGTAGCATTATGCTCATAAGATATAGTGATGAGATTGACGGAGTAACTGTTTACATCGTTACCAGTATTAATGAGCCTCATTCAAATACTCGTTCAGTTGACTAACACAACAAACAAGAAACCATGTGAGTCTGTATGAAAACACAATGTAGGGAATACCAGAGAGCAGGGAGGAACAGAGCAGAGGTTAAACCAGCTGAGACTCAGCAGAGTAATCGGACTGTCTGTCCCACTCTTTACCAGACTTGGGCTGTGAAGCGCAATTTTGTAGTTTGTTGACCAACAAAAGGACAAAAAAGATGAGATTCACTTTCCCTGTTTAGACATTTCAGCATGGATAGAGATCTTTACAAAAACACATTTTCAGATTTAGCAGGTTAGTGGATGTAGTCTCGGAGCTCACAATGTCTCATGTTGATGTGCAGAAAGATATACAGTGAAAGATCAAGCTAGATTGTTTCGATTGATTCACCACTTGCTGGTTGACCAGGAATCCGTGCCCGGTTGCCCCACTGACGTCATGTTCATCATGTCGGCTGGCCGGAGAAATCGAAACACTGCTGTGGCTGAATGAGTAAACATGCAAGCCAAAAAATGCATACAGTATGATGTCACACTCCAGCACATGTGATCTGCACGGGTAGAGGCACAGCTAGTGTCAGCGTGAAGCGTGAACTGCCTTTGAACCGGCGACCTCTGTAACTCACCCATATTGATGGCAGGCAGTGTGGCCGCTCACAATACAGCGCTTCAGCGAGCACAGCGTGGCCCCAGGGACCACGTCGATTGGGGGAAGGGAGGATGGAGGGGTTGACACGCAAGTGAAAAATATTGCCAGTCCAGTTCATGTGTCAAGGTGTTGGTGAAATAAAGAGACACAGAAGGGTATGACAGACATTAACTTACACTATGTTTAATGAAAGATGCTGAGGAGATAACAGTGGTTTGTGCTTCACTGTTCTATTGTTTATCCTTAGAGAAGAAGATGAGACTGACTGTAATTCAGTTTTTAGCCATCTTATATAAAGTACTTGAAAGCAATACTTGAGTAAAAGTACAAGTATCTTACCAGAACATGACTAGGTGTGTAACGTTATCTTCATCACCACCGCGTTAAACCACTGTCGTCATGGTGTCCATCGTCAGCGTGTCGATCACCTGTGATCAGGGTGTCCCTCGTCTGTGGTCATCGTCTGTTACCATGGCGGCAGAGCCTACACCAGGTGTTTCCTTGACACTATCAGTTATTACGCTTCCTGCTCTTCTTCTTTGGTTTTTGCCCATGTTTTTTGTGTTTCGCGGCTTGGAGACAAACTGGATTGGAGCGTGCTTTAACTTACAATGATTTACCAAACTTGCCATTTTCCAGTGTAACAAAGCCACAAGGGCATTAGTGAGGTCCAACACTGATGTAGGGTGGTGAGGTCTGGCTCAATAAAAATTAGTCAATAAACTGTTAAGGTTATTAATATAGACAGTTGAGAAAAATTTAATTAATTAAAATGTAATAAATAAAATACATATATAAAAATACATACATACACATATATTGTACTTACACATATATATTAATATATACATACTTTATGTACACACATACATACTGTACATGTACATACATATACATACAAACAATTAATTAAAAATAAATAAAAATAAAGTGTAAGTATCAATTATGAGTATCAAGTATGATGACAACAGTTGCAGCTTGTATACAAATAATTATGAAGAGATATCTTAAACTGGTTACATATACATACTGTATATGTAGGTAGAAAGTTCCACTACAGTGCCGTTACAGTCATTCCCCCCGGCTGCAGTAAATGTCCAGATGCATTACAACCAGAAACTCCGTCAAACCAGAGCAGACTAGGCTTTTCTGGAGGGGGGCTTAAAGAGACAGGCGCTAAAACTGAGCGTTTTAGACGGGGGTGAATACAAGGTACATTCAAAGAGACAGTAAAATAATGTGTTTTTTAACATTTAAGCATGTTAACATGTTCTAGTACAAACCCAAAAAACAGGTGTAAATCTGGAAGTAAGCATAATGTGGTACCTTTAAGAACACCAGTTGTTGATCTGTTTGCTAGTAAACGGTATACATAAGTAAAGCCATTCCATGGGCGTGTGTTTATCTGTGCGTACCAAGGTGTAGGATGCTACTGGATGAAGCAAATTCATTTTTTCCCATTCATGTTTCCACATTGACATTACGGGTGACACAGAGGTGAGCCACTATCTCCATAAATCATTCATTTGCCTCTCATGTATAATTGTATAATACTGCATTAGCGTCGCGCTGTAAAGCCACGCACCTCCCTGAATGAAATATGTAGCCTCATGCAGTGTCTCAATGCAGTGCAACTGCAATCATTTATATGTTCTAATCCATAACACATCATCCATTATGGATGTTAGAAGGTTACTACAGTCAGAGGAAGGGTGGAGGTGGTTTCTACTGTCAGGACTGCCTTCTACTTTAATATTTGATCAAGAACAGGCAGCCACGGACGTTTCACAGGGGTCTTCAGCCTTGTATCCACCTACATGAAATGGCTCTCAGATGCCTGACACACAGGACCAGTGAGTTCATCTTTGTCCCAGTGACATGGAAGAAATTACCTTTTTGAAGGCTGGCCTGGTTAAGATCATACCTGCTGACATCAGGCTGGATGAAAGACGATGTTTTCAGAGCCGAACATTATTGTGAAAGGTTGATTGAACAAGATTCGAAGGAGGACGAGGAATTGCAGACATTGCACCCAAATGTGATTGTTAAGGCTGGGTATTGGTACTCCATACCTAATAATTAAGGTATCGACCAAAGAATTTGAAGTGATATGTGAGGGGGTCTACTCACTCCCTGGAGTCTAGATACTGGTGGAACGGTGGAGAAGGAGTGAATGTGATTAAGATTTGGACGGATGTGATCCGAAGTGGCATTCCTGATCCTGATTTTACTGGGAAGACACACTGGACAGGTGATTTTGAAGCAAACTGGAGGTGAATGGGGTGGAGGTTCAAGGAGTCTTTATTATCCCTGGGGGGCATTTTGTTGAGCAGCAGTAGAATGCAGCATAAACAACACATAGGCTATACAAATAACAAGCACCATCAATGAAAAACAAAAATAAATTTATAATAATAATATTTTGTTTAAAATAGGGCCGTGCCGTCGTGCCTCAGCAGCAAACTTAATGATGTGATGATACAACGTAAAATGACAAAAAGGTAAAAAAGGAGTCTGGTGGCTTTGAAGAAAGCAGAGATAAAGGCTTCAGTTCCCTGTCTGAAAGGGCTGTCTTACAGCAAGGTAAAGAGGTGAAAATATTCTCAATATAGCGCCCACTGATTTTTGTGGGTGTCTAAAAAGCATTTAGCTGCAAGACATTGCTTAGCTTCTGTGTCGGTACTCCAAACTAGGGGTGTCATACAACCCCAATTCAGAAAATCTAAACTATCCCTTTAATTAGGTTATACTAAAAAGGCCTGAAATTATACAGGGCCTAGATTGTTTAATTTTGTTCCAAATATTCTTAAACTACACATGCCAAGCGTCCAAAACTAGAAATATTGATCACATATCTCTGGCAGATGTGCTATCTGTATTGTCATTAATGATTAATTATAGAAACTCAAAGAACAATATGGACATATTTTGGAGAAGTAAACTGGACAGATTACTTGTTCTGCTCCTCAAACTAACACTTCCAAATAATCTTTGAGGCAAACAAATGGAGGCAGGTGCTTGAAAACCTGCCAAATCAACCATATGGCCCCAAAAGGTGCAAGTAACAAGAGTGAGTGCACAGAAGCTTTCATTTCCTTTCCACAGTTAAACATTCAGCTCAGCACACTACATCCAAGCGGAGGGTTCTGGTAACAGATGTGACAAAGGTGTTGTAGCCCGGAGCAGCCCACTTGACCTCGGCTGCTTTGGGTGAGAATGTTTTCTTTGAAGAAGTGTTGATCCTGTTTCAACACTTTTGGTTTTATTGTCAGTAACAATATGGAATTGAG
This sequence comes from Etheostoma perlongum, assembly GCA_026937815.1. NCBI lineage: Eukaryota > Metazoa > Chordata > Actinopteri > Perciformes > Percidae > Etheostoma > Etheostoma perlongum. The sequence continues at coordinate 4,257,847 of CM049391.1, read as the reverse complement.
CATCACATCGATCTGCACTGGTATTCACTCTGTGACAAGAGAGATGGAGATATGTCTGTCTGCACACATATCATCTCAGTGATTGGTGGGCATATTGCTCGACTCGGGGAGTTTTCATCATTAGCCTGTGCTGCATGGCAAACGGGTAGCCCCTTTTTTTCCCTTACAGGCGGCAGTATCACAGCTCTGATCTGTCACCCTTCGCCTGCCTTAATGTGTGAAAGCAAGACGTGTTGCGCCTATTAGCACATCTTGGCAAGGCTGGCATGCTCATCCCACATCCCTGGGGAGCCCGGCAATATGGTGCCGCATGGTGACCGCCCGCCAGCCCTGGCTCCCGCTGTCACAACACATCACACATCCCCAACAACCACCGCCACCATCTCCTCTTTCACCACACCTCCATCACTATAGATGCATGAGTGACAAGAGCGCCAAACAGCCAGAGCCAGGGGTCCGCTAGGTGGAATAAAAACAAAAAACTTTTAGAGAGAGGGGAGCAGATCAAGTGGACTATTTTTTCAATTACTAATTTCATGTTTGGTTTAAAGGAACATGCCAGATATGTTCACACATCAACCCCTTAAGTTTACTTCTTACCTAACCTATAAACTTACCAGCTGGTTAGGAAACCCAACCATTATGCTTACGGCTCAAATTCTTAGTCTGGTAAAGATGGCGCTGACAATTATGGGAAATCCCACCCACACTTATGTCTTTCAAATATATATATTTTTAGGGTATTTTTGCCTTCAAAAGCTTACAGGAATTTAGGGGCGAGGGAGAACGAGGCTCTGTTAGACTCAGTCCAGGGATGTTGCAATTACATGTCCCGCAAGTTAGGTAACACCTAGACCAGAAAGGGTTTTTGTGTATTGTTGTTACTTTATTTTAGTTCAGACTCTGGTTTTAAAGTGTGCTTTTAGTGGAGTATCTATTAAGTGTCTTTTTTATTGTGACATGGATGTCTTTTATGCAATTTATCTGATCTAAAAGGAAGATACAATAAGAACAACATTAACCTGGGATATAATAAGTCAGCAAGAAATGTAGATGGAATTAACTACAAACAAAAGACTAATGTGTGTTTAGATTTGACTCTAATGCAGCAGGAGCACTTATACAGTTCAATAGGTAGATAAGACTGTATGCTGCATCTTTAAAGGAAAAAAATAATCACAACGTCCTGTACAACCTGCAGGTTAAAGGCTTAAGACACATTTCAGTCCAGTTTTTCTAACAGTGCCATGTACGGCTGGGTGTAATATCGCAAAAAACATTTTTTATACAGACCAAAGTCTGTCTGCAGCACCAAGACTTGACATGTGGCCAAACTTGTTATCAGTTTTACAGTCGGATTTCAGATTAAATTTCAGATTTTAATCAGACTTTTGCCAAATTTAGACTATTTTGATCTAGGCAAAGTTCTGGTACTGTTGTCACATTTTTGATTTAAAAATAAAATGTAAAAGAAGAAACATGACCATACCCAGCCATATAGTGCCAAGACAGGGCAGACTGAGACAATGGAAATGATGACAGGCACTAATATGGTTAATAATAATATACACCCTCTATATAACAGTATGATTCATGAATATAAAAGCAAGTTCACTTTGTACATTTTGGTCATCATTTCTCTATCAATCGGACTGAAAGCTTTCACAACATCAACAATTGCCCTGCAGGTTCCAGACATTTGATTCGCAGCCCACAACTGAATTGACCAGCGAATCCCATAAATGAATGAAATAAATGAACAACATCACTTGCAGTATCCAACCAAAGACACCTCCTCACACGATGAACCCATTCATAACCAAAACACTGCAGAGGTGGACACCAACGGGGGAGAGGCGTGTTTGTGGGATGATGGAAAAACTGTATATTTGGAGAATTACACATAGAAACTGCAAGCACATACAAACATGGCCAGATTGGAAACAATAAACAGGATATTAATGATGTGCACATGTAATAGTTTCCATTCTGTAGTCATGACAACTCGCCTAATGCACTGAAGACTGCGGCAGAGTTGATGATTGTGCTGCCTGGATCTGGATCTGATGAGTGGTCTCTGCCTCTCAGTTGGTGAAGATAGTGTCGACTCTGTGAGTCATGAGGCTTCCACTGACTAAGTTTGAGTATCGCAGACCACGAGCAAACATATCAGCCATGTGTGCGTGTGGGATCCACCCACAGTCTGTGTTTTTGTGGTGAGTAGATACTTTACAGTAAGAGGAAATTAACCTATATTTAAATTGGAAGTCCGGTAGCTTGTCATTCTTGAGTTTTACGTTACATTAAACTTTAATACAGCTATTTTTATTATGAAGTCCCAATTAATGTCAATTTGAGTTTTGTGAATTACAAATGCATGGTAAATATAGATCTAAATTAAAAATGCAGATATAATTTGGATGTCCCAATGTTAATTCTGTTTATTTCAGATAAAACAACACTTGAATAGATTTAAAATCTGATCATGTTTGACTATAAAAAGACTCAACATTAATCATGTGATCATCAGATTTTCATCAGGTATCAACTCAACCTACAGGTTCAGATTCGGCTTTGTTTAGATTCAAGTCAAACAAATCAAACATATTTATTCTGATGTGAAGGCTCCAACTTGTCTGAGGCCCAAACAACAAGTGGAAGCTTTGAAATGTTTACCTCCTTCACACTACAAAAGTGCCAACGCTCATGATGCCATATTTAGATTAGTACAAACTCTTATCTATAAGAATCTGTTATCTTGGCAAAATCCGAGGTCTGCATCTGCTCTGGCTTTCAAACATTTCCATATTTCAGCATCACAAGCAGCACTACAGAGTCCCAACCACAAAGCCACAACGTCTACTGTGTACGTGGTGCTTTGCACACAGCTGTGTAAAGGTCAGCTTAATGGAGGGGTTTGCTACACGCACGACAGTGTCAGCGCATCTTACCTGCCTGTCACAACCATACGTACCCACACTGAATCTATGCCCACTATATAAATATGTGCTGTTGTAAGAGTTTATGCCACAGGTTAAAGCTGCAGAGCTGCTGTGACACCATGGCTTTCAGCCATGAGTGCGACGCCTGTGAGATGCCTGTTGTACACAACTACCACCGGTGCTCCTCTCTGCCACCCCACCGGAGCCCACTGAGCATCTTCTGGCGCTGTGAAGCATCGTAGCCCGAGCACCAGTGACGGACAGGTTCTGACCTGGAATTAAATTAAGATTCCATATGCCAGAGGTGATGCCTGGACAGTAAAGGATATTTAATCCATATGCTCAGGGCAGAGAGACAAGGGAGGGGACTACGGGATGAAATAAGGTCAAAGAGATGGAAGCGGGTGGGGAAGCATGGGTTTGTCTGCTGATCTGTCATAGCCCCCACGCCTGGCTAGCCATGCTCACATTAACACTGACAAGACAAAGAGGTGACACATCCCGGCCTGCAGGGCCCAGGGTATATGGACACGTTCATGCACACATTTACACTCATTCACATGTGCATACATGGATTTACAATAATATTTGCAGGGACAGGAACAGGAAAAATATGCACACAAAAACATGTTAATGTAATGTCTATTTTAGTATATTTCACACAATGCATTTGTCTGTTGTGGGAAGTCTTAATTCTCACCCTTTATCATTTACATCTTCATAACAGAACTGCTGCCGTCACCATGATTTAGCTGAGCGTAATCTGTTAACACACCCATTAAGAGAACAATTTACAGTATTGAGCAAACATTACCAGAAAGGTTAACACCCATATTTATAAGCCATTACAAAAAAATAACTGTGCACAAACACTGTGCTTGTTCCACATGTGCCTCTAAAGCACAGATCACACATGAAGTACAGAGGAACACATTATGGTTCACAAAACGGTTTGGCTGACAGATGAGGGGTGGCAGAAAGCGATGCCAAAGCAGATTGAACTTTGGGACATCTCTGCTTTGGACAGCTTTAACAAGCGGAGGGCATGTGGCGGTCACTGGGGGCAAGGCTCCGGTCAATGGGGTGTTGGGCAGGGATGGGAGGGAGGAGAGGTGAGGATGGCGGGGGGCTGGGGCGCACGAGGCATAGTGGTGTCACCGTAATGTCAGCCCGTGTCAAGTGCAATCATTGTTAGCTGTAATTTTCTGAGCAATTAGAGTGCTTATATTGAGAATTCTCCCCAGCTGACAAACACGGGGAGTAGCTAAAGGAGTTCCTCAAGGCTACACTGGACACACACACACACATTTTCTAAACACACACACACACACACACACACACACACACACACATCTACAGCCAGCAATCAACACTTTCCTGCACTCCTGCTTTTTTCATCGTCTAATTGATTACTTCATGTTTGACATCAGCTTACATATGTGTCTTTACATTGATATAAAGAATCTGTCAAATAGACTATGGAAGCGATTTACGTTGCACTAAATTGAGTATTTGACAAATTTCAGGTTAGTTGGGAAAAATATAATAAATCTGACAAAAGAATGCAAAATAAAAGGACAATGTAGCTGCAGAAAACATAACCTACTAAAATAAGAATACAGCGTCCTTGTAAAAAAACATTTTCAGAAAAAAAGTGGAGGTGTGTATAATGCACAGCGCAGCTGGTGTGTGTGACAGGGACATGATTTGTAGAGGCCACCGCGATCTGACACAGTTAAAAGAGGGGCATGTGGTCCCAGTCCTCTCACTCACAAACTGGGTGATGACTGACTGACCCCCCCATCATAACCCCCCACAAACACACAGACACACACTTGTGCAAAATTAGACTCATTCACACATTTGAGGGATAAACACATGTGCACAACATGACAGTTGTACTGTCAATAAATCCACCCTTAGTAAATTACTAGATTCTAATTTAAGAATTTAGGCATGTGATTATTAACAGAGATCTGTGTTATCTTCTGGTAAACATCAATTGACCGGTCACTGAAACCTGATGCTGTCAAAATTCAAGATTTTTGGGGTTTTCTTCACCTGTTGAAGTGGTATGCAAGCACATTGGAGTTTGGAGGGTGGTGTATACGTTTAGACGAGGTGTAAGGAATTGTTTTAACAGTGTGCTGTGAACGTTACCATGTGCAGCTAACTAGCTTCCTACCTAATAGTAATCAAGCAGTACTTCCAAGGCCATGAAGTATATTTTCAAGTATATTAAGTGCATCAGTTTGTGGGGTTATGTTAAGGAACGAGCATATCCACTACGCAGTATATCCCCATTGTAGGGAAGTCGGTCCTGGAGTTTAGGCTAATGTTATCGTAATGAATTTGGAGAAGTTTACACGCCAGAAATGTCAGCCAACGTTACCCAAGATAGCATTACGTTCACAAAACGCTATTTACACGCGTGCCAGCTGAGCAGACAAAAGGTTTTATTGGAAGGAAATAAGTTGGATCTTACTTTTTAGTCTTTTTTCATATCATAAAACATATATTATATACATGTATATATATATCTATGTGTGTGGATTAAAACTGATGTATTTCAGTCTCACTCTCTCCTCCTTTCACAAAGCTTTAACATCTCCCACCACATGGCGTCCTCCCATGTCACCCACTGTTTTACTGACACACGTCTATCTGGGACGAGTCGCTGCCCACATCCTGTCTGCTCACGTTGGCTGGTCCCTCGTCACCAGCAGCCACCCAAACACCAGCATCTGTCCTAATCTGTCCCCACCGACCTCAGATACTGAGGGGATCAGCATATGACACCAGAGAGTAAAGCGGAGCTGTGACACAGTTGTGGTTTTTCTCTGAGATGGGCAGCAGTCCGATCAACAAGCAGCAGATAGATGCAGTGGGTCAAACAACAAGTGTGTGTTTCAGTAGGCTATAGAGAAATATCATACACTTAATTTTAGCAATAGTATTTAGGTTTAGGTGGGGCTGGGCACAGAAATGTGTCTTTTTTTTATAGTATTGCAGATGTCAAACCACCATTATTTCAGCTGTGATATTTAAGTCATTATGATTTGAGGTGCAACTACAATACAACAGTACCCTGGACCCTGCTTAGCAAGTTACTATGGCATAAGCATTGCAAGATTGCTACGGATGAACACCAGTTGTTTGAAACCTTTATTTAACCAGGATAAAAAACTCCTCCAACCTTCATGGACCTATGGTCATGAAGGCTGGGTCATGACCGAAAGAACAAGATCAAGGGTACAAGTGGCCAAAATGGGTTTCCTCAGGAGGGGGGGCTGGGTCTCCCTTAGAGATAGGGTGAGAAGCTCAGTGATCCGAGAGGAGCTCGGAGTAGAGCCGCTGCTCCTTCGCGTCGAAAGGAGCCAGTTCAGGTGGTTCAGGCATCTGGTAAGGATGGGTGCCTCCCTAGGGGAGGTGTTACAGGCACGTGCCTGGGGGAGGTGGGAAGCAGGACAGGTGGAGGGCAGCTGGGAGGAGGCCTCGGGGAAGACCCAGGACTAGGTGGAGGGACGTCCAGCTGGGAGGAGGCCTCGGGGAAGACCCAGGACTAGGTGGAGGGACGTCCAGCTGGGAGGAGGCCTCGGGGAAGACCCAGGAGTAGGTGGAGATTATATATCTCCACCTGGCCTGGGAACGCCTCGGGATCCCCAGTCGGAGCTGGTTGATGTGGCTCGGGAAAGGGAAGTTTGGGGTCCTCTACTGGTGCTGCTGCCCCCGCGACCCGATACGGATAAGCGGATGGATGGATGGATGGATGGATGGATGGATGGATGGATGGATGGAAAAAACTCCTTGAGATAAAAATCTCTTTTACAAGAGTGTCCTGGCAAGTGGCAGCAGCACGGTTTCAAATAGAGACACTTACAGGTAAATACATGAACACATTTTCACTCATATTCAAACAACAATGTCATCATAAAAAACCTGGGTCATAAATCAATTTAAAAACAGTGACATACAGACTGCCAAGGTCCTTACTCCCGGCATGTCCCGATCATGTGAAAAAAAAATTCTATCCTGCGAGATCCCGAGAGAAAGACTACCAGATCCCGTCCCGCTCATGTTTCCTTCCTTATGTTGTCTAAGCAAGTTATCAGACTCTGTTGCCCCCACCCACCACGTAGCATTTATTTATTTTTTATTATGGACACAGACTGGATTAGTATCTTACCTTCTATCTGTTGTCTCCTCTGTCGCTGATTTTTAACAATAGTACCCTGCATTGTCATTGTTTGTGCACCTTTTTCCATGTCTTATTCCATCCATGCTATGAATGGACTCAACTCATCAGACTACTACCTAACTAGCATTAAGTTACATGCTTTTAAACAGTCAAATATCACACCACTTAGACTCCCCAGGTGTAGCAACAACGCAGGAGTTTCAGTGTTACTGGGTAGACCTGACAGGAACTCAGACGAACCAAAGAGAGCGATTTATTAAGTTCATCTATCAGAGTTAACCACACACATATACCTATTAAAGCCTTAACTTTCCCTTGTCTCTTTGATTCAATAATGACACTATGTAGTGTTATTATTATTTATTAAATACATTTTTTTTTTCTAAAATGAAATGCCTGGCAAATCTTTCGGCTCCCGGCCGCTCTTGTTGATTTCAATACTCCATCCGTCCCTATCACGTTACCAAGAGTAAGCTTGACTACCGTACCGTGGGACTCCCGCGGGAATCACGTGACCCGCGGGAGTCGCAAAAAATTGTCATCCTCTAATTACAACAGATTCTCCTCAGTCAGTTGCTTCAAAGATAGTCTTGCACTGCCAGACCCTCCTCCAAAGCGCTGTGAAGGAGGGTCTGGCCTAGTCCACACAACATTCTGGTACGGCGGGAAAAAGAGTGCTCTGGTTTATTGGCATTTCTTTAAGCCAATCACAATCGTTATGGGCGGCACAAAGCACCGGACAGAGCCACAGTGCCGCTGAGAAACAGCCTCTGGAAGGAACTTGTTTTGGTGGAAAGTGTAGGTTCAAAGGTCGTTTTAGATGGCAACAGAAAACTCAGATAGGACATACAGTATAGTCTAGCTAGCTGTCTGGATTTACCCTGTAGAGATCTGAGGACCAGGTAACCATAGTCCTCAGAAATCCACCAGAATTTAAAATTACAACACAAAGAAAGGGGAAGGAAACGGACATCAGACCAAAAAAAAGGCCATACAGCAAAATTTTTGGCGGCAACGGAACAAACCCAGAAGTGAAAGGACGTGGCTATAGACTAGCTCAAAGATGACTGGTGATGCAGTATGTGTTGACTTCTTGTTTTACTTTTGTGATAAAACCGTTGGAAACTGCATGCTAAGTAATGTTAGTTACAAAAGTTTTACCAACATTAGCTCTGTTTAGCCACCATAAGCTAATGGTCATAACAGACCAAGTGAGGCTGTAGTGGCAAAACCCCTGAGTGTGTAGAGTATAGCAAAAGTATGTGTGTCCGTTTATGAATTACAAGTTTTAATTTGTACGAGGAAGACCGTGTTACGTGGTTTTTTGCTTTAAACAAAATTTAAAAAACAAATTTTTAAAGTAGAATATTTTGTTCTTCTTTCCCTCCTAACCTTATAAAATTGGGATTGGCTTAAAATGTGAAAAAGATTATTCACAAAATCGAAGGGGTTTGCAAGAATGTATTGGATTGCTCTCTAATCTGTGATTGTGCATCCTTGTCTGATCCTGTTTTTCTTAATGTGACAATGAGGGTAGGAGCAGGCGAGAGGGAAGCAGAAAGACACAAACAGAGACAAACCGGACAAAGACAGAGGGAGATAAACAGAGAGACAGGATGTACAACAGACGGAGAAAAGATTCAGAGCTGCTCCTCTCCTCCGCCTCCCCCCTCCAACATTTTAAGGTGCCGGGTGTATAAATACCCCACTTCCCCCCAGGGCCAACTCAGCAGGACCCTCTGTGTCCCCCTGCACAGATCTCCCCCCCCCACACCACCCCCTTCTCTCCTCCTTGTCCAGCTCCCTCTTACCCCCCATTCCCCCTCAACTCACCTCCCCCTTACATTGTCTAATTAGGATCTTGGGCCTCGTTAGGGCCAGCAACCCCTGGGGCCTGCTGATACCAAAGCTGATTCTATCTGACGTAACAAGTCAATGCCAAGGGGACAGATGCTAATTTTAATTCATTAAATGGAAGGGTCAGCTCGTGACAAACGAGGGCCAGAGGGAGGGTCGTTCGCCGGTGTGCTTGGACCAGCCAGACCCCTGTTCCTCTGGAGGGGAAGATCAGCCCAGTTGTTGTTATTACTGCCGTTGTTCATCTCACAATGCGAGACCCTGAGTTCCCAGATGAGAACTTTACAGGCAAGTCATGGCTGGTGGGCAGAAGGTAATTGGAGCAGGGAAGAGAGAAGTTGGCATTCCACCTTATTAGCACAAATTATAACATGCACAGCCTTGATTTGGTGGTGAAATATCTGATAAAACAATGCTTTACCTCGCTACAATTTTCACTAATGTAACAATTGTGGAAAATAAATTCTGTTTTATTAATCAGTTAAGTTAACCAATACATGGAGAAATCTATGCTGCCACTATTATTCCTTTTCATTATTGGCTGATTTCATTATCCCTAAAAAGTTAATATGCACCATTTTGCGACAGCTAATATGTTTGGTTTTTTACTGATAAAAGTATTTTATTTCTTTTGTCTAGAAAATCTGCTCTTGCAATACACTATCTGCTTATACCAACTAAAATCATGATTATTTTCTATTATGTATTATGTTTAGGCAACATACAGTAAAAGGACTGGGTGTTTTTCCTTCATTAATATTTGACGCCTGCCTAAATCAAACCACACTGTTACGACCAGCAGGACTCGGGATGCAATGCCGAATACATGCGCTTTGACTGTGCCCCCCCTCAGTACCTGAAAAAAAAACAAATTACCAGTACACATAATCCAGGTAGAAATGGCATTTCCCCTTAAATTAGTAGTATGTAAATGTAATTTCTTCAGGAGACATGAGGTGCTTTTCATTATGCTAACTTATGCTCCCTCATGTCCTGTCACCTCCCATTCTCCATCATAAAGGATCTTACAATCCCTTAAAGGGAACTATTATATAGCATTTTCAGGTTCTTTTGTGTTTGTACTGGAACTTGTTTACATGTTTACATTCAAAAAACACTTTCTTTCTCATACTGCCCATGGCTGTTGCACCTGTATTCAACCTCTATGAGAAACTCTGTAGAAGCACCTCTCTCTTTGAGCCCCCCCACTCCCAAAAAGGCCCACTCTGCTCTGATTGACCAGCATAGTCCTGGACTCTCCGCTGCACTCCTGTTTTGTTTCACTAGTAGCATCCAAGGTGGTAAGGGAGCATCCGGAAAGCGTACCTCCTATGAGGAGATTCTGAGGCTAACAAGCCATCACCTTCCGCAGAAGGATTGAGATTTCTCTTGGCACAGCTACCAGAAGACTCACAAATTTCAGACAGGTTGCTCACGTCACATCTACGTCGTCAAGTTCAGTTTGAGGCTGCACAGCAGCTGGGCAGTACGCTCAGCCATCACCGGAAAAGTGCTTCTAATTGACTTCACTGGTCTCTGTCGAAGTCTATGGCGTCGCTGTGTCCATTTCTTATACTGTCTATGGTAGCAGCTAGAGTTACTGCAACGGCTTACATAGCTGGACTTTGTACCGTGAAAAGTCACAAATAAGACAGACTTCTAAACCAAATATTACACAACCGGACATGTCCCAGCAGAGAGCAGTAATGTGACCCAAAACTGGGGAGAAATGACCAGGATTGGCCGCCGAAGACTATAGCTACACTGTAAATAACAGCTGTGAAATCTACAGTTATTTACTTTAGATTTCACAGTAGCACTACTGTATATGATTTTTACAGTAGAATACTGTAAAGTTTACATTACAAACTTGTCGACATGACAAAATCACAGTAGTCTAAGTATTACTGTAAAACAACATAGCCACTATAGTACTTTAAATAGTAAAGTAAACTGTGTTTTTACTTTTTTATCTTATGTTGTGTTTAATTGTTTTGCATTTTACAATGAATACATAATATACTGTAAATGGAAGTATGGTACCTTTACTGTAAAAAGTATTCACAGTAACTTGTCGGCCAGTTGTTGCCAGTAAGTTACTCTAAATTTTACATTAAATTTGTTACAGTGTATCTGGTGCTAGCATGCAGTTACTTAACAGTTAGCAGTATATCCTAATGTTAGACTGTGATGGAACGAAGCAGCACTTACTACAGTCAAAAATGGCAGATACAGGCGTTTAAACCAAATACTACATAACCAACATTGTTTCAGGCATAATGTGACCCGGGATTGGCAGCCAAGATGACGTCTTTTACTGTAGTTAGCATGTAGCTACATGTGACAATGTTAACACCGCAGTAGCTTAAAAAAACACTCCAGTCCTTCCTGGAGCGACCAATCATAGAAGACCAGTGAAGGTAGGCTAAGTGTCCCGTAACACTTAGCCCAGAGTAGAAAAAAAGTGTTAAAACCGGAGTGTTTCGAATAGTTGGACGTTTTAGCTCACGGGGATTTCTCTAAATACATTTACCTCATTATTTGTTTTGGCCACATTTAACATGAAAACCCAACATTATAACGTTGTAGATATGACATAAAATACGGAAAATCATAATATGTACACTTTAAATGCATCTCAAGGAAATAAGGAGCAAGGAGGCTTCTAGAGGCGCTTCAGAGCAAGAAAAAAAACAGGTGTATTCCTACACAGAAGTCTTTATCAAGTGGCGTGACACATAAATAAGTACACATGACAGATACAGCATGCTATAAGTAACTATGGAATCAAGGATTTCTCATTTGGAAATGTATTTAAATAAGGAACTATCTGATCAAAGATATGTCAACAAGATTACATTTGATGCTGACTTCCGGTATATTTTTGATTCCAGCGAGACCCAAACCCCAGTAGTTTTTCCTCATATATGACCATTTTCAAAAGTTTTTCAGATTTTTTTCTCGAATATTGTGTTCCTGATAACATCCTGCAAAACATCTAAATAATACAACTTTAAAAAGTAAAAATGCTGCCTTTTTCATTATTTTCATCCATGGTCCTTTTCCATTTCATTGCCCTGTGTGGAGTATCTGCGGTAACAAACACAGGTGTTTTCTCAGCAGTACAGACCACACCAACACTGACAACAAAACCACAAGTCTCTCCTTGTCTACTGGCTACCAATGAAGTCTATCTGATAAAACTGTCAGCTTTGACTTTAGTAGAAACGTTTAAACAGTGGTAGATAGGTGGATAATAATGGTGTATTTGACTCACTGTTCAACCTATTGAGCTGAAGGTGTTGAACACTAAAATTATTTTATTTTCTAAATATTAAGAATCCCCCCCCTCCCCATATCTCCTCTCTTCCCACTGACCTAGTTTTGGCATTTGATCCTGAAGATCAACCCCTAGAGGGTGCACAGTGTCAGTCTTGTACCATGTCAATTCCCGCACAAAGGGCACCCTTTGTCACTTCATATTTTCAAGGCTCCAAAACCCCGGCTTTTTCATTGTTGTCTCTGGCAGGGGTCACTTCCTGGTGGTGGCCCTGCCTCCCTGTTGTTCCCTGTGGTGCACCTGCTGCCATTGTTGACCATCACATAACAGCGAGCCAAATGTCTCTGTTCACAGATTATACCGTAGATATGAACTTGATCCACATTATCTACAGTGTTGCCTTGATATTGTATTACGATATAAGAAATATGTCTATACAGGCACTACAAGAAATTCCAATACCAAGAAGGCACTGATGCAAAGTTGGACCTTTGAAAGCAAAAAAAAGAAGCTTTGTTCTGCTAAATTTAAAGAGTATTTCTAGTTCATTCAAATTTGGGTATTATTTTTATAGGTTTGGTAACTGTCATTTATAAATAACATTATACTCACCCAAGTAATGCCATGATCTCATTCTGGGAACACCTCTAAAAGAAGTCCAAAGGGGCAAGAAATGAGCACTCGATCTGACAGGATCTAAACAAACCAACAGTTTAGAAACACTTCTTTTAAACCAGTTTTGAGAGTAAAACACCTTTACTGCACAGGACAAACTCTGTGTATGCACAGATGAACATTTTCTCTTCCAAATGAGTTGTATTGTTTGACTGCTCATGTGTTTTGTCCAGGACTTTGGACTTATTTTAAGCTATGTCGCTGTGTGCCCAGATCTTAGCCCTTCTAGCATAACTCATAGATCAGTAGCTAAATCTACAAAAATTAGATCCAAGTTCTAATAAATGCCACTCCAATTTTCTCTTGAAAGTGGAGGAAATGTTTTTTTTCAAACTACTTTTCTGACACTCCCTCCCTCTCAGCCATCTCCTCCACGGTCTATGACTCAGGCACATGGGACATTTTAACATGGTGTCCTTGATGAGGCCAAGCACAAATTACCCAAAGTGCCATCTTTGCCAGCGCCACTTACTATTTTGACATCAGGAGAGTGAGGGCTGCTCCTGGCAGGAAGTGAGCCCAGGACCTGGCATCCTTGGTGCCCAACACCGGCCAAACCATCACGGCCAACGCTCCGCCGGGGGTCAGCAGCCATCACACGCGGCGGCCTAATGCTGCTGATGAGAGAGCCTGCCTCGCAGGCCTGCACACCCCCGAGGTGTGGCCACTCAGCATCAGCTTAACCTCAGTTGACAGACCGCCCGCCACTCGGCACTCACACAGCCGTGCACGTACTCACACATACACTGATTCATAAAAATACACACATAAATTCATAGACCCATTGCCACACAAAACCTCCCCCCCCCCACACACACACACACACACACACATACAAAAGTATATCTATGTATCAGTAGTCTAATGTCACTTTTATATGTACTTTGTTTGAACAGCAATGATTTGAGCTCAATGAAACATGCTCACAATAATGCTAATATGCAGGTATGAAGTTTACCATTTAATATTTTGTCTGTTAGCATGCTAACATTTGCATAAAACAAAAAGTACAGCTATTACTGAAGAAATGGATTTTTGCAGGTCCTGAAGTTTTTTGTTCTTGTGAAATTATCAGAAAAGTCAGGGGATCATTAAATGTTATTACAATTTATCCGGAGGGGAACATGAATATCTATGAATATCCACAAAAATCCATTCAATACTAGTTGCAGAGACATTTCATTTAGAACTACAAATGCCAACCTCATAGTGGCACTAGAGCAGTGATCTTCAACAGGGGATCCGCAACCCCTTGGGGGTCCTCAGAGTCACTGCAGGGGGCCGCCAAATTATTGTTTAAAAAGGTGCTCTAAGCAATGTCACGCGTGTTTTAGACTACAACATTTGTTGTCAAGTACAGCAAACATCTCTTTGCTATCCACGAGCTGCCTGTCCCCAGAACACACTGGAAAAAAACACTGTCTCTGTAGACAGCCCAGGGTCTACAAACGGCAACAAAAACCAACTGTGCCCACCTGCACCACGATGCATACACAAACAGTGTTCACTTTACCTTCCATGTGTATGTTTGACATTAAAACATGATAGATAGATAGATAGATAGATAGATAGATAGATAGATAGATAGATAGATAGATAGATAGATAGATAGATAGATAGATAGATAGATAGATAGAGTACCAAAGGGAACCATAAAAAGGTATATGTAAAGGCTTTACATGTTATTGCAGGCCCAGTTGTGTATATATACATACATACATGTAGTGTGGGTCCCTGCTCGTCTCTTTTTCAGCTTAGGGGTCCTTGGCCCAAAAAACTATAGGAAATGTCAGGGGATCACCAAAGTCTGTAGGTTTCAATATCTTCCCCCAATTTCATTGCAACCCATTTAATAGTTAGATAGTTCAGGTGGTGAACCGACATGCTAGAGTTTAAGTTAGGCCTAAACAACATTGTTAACACAAATATATGCAAGAATGAAATACATTTGCCTCCATCTGTTGTCTTGCTCGACATTACCAGTAAAACGTTCTAACATATATTTACACAAATAAAAAAAGGAAAAGTCTAAGGGGATGAGATGATTTTCACACCTAGCACGTTTCTGAGCTTCAGTGTGGTTAGAAACCAGATGAGGAACATAGTGGAAACTGATTTAGGTCAAATGTATCTCTAGTGGAGTGCATTTTATTTTTAATCTTTTTAATCTCAAAAGGAGAATCTGTTTTGAAAAAAGTAGTATTTATTTCTTTTAAGATAAAAGGTCACAATCTCATCTGTTTGTGAAAATTACAGTAGTATTTATTTCTTTTAAGATAAAATTGAAATTTGAGAAATCTTAATGTTACAAATATCTGCTGAAGGCACACAGATATTATTCCCTCACTGTGTATACATCCTGCAGATTGGGCATCAGTGGTTTGCAGGCAATGGAAGGCCAAGATGTAACACCAGATGCATGGAGCACAATATACCCTGAAGTTTAAAATGTCACTTCCAAAATGTCACTTCCAATCTTGCCATCTGAGTCATTAGCAAGCATCCATGCTCACACATGAAATAATTCAAGAAGAAATTTTGACGCCGATATCATTAGGGTCATTTCCACCGTGTAACAGTTAAAGGTCCTTTCATTTTAATCGGACAATTAAAGTGGAATCGGTTTATTTAAGTGAATGCATCAATGTACAGAATTACGTTTGGTGCCATGACCGTGATGTCATTCCCCACAAGCAAACAGTAGATTGGGTAAACCACATTAGATACAGACCTGTGAAATCTATTATCTGTGGGCTGGATAGCAGTGGCTGTGTGGCCATTCTCAGACCAACTACTTCCAACAATTACAGTAAACTTGTAGTCAGGTAATATGGATGCATCCAAATCCAACAAAGTAAGCTGCAGCAAATTAAGACCCATCAAAAAGGCAGGGTAATTAGTTGCCAACACATCAAATTCACAAGAACTCATAGCTTGAATATAGTGTTGATAAGCAGCACGAGTGTCAGTATGTAAAGTGTAAATCGGGCATTAAGGGTGCATGAGTGTAACTCATAGAACAGATGCAATTATAGTAACTGGAATAGTTAAGCAAGTTCACACATAAACCCACAGCCTTTGAGTTAAAATACTGTATATCTGTGATGTTTCAAATAAATGAAACTATCTTTCATGACAAAAGCTATGAAAAGCCCATGAAACCAATTGTACAATGAAAGAATAAAACCAATCTCTACAGGCCAACCTTACAACAAACTACTTTTCAAGCGATTTCACTGTCACAGACAAATTTTCAATGTCGGATTACAATCATGAGAGTTTTGCTCATGTAAGAGACCATGTAAGAGTAAAGCATCACAATGCAAGTGACGGACAACAACCAAATGAAAACAAGGTTCACAACAAAAAATCAATGCAACAAGTGCTAATGCAAATATTGCAGTTTGCTGCAGCAGCAGCAGCAGTAGCATTAGAGCAGAAATCATCAACTATTGGCTGATGCCATTACATACCTCAGTTTTTGACATTTCAATGCACACAAACATAGACTGAGCAAAGGGAAGACATCACCTCAGGATGAGCAAACACTTAGCTTGATGAAGCGAGGAGGTGATGTCCAGGATCTCAGTAAAACCTTTCTGAAAGAGTCTCTGTGGTACCAAACAGCCACCAGCAGGACAGGAAACTCCAGCTTCAGGCTTGAGGTGAGTGTTTCAGGCCTACAGCTAATATGACCAATAGGGTTGATAAATCCAGACAGCAGCAGAGAGTGTAGCACAAACACCGTTATCTCCTCCAACAAGCTATCTTGAAGTACCAACAGTAACACAGCAAAGCAGTTAAAAAGTTGGCAAGATAGCTTCAAAGTGGGCAGGGAATTTCCACCTTAAATTGTCCCGCCTTGTGGCAAAGGGTTTGTTTAATTTAAACTACAGGAAGTAGAGTATGTCATGTGTGAAAGTAGCAGCCATTTGAGTTGTCAGTCGGAATTAGCGGGTTTGCATCAACCAATTGTTGTTATACTGCAGAAAAACAATATTGCTTTTAATTACAAGATAATTGCTTATGTTGACACAGTAACCAATAAAAGATGATTCAACACACTCAGTAGCTAAGTTTCCATCCCCTTGCCAATTGAATTATCTGAAGTTTGGAAAAAAAAACTCATGCGAATAAAGCTGGTGAAAGTGTGTTTCCATCCAACGGCTTTAAAGAGAATAGAATCCGGTGTCTAATGACGTCACATGCTGTTTTACCATCAAATTGGTATATTGAATTGATTTTACACATTTTAAGGTTTCTCCATTTATTTTTGCACATTTAAGCAAACTTTTGCAAACAAAGTTTTTCTAGACAAAATGGATAGCGCCGTCTACCAACAAATGATCAATATTGCTAATAAGTTGTAATAGTGCTTATGTGCCAGCTGATAGCAACATAACAAGCTATAATAAGGAAACAACACTATCAACACATTGCTATGATGATGCAGATGCATCTTACCTTTTATTTTCCCTCCGGCACCTCTGCCAGACAACTGTTTTTTGAGACATGTCTCACTGTTTGAGTGCCTTCCATTTGTAACCTTTGTCGGCCATTTCCTTCACGAGTTCCTGTTAAATTAAATCCAAAAAGTCTCGTCTCCTCGTTCATCCTCTTCCATCTGTCTTTGTTGACACCCGCCATGTGTGCAGACAGATCGGAAATAATCTAAAACTTCTACTTCTTCGTTTTGTGGCGAGTTGCAACCATAAAAGGACCTAAAACTTAATCGGCGTATATATTGAGAAAATCTGATGAGACCGAATGTATTTCTTTTGAGTCGATATTCATGAAATTCCATCGAATTTTACTGTTTTCATAAGGCATTTTTTATTTGATATCACTTAATTTGGATAAAAACGTGTGGATGGAAACATAGCTAGTAATGTCAGTTTTATAATAATTTCAACCTATGAATCAGTGTATTGAATTGATGAAGGGTGCATTTTATTGCTGATCATTTATTCTTTTTATTTGTAAGAGAAAAATATGTTATTCATTCTGTCAAAAGTCACTGCAGGATCACTTTAAACTCATGTTCTCCTTAGTTTATTGAATATGACGTGTGGGCGAATATTATTCCTGTGTTGTTCACATGATACCACAATATTGGTTAGTTTTTCCAGTTAAATAAAGATAGATTCAATAAAAAATGGGGCTGGGTATCGGGGTGGGCTGCCAGGTGGTGGATGTGGGTGGGTGGTTGGGGGTGAAAGGAAACACCGTGGTGTTGATCTCCTGGAATGTGGCATGCCAGAAAGCTGGCTCGACTGGCACCAAACCAAATGCCTTCAGCTCTCAACCACCACTCTCACTCTCCCTCTTTTCTCTCCCTCTCATAAGCGTCATGTCCCCAGTCCAACTCCCCCTTTCTCTCTCTCTCTCTCTCTCTAACCCTTGAAACAGGAGAGCCGCCCATCTCTGCTTCCTCCGACAGGATCAGCGACCACTGTGCCCAGGCCTCCGGACAGACGGCATTCCTTCCACCTGCTGATGCTGTTGCTGGCCGGCTGTTGCACCGGGCATCCAGAATAGATCTCTGACGTCCGCCTGGTTACTAGAATACTCCAACACAGAGGATAGACACAGACACACTGTACAGACTTTAAACACAGGGAAATTCATGCATACATAACGAGATAAAATCCATTCAAACACAGAAATGCAGATACCTACAGAGCCTTTAAATAGTCATGTCAGACATGCTGGGGTGAGGGAGAGGTCGGACCGTGATCTACAGTAAACAGTGACCAGAGTTTGACCCTGTATCAATACCATCAATACAACAGCACCACAGAAGTTTAACTACTATAACCCAGCTCTTCCACAGCTGACACATGGATTTTTATGCCTGATGCAAATGTCCAAACAGTGCTGTGTAAGAAAAGGTTGCCAACGTTTCTGTTATTGTATCCCAATTGTTTTTAGCCACACAATGTCGTGATGGCAATGCCAGTCAGGTGGTTGGTTGGTTGGTTGGTTGGTCAGTTCACTACTTTGGTTTAATATCTCAACCACTATTGGATTGACATTGAACTTGGTGGAGACATCCATGATGCCCAAAGGATACATCATTCTGACTTTTGTGACCCCCTGACTTTTCATCTAGTGTCATCAGAAGGTCATAGTTCCCCATTACCCAGTTAAACATCATCATCATCATCATCCATCATCTACTGGATGAATTGACATCCAGAATTTTGACGTTCATGGTCCCCACAGGATGAACATGTCTGACATTGGTGATCCCTAAACTTTTCATTTATGCAAACATTAAGTAAAAATGTAAAGGTCCAATATGTTCATGACCAAATACCTCCTAAACTAATGACATTCCCATCTGCCACAGCTGTACTTTTTGTGCTAAAATACGGAGTGGTTTCAGACACGCACTTAGTGTTCTGCATCAAGCAGTGAAACTGCATCCATCAAAGAAAAACAAAAAGCTGCTCTAGCTTTTATCAACAAACTTTTAAAAGGCTGGAGAGGAAAAGAGGGAGGGCTTTGGTGGCGGACGGCGCGGTTGTCACTTTTGCTGGCGCCTATTTGCGTGATTCATGTTGACTGAAGCCCTGCGTTTGTCAGGGGAGGTGTCTGCAGTAAAAGTGCCACAGCCCTCCAGATTGACACTCATTAGTGAGGGGCTTGGAGGCAGAGGGGTCCCGCAGGGGGCAAGAGGGCAGCGAGGAGGACGAGAGGCCACATCCCACTAAAAATAAAAGATTTCTAATGATTGATACAGATAGCAGTGGACTGATAGGGCCAGATGAATCAGAGGGCTTAGGTGGTGGCGGAGGCAGGCAAGACCTCTGGTTGGCAAGCTGTTGTCAGCTGAAATGTTGCTTAAAGCCAACGTGTCCAGCTAAACGTGTCTGATCTGAATCCAAACACACACACACATATATATACACACCACCTCAATACCAGTTCACCTCCCCCCTCCACCTACACTTGTTGTGTTTGACCACCCCTAGCAGTGCCCCTCTGCCTCATGCCACTCAAGCCATATACACAAATACACACATTCACATTACAAACATTGCACACAAATGCCAGCGCTCGCCCAGGAGCAAGTGAAACACACAGGGGCTACCGGACTCTCTCACACACACACACACACACATACACTTAGTCTTAGACTCTTTTGCTTTAACCCTGCTGCACTTTCCATGGCTTTACGTCCCCTGAAACACTGTGTCCATCACTGTGTTTGTGCATGAAGTCCGCGGCTCACTTCATTCATCGCACATGTCTCAAGCTGCCAATCATTCAATCAATCCCGGCTTCATTACAGTGATTGTAATATCAAGGCCCCCAGCATCAGGCTTGCAGGATGTTAGGAGGCAAAGGGGGCAGGATTATTTTAATACAGCATTCAGATCAGATTTCCTTCAAAAGTAATTTTCTGCTGAACCTTCTCAGGCGGTGTTCTTCAAAGTCTGAGTTAGAGCGCTGGGGGTGGGGGAGGGGGGTCAAAGGTTTTTAGTGGATCTTCATTTGGGAGGCGCTAAAGTTGATTTAATCTCTTGACAGAAAGTTGGAAGCTGACTATATCGGTTTCTCCAATTTTATAGCTGTTGCATGACCCACAAGCATCACAACATGCAGTCATCTTAATGTTTTTGCCTTCCACCTCTTGCCAGTTTTAGTTCCTGAGTTGAACTTAATCAAACTTATAAGAAAGATATTCAAAATTATAACAGGAGTTATAACTCGTAAAACGTCCTATTCCTCTGCATGTTTTCAGCAGATAAGTCAAATTATACATATGTTTAATTAAAATAAGCTATATTTTTAATCTTTTTTTCTAAATTTGGCTTTCCAGAAATATGTTTTTAAACTTAAACTTCAGAAAGTCAGCAGAAACAGCAATCCACCTTTTTTTTTTACTTCAGGAGACGTGATGTAACTCACCAAATATTTCACCGCCAGAGTTTGCCATCTCATATTCCTGCTGGCTTTCTCGTGAACATCCTCTGAATTCCATCAGTTAAGTTACGGTAACTTTAGGGATAGTAAAGCCATTTCTCAAGTGTCAGTATGGGATTAAGAAGGAAGGGTTCAACAGAGACCATGTAAGGTGTCTAGCACTATGTTTCCATCCACACGTTTTTATCCAAATTAAGTGATATCGAATGAAAAATGTCAAATGGAAACAGTAAAATTTGATGGAATTTCATGAATATCGACTCAAATGAAATACGTTCAGTCTCATCGGATTTTATCTTGATCAATATACGGCTTATGCGTTAAACGCTGATGGAAATTATTTGCCCAATAAATAAGGAATTACGATTAAGTTTAAGGTCCTTAAGGTTGCAACCCGCCACAAAACAAAGAAGAAGAAGTTTTAGTTCATGTTTTAGTTTAGTTCAGTATTTCCGCTCTGTCTGCACACATGGCGGGCGTCAACAAAGACAGATGGAAGTGGACGAACGAGGAGACAAGAGACTTTTTGAATTTAATTCACCAGGAACTCATGAAGGAAATGGCCGACAAAGGTTAGGACATGCCGTGGGACGTCCTCTGGAGTGAATGGCAGGCGCTCAAACAGAAAAAAAAGAGTTGTCTCACAGCGGAGGGAAAATAAAAGGCAAGTTGCATCTGCATCCTCATAGCAATGTGTTGTTAGTGTCGTTGTTTTCTTATTATAGCTTGATATGTTGCTATCAGCTGGCACATAAGCACTAAAACTTGTGCAATATTGATCATTTGTTGGTAGACGGCGCAACCCATTTTGTCAAGAAAATATTTTTTCGCAAATGTTTGGAAACACCTTAAAATGTCTAAAATCTATTCGATATACCAATTTCTTTGCAAAACAGCATGTGACGTCATTACGCACAGGTTTTAATTCGCTTTAAAGCTGTTGGATGGAAACAAGCTTTCACCAGCTTTATTCACATGTTGTTTTTTTTACAAAACTTCAGATAATTCGATTGACAAGTGGATGGAAACTTAGCTTATGGCTTGAATGAGGGTTGATCAATTATTAAATGATCCTTGCCTTTATCTAGGTAGGTGACACGGATCCATGGAAATCCTTGGCTAAACTGAGAGCACCTGACTCTTTGTCCTGCAGGATTTATGGCCTGATAATTAGGATTTAGAACAAGCGCCTATCCAGGGTGGCAGCTGTACATCAGCTGCCACCCTGGATAGACAAAGACAACAGAGCTGGTACTAGAAGGAAAAACATCCTGTATTTCTCAATGCCCTGAATAACTTCATTAAGTTATAGCCTAGCGTCATAAAATAAACACAGTCATACAAGTAAAGAAAAGTGGGATGTACAGACTTATCTATGAGGGTTTTTTTGTGTGTTTCTTTAAACTTGGTTAAATACAAAGCATTACACTTTCAGGCTTCTTCTTTGCTTGTCTAATTTCATTCACAAAAATCTGCAGAGATCATAAAGACAAGATGCTGCAGAACAATGGGAGACATACAATATTATTTCACATTTATGTAATTTAAGTAGATTGCTGTGTTTCAATTCTATGATAAGTTTAGCATAAAGATGGACTAGCCTGGATCTTTCCAAAAGGAACTAAATCTAAAACTAAATCAAATAATAATTTAGATAAAGATCACTAATCTTGTTGGTTAAATCTGTACAAACATCAAAGTGGGATAACAAAAATTTTTCACACGGTTTCCAGTCTTAATGTTAAATTAATCTTTGGGTAAATCAAACAAGGTCTAACATATTAACTAGGGAGCTTTATAGGTTGTCATAGTTCAGATTTTGGCCAGGGCCAGGCTAGCTGTTACCACTTCCTTTCAGTCTTTGTGCTAAGCTAAGCTAACTGTCTCCCGGCTGTAGCTTCATATTTACAACATAAGAGTGGCATCAATCTGCTCATCTAACTCTCACTAAGGAAGCATATCATTTAAAACTGTATTTATCTGGTCTATAATCTCCTTTCATCAACATTTAAACAGTTTTATCAAATACCGGTAGCTCTCTCACCCTCATATTCTCTCTCTTACTCACATGAAAACAACCTGGCAACATGCCAAGTACATACAGGGTGTAGAAACAGCCACAACCGCTCCTTCAAAGTTTCAGTCATACGCAGAAAATGTCAAGCTGAGGAAACTCAAGCTTTTAATAGCTTTGTGGGTTCAAAGTCACTCCATAATGCTTTCTATGCTCAACCTTCTATAAGCTTCTCATTTGGCTTTGATAAGTCTTCAACAGTAGCTTAGCCGTGCAGCTGACTCTGGACCAGCTGACCCTGACAGTAGCACTTAGTATCGCAGGGTCAGCTTGAAACTGACAAGGGTGATGATTTCTTAATGTAGTCAGAGGGCAAGGGGACGGCGGCTGAGGTGGGGACTCTGTCTGCATATGAGGTGGGTGTAGGGTACGGGTGTATGTTGGGAGGTATGGTGCCTGTAAGGGAAGCCTGGCAATGTTTTGGGGTGGGTGGATGAGGGGAGTGATGTGCATTCATGGAGCAGGTCAGAGGAATGTGGGGAAATGCACAGCTGCCCTGTTTTGTCATAGCTGTGCACTACACTGTCTGAGTAACATAAAGCTGCCAGTGTTGTGTGTTCATGTGCAGGACCTCCCATGTATCTGCAGGTCCAAGATGCACAACCCAGCATGAATGCATACCCACCATACAGTTAAGGCTGGGATCGAAAGCAACACCAACCATCAATCAGATTCTAGTTCAATTTTGTTGTGGCTCATGAGTCCATCAAATCTGTTAACTGCTTATAGTTTAACTAATGTAAATTGTAAGATGCAAACTTTCTTTAGGCAACCTCTATTTTATAATGTTTAGGTTCTTATTATCACAGTAATTAAAAAAACTTTACAAATCAGACACATAAATATCCAATTTCTCATCATAGTGTGTGTTACTCAGCCTCTGAAAACACAGATTATCTTATCCTCAAAATTATCTTGGCTTTGGCTTGCAGACCGCAAATGTATTACAGAAGGTCTGTGGTATAAACTGGGGGTGTAAAGTTTAAAAGATGTGGCCATTTACCAGACAGGGAGGGTCTAATTAAACAGTTGCATTATGGGGAAGTGTATGATCCAGTGTTTTTGGAGCTTGATCCATCTTGGGGACTAATAGTTTGGACATCTCCACCTCTGCCGCTTTGATTATTCCTATTTGTGAATTCCCCAACTTTATTAAACTGCAATGTGAATCACTGGAAAACCCCTCTGATTGCTGAGTATTCACCTAACTATACTTTGTGTATCACTATATGTGTTGCAATACATTTGTATGCCATAAGGGCTGGTAATTTTCCAAGAACACAGAACATTCAGAGACGTTTTTCAGCTCATACAGGCATACTATAAATGGTTCTTTAAAAAAAATGAATGTGATGTTCCTTGCAGCTTGTTTAAAATTAGCCAACAAGGTTTTCTTGAAAACCTAGAGATTAATTGAAAAGCCTGAAAGTCATAGTGAAAGTTTTGACACATCTAATGTCTGTGTGTGTGATCACTCAAAGGGCATAGATTATGAGTCAGATCCTGTTCAGACTCAGCTCTATAAGGACTGTAACTTAAAGCTGAACCTTAGGACATATTAGAGTTTTTAACACTACATCTGATTGAAAGAATGGACATCAGAGCATGTAGATCTACATATTTGCAGAAGGAAAGTCACAGCACGACTCTACTCTACCTGCCCTTATTTGGTTTTCTGTTCTGGAAAACCAAATAGAAAAAAAAAAAGTTCTGGATAGTACCTGGTACTTTTTCTGGTACTACCTCGGTCGAGGTTCCAACTAACTACTGCAACAAGAGACATCCTGCACAAACCCAACATTTTTAAATAGCCAAGAGATGCAATTTTTTTTATCCACTCAGATTTTTTTTTTTTAAATGGTAGTTTCATGCAAACTATGTCTTGTAATTGACGAAGCGCAGACATCGTTGCCGAGGGAAGGATCCAGCGAGTGTGACTCAAGGCAGTTTCACTGAGGGGGCTAATATCTCCATTGAATAAACAAAAAACAGAAAGGCACCTGGTATCAAAAGTGAGTTGAGTCGAGGCATGCAGTGGAAATTAGGCATATGTGTTCATCTTGAAAACTAAGCTAATCAAAGAAACATGAAGTCGAATCAGGTTTTATGTGTTTGATATTTTCAGGCAGAAAAGGTCACATCCGTAACTGTGGAGTGTCAGTGCCTGAGAGCTGCTGCTTGTTACTTAAGCGTACACACATACCCTGTGTGTGTTTATAGGGGTTAGCGAGGGTTCATAGGCCAACAAGAGAGTGCAGACTGTCCCATTACTCTTCCACCACAACACAAGCTCTTGGAGAAAGTGGCAAATGTCTGATGGAGTCACACAGCAACATGTGCCAATGGAGATGTCTTTGAACTCCGCTGGGAATCAGAGAGGTGGTGGTGTGTTTCAGCTTTTTTCTCAGGTTTTTGCAAAACATCCTTGAAAGTTCATATAGGAAAATAAATCCACAGCCTTTCTCAAACTTGTATCACAGTTTTACATATGTGCATCCGGTTTCCATGTTTTTTTCAGGCATCCCCGATATGCAAGGAACACTATCCAAAAACATGGCTTAATGTTCTTTAATGTCGGATTGTCATCTGAGACCTAAGTACAGCTGCAGGTCTAGTGTTGCCCCACGATGGCTGGGGATGTCTGACAGGACAGAAACACACCCAGCATTGATTACCAGCTAATTATAGGCTGAGGAAGTGGCAGCTAGTTTGTTTCTGGGTTGCTGAGGAATACATTTGCACTTCACAAAGAGTCCATGAGCTATTGAGTGCAAATTTCGCTGAGCACTAAGTGCTATCTGTCCTATATCTCACTCTATCTGGAACTCACAAGATTTCTCTATTCTGTCGTTCCTCACTTAATTCCACCACCCTCTGTTTTCACAGTCTCTGTGGGTGGTGCCTCCTGAAGCCCTCTTTCACACTTGTGTGTAGATTTGAATAAACATATGTGGCGTTAATTATGAACCAGAGCCATGGTGCGCCTCAGACAGGAAGACGTTCTTCAGAAGCCACTTTCAGAGCCTGAGCTCCAGCTAAGTTGGTCTAATGAGAAACGTTTACATGGTGATCATGAGGGACGCCCTCACCCCTGATTCTTACAGCGCAACAACACCTGCTCCCTGCACACTAAAGCCAGGCCTCATCACATTTAACATGTTTTTTAATAAACTCAATGTCTCAGCACAGTGTAGTATAAGAACATCCTCTCGTAATGCAGCCTTTATAACATGTGTTGGACTTACAGTGTTATTTCACTGTATAAATCAGGTACCAATAGAATACTGGTACTTATTCTAGATACAGTGGAACAAAACAAGACTGTGTGGAACAAATGAGTAGTATTGGGCATTGAAAAACTGCTCAATAGTTAAATTTTTTTAATTTTACTTTTTGTAAATATTGATCACATCAAAGTGCAGTCTTTCCTCTAAAATGCCCAATTAATACTCCCAACAGTTTTTTCTGGTTTGGTTTAAAAGTCTCCAAATAATATTTAGATGCCATTGAGGCGGAGTTATAAAAGTAAGAGGTTTTTTTACACCCAGACGGCAGAAACTTTACACCTGAATTATCATGTTTTCCAAATACATTCTCTGTAAGGAGATAGTGCGGCCCTTTAATCACAAGGTTGGCAGTTTGATCCCTAGTTTCTCCTGCCCGCATGTTGAAATGCCCTTGAGCGAAACACTGAATCCCAAGTTGCTCCCTGGGTGCCTAACAGCAGCCCGCTGCTCCTAACGCTTAGGGTGGCTTAAACACAGTGGTCAAATTTCACTGTTGTGCCATGTGCATTTGTATGTGAAACTTAAGTTAAAGTTTAAGGGTTTTCCCAACCCCATTATTTTTGATTCTTACTTTTAGTAAATCATTTAATTAGGAATAGCATTACCTCGTTGGGCCTCTAGGAACTATTCAAATTTGAACGGAGCATCATGATTGACAAACAAGTATGCAAGTTGTTGTGATAAGGGATTGCAAGTAAAAAATGGTAACAAGCCAAAAAATTGGGGAAAACTGCCTGATGACATCAGATTTTTAAGTCTTTGTGCTATAGTTCATCAAGGGTGGGAGCAACTTTTTTTTCTGAAGTTCTGCTATGATATCAGCACTGCTAAGTGATAAATCTCCCATTCCATATGATGGTAACGTCATATTTTTTAAATTGGTCTGCTTGGTACGAGCACCAAACGGGTGTTTGAGTGAAACACATGCCACAGCTCAGCCTGTACATTGGGTTTGAGTTGTGAACTACGTCAGACATGCCATGCCCACCCACATCGGCGCGATGTCAAAACGCAGATATTTATGGCCGTGAGGTTATGCACCCAAACCTGAGTTAACCTAAAACATGAGCGAGGAGGTTAACAGAAAAATGGCACAAAGAAACACACAAGTAATAAGCCATAAGTAGGTTTCATTTCAGATGATTGTGGCCGTAATACCATAGGAAGTGCACATTAAGGCAAGCATGGTGAGTTTTACATTGTGGTTATGAGTTAGAGCAACATGTAGCCTCCTCAGGTTTCAAATGGGGGGTTGGTGGGCCTTTCCAGGGCCGATTCATTGGGAACAAGCTGTAAATTAAGTGGTGTCAACCTTTAAACTTTACACCAGCCGTAAGGATTCAATGTGTCTCAGAAGAACAAAGTCTCCTCCAACCACATTTAAAAAAGAAAGTGTGTGGCCGGGTTAGCTCAGTTGGCAGAGCAAGCGCCCATGTATAGAGGCTTACTCCTCGACGCAGTGGTCACGGGTTCAACTCAGACCTGCAGCCCATTACTGCATGTCATTCCCCCCTCTCTCTCCGCCTTAATGTCTTCTTCTGTCCTTTCAAATAAAGGCCTACAAATACCCCCTGCCCCAAAAAAATGAGAACGTGTTAATACCAGACACCCAAAAAAACAAGATTGGTCGGAATGGATTAATGAATACAGAACTTCAAAAACACTACCTGGCCGGCCACTGCCCTAATCTGGGGTTGTTCTCCGATTGTTGGCTTTAACTCCAACATCGGAAAGGTTTTTGGGGAGGAGGTTGTCAGACCAGCACCCCAGGAAGTGCGCCACGCTTTAAGGAAAATTGAACATAGCAGCCAAACAAGGAATTGCAACTGGCCCGTCATGTGATACCCTCTGGCCCAAAAATACTTTATTTTCCCATAGATTCCCACATTTTTTTCAAGCGTCACTACCCCCTGCAAAATAAGTCCTTTCTCTTCCATGGGCCACTGAGCAACTCTCATAGGAAAGAGTGGGGCTCCACCTTGGACGCTCTATCCAGTTCTTATAATGCTGTATATTTCAGACGATGTTTGACCATCTGACCAACGTTTCATCTAAAGCACATTGAGGCCTTTAATATTGAAATCCACCGTGTCAGTCATTACAGATCAAATAATAAATGGTGTTATATTTCTAACTAGCAGATGATTTCCGGGTGTTAATTCCCACAATCTGGTAATCATCGCCATGTCGTCTTTTTGGAGAATTGCATCCGTTTTAATTGCGCGGTCGGGGTAATAATGTTAAAGATGATCCCAGTGGATGCCCGTCTATCACATCTAAATCTGTCAGCCCACAGAAACCATGAAGGAGCCAACCGCTTTGACTGCATTCTTTTACAGCTTGTTACAATTTTACATCAGTGACCAGGGGCGGCTGTGGCTCAGTGGTAGAGCGGTTGCCTGCCAATTGGAAGGTTGGTGGTTCAATCCCATGCAGTCGAAGTGTCCTTGGGCAAGACACTGAACCCCGAGTTGCCCCCGATGCTGTGTCATCGGAGTGTGAATGTGTGTGCATGTTTATCTGATGAGCAGATGGCACCTTGTACGGCAGCCTCGGCCACAGTGTATGAATGTGTGTGAATGGTGAATGGTTCCTGTACTATGTAAAAGCGCTTTGAGTAGTTGTTCAGACTAGAAAAGCTATATAAATACAGCACATTTACATTTACCAGTTGCCTTTCATGTCTACCAGTTTGAGGGAGATTATACTTTATTTTTTTTAACTGCTCACCTAGATTGACATGCAGGCAGCAGCAGAAAGTTGAGATTCCTGAGAAATCAAAAGGTGCTTCATCGAGGATCTACATCCAAATTGAAAAGGTATTCCTTTTCAGAATACCTGCATGTTTTTCCTCATGCCTGTGCACATGAGAGCCACCTGACCTGCTAATAACACTTCCAGGAGAAAATTAAAGCTGGTTGTGCTTCACAAGGTGATGGCCTGGGGGCTGTAGCCGGAAGCAGGGAGAGCAGAGGAGAGGAAGTAGTGACTCCAGCCGGAGGTGGGTGGTGGGGTGGACACGCCTGGCTGGCCGTGGCGGCAGCGGTGTCGCTCACACTGTTGCCCTCTCGCCACCCGTGTCAACACTGATGACTTCAGCGTGTGCCCTTATGAGCTCACCTTGCTAGAAGAGACACGGGAAGTGGGATTGGAGCAGTGACAGTGTCGAGGGGGATAAGTGTGTCATATCTGCACTGGAGGGGGGTTTCATCAGTTAGTGAGAGAGAGTGTGTGTGTGTGTGTGTGTTAATGTGTGTTTACGTGTGTGTGTATGTGTGTCTTTGTTTATGTGTGTGTGCTGTGTGTGTCTGTTTGTGTGTGTGTGTACGTTTGTCTGTTTATGTGTGTGTGTCTGGGTTAACGAGTGTGTGTGTGTGTGTGTACGTGTGCCTTTGTTTACGTGTGTGTGTCTGTGTTAATGTGTGTTTGCGTGTTTGTGTCTGTGTTAATGTGTGTTTGCGTGTTTGTGTATGTGTTAATGTGTGTTTGCGTGTGTGTCTCTGTGTTAATGTGTGTGTGTGTGTGTGTACGTGTGTCTGTGTTTGTGTGTGTGTTTGTGTTAACGTGTGTGCGTGTATGTGTGTGTGTGTGTGTGTGTACATGTGTCTTTGTTTACGTGTGTGTGCCTTTGTTTACGTGTGTGTGTCTGTGTTAATGTGTGTTTGCGTGTTTGTGTATGTGTTAATGTGTGTGTGTGTGTGTGTGTACGTGTGTCTGTGTTTGTGTGTGTGTTTGTGTTAACATGTGTGCGTGTATGTGTGTGTGTGTCTGTTACGTGTGTCTGTGTTTGTGTTAACGTGTGTGTGTGTGTGTGTGTACATGTGTCTTTGTTTACGTGTGTGTTCTGTGTTAACGTGTGTCTGTTTTAATGTGTGTTTGTGTGTGTCTGTGTTAATGTGTGTTTGTGTGTGACACATGTGCACACACACACACACACACACACACACACAGAGCTGCTGGTACCTCGGGGTTATCTCTCTCACCTGTGTTTATGGAGCGGATTCTCCGTCCACACTGTTAAACAACGAGCCATTACAAAGGTCTTAAAGAGCAGAGAAAGCTGCTGTGTGACAATCCACTTTCCTGTTCTATCCAGATGTGTGTTGGTATGTGTCGTGTGACGCCTTGACAACCACGTTAGTGAAAGTTCATTTTGCATATTTGACTGGGACTGACATTACCCGAAGCTTTCTGGGTTCTTCTGCTGCCACCAGTGACAACTTGTTCAAACACCAAGCAGATGAAAATAATCTGTGCTCTAGATTTTAAATTTTAAATGGTTATTCAATTTAGAGATTTACAGTAGTCATTTAAACATGCCAGTAGTCTAACAGATCTATGGTGGGAGTAAGAGCATTTGAGCCTTAAAAAAGGAACATTCTGCTGTTTTTCGGCCTGGATCTTCTTCTCATCGTCAATATAATGACCTTTTACCCAGTAAAAGAAAGAATCTGCTTCACTTAAATTAACATGTTTTTGTTTATTCTGTCCATGATTTAGATACACATTCCTTTATTGTATTATTTTGTAAACATTATGAAAATCTGTATACGATTTTTTTAAGTTGGTTATCTTTTAAAAGAAAGAGAGAAATATATCAACAGTTATTGCAAATATATTTCATCTTTCCATGAACTGAACCCAAGTTAAAAAATAAATTTCAAAAGATTTATAAATGACATTTATTTTATTTTGGGTTAATTTCCACGACACTAAACAACTGTAATGGCCTAATAAGGCAATTAAAACCATTTAATATTGACGTCACGCAGCCAGTCGCAGACTTATTAAAAATGCATGATTGAAATGAAAAATTAAGAAAATCGGGTTGATGCAACCTGTCAACTGGGTCTGAACAGAAGAGCTGGAGTAAAAACGGATCGATTTCAAAGTTCTCAACGTGCACACACTTACTTATAATTTAACAAATAAAGTGCTTAAGATTAAATATTAAAATTAAATGATTGGCCTAAATAAATATGGTCAGCTTGAATTCACTAATGTCTTCAATTTTCACCATCACCATCACATTATTATGATAAATAACTGTCAATAACCTCTCAAGATAAATGCACAGAAATATTCCCAATAAGGAGTTTGTGGCATTTAACTTTTACAGCAGTTATTTTCTGTGAATGTCATTTCCTTTAATGTCTTTATTTAAATTCTGTCCTTTTAAAAATGTATTTAAGCAATTAGCCTACAGTTATTCTTTCCAATGGGCAGTTTGTGTAATTTATGTCCAGTTACTGTGATGAAGGGGGATGGCTCTTTCATATCTGGAGCCTATCACGTCCTGCCTCTGCATCAGACACACCTCCAAAATACTAAATGTATATATCTTAGGTTTGAAAACTGAGCATGTGTTTGAGTCACTAGTAGCGACTCCACGCGTCAAAAAAGACAAGACAATCACCTGCTCGGGTAAATTAAAAAAAAAAAGTTTATAGATAAGTTTAGTCTTAAAAGACGGTGTGAGGGATGTTTTATTCGTCAAATTAAAAGGAGTTGATAGACCGAGACACATAATTTAAAAGTCTGTGGCATGTCAGTGCGCAGTGATAGGGGAGGATAACAGCCCACACTCTGCTGTTTGTGATTATTTTTATTATTCTTGTACATGCTCTTACTGAACTGGACGCAAGAGCGGAGCCTTATGACATTACGCACAGACCGAGAGCGGGGCTGCAAATGGGCGGCATAGATGGCAAACTCTACCTCAGCATGTTGAATGGGACTGAAACGCAAACTTTCGGAAAGAACGCCGACATCAGCAGTCATCTCCACCGTGGCAGCAAGGATCTAGCTGAGTTTAAAATGGGGATCCAGGACGCGAGGTTTTACTACCCAGACTCTGTTCAAAGCGGACAGGACGCTCTGTCTCTGCCGTACCACTCGGACCAGGCGGTGGGAGGGTACGGAGCGCAGACCGGCAGGTTTTACGCACAGACCCTCAGCAGTTGTCCGTACGGCGGCGTGCGCTCGCCGCCAAGAGCCGGGCAGGGTTACATCCCGACGACAGGAGACGGGTTTCCCACCGGCGGTAAAGACTTGTACTCTCCTCCGGAGAATTACCCGGCGAGCTTTCAGCACGGCTACCAGCGGCCGCCTCTCTACCCTTTACCTGGGCTACAGGTGTGCGGGAAGACTCAGGCTCTGCTCAATAACTACCCGCTATGGGCCAAGTTCCACAAGTTCCAAACCGAGATGATAATCACCAAACAGGGGAGGTAAGTCTGACAGACAACTCAAACAATTCTCACTTGTTTTTTCACACTAACAAAAAGCTGGCTGCCCCTTTCTTCTGGTCAGATTTGGGGTTAAATAAATTAGAAATTACGCACTGGTTATTTTGGGTTTTACACTTTCTTATTCACTCACAATCAGTCTCATCTTTATGCCACTCTACTGCAGCAACTTATGATTTAACTTGAAATACGGTATTTTTTTCTGATAACTAAATAACACGTGCCGTGCCTTGTGGTGATCGATTAGAGGTCAAAGTTTATCTTTTAGCTCCAGTTAACTCTGCAGACATCCCCACAACGTCACTGGTCAGGTGACGGGGCTGTTGGCAGCTTTGGGATTGTAGTTGATGAGCATGACCTCTGAACATTTTACCGTAATATAAGCCGATGCTTTTGACTATTGGCTGCTTTTGCGCAAAAGTGGTTGGAGCTGAGTCATAATTAGAGAATGAATAGAAATGAATCTGAATAGAAAATGAACAATCTGCTTAAAGTAATTTATTTGAACTGCATCTCAAGAATGGTGCTATCTAATTTAAAATTCTTGATTTTAATTGGCCTAAAACATGTGTCCTCCACTCTTTTGTTATTGTTGTTGGTAGAAGTTTGACCAAATCAAACATTTGCTTTGGGCAAAAGGTGTTCCCGAGCCAGAGAAATGATGAAGTGGATCTAACATCAGTTGCAGGCTGTGTTGCTGGAAACGATTTTGGCACCCCTGCTTAACCTCTAAAGTCACAGCAGTCCCTTCACTTTAACACAGCAGGAACTCCAAAAAGAAGACAAATCCTATATGTTGACCTATTTTTATTGGTACAATTTGAATTTGTTATTACTTCTTACTCCCTGGAGGCAGTACTGTTATACAATACCCGTCCAAATCTTATTCTTAAATGCCCCATATTTAATTTATTTCTCTTCAATTTATAGTAAACATTCTCCATTTTCTGTGGTTAAGTTAATAGGCTCGACAAAATAGAATCAGTGACACATCAAACACCTTGCTCAGTCTGAAAGGGCTTTTGAAAGGCGATGTGATAAAAAAATGCTTTTTGATAGTTAAACCTCAGCGCGATATCTCGAGTAGGCGATGATACTGAAATGGAGATAGATAAAAATAAAAATAACACAAATGTAAGGAGGGGAGAGGGGAGAGACGGCGCTGCCGGGCCCCTCTGACGGGTCACCGAGCATTAAGACGCAGTCATGTCGATGAGGATTAATCCACTAATGTGCGACACTTGTGTTTGACAGAAGGTTCCAGGCCATGGGTTTCTCATGAACAGAAAACAAGTGCGCTGTCACAAACGTCACATAATAGGACACTGATATTTCCACTGCTGAAACCGCACATGTTCTATTAAAATGTAAAGCTGTAATCTCTTCATTTACCTAAATAAATGTCCCCATCGATCGCTGAAGGAGGTAACACAATGGGGATTGAGCCTTAACACTGACGAACGTATTAATAAAATATATATCAATATTAAAATATAAGCAGTAAAGACTCCAGACTACGCTTCAGTCTGTTTCTATGCTCCAGATTGCTAAACTCTCAACACAATGCAAATGTTTTCACTCAAATAAGAATTTAGATTCAATCAGGACTGAAATTTGCCACTTTTTTTTTACAGTTCCAAATAGTCACATATTTAATTTTTGTTGTTTTTATTACATTTTTAGTATTTTTTCTATTTTGAAAACCAGGAAAATTCACAGTTTTAGAACAAGAATTTTTATTTGCCAGCTGCAAGTTGCAGTCTTGTAAATGATTCCCCTTCGGCTTGGTTTCTGCTGTCAGAGCCATTCTCTGTGCAATGCATTTTAATAACTTGGAACAAAGAAATTGCAAGATGCTTTGCATCAATTATATTACTTATATGGAGTATTTATGAAATTGACATTATTGCATAAAGCACCTTCATGACATTGTAGGTTTTTTTGCTCTCTAGAAAGACATGTAATTAAAACACTTGCCACAATTTCATTTTAAAGCGGCTTTCCACACACATATACACACACTTTTTACACTTTCTGATGCACACACACTTTATACTTTGAGCTGACAAAGTGTAAAAACCACCCACAATAACAAAAGGACTGGTTAAATGGGAGTGGAGGTGTCTTCCACTTGTGACAAAAAGCTAATTTTCATGTTGTGCAAAAACCACAAACCTCCTATTACATTCAGTGTTGTCTCCTTTCATCTTAACTCCCTTACTCACATAAAGAACTGCAAGTATCCAGCACAAGACTCTTTTAAAACACAACAAAAACTGCAAGATTTTGGAGGAGCTGAGCAGAGGAACAGTCCCGGGGGGAAAAAAGAAAAAGTTTTCAATATCAGACAAAATCCCTCTTAAATTTTTATCTTGGGTTCAGACTTCTACAATAATTTTGCTTCAAATTTAGAAAGAAGTCTGAGGGTCTGCAATGTTAATCAAAACCCTGGTATCTATAGGAGACAAGGTGAAAGAAGCTCTAGAGAAAAGTAGAGAAGGGTCAAACACCAGCGAGCCTTTAGATGGCCACGCTGAGAAGGTGAGGCTACTTTGAAGTTCAGGAAGTAAAAGACTAGATTCTCTTTTTTCCAGTCTGCTAGACACTGGGTGCACAGCCAGACAGAGCTCTCTGAAGTTTTGCTCATGTACCACACCTGGGGCTTTGACATCTAGAGACATTTTTCATGGCTTATTGCAAAGGGGGGGTGAATTCATCTGCACTTCTCACGAGCTAAATTCAGATCACCACACTAGTAGATGGCATTTCAGGCCCTGCTGTTTGACTTATGCACAAAGGCAAAGTTCATCGAGGCTGCACACAGCCTTGAGGTTGACGTAAACACGGTTTCTGTTGTCCGAGATTATGAACAAAAAAAGATAGAATACAGCAGAAAAAGGCTTTTCAAATGCAAAATAATTGGATTTTCTAATATAGTGAAAAATTAAATGAAGTGACTAAAACTGAAAGGAGAAAGTAAAGTTTTTTCCCCTCATTCATGTGATTGACCAATATGGTGATCCTACACCTGGGGGGTGATATGAGTCAGGAGGACAAACTTTTCCCTACCTTAGTTTCTAAGAAGCACATTCATTTAAGGGGAACTGAATATTAAGTGATTTCATAAGCGTAAAGACACAATTTAATTAATTGTGTATCATCAATCTGAAATGTTCCTGGACTCAAATCAAAAACCTTTTACTAAAGACAATAACTCACAAGTCCTGCTAACAAAGTTGGGCATGATCGTGCAGTAGGTGCTCTAGGAAGGAGACAAGATTAACAAGACCATTTGTTAACCTTTCAGGGAAATAATGCAGAGCTAAAGTTCAGATTGAGAGGAATCATGGTCATGTGCTCTCTCTGCTCCACTGAGTCCAAACTGTGACACGTATCAGTGATGTCTGCTAGTTTTTCAGAGAGGAAATAATCATTTTATTTATTTTGCCCTTACAGTAGGCACTTATGAGTAGACGTTTCACAGAAAAGCAGAATTATCAGGCAGAATAAAACTATATATATTATATATCTAAATATGACATTTTAAGTTTCTGCTCTTCAAGATATTTGATCCCTTTTATTATCAGAAAATGTTTAATAGATCATTTAAATAAGAATGTACTATTCTAAATTGACTGCATCTTCTTGGTAAAATCCTAAAAATATGAGAATAATTCAAGTTTAATTTCAAAGTGGATATGTACATGTCATGGTACATATTTTGGAAATTATTACTTTTACATCAAGGAAATTACAGTGGGATTCTTCTCTGTTACCTAGCTACAGACCTTTCAATGCAATGTATTATAGTTAAACAGAACAGATTTAAGAATTACACAGAACTGAAAGATGTCATTTAAAGGGATATTTGGAAGTCTTGTGCATTAATGCTTTCTGCATGTCTAAAAGCAGAAGTAGGGCCATTTCAAGGTTTTAACAGTATGACTTGTCACTTCCTGTTCAGCTGTTTGCGTGTACACATGCAGCTTTTCGCAGAAACATCTACTGCCAATATGTTTTTGATAGCTAAATGAGTTCCTCTTACCATGTAAATAAACTCTAATAAGTGGTGAAGTCCTCTGCTGTTTGAGCCACCGTATTAGGTTTCCAAGAGCTTTAATACAAACACTGAGGCCAAGAAGACTAATATACTGCTATTTTTTCTTGTGACTATTTAAATAAGATGAAGCTTCGCACATAGTTTAACAAATCACATGAAAATACAAAAAAAAATAGTCAATTTTTATTTGTCACATTAAATCGCACAAGGTACAATTCCAGTGAAATATAGTCCCATCAGCTCTTTAAACTTGTGCATGCTTCGTCATAAAGCAAAGGGCGGCCGTCAGATCAGCACACAGAGAAGTTGCAGACGGTGTTAAAATCCTCCATGCTTGCCTCAGTTAGATGGAGATGGACGCAGAGATGGTCTTGCTCCAGCGCCCGATAGCTCAGTTGGTAGAGCAGGTGCCCATATATATATATAAAAATAAAAGAAAGAAAGAAAGAAAGAAAGAAAGAAAGAAAGAAAAGAGAGAGATTTACTCCTCGACGCATAGGCCCGGGTTTGACTCTGGCCTGTGGTCCTTTGCTGCATGTCATTCCCCTTCGCTCTGCCCTGTCTTCATCTGTCCTGTCAAATAAAAGGCCTAAACTGCCCAAAAAAATAAATGAATAAATAAATAAAAAGTCTTAAAAAATAAAAGATGATCTTGCTTGCACGTAGTCGGGATCGTAGACATAGGTTGTGGCTGATAGCCGTCTTCACCTTTCACTCTGCTCCTGTTTGAAAACTTTGACAGGCCAGGCAAGGGCTTGAGCTCATCTTCTCCACCTTTTCCTCTGTGTTTACATTTGAAAACTTGAGCAAGCCGGCTAGCTAGCCCAGGCTAGCAGAGTCTGCAGAAGACTGGCAAGTTAGGTTCCCAATCCTGCTGAGCGACTCGTACCTACAGCACAAGCAATCACCGTCCAACGTCAACCACATTGTAAAAATACAGCATTCAACATTTGGTTACTGGAGAGTTCTGCGCCATCGAGCAATTAATTGATCCTATTAACAAGTACTGTGTGTCTATGAAAGTCTGATATATCATCTTCCTGTGTGCCATATAGCTCTTTGTTGTTAAAACATCAATGAGCCACACTGTTGCACTGGTTGACATGTTCCTTCATCACCATGAACACACACTGTAGTTTATTTTGACTCAATCCCACACACACACACACACACACACACCGAGGTATAAGCATGAAAACAGAATCAGATGACATACTGCACCACATAATTTGAATTTTAACATGTCTATCCTGAATTCCCCTGCAATAAGTCAACACAGAAGCAAGAGTGTGTGTGTTAAAGAGTGCTTGTGTCCGGCAGCAGCTGTAGACTGGCATGTTTTCGTCACAGATGATCAAGCGTACGCGCAGTGACAAAAACTGGACCTGAACTCCTGTCCAGATGAATCAGCGGGTGCACTCATGTAGAAAAGTCCTCTCCCTGGTGAATATCCAGTTCCTCTTCCCCTCTCAAGCTTCTGCCGTGCATCCCCAGGACTGCCCCTCCACCCTCTGCTCTTTCCTTTTCCCTAACCTCCCCCGTGTTTCCCCTCCCCCTTCCTCCAACATCCACACAAGGTTATTTTGAGTTTTTTGTTTAAATGTCACCACCAGCGGTACTGTCTCTGTATTACTGGCTGGTTCACCACACTTGTCTGTTTCTATGGTATTATTGTCTGAAAAAAGACTACAGTTATGAGTATTGATGTGCATATACTCCTGGATCAGGCCGAGGGAGCGCCAGCCGGTTGTAGTTACCGTCAAGTTTCCATTGAATCAGAGCAGCACACTGGCAGGTTGGTTAGGGAGTCTGTCTGGTAGCTGCAGGTTTGATTCCCACTGGTGTTGAATCAAGTCCATGTATGTAGTCTACTGCCAACAGACTGAGCCGTTTTCCTTGTGGTGCAAAAATAAAATCTTGTGTGTCACAAACTCGTCAGAAAGCAGCATCGCTACTGTATGCTTCGTTACCACGCTGTCACCACATTGACAACAGCACGTTAACATGGGTTATGTTTTTCAGCTTCTCTCTCTGAACTCCTGTACGTTCAGCCAGAGTGCCGCCCCCGCATGCAAATACCCCTCTGTATTATGTTTATGGTTTCCCCCTTGTACAGTTCTGATTTCCTATAAAAGGCTAAGTATAAGTGAATCTGCAATATCAGTGGATCCAAAAACCATAACTACTCATGAACTTTCTAGATTACTCTCACAGTAGATGGGTTGATCCATTCATATGCGGAATAGAGTTTCTGTTTTCACTTGTATTAAACTCTGCAATGGAAGAAGAGCCTTTTCACCTGTTCTTTGCGAGCCACTAAAGAGCTGCTGCCACGATTTGGTTTCACCAAGAACTATGAGTGATTGTTAAACTGGACTCGCATTGTAGCCAAAAAGACCCAACTGGGACCACTCTGGGCAAGGTTTTGTCTTACTTAGTGTGTGTAGTTCAAAAAAATAAAGAGCCATAATTCGAAGGCCCCGTCCAGAATAAATTGCTAACAGTTGGACATTTAGGGCTTTTTCAGGAGTGTTCACAAGATAAATTAAAGAAACATTTAAAAAAAATACATGCAAGTTCGAGACTTTCAAGCATATTTAGACCTTTACGATCAAATTGTGTCATTGTAATAAACTAAATCTTTGTGTTAATATATTAGTACATATGTGGGTAGTGTCAGGTATTGTTCCAACAAATCTAGAGTTTGAGTAGCTTACTGAAGCGATAAAACTAAAAACCCATCCGTAATTTTAGTTAGACAGCTGGTAACTGTAGTTTTTAGCAGACGTTACTCAAACAGCAGGAAATAGTGCACTTGTTGGACTATTTCCAGAGACAGATTCATTCGTGGCAGCAGGACGCTGTGCGTGGGATTGAGACAAGATGAACTACAGTGTGTGTGTTCATGTAATGAAGGAACATGTCACCCAGTGAAAGTGTGGCCCACTGATGTGTTTTCAACAACAGGCACCCTGATAGCTCAGTTGGTAGAGGGGGCGCCCATATATACAGCGGGCCTGAGTTTGACTCCGACCTGCGGTCCTTAGCTGCACGTCATTCCCCCCTCCCCCCCTCCACTTCTTCAGCTGTCCTGTCATTAAAGGCCTGAAATTCCCAAAATATAATCAAAAACAAAAAGGGAGCTCTATGACTTTTATTTTTTGTGGATTTGTTGACAAGAAAAATGTAGAAAATTACCAGCATTATCCATATAAGAGAACTTTACCTTAAATTGTCAACATTTATATTTAAATCAGGAACCAAGTAAACAAGATTATGAATCTTGAAGATGACATTTGATGCCATCTTCTATACAGTCTTTGATACTCTGCTACGGACGCATTTCAGTTGGCACAAAAACTTTGAGATTCGACACTCAGCTTTAATGTAGTGTCCCCGTGGACGTTTTCTAAAGAACCTGATCCATTATAACAGCACCATATTTGTGTCAACATTTGACAGCTATCACGACCAACTTTATGAATTCACCTGCTATTTAACCAATAGAAAACACTCCTGAAAGTCACCAACATATCTTCTAAAAGAATTACCCCCCCCCCCTTCCAATTTGCCACTACTCTCAAATGTCATAATCTTCAAGATTCATATTCTTGTTCATATTCTTGTCCTGATTTAAATATAAATGTTGACAATTTAAGGTAAAGTTCTCTTATATGGATAATTGACCGTAGCACACAACCCCTGCCACCTCCTCAACTCATGTTTCAGCCTGCAGAAACAGACAACTTCTCTGCAGAGGAAGACAATAAAGAATGAATCCGATTCATTGTGTTAGGGGAATATATTTTGAATTGGCCGTTTTTACTGTATAAACACATCTACACACACACACACACACACACACACGAATCCTCAGCAAAAGGCCCCAGCCTTCTAAAAGGAGCCTCAAACGCTTTGTCTCTTTACACACCTCACTGGCTTTTACACCACTAAATGACCAAACTGCTTGAGGGAGAACACGCTGAATTTAAATGAGATAAACCTCCAGACAAGATAACGTTTTTTTCTACTTTCCCTAAACAGCACTGCCAACATGTGGGAGGCTTACCATGCCGGTTCAATCCTCGTTTTTGACCCAGAGAGCATCAAAATGAGATAATGTAGACACTAGATCTTATAGATTTGTTCCACCCAAAAGGGTGTTTCTGAAAAAGGAAGTTTCTCTTTTGTGTACAGCTTTTACAATGACCAATTTAAGCCATGCACTGTATAAAACTAATTACAATTGTACTTCAAAACTCTAACACTTTTTTAAAAGTATATATTTGTGCTGCAAACACAATTAAAGTTAAACAGTCCCTTTTTCACATTAAACTAATGCTGGTTGCCCTTTGCTCATTCCAAATGCTCCATAGCCTTAGGTGCTATCACCCAGTGGTAAACAGCAGGGCCAAATGTCAAACATATTGCCCTCATTTGTTGACACCAACATCACACTGGGGATTTCATATAGATCCAAGATGCAATGCAGGTTCATTTGTTAATTAGTGAGCTTTAAAATATACAGATTTTCTAGCCATGCTAGCAGCATTAACCATTTGATTTTGTACAGCCATTTATGGCTTCGGAGAATAAATCCCACAGATTTTGGTAATCCTGTGACTTTCCCTCTGGCGCCAACACACTTTTAGCCTTAGTTACATAGCTCAACAAATATAGCTATGAAATTTGTAGTCTCGCTTTACCAGACCCTCCTTCAAAGCGTCTTACTACTCTACATGACATTCTGGCATAGGAGGAAAACATGCTCTGGGATTTATTTTATAAAATGCCAATAAACCAATCGTTGAGTGATGCTAAGCACCAGAGAAAAGCCACGATTCCTCTGCAAAATAGGCTTGGAGGGAACTTGTTTGGGTGGACCATGTGTACATAAAAGTTGTTTTATTAATGCAACAGAAAACTCCGATTGCACAGAGAGTCCAGCTAGGTGTCTGGATTTACTCTGCAGAGATCAGAGGATCTCTGCAGGATATAGACTATGAAATTTGGTACAGAAATTCTTTAGGTCCCAATAATTAATCCCATTGCCTGAGATCCTTCCTGCACTTATGCCAACATGCTACATGTGAACATGGTTAACTTGCTAAACATCAGCTTGTTAGTATTGTCATTATTAGCATGTTAGTACAAGCTCAGTCACTAGTATGGCTAAAGACAGTTTGTATTGTTTACCTTTGGACAAAGCCAGGCCACCTGCTTTCAGTCTTTATGCTAACATCTTCTAGCTTTAGCTTCATATTTAACATGCAGACAAGGGAGTTATCAATACTCCATACCTCTGAAAAATAACTGCATTTCCACAATGTCTATTGCTAGATGATGAAACTCAACTGTAACATTCATGTGGTAATGTGTTTACTGTTGCTTTGCTCTGTATAATGTGCTAGGGTTAATAATCCTACAGCACTAATTGCTTCTCTATTAACACATGCATATGCCATAGACAAGTGTCTGTCGTGCTGCGTTTGTGGTTGTGTGTATTTGTTGTCCATGTCTTATATTTGTGGGAGTCTGTCCCAGCCTCTCCTGTCGTGGTGCCCAGGGATGCCCTGACCTCCCCGTTACCTCGTCTCACTGCAGCCCTCTGTGTTCAAACTAAGTTCAACATATAAAGCTCCAGCAATCAGCAGCAGCTTCTGGGGCATCTTTTATTAACACCATTATTAAATATTCACCTACACTCATCCTGTCAGACATCATCCTCCACTTCTCCATTACTAATCCTTGATTCTTCAGCCTGTGGCATAAAGGCACAACGTCCATTCCTCATTGTCCTTAAAAGGGTAACCGTTTGACCCTGGAGCTATTTCCCATGTTTTTGTGTCTGACTGATTGAAACAATCTGATATTAGTCCAGTATTAAGCAAGAACACTGCCATTGGCAGCGGCAAAACAAGCTACAATGTAAGTTA
Source organism: Etheostoma perlongum (assembly GCA_026937815.1). Classification (NCBI taxonomy): domain Eukaryota; kingdom Metazoa; phylum Chordata; class Actinopteri; order Perciformes; family Percidae; genus Etheostoma; species Etheostoma perlongum. The sequence continues at coordinate 4,215,358 of CM049391.1, read as the reverse complement.
CTAAGGCAATTATTCAGCTTGTATTCAACTTCCCAAAACTGCTTGTTTTTCCACCGACAGGCTCAGATTAACATTGTAAAGTATCTGACAACATCATGAAAAGGATTTCTAAGGAGGTCAACCTGCTCAGAGTAAGAGCCTTCATTTTAAATATAGGAGTCAATTGTGTTGCTAAACCCACACTTGATATAAAAAGTAAATTTAGCGTTGGAAAATTACACTTCAAAGTCAACAGAAACAAAATTAAACCATGAAAAGCCGTTTGGGTCGTCTTTCCACTTTTCCAGCCTTCACAGCTCTAGTTTTGGTTGAAATAAACCGTTCACATGTTCGGTGTGTTTTAAAAAATAAAAAAGCAGAATTTTAGTGCACCTTACAGATTTCAAGGCAGACTAAAAAGTCCTAGATGTTAAATACTTTATGCTAGTAAAATTACTGCACTCTTACTTCATGTACATCACCATAAATGCAAATACTTTCAGCATTAAATTCCAAAAAGAAATATTGTCCATTGGTCCAAGATGATGCAATTCTCTCCCCTGTGTGTTTATCCAGGAGGATGTTCCCCTTCCTGAGCTTCAACCTCAGCGTTCTGGATCCGTCTGCTCACTATAACGTCTATGTGGACGTAGTTCTGGCGGATCAGCACCACTGGAGGTACCAGGGTGGAAAGTGGGTCCAGTGTGGGAAGGCAGAGGGCAACATGCCAGGTACATTTTAAAGATCAGAAAACTGTCATAATAAAATCAATGTAATGGATTCCCTTTGGTTGCTGGATTTATGACAGGAAACATTTACAGGATTAGAGAATTGATATTGAATTACACAAAACTAGAGAGTGGGTATTAGAAAATGACAGCAGATAATAAAAGCAGTGATGGAAATTACACTTTGAGTATTTCCACATACAAAAACATTTATTCACTACATTTTTCCTAAAGTTTTAGAAAAAAAAAAAAACAACAGAGCAAATAAAACTACCCATTTCTATATAAAAGTGAAATTAGCGACACATTTACCAGCTGCATCTCAGAAGTGATAAAAAATATAATATATATAAAATCCATATTTTGTATTCCAGTGTTATAAAAATGGGCCATTCTGTATAGAGTACTTCTAAGTAAAATGTAAACTTGTAAAAAGATAATTTACTGTGCTATTGCTACATGTACTGTAAAATAGCAAAGTACTTTATTATTACTTTATCCTACTCACCAGCGTCATGTCTTTCTGCACCTTTCTATATCCCTTGATTCAAAGAATGATGAAGGAAGGGAAGCATGCAGTTTACAAAAAAAAAAAAATTAAAAAAGTCTGGTCACCTGTTCCTGCCATTTGGAGTTGTGAACATCTTTCACAGAATACTTCTTCCAAAAATACAACCTTAAAAAAATAAATAAAAAAATAAAATAATAAATAAAAAATAAAAAACCAGACTTACCCCAGTAGCCATAAATGAAAGACAAACCAAAAAAATATGAAGCTCACATTTCTTTCTGGGACTTTCAAAAGCAAACTCCAGCTGATGAGCATAAACAGTGGTCAATGAATGAGTCGGAGTGCGTGCAACAGGGGTGATCTTCAGGAAGTGGTTTATTTTAGCAATATTGAAGCAAACCTACATGCATACAGTACAGACAAACCAAGACGTGCATCATGATGCACCAGTAGTCTAAGAGGTTTCTGTGGACAACTTTTTTTTTTTTTTGCTGTTGTTGAAGTCAACAGGGAGGAAGTAAGAAATTATACATTTTTGGTTGAAGTATTCCTTTAAAGCTACATGGCAGCAATTCTGTTTAAATGGTGGAACTTAAGAGCTTATTCTTGTCCAAGAGAAATTACAAGTGCATTTTATGGTAGATTAGCATTATCAAAACAATATAGCAACAGTCCTCAATTCACAGGATATTGATGAGTCTTTTCAGTTACATTTCGTTCATTTTAGTAAAATGTAATACATTTTCACATTTCTTAAAGTTCCGTGATCCATTTCTCAGCTATAAATTCATAAAACAATTCAGAGAAAGCAAATTTTATGAGTAACAAAAATAAGGAAGTGGGAGGTATTTACTGTTTGCATGTAGGCAACACGACGGGAATTTTGGCAACAATGGAGATTTTTAAATTTAAGACAACAAATACACAAGCAGGTAGAATAAAGGCTGACTTACTCAACTTGATGGTCAGGAACGGGCTTTCATGGTTGGCAACAGGATGGCAGTGGGAACAAATCCAACAAAGGCACGACAGGTGAGCAGGCAACAAAAAGAAGGCTGGAAACTGAAGGCATAAGCCTTATTTGATAAACACAGATGGAAAACATAAATTTAACCATTGGGAATTGAGAGGAAATGGGGTTATATACTGCAGGGCTGATGATGGGAAGGGGAAACAGGTGAGCAGGTGAACGAGGGACAGGTGGGAAGGCCTGAGGGCATCAGGTGGGTGGATGGAGAATGGCAATGCAGGGAGGGACAGAGAGGCAAGGTAATGGATAGGAAGGTGGGCAGAGAAGTGAATACTATTAGAAAATGGATGGATTAAATAACTTTATTCAGTAGGAGATTTGAGGCGGGGTGACATTGATCTTTTACATTACATTGTCACGGCTCTGAAAAATCTGAAGTCTAACTGATTTAACTGAATTGATAAACCCCTGGCGCTGTCCATAGTGCTGAAGTCTCATATTTCTTAAACTAAAAATAAACTATGTATAAACATATTGGTTTAGCTGAAAAATACAGAAGGACTGCATTGGGATTGTTGGAAATATCATAAATTAATACACTTACATTTCCAATCATTGCATAACTAGACATGAAAACGTGGCTATGATTGTTTTTGCTTCAGAACATGTCTGAAGTGGTTGGCATCATCTGCGATGTCCATAAGTATCTTGTTAGTGTGTTTTTATTTGAACTCCCTTTAAGTTTTTTTAAATGGGCTACCCCCCCCCCTTCATGCTTCTCACCAAATACAGTGTATTATGATACTGATATTGTGATATATTAGTGTTAGTCTCAGCCACACATTCCTGGTTCATTTGTAAGAAGCTGCTGGAGTACATGGACAGAAATATTCCAGTTTGCAGTTCTGTAAACGTCTCTGTTTCATTCTCCTTGTTCTCTCTTCTTCCATTCCATCATTTTTCTTTCTGTTCACACCTCAGAGAAAGAAAAACACAATGGCAAGTCAACCGATATTTTGTGTGTGATTGATGACGACTAACCACAATTATATAAATGCGAGAAAGTGTTGTCACACATGTGCCAGGTGTTTTTTAAAGGTGATTGCTGATGTGCCACAGTTGTGGAAACTGTGGTGAAACGACGTTGCTCCATTAGATTTAATATTACACTAATGTGGTGTGTTGGTAGAAGGTTAGCAAGTCAATGTGGTAACGCTGTGAAAAATCATGGCGCTGAGATTGTATCCTGTAATAAGAAGGCATCAAATATAAAAAGGATGAAGACAATGTTGATCACAAAAAAATGTGATCACAAAAAAATATACAAGGTTGAAAACAATATTGTCCCTGTTGGCACTTTAACCAAATAAATGTAACCCTCCTGTTGTCTTCAGGGTCAAATTTGACCCATTTTCATAACTTTCTTAATCAGAAATTTGGGTTTCCTTCAACCAAATTGTAAAAAAAAATAATAATCACATGGATGGTTCCATACGATGCTCCTCACAAGTTAAATAACTGATCAGTTCACTATTTTCATTCAGTTTGGGTGTTTTATTTAATTTCATATCATTTTAAGAAGAAAAAAAGATTCAAGAACACTGAAAAAAGTGACAGAAATATAGGGAAAAACAAAAATATTGTAAAAAGTGAGAAAGGACTTTGGAGAAAGTTGACAACAAAAAAAGCGACAACAAATGTCGGAGAAAGCTTCAAAAACGTAGTCAAAACAACATCAAAAATGTCCAAAGAAATCGACAAAGAACTTTGGGAAAAGTGACAAAAGTGTCTTAAGGAGGTTTTAATTTAACCTTTTGACCCAGAAAAACTAAATGTTAGTCTACGGGAAGACAACATGAGGGTTAATTATAGATCAAATATGATGAAAGAGGTTTTTTTCAGCAGCTTCTCACCCTCCCACTTGTTAAACTCAATCAACCACATAAAAGGGACTTATTGTTTTAAACAAATATTGGCAGCCAATAACATCCACAATATCTACACCTGTTGATATTGCCTGTTGGATTTTTTGCAGTGTACGTATTTCACTGCTTGCACTGTGAAGCATTGCAAAGACTGCCGTATCTATCAAATTACAAATAAGCAGAAATGTTAATTTGATAAATGCATGTTAACATGGTGGGGTTATATTTCAATCGTATTGTATGCGCAATCTATGAATATCTATATTATATCAGATTCATGCATGTTCAAGCGACTGAAAGTGTAAACAATACTTGTTTTAGTAGTTTTCCAGGCTAGAAATACTTTCAAAAGGTTATAAAGTTCTTTATGTTGGGCTTTTGCTCTTACAGGGAACCGGATGTACATGCACCCTGACTCTCCCAACACAGGAGCCCACTGGATGAGACAAGAAGTGTCTTTCAGCAAACTCAAACTCACCAACAACAAGGGCAGCACCAATAATGTGGCCCAGGTACCGCTTCCTGTTCTCCGCCTCCTACCCTTCATCTTTCCTCTAACTTTTCCATATACAAGCATCATATCAAGAGCTTCTTAAACCTTCTTTGTAGGCTTATTTGTCTTTTAAAATGTACAGTACACAAATAAATAGGTTTTACATACAATGTTCATTTTTGTGTATCATGTTTCTGACAAATGCCAAATTGAAAAACACATTATTGGGTGTAACAGTGGAAAAGAGATCTAAAAAGTATCTTTGGTTTGAATCCAGCCAAGCGCTTTCTCTCTGCCTTCACATTTGATTATTCTGATTATTTTCAATGTTTCGATCAAATAATGGCAAATAAAAATGTGAAACATACCAAATATTAGATTGTCCTGGCGTCTCTCTCCTCTCCAGATGATCGTGCTCCAGTCGCTCCACAGGTACCAGCCTCGTCTGCACATCGTGGAGGTTAAGGAGGACGGCTCCGAGGATCCCTTCCTATCATCCAAAGCTCAGACCTTCGTCTTCCCAGAGACCCAGTTCATCGCGGTCACCGCCTATCAGAACGCCGATGTAAGTCACATCAATCACAGGACGGCAGTTTTGCGTGTACTGATTCTTTGTAAATTATGGTCAACCTCAGCTCAGTTTATTTTATTTTTTTTATCATTTCTTACTTGGAAAAACCCTAGGAAGAAATTCTTTATGTATGTAGTTCAAGTTATGTTGTGAAGTCTCACTTCTCTTGTGTCTAATGTACACATGCATTTATTGTAAGAACTACTGATTTCATAACACCATAACATATCTCATCCTCCATCTTTATGAGGTCTAGAGTTCAATGATTCTTGTCAGAGCCTTGCTTCAGATAGAAACTTTGGTTTATTCATGTGTGTGTGCATTTTGATGCACACACACACTAACTAACATTGCTACAATCTAACATGGGTAACTATATAGTGACTAAGGCTGATCTGAGGACAGTCGTTCACTCCTCCCCAGTATGTGCTGTATATAGTATATCTTAACAGCTGTTCAAATACATTGTGTAATACTGTAATCCAACGCAACATACACTCGCCCTGTTGGTATGATGTTAATTCTATCACTATATGTGTACCCACCATCTGATTCTAAATGTTAACTATCCACACACAAGAAAAGAAATTACGTGTAAGCCTCATTAATTATTAGTCAGTGACCTCCTCTCTTTTTGCTCTCTTGTTTCTCTTACGTGGTTGCTCACTCTTTCTCTTCTTCCTCTGCCCACATTCTGTCATTGCCCTCCTCCTGTTCCTCACACAGATCACTCAGCTGAAAATAGACCACAACCCCTTTGCTAAAGGTTTTCGTGACAATTACGACACGTAAGTAAATTATTTTTAATAAGCTGTATGTATGTAATGCATTATCTCACTGTGAATAGTGAGACTGGATTACTGCTGGTACTAAACAGTTGTTTAATATTGGATTAGATGCAATTACTGCGCTGCTCAAGCATGTTGCAATGAAAGGGTGTGAGGGGCTGTGAGATGTTTGATAGATAGTTTGAGGTTTGTGCAGGAAATAACACCTTCTTTTTTGTGTCTCTTCTCACACTCTCCTCTCTGCCCCTCCTCCTCTCTGCTGCCTAGGCTGTACGCTCCTCCCGACTCTGATCGCCTCACCCCCTCCCCTCCAGAGAGCCAGCAGCTGCTGCCAGGGAGCTGCTACCCCCAGGGCTACCTGTCTGAGCAGTACATGAGCCCCCTGCCTCAGACCCGCTTCTACAGTATGGGCCAGCAGCACAAAGACCCGTCCGCCAGCCCTGGTCCTCACAGCCGCTGGTACCTGCCGCCTCAGCAGGGTGTGGCCTCCACTCGGCTTGACTTCACTTCCTCCTATGAGGGGGACTTCTCCGGAAACGGTTTCTACAAGCCCTTCCCCTTGCAGACATCCGCCCACCCTGCCCTCAGCTACTACCCAGACCATCCTTTTGCATCTACTAGCGTGTCGGTATCAGGAGCCACCTCAGCGGGCTGGACCACCAGCCGGCCCACCCCTCAGTACCTCAGCCACCCGAGTAAGCCTGGCCCCAGTCTGGGCTGGTTTAGACCCTTATCCTCCTCTTCTTCCTCTTCATCTTCTTCTACGTCACCTGGCAACCCCAGGCTGCATCCACCCTCGCTCCTAGAAGCTCTGCAGCCGTCCCTGATGCACGACAAGCCCAAAGACACTGTGGAGGTGGTGGGAGAGGACTCCTGGCTCGATCCTTCCTCTGTGACATCAGCAGCCTCGGCCGACTCGGGCCTGTTTGAGGGCGGCGTGGGGGACAGCAAGAAGAGGAGGATGTCGCCGTACACGTCCAGCACTGAAAACTCCCCGCCTCCAGTGGAGAGGTCTGTGAGAAGGACAGCAACAGCGATGCAGACTACTATGGCTATTACACCCACTGAAGGCCTCACACAGTCGCCACAGTCTCTCTCCCAGCGTCTTCCCACACCGCCCTCATGCATTGGTCTGTCTGGTCAGGTCATGATAAAGGGCTGGAACAGTATCTGTTTTTTTGATGCAGACAAATCCTAGACCCACACCACAGAACATGCAGCCTCGACTGGTGTCATGTCAAAGTGGGGACAGCCTCTCTATAAAGTCCCCCTATCAAAATGATTACAGGAGCAACTTCCAAGGTTACTGTCAAAGTTAGTGTTGAACAGAAGTGGATGTGACTGGAGAACCGCCCTGCAGTCACATAAACACCAAACGGACAAACAGACCTGTGACTTAAGCCTTTGAAACATTTGGAGATTTGGTGGGCGGGGGAATGATCTGCATATCTGTTTGCTGACAGACGCCTGCAGGGATTGTCTGTTCTTCCTGCATCAAACACTCTCTCTGTCTCTTTTGATCTGCCTTGTCTTTGTCTGTCTCTTCTGTTTCACCCTCAACCTTTCACACATACTTACAATATGCTCACGGTCATTTCCCCACTGATGATTCTGAGCAGAAATTACCTTTCACACACAGTCTTCTCCTCAAATCCGGCTCAATTTGTGTGGTGCAGCGCCCACCAATGGCAACAGAGGAGTGTTGCAGACTGCAGAGTGTCTGAGTGAACTGATACCCGGTGGCTAGGAGGGCTTAGCAAGCAGGTTCTGAAGCACAGCCGCTAATTGAACTCAAGCCAGCAAAAAAGACGTTTGTGTGTGTGTGTGTGTGTGTGTGTGTGTGTGTGTGTGTAATAAATCAGCAACCACAGCAGCAGAAATAACTAACAAGTCTTTACAAAAGGAGACAACCCAACATATTTGACAAGTGTAAAAGAAGAGCTTGTATCTGTGAAGTTCCTGACTTTTAAAATCTGGGGTTACAATTTACATTTCATACTCAAATGCTGCCCTTCTTGGTATTTACAGTGTATCACAGAGTTGTAAGTTATGTCTGTTTGCACTGTAATGTGATTTGATCCACGTCCAAGCACACAGACAGTTAAGATGGAAAAGCTGGACATGATAAAATCTCACCTTAAGGCCAACTGCTAGGTTTCATAAAGTGAAAAAAGGCCTCATTACAACGAAGGCTGCCCATAGCCCCCTGCTGCAATCAGTGGATGTAAAAATGATCCTGTCACTACACAGTACACACATAAAGGCCGCAATCAATACCAGCATTTATAACAGTGTAACTGGAAATCAGTATTGGAAGAAGGAATTGTGACCGCTTAAAACACAAACTGCACCCACTGTGCATGAACAAAACCACATTATTCATATTAAACTACATTACATTTCCCATTGTGACTATCTATACATCTTAATCTTTTTTGATGTGGTGCTGCAGGTGTTCCCAATCACTTCCCATACAGTAGGAGCAGAGCAACAGCGCTGCAGACAAGTAAAAAGTGGGTCAATCAGGCCGGCTACATGCACCTGTAGGTAAACAGACGAGGTACTGTCACCCTCAGACCCCCGATAAACAGGAAGCACAACGTGACCAGACAGACACTCTGAATTTCCCCCTTAGTCTTCGGGCCTATCATGCCGTGACACTGGCTGACAAGAGTCCTGGCTCCCAGCCTGGTGACAGAAATGAAGAGTGAGGCCGCAGTCGGCGCTGATAAGAGATCTGCTCCTCACTCCTCACCAGGTGTGCTAATGGCCTCAGACAACACTGGAGGCGACAGACCGCCACACGCTTGGTGCAGTGCAAGGTTACTTTAGTCTTTTCTGAGGGAGAGATGACATTAAAAAACAAATGTGCACTCTTGAAATGCCTAACATGAGTTTCTCTGAGTGGAACCAGCAGTTTGTAGTGTACTGTATTTGTACAAATTTTCACACTTCAGTTTTTGTACAGATTAAACAAACAAGATAAGAAGTGTAAATGTGTGAACTTATAGGTGCGTTGGACAGAGGAAGTCTTTAAACTAAGCTAAGTGGCTATGCTAAACAAGTTTTATCGTACAAACAACCTCTCAAACAAAAAGTGAAAAAGTATATTTCCCAAAATGTTAAACTTTTCTTTCACAGTAAAAAGAATTTCAAAAAAATTCCACCATCTAACATTTCATTAATGAGGAGACAAACCACAGCCCTGAGACACTGGGTCAGGTCACCTGGATTCATTCAGAGAATTGGGGACCAGGGGGAGTTTGTACAGTTATAAAAGCAACTTACATATGGTGTGTATTTTACAGGCTGGTTGCACTATTTTCACATTCAAAATATTTAAATGTTAGGTCATCGTTAATTAAACTAATGGAGTTCCCCTCCCGGCAGCATGGACAGGACTTCAATGTTGGGAAATGAAATCTACAGAAACAGTTAACTGAATTGATAAAATATGAAAGATCCAAATAATGATATTTAAGAGGTTTGTTATTGGTGCCTAGTCAATATGTAAGGGTTGGACTACATTGTTTAAACGCTGGCTTAGATCTGTTTTCCTTAAAAAGGTTTCACATGTCGACATAAAATCCACGCTCTTTTCTGAAATGTGCTGGTTTTATATAATCGTGTAAATACTGGGACTGCAGTATTTGGCAAAATGATCTTAACAATGATGCAAAGAGGACGGTTCAGTCTTCTACCTGAACATTTAAATAACAAAGTAATTAAATGGTAGCAAAGTGTTCATTTTATGCAGAAAAAAGAATGGAAATATTGTTTGTAATTTTCTAAAAGATATGCTAATAAATGTTTCTGTCAGAGGAAAAGCTGATGATGAAGGTGCATGAAGGTGTGCCATGGACAATTCTTGTTTCAAGTGCAATTAATAGAAAACAAATTACTGGTGGCATTTCAGAAACAATGAGAGCAGAGTTTGACGTTATCACTGGCTTATTTATTTAAATGTGCTGTTGGTTTGTTTCGTGATTCCCTCCAGCACCTACATCACGCAGCAGCGAAATGCTTTCAGACGCCTCAGGAACAACCCCACTGGATATCTCAGCCATCCCTGATGGTAAACCTCTATTACCTCCATTTCCCATGAGTCTGTGTTTCCCTTGAGCAAATATTTCCCTCAGTAAGAGAACAAAAGACTGTGTGGGAACTGTACTTCCAGAGATTTTACTGTATAATATTGCTATAGAGGAGTGAAGGAGGGAGATGAGGTCAAGCATGTTATTTTTGTGTGTGTGATCCATGTGCACTGTTCGTCGAGGGAGCCTTAAAACTCCTCTGACTCCTTCAATAGAAGCCTATAAATTGCAAAAATAAGATATGAAGATTTCTGAATGAGGAAAACTGTTATTTATTAAAAGGTGGCATAATTGTGTATTGTATTGTTTTTTTATTCATGAAATTAAAGCTTACACGTTACCTGCCTTGTCTGTTTTGATGAGTTTCTGTTATTTAATGGAAGTTAGAACTTTTGATCAGCTCAACCGGAAATTTTAGAAAATGACTTTGTGCCATAATATCGATTTCAAACAAAAGTCTTACTTACCGTGCGTATACATTTACCTGCAGCCAAGTGAAGTTTTCATAAATGAATTGACACATGCCACTGACAAATAAAAACAGAGTTGTGATGTCGACAGTTTAATGAACATGTACATGTTTCCAACCAGTTGGATATTATATTCACTATCAATGGCATAGAAATACAGTTTCATATATTCTTATAAATATCTGTATATACTGAAAGTTGGTTATTGTAATTCGTTAAATAATAAATGACATGGTACAGTACAGTGGTAGAACAGTACAGTACAGTGAGAATACACGTTATAATTTCCCACGACGCAAGGTGTCACCTTCAAAAATCTTGTTTTCTCCGACCAACAGTCACAAAAATATTCAGTTAACTATCATGTACGACAAAGAAAAGCATCAAATCATCACATTTGGGATGCTGAAAGCAGAAAAGGTTTGCTTAAAAAGAACTAATCAGCTCTCGATTCATATTCTGTCAATCGACTAATTATCCTTCATCTGGTGCCGGGTTTCTGATGAAGTTCTCCCCGTTTTAGCTGTTTTTGGTCTCTTCCAACTCCTGAGGGAGATATATGTCTCTTATCTGCACAAATGCTCCAATTTGTTCACCAGCTAGTCTCTAACCCTTGTGTTGTCTCCCCGTCAAAATGGAAAATCTTTTTTTTTCAACACTTTTGATGCTTTTTTCAATGTTTGTTACTTTTTTTTGACGTTTAACACTACGTAACACTAACTTATTAACTTTAGTTTTACAGTTATTTTTGGAATTCATGGTCAATAAACCTCATTTATAGGAAATTATACCAAATGTTTGAGTTAGAAAAGCAGAATTTAGAAATTATTTAGATTTAAATGTATGCTGATGGATAATCACAGACTGGAATATGTCAACTTTTACTCAATACTATTTCAAAACCACTTCAATTTGTTTTTCAAATGCTATAAAATTGAATAAGACGCCCCAAAATTAATGAAAGTAGAGATTTGTACTTGGCAAAGAGCGTTGTGTGGAATCAATCATGTTATTTTGGGGAATTAAAAAGAACATTGATGTAGGACAACGGGTCAATTTGACCCGAGGAAACATGAGGGTTAACTGTGTCTGCGGTTTGCTGCTGAGCAGGTGGTGTACAGAGTTTGTTTTTTTCTCTAGAAAGGACGCTATCTGACAGGTTAGGCTGAACTAAAACAGTAAAGTTGTGGCTGGACGGATGAACAATGAGCTGAAAGTCACTGTGATGCTGAGGGAGGCTGCAGATTCTGGTGATAATTAACTGTAGATTTAATTATCTTTATTGTGAGTTAGTGGAGTATATTCCCCAACCAATATGTAATACATCATAGCTGACGCTGCTATCCAAAGCGACTTACAATAAGTGCATTAACCATGGAGATCCCACACAAAAATGGCAAGAATCATGTTAGTAAATTAATAGTCAAAAAAATCAAATTATCACAATTACCGACTGGCCCCCTTGTCTGGGACGCTGTGGCTGGTGCCCGCTTTGCTCAGTTGGTAATCCAGCCCTAACTGCAGCATAAAGCTCAGAAGATCAAACTGCACCCATCATAAAACGTTAAGTAAACTGGCCGAGGAGGATGTCATTTTAATAAATGTTTACAATAAATAAACTAACACAATAGGTTTGTTACTAACCTGACTGTTCGTGTTCATGCATCTTTTCTGCAAAAAACTGTGAAATTCTAAAAATATAAAATATAAACATATACTGTATGTGTTGACTGAAGTAGTCTAAAAAAAAATCAAAATAAATAACGAATGATAAAATGCATTATAAAAGTGATCGTGATGACCAGTTCACCTGTGCTGGATGCTGGGCGACTGACTGGTCTGATGGGACTACAGGGGCCGAGGGGTCCCATGAACCAGTCATGGGCCAACAGAAGGAACAAGAAGAGAAACCAGCAGCACCATCTCCACTCTGCACGTTTCTCAGAGCCGTTTATCCGCCATGATATTTCTCTCTCGCTCTCTCACTCACATGGGATTTTAGTCTGGCGTCGTCTCATCACCAGACAGTTAGATTTTCAATATTAGCAAAACCTGGATTCTCTCTGAGCTTCCAGTACGTCCCGTTTGTCAACCACACGTCCCGTCCACAGGAATCTTTGGCTTTTCTGAAAAAGAAAATAATCATTTACAAACTTTAATTTTATACAATTCATGTATATCACAGAAACAATGTGAGAAGACCCTCTGGTATCTTGTTTTCAGCTGTATCACCATAAATCAAATTAACATGTATCAATAAGAATGTAAACATACTGAGTAATATGGAAATTGCCATAGTACTGTTTATTGATTAAATGTTTCATTCATTTTCACACAAAAATGCCAGACATTTAATAATTCCAGGTTCTGAATTGTGAGAATTTGCTTTGCTTTGTCATCACATTATAGTGAATCCAATACTGATATAACAGTTTGGAGAAGCTGGCAGGAGTCCCGACACAGAAGCTGAGCGATGTACTGCTGTAGACGGGGGCAGCAGCTAAATGCATTTTAAACAAGTGTTTATTTAGCATATTTTCACTGCTTTACCTCGCAGACAGGGGACTGAAGCCATTATCTCTGCTCTCTTTAAAGCCACCAGACTCCTTTGACAAAAATAGTAATTTTACCTCCCAGAACACAGGAGTTGCGATGCCTCCATCGGTTTGTTTGCATCCAATCTAACCCTTTAAAACATCAAAGTTACTCACTTTGTTGTGACAGGACATAATTGTTTGTCTATAACCAGGATTTATTAATAATTGACCTTACTTGAAAAAACGTGGAACATGTTCTTCCCCCAATTTGGAGAGCTCTTTTCTCCGCTCCCTATGAAACTCCTCTATCTCATCTTTCTTTATGTCAGCTTCATCCACCTTTCCATCCTCCAGCAACCTATAAAAAGCAGAGGAATAATTTAACACTGAATCAACTTTTTTTGTGACAGTAAATTGCATCTACCATCATTGTATTATATGTTGATATTTTTTCTCCAGCTCGCCTTTGGTCTGGGCGCAGACGGCTGTCTGTAGGAGGAAGGAGAGGCTTCAGGTCGGGGGGGAGTTCATTTAGCTCCATGGCGAAGGTGGAGAAGCCATAGTACAGCATGTAATCCTTTGGCTGGGGATCTGTGGGGTGACAGAAGCCTCTCTGGTGAGCTGCTGCACAAACGTGACGCCTGGGTTTATGCTGATTAGCAGTTTTGGCAACAGGGGACGTTTCCATTTAAACCCTTAACCTCTAAAGCAGAATCTTAAAAACCCTGAGGACAAACACGTCAGCAAACATGTCCTCAGGCTGGTTTGCAATGATCACACACTCACTTGGCTTCCAGACACATTTCGGAGTGGGCAGGGTGTCACAGTAGATGCCTTCGTGCCACAGACCTCCGAACCGGTGAATGACACTCCCACTTTGGTCCAGCACCGTGCCCTGCACTTCATTCTTGTTTGTGTCTGAACCCCAATAACGGGACTACAAAAACATACAAACTTCTCAGTCAAAACCCTAAATATCCAATCACAGAAAAGAGAAAAGAGCTGAGTGGTGCAGGAAGTCGTTTTGTTCACCTTGACAAAGGTGATCTTGCAGGTGCAGACGTTGCTGTTGAGGTTACGGATGGTGACCTCTCCGTAATGCTCGAGATAACGCTGCTGACTGAAGACGTTGTGGATACAGGTCACTACTTTGTTCCACTCATAGTGGTCGCCATACCTGGACAAAACATCAAATGTATGTAAGCTAAACTAAAAAAGAGAGTTTGAATGAGTATGAATGTTTGCTGGTTTTCTTTGTTTCATTTTCACATTGTAAATTGAATATATTTCCATTTTGGACTGTTGGTTGAACCAAATGAGCAACAACAACAAAGTTCCAATTTTTTTTTATTGAGCAAAAAAGTGACGTACAGAAAATAATTATTAGATAAATGCCTGGTAGCCTAATGGTTTAGGTGCATAACCTTATAAATGCAACATGTCATGTTTGATTCATGCCCTGGACATTTGCTGCATGTCATACCTCTCTCTCCCATTCTGTCTCTCACTGTTCCGTCAACTAAAGGCACATTTGGCAATGAAAACCTTTTTGGATTTATTTTGGAAAACCTAAATTGTGCTAGCACCACATCATACACGGCCAAATACTATGGCTCTGGTTTGTCCTGATTGTGTCATTTTAAAACGAGGATATTTATGGAAGTGTTTCATGTCTCATTGATTTCTAATGGAGAGAACCTTCATTGCTTCACATAAAGTATGATGTTCACGTACATGTACTGGCCAGTGTAATGCCAGGTGTAGACTGTTTTTACCTTGGAAGAGTGACATTCACCATTCCTGTTGGCAGAATCTCCAGCGACTTCCCCCAGAATTTATTTTTCCATCGCTGGTCTGTTCAGGAATATAAATAAAAGAGTGTTGTTGAGAATATACATAATAAGCAGTCCTACCTTTGTCTTAGACCACTGACTGAAACACAAGTCAAGTATTTGGTTTAGTAAAAAGAAGAGTCTCACCTTGCCAAAAGGTGAAGTTCTCTGACTGAGCATGGCAGGCAGAGATGGGGGGATGGTGGCAGACCTGGTAACAAAAAGTCAAAAATATAAAATGGATACGTCCACCACACATGAGTGTAGAAGAAAAAGTAAAAGAGATGCTTTTTCACTTTCAATTAAAATGTTATCTTCATCAACAAGACTGTTTTATTATCTGTGCATTTGTACTAAAAAGAGCACTGCACCAATTTAGCAGCAGAACAATCTTTTAAATTGCACACATTCTTCTTTTCCTGTCAAAACCTGGTTCACCCAAAATGCAACTCTAACTGCAACTTTAACTGCAGAGAGGTTAGTCGGACATACAGTAGATGTGTGTTATGCTCGTAGCGGCTAATGTAGCCTGGCGCCTCCAGCCTGCAGCAGAGATGAAGCTGTATTGCTAAGATATTGTTGAAGAAATAAATTGCTTTGTCAAGGACTGATATTTAATTACCTTTCACTTAATTGCTATCAAATTACAATAAATTATTTGTGTTCATTTTTGATAGCATGATTAGTTACCACCATTTAATTAAAGCAATAAATCACTCAGTGTTGATTTGCGCAGCTCTGTGTGGCTGAGCTGCTCACTTACACAAATGGATGATTCATCTTAATTTACCAAGAGGGGATTAAATAGTAACTCCTCATCATCTTTTCCCAATCACAGAAGTAAGTCAGTATGATCCCCTGTAGTAGCCACTCAGAGCTCTAATGATATTCCTGAATAAAATATCATAGAATAAATGTCCTGTTTGTGAGATACCTGCTCACTGATGAGGCGGAAGCCCTTGTCCTCTCTGATGCACTCGTAGGTCTCCCCCAGCACCGGGTTAAAGGGCTTGTAGCGGTTTCTGAATGTTACAGGGGAGTAACTAGAGATAGCGAAGGCAGCAATGTAAACCTGTAAGAGATCAAATACAAGTGTGTGTTGTTCTAACTCAATCCAGAGACAATCGGGTGGATGAGGGTGGGAAAAGACATTGTTGTTGGTTGTTGCATATCCCTGATTGCTATTGTATGTTTATATGTAAATATACAGTATATGACAAAATCACTTCATTGCTCATGTAACAGCCTGTTGCTGGATGATTCTCTGTGCAGCTTCAAGATAACAAGCAGCCATTTTCCTGCTTTAATTTGGTCAGTTTAAAAAAGTAAAGACTGACGCACTGCAACATTCCTGGACAGGAGTCTGAATTATACTTCTAGGAAACATTATTAACTGCTTAGCCGGTGGAGATTAATCAGGGTTGCTACAACATCATTAACGACAATCTGACTCATATTACATAAATGTGTGTGAGTAGTCTTACCATCCTCTGGTAGGGATCCGATGTGTTGCTGGCGATATCCAACAGCTCACTGTACTCCAGCTCTTCACACAACCTCTGCAGCAGGTTAACGGGCTCATTGAGAGCAGCAGGCATGGACACTCGAGCCAAGTCTTTACCTAAGGAAATACACCGCTCATAAGGAAACTGCTGTTTCAAAAATAAAGTCTGTGTAACAGCAGAGTGGTGGGACTTGCCTATGTTATTGTAGAGAATAGCCATGAGGCCCACGTGGCTGTTGTCAGGACAGTGAGCAGGCAGCGTTGTTCGCCGGCCAGTGCTCTTGGGAACAAAGCTGTTAGGAGTCTTGGAAATGCTAGCACGGTACTTCCGGGTGGCCGACGCTGTAATGTTGGTGAAAGGAAGTAATATTAGTCAAAGCAAAAGGGCAGTTTGATATTTCTATTCAGGAAACAACAAGAACAATAGTCTGCTGTGAGGTTGTATTTAGGCACATATGAGCTGGGGCGGACTCTAGCCATCCCCCTTGTTAGCAAAATTAATAAAATACATGCCCCTTGTTAATTTAAACACACATTGGCATATCAGGAATTGTCTTAATGCAGAAATTAAAATAGTTCATATAAAGTTTCCAGACGGAAACAATATCACAGTTCTTACTGTAAGAACCTATTTTTGACATTTCTGTTTCCTTTCTGTTTGTGTACCGATTCATCTACTACTGAGTAGATGAAAAAAAATCATTTTATTGCATAATGAAGGTCCTACATGTACCCACCATGTCCTTCCTCTGGCTCAGAGTTGGTGGTGCTTCCATCACTAAGTCCTGACTCATCAGACACCTCAGAGGAACTACCACAAAGGATGTCGCTGGCGTCAAAATACTCTGCAGCTGAATCGGCTACTGAAGGAGGCCCGTGGGAGGAATCCCTCACTGCTGCAGGCTGTCCACGGAGGAAAGACAATGAGGATCAAAGAAAACCAGCTATCAAAGTCCAGAAGGGAATATGTCCCAGAGAATTCAGATGACAGGTTTAACATGAATCATACCTCAGCGGTTTTAGACTGATGGATGTTGTTAGATTCCCAGACTTCCTGCAGCTTCTGCCTCTCCTGGGACAGAGTTTCATGCACTGTCTTCAGCGAAGCAAGCACTGAAGAGGAATAGGAACAGAAGTAGTTTCAGGGGAAATTTGGATGCATTTCCAATTTCTTTTAATATGGGTCTTTGTAACATTTTACCTTTTGCATTATCATCTCTGTGGACTCTCTGATCTTGTCTTGGATTTTACTCATCTACCTATAATACTACCTTGTAGGAACCCTGTCTACCTGTGTGCATGTTTCTGTTTTTTTCTGACCTCGTAGCGATATTGTGCAGATGTCCTGCTGGATTTTCTTGCCCTCGGGTGATGTGGCAGTAGGAGGGGACAGCTGTGAGTAGACGTAGTCAGGGATAGAGGGGACTGATGCACCGAGGTGAGGAGAGCTGCCCAGGTGACTGGAGGACAGCTATGAAGGTGAACAGAGGAGAATGGAAGTTGGTTGATTCAATGGTTAACTTAACAATGTCCCTTGTTATGTGACAATTTGGGTGCAAAGGCGCAGTAACTTCCTGGAGTCTTGTTGTCATCAGCTAAAAAATACTCCCGTAAAACCATTCAATTTATTATTTCTTTTATTATTTCTGTTTTAGTATTGATATAATGTGTAAATTAGTTCACTTTAAAGGCGCTAATAGGCAGATTTTGTAACAATTGAACAGAGCCAGGCTAGCTGTTTCCCTCTGTTGGCAGTCTTTATGCTAAGCTAAGCTATAGCCAGCTGCTGGCGGTAGCTTCATATGTAGTGTACAAACATGAGAATGTTATCAATCCTCTCTTTTAACTCTTGACAATGAAGCTAATAATCATATTTCACATATTTCACATAAAAAAATATTATTTGTCAAACACAAGAGTGCCTTATTTAAAGCTATACAGTGTAGTTTATGCCGCCGCCATGAGGAATTCTAACAAAACTGGCGTAACGGCCACATGATACACGCCTTCCGGGATTGCCCACGCAATTGCTAGTAGCCAAAGAGGACACGGAGGGTAAAAAAAACAAACATGATGGACTGAAATGGATGAAATACAGAAAGAGTGGTGTGGAGCTAATAGTCTGGATTAACTTTGAAGCAACTCATTTGGCAACGGCTTGAATGTAACAACGTCCATTAATCTCTGGTACAGTTTTAATTGTTTTATTGTTGTTGCATTGTGTCATGTGATAATCATCCTGGTGAAATCAATTAAATTGATCAAAATGGATTATAGTCATCATTAATGGTAATTAGTTACACCTGTGCTTTCCCTACAAAACCAATGCTATACTGTGAAGATGCATCAATATCATAATAGTCATCTAATCAAGGACTTATTTACATTTGGAAAATCAGGTTAACTTATTGTTGTAATGGGTTTAACCTGGACCTCTAGTACCACAGCCCTAAGGTATTTAATGATTAAATCAGGTCCTGTTTGTTTGGTAAGAAAAGAAACCGTCAGAGCTGCAGTACTCTGACTAGCTGGCAGGACAGACAACCAACAGCACTCTGGTTTCTAAAGAACATGGTTTGAAAACTACTGAACTACTAGAATCTAAACAAAACGCAGGATTACTTGATTGATCTCACTCCACAAATCCAATTAAAATGTTTATGCTCTGTTCTGTGGGAAAAACAAATACTATATACTATACTGTATGTGTACATACATATATATATATATATATATATATATATATATATATATATATATATATATATACACACACACACACACACACACTGGTAAATAAAATATGTTTTGGAGGTTGAATAAGACTACTATGAATATACTTGGCTAAAGCACACAGAAACATTATTCAGTGCAATTAAAACAAAACACATTTAACATTTTAATCTTTTGTGTACATTATTCACAATTCATTTTCAGGATGCTACAACAACAAGTGTGTACCTGGAAAACATTATATCATTTTTATGAATCAAATTGTCTCTGCCCATTGCCAACTCACCGATTTAGTAATCCCACGAATAGGCTTTGGATTAGAAAAAAAAGGCCCAAAAATGTTACAGGAGGGTTTGGATCTCAAATACTTAAGAGTCTGTACTCGATAGTCAGAACTTTAAAATAGCAGAAACAACTATTTGCTTTTATAAAGATATAGTGGAGTAATGGTGTCCTGAGCAAAGAATAAAGTCACACTCCCTCTGTTTGTGTTGTAATCTGAGTTTCTCTGTTCTTTGTTTGATAGCCGGTAAATGTGACTGCATGTAAGTGCCTTTTGCATTGGTATCTGTTATTGAGGGCCATAACAAAGTGTCAGCATTTGACGAGTTGGGGAACTGTCTGCAATACCAGCCGATATTGTTTTTCATGAATATCGAGTACAGACCCTTTAAACCCAATAAGTTACCAATAAAAAGACTATTTATGGTTTCAATCAATAAGTAATTTAAATCACTTTAAAACATTGATATTAACTGATATTGCATGAATGTCCAAATCAACAGTGCCCGTCATGTCTTTTTGTCTACATTCTACCTGAGAGTAAATTACAGACCTTTCTTACCATTCCCAGGGATAATGTGCGAGAGTGGCTCCACATCTTCCCTGACCTCGGCTTCTTCGGCTTCTCAAGTGAGATATTCTGGATCAAAACATTTATAAATCATTTTAATTTCATGTGATGCTGCCCAGAAAGAAGCTGCTCTAGACTGAACAGAACTCTACCTGCGTGCTGATGATGCGCTTCAGGTCTCCATTAGTGAAAGCCTGGCCCCCCTCCAACATCTGCAGCTTCTGGATTAAGCGGTTTAGCTCAGTAAGGTCCAAATGACAACGGTTCAGCTCTGGAAGAAAACATGAGCAGTATATTTATTTATTGAGTTTATGTCACTAATTAATTAGGTAAGATTTGTGTGGTCATGAGCTTTTGGTGGTGAGAATTATAAAAGCGTCCATATTCTGCTCATTTTCAGCTTCATAATTGTATTTTGAGGTTGTACCAGAATAGGTTTACATGGTTTCATTTTCAAAAAACACCATATTGTTGTTGTATTGCACATTGCTGCAGATCCTCTTTTCACCCTGTGTGTTTGGGTCTCTGTTTTAGCTCAAGAGTGACACATCTCACTTCTATACTATCTTTGTTGGGAGTCGCACATGTGCATGTAGCTAGGTAAGATCGCATCAGCTAGATAACTTTTTCTCCAACTTTGGTCAGTCCGAGACAGGATTAGCTGGGAGACTTCTTCTAAACGAGGGGCACTAGTGGAATACCTGCAGAACAGGGACAGGAAGTAGTTCTTTTGGAGATTATGGTAAACTAGTGTGTGTTGTAGCAGGGTTTTGCCATTGAGAATGAGCTAGCATGCTACAGTGAGCCACCTCATCTCGGCTAGTGACGTAGAAAGCCGTGGAGATTTTGAACAGCTCACCCGGAGACTGAAGGCAGAGGACATTCAGAAACCGGATCTCACTCAAATCTGCATGGGTAGTTTTGTTCCAAGTTTGTATGCGTGTAGAAGATGGGCACTTTAATGATACTCTTTGATTCAGGTTGACAGAGTAAAACCTGACATTTATGCTAGTTTTTAAGTTTTAGATCAATAAAAAACTACACATTAACAATACAGCATCTTAACGTGATGTTGCATCATTTACACAAGTCTATTTATCCAGAGGAATAACAAAATGTACCATCAGAAACAGAAATGCAAGCCAGACTTCAATAGCTGTTTTCTTAACAGTGTTTCCTGAGAGTGATGCTTATAATTGCACTCCTACAGTATAACACTACTGACGATGGACGGTTAAAACGGTTAAGAAAAAAAATACTGTATATATAAAATGCAAGCAGCAAACCAAAGATGTTGTCTGATTTATTCCACACTTTGTTCTGTCTTGTTTTGCTGCCTAAATACCCACAATGCGACTCAAGCACAGACAGATCCATCAGAGATTTGGGGTGTGTCGCGCTAGTAGCAGCTAATGTAGCCTTGGGTCTCTAGCATGCAGCAGAGATAAGGAGCGGGCTGTAGAGATCTCTTAAGCTCACTTCTTTCTACCCTTCACACTAGGACAGTCTTTGACTAAAGAAATTCTTAGTCAACACCTAAATGATTTCGCACAGCTTCCTCTGGAGACACAATAGGCTTTACAGCTCCCCTTTAAATAACTTTGATAATTTTCAAAGACTATCCGTACATTATTCAAAATGTGTTTCTATAATGAGACTTTTTATTGTTTTGTGAATGTTGTTTCTCTGCATTTGGGAATATATGGCACATACCTTGAACACAGGAGTCTGGGTTGTGACTTTGCTGCAGCCAGGCCGACACTTTTCTGTTCACAGCATTGTTATCTGAGGGCAGCACTCCTGCTGGCGCTCCAGCTGACTCCACCATGCCTGCAGAGCTCTGCTAACGTAAATACAGAGGGGAGAAGACAGGACTTAATCTGAGTCACTTGTAAAGATTGTTGTGTGTTACGATTGACTTTTTATTGCTTATTTGATAATCACCAAATCTCCATTTTTCTGAGCTTGTCCGGCTGCAATGCCATGGGACAAAGTCTGGAGGAAGCTGCTGGGAAAATGGGCCGCCTCATGCTTCTTGTACAGGCGGTGGGCTTGTAGCTTGGTTACCCAAATGTAGAAGACTTCATGGCTATTTGCCTTAGAGAGAAAAGAAAAGTCAAAGATATGTCTTTTTAATCTTAAGGCACACATTGTTAGTTTGAAAAATAACAGTTTACCTTTATGTGATAGAGAATGTCCCCTGCATCCAAGTCAATCTGATTTGACTTCTTGTTTATGGACATTACTGCATGGCTGACATCTAAGGAGCCCTGGAATCTTCCCCTGGAGACCTTCAGTGGACACAACGTATGTTTAAGTGTTTGAATCTAGTATCCTATAGAAACAAATATCCTATGGAAAAAAATAAAGTAATGTTTACTTACATCTTGTTGATTTTTGGAGTAACGCAAGTTCCCTGCTTCCAAGACAAAGTACCGCTGATAAAGAGATCAAACATCATATTTTTAAAAACTTTATTGATAAAGTCAACATGTTGGCATACAAGATGACAGAGTGGACGGATTCCTCACCTTGTGCCAACCTTTCAGTGGCCACTTCCTCCTCTTGAGGAGATATCCTTCACAGATACCCGGGGTGTGGTCATGTCGTGAGGGTTATCACCTCCTGCGTTCATTTCTACCTGAAGGTCGTCAATCACTTCCCAGTCTTTGATAATCTATAGACAGCGGGAAACCCACTTTTATTTTAAGGTTAGTTGGTGATATCTTTTTTATAGTAACTGTTTTGACCTTTTACATGCAAACAACAAAACACAACAAATTGTGTAAAGTTCACGTACATACAACACATAAATACATACATACATACATACATACATACATACATAAATACATACATACAATGACTTAACATTGTCAGTTTTAATGAAATGAAAATAAATTTGGATAAGCTAACTTTGTCGCAAAAGCTCAGAAAAGACGGCAAGGTGGATCACTAGTACTGTAGGTTGCAATAGCATACGCTAAAAATACTCTTAGCATACTCTTTTAAGTGTTGTTAGAAAAGTTTGAATTCTGGGTAAGGCCACAGAGGAATAGATGTATGCATGACACAATGGAAAGGGAGGTTTGGGGTCCCCTACTGGAGCTGCTGCCCCCGCGACCCGATACCGCATAAGCGGCTGAAGATGGATGGATGGATGGATGACACAATGATGAATATCATGTTAATTTTACTGTGACATTTACTGCCTTTAAAATAAATAGACTAAGCATCTGGCTCAATAATCTCAGTGGTTTCATGCAAAATAATGAACTATAATTCAGAATGAAAACAGAGCATCTAAAACTGCAACAAATGTCAGGATGTTATTCTGGGGAAAAAGAACAATAATATACATAGACCTATAATCCTCTTATTCAGGTGAACTATGACTGACCTGTCTGGAGTGGCGGGATGACACAGTGCTACTGCTCCGAGAGGGGGATGGCTTCCACGTTGGTGTAGACTTCTCCAGGCCGCTCGCCAGCGATTGGCTGCGGTTGAGTGAAGCTCCGTATGAATCCATTTCAAAGCGCAGACCTCAGACTCCCCTCCTTGTTGTTATCAGCTGGTTTTTGAGAGACATATGAGATATATATTCCATTATTAATATTACATCTCTAGGTGGTATTTCAACAAATAAGAAAACACATGAAAGCAGCTTTCCAGATTCCTTTTTCAAGATTAAACTGTATAAAGAGAAATGTTGAGACTTCTGAGGTTTTTCATGCTGAACTTATAATAAGACGCTTATCAGCACATCTCTGGTAAACACAAGATTTAAATTGAAGATTCTGCATGACTCTTTGTGGAGAAACTCAGTTTCACAGATCTGTAGAATAAATCAACTAATTGATTAGTCAACAAAAGCATGTGTGTCAGTCGACGAAGAACTTCTTTGGTCGACTGACAGCCCTTGTCCGACATCCATGTGCCCCCAATTTGCTGTGACACGCGAACACTATGCTACGAAGACAACAACTGTACATGTGCTGGAAAACCAAATCGGACGCTGTATTTGAAGAGAGGCTTTGCAAAGAGATCGGTCACTACCCGCATCTCTAAAATTAATTTTAAAACAATATGAAGACAATCAAATGTGTAACCATTCATGAAGGAAAATTGCACAGAGTTTTTGGGAAAAGAAGAAAGTGCATGTGCGGAAATGTCTTCCTATAGACACTATTCTACTGTGCATGTGTGGAATGCGTCCTCTAGAATTACTGTAGTATAAACCAAAATACTACACGTCCATGGTACCTGCAGCTGCCCCAAATTCCACATGCAATTATCTTTTTATTTTGAAAGGGAGTCAGCTCTTACTTTACATTCTTACTTTAATCAAAAGTTGGAAATGTTAAGCTTGATATTGTCCTTCATAAAAATGACCCTCGAGGACTTGACATGAGAAACATGAAACCAAAGTGAAAGTGTCAAACAGGCCCAACAGAGCAGGAGACGTGTTCAGACTGTCTGTAATCCAGTTACCACCTGATACACTTCATACATCTGAAATCCTCATCTCACTCTGGATCTTAAAGTCACCCACATTGAGCATTTCAGTGAACAGAAAACTAAATATTCTTCACAAATTCAGACAATTGACATATTTCTACATGAATATGACTATGTTTACAGATCATTATGCATTAGCAACTCAAACTTTAAAGTCTAAAAGTCTAACAGTAAGCAAATAAAGAGAATTAGTTTCAGTTGCCAAGATTTTCCTTTGAACTATGCTTGAGGTAAAAACAGGAACAGGCTCTGAAGCTGTAGAGTCATTCTTGTGGTTACTTTGTCACAGAATAATCTGTTAATCTTGAGTTTTTGAACATCGGTGGGGTGGTTAAAGAATACATAAACGCCCTAAAACATGCTCCAAACTGACACAATATCCCTGTGTGACATACTATGTTTTTGAAGGTTATAATGGTCATTTTTAATAACATATTTTGGTGGTGCTGTAGTGCAACATAACGGCATTCTTGATAAATTGTTTGTGAAATATTTGGGATGTAAATATCATTATTTTAATGCCAAAATGTTGATTAGTTTAGTAATTTAGGCTCTTGTTTATAAAACTGAAGGCAGTTCCTGACACAGGATACTGTATGTTTCGCCCAAGCTGGTCTTACATACTGTACAGTAGGTGACACAGCAGCCAATACCGGCTGGAAGGAGAGGATTACTAACCTTGCTTAATTGGTTTTTCAGGGGTTGTTTTTAGCCGCTCGGACATGGAGGAACATGAGGCAAAGAGCACTGACACAACATGGAAACTGCACATGTGCAGACCACAACCAGAGCAGGACAACAGTTAGAAATTGTAACCTATCAAAGTACTTTTAAATCACCTGTTAACATGAATGTGAAATAATGATAACATTAGGCAAAAGAATGAAAATATGCTGTGCAATTCAAGAGTAGAATAAATACAGAGTAGTATTTTGATGTCACATATTTGTTTTTACAAAGACAACTTCCTCCAGAAAGGCAACGTGTTTGTGAGACAGTGACCGTTTTGTTTGCCTGGAGAAAACTGGACATTTGTCTTTTAGGCTTTCCTACAGACATTTACAACCTCTATGTGTGCATTTAATTTGCAAACCTTATTTTATTCACTCAAGTAGGGAAATTACTTTTCTAGGTTTAGGTTTTATTATTCTGTCATCTGTATTTAAACATCACAGAACACTGTATTTGTAACAGCATCAGTCTGCAGAAGTGAGAATAAACGAGTGAGAATAAAGGACAGGTCAATGGAAACTAAATGAATGGGGCGTTACTTCCAAACTGATATCCCTCTAAATCTGGGCAGAGGCAGCTCGGCTTGCGCTTATGTAAGGGCAGGAGAGGATGAGTAACTGACCTCAGTGATGAAAGCATGTGGTGGAAACCGGATGAAAGGATTTGCAGGTTTCTGAGCTTGCTTACTCAAGAAGGAACATAAAGAATATTCTACAAGTTAAAAAAACAAAAGCGGGTTTGAGCTCACTAGATGGCGACAAAAGTTATTACAGTATATTACACTTTCCCCGAGGCGTCGAGAGGACAAAGTATAATTTTAGATTAGAAGCTTTGGCAAAACCAAAAAAAGATCTATGTGACTCAGTTTTGCAAAACTTCTATTTCAAATATAAATATCTGTTATCTACAGTACAAGTTTCATAATTTCACTGAGGTCGAGCACTTAAAGTAAGCTTACTCCAAATAATTTGAGTCAACTTTTAAAATGCAATAAAGCATTTAAAGGGCTTCGTGGTCAGAATCCTATGCTACCTCACGTTTGACCCAGAAGAGAGCAGATATGAGATCATGAGCTCAAATGAGAGCCAAAAAACAACAAGTCAACCGAGGTGAAGGAAGATTCGTGCAGAGATTATGACAGCTATAATCTTGCTTTTTGGAATACAAACTGCAACCAATAAACGATTACTGGAGAATAAAATATTTATCAGTGAGTGTGGAAAGGTCTCAAACTTTCTACTTGCAGTACAAATATTTGAAATAGTCTGAGGATTCATGAAATTACAAGAATGCAGTTTGTAATCCAAAATCAGAGGTGAGACGAGACAACCTAACATTGTCTCCCAACAGCTGTAAAAGTGTGGGCTTGTTGGCAGAGTAAGGGGAGGATATGTCACTTATTTAAAGACACGATTAACTGAGAACGCAAATCAGGAGGAAGCTACACTGATATGTTTAAGTACAAATGGTTCAGTATGAGCAGCCAGTCTGATTTTATATGTTACACAAGTCCTTTAGTGTCCATGAATTATTCAGAATTGCTCTCCAAAGACCAATAAGATGTCACTGTCACAGCACAGAGGAACTTTGGACTATTTCAACCAAACGTTTAGTAGTATTTTATCAATATGAACACAATGCATTCTAGGCAGAGAACCCTGTTAATTACATGTAATATCTAAATTATATTAACTATTCTGCGGGTTTGGTTCGGCTACATATAATGATTGAATAGAGCGTTTTCTAAGCGAGCTAATGTTCAAAATCCCAAAAAGAAGTCTTACCTGAAATTCCCCTCCGACTCTCATCATCTGTTGCGATCCTGTGCGCCTGATAAATCCAACAGGTGTCTCATTGGGTGTTAAAGAAACTGCGGGAAATCAATATTTACGAAGAAAAAAAAACATTTCCATATTAAAGTTTACAAAAAATGTGAAACTACATCTTACATGCACAGATAATCACTAACTCTGATCACATAATCTCACCGGCCGTGCCCTGTCTACCGGTACAAGAGTTCCCTCAAATGAAAGGAGAGCTGTGCGTCGCAGGCTGCGCGCGCCGTGCGCAATGCGTCCTGGGCATTATCCGCATTAGCTGGAATTACACAGCTACTAGCAGGGATGTAGAGCAGGGTAGCCTAAATCTAGACAACCTCCACTCACTCTACACACCTACCATAGTTTACTCTGTTTTAAAGCAAAGGGTGGGATCTTAAATATGGGCTCAACATACTAGAAGCGAACTGATTTAAAAATATGGTATTTTAAGGAAAAAGTATGGGTTTAAATGTGTTAATTATCTGCAAAATATCAATATTTGTTGATATGGGTTAATATTTGTCGATCAATCAGTGCGGGTTACAATTTGACGTTTATTTACCATCATACCAATAGCTTGTAAATGGTGCCACGTGTCTGCAGATGACATAATTTGTGATAAATATCTAAATAAAAATCAATTATTTTTCAATACCATGTACTGTACTTTTTACTGAATGAAGATGTGTTTTAAGTTTTGTAGAGTGGAGTGTTGAAGCGAGCGCCTCAGTAATGTCTGTCTACCTCAGACTAATTGACCCAGATTAACATGCTGTAATCTGCAGATTAACGAATCAGGATCTGTGACCACTTGTGTTTATTTTGGCTGAAGCGTTTTTTTATGACGCCACTTTACTGATACAGCTGCTACTTTTAGCTAGAGTTGCATTTAACTCAAGATAACAATTCAAAATACAATTTTTAAAAAGTGTGTCTGACAAATCTTAAACCCAAGAAATGACACAAAGCAATAAAATGTGTTGAAATAGTTTATTTATATGTGACACTATAATTAAATAAAGGAATTGCCTGGGCAACACCGTCCATTGAGAAGTTGAAGTCTTTATTCACAGCAGCCGCTGTGCTCCTATAGGTGGGTGCACATTGTATGATTTAGTCAAATTCAACTGCTCTAGTCAAGTTATTGAGATTGAGTAAACCACCAACTTCTTCTTTTGCAGACTAATCTTAAAGGTTTGCCTGGAACTTTGGTGCTAAATCATAATAAACCTTAAAGTATGCATCCAACCCAACAGTCCCTCGTCATTCCATGCCACTGGAAATCTGCGAGGCAACAGTCCGAGTCATTTCTGAAGCTTTACGTGGCCTCCGCTGCTTTAGGAGCGGCCTGAGTGTGGTCCTCCGAGCTCTGCTGTTTGACGTATTGCTGGAGGAGCGCGGACAGGTGGGCCGGGTGGTGCTGCAGCATGGAGGCTGTGTGGGAGGTTAGCATCGTCAGCCCGCTGACTAGTTCGCCCTGGACAACAGCCATTGACGGCAGTTTGGAGTAGCTCACCACCCCCTGGGCAGTCAGCAACGTGTTGTCTATACAGGCTCCTGTTGACAGGTGAGCAATACAGTGATTGATGAGCTGTAGTTAAATAATCACATTCTGTTTTGCAGTTAAGGTTTTAATGAAACACAATCCAGGTGTATTAATAATTGTGTTAATCTTCCCCTAATGAACTAGTCTAGATCCACAAAGGTTCAGGGCTGGTGAGGTGCTGCCGGAAATTTCGCTGGATGTCCCTCTTTTTAGGCCAGATGTCCGTTACCTTCCTCTTTCTTTGTGTTGTGATTTTAAACTCCGGTGAATTCATGAGGACTATGGTTACCTGGTCCTCAGATCTCTGCAGGGTTAATCCAGACAGCTAGCTAGACTATCTGTCCAATCTGAGGACTATGGTTACCTGGTCCTCAGATCTCTGCAGGGTAAATCCAGACAGCTAGCTAGACTATCTGTCCAATCTGAGGACTATGGTTACCTGGTCCTCAGATCTCTGCAGGGTAAATCCAGACAGCTAGCTAGACTATCTGTCCAATCTGAGGACTATGGTTACCTGGTCCTCAGATGAGGACTATGGTTACCTGGTCCTCAGAAATCCAGACAGCTAGCTAGACTATCTGTCCAATCTGAGGACTATGGTTACCTGGTCCTCAGGTCTCTGCAGGGTAAATCCAGACAGCTAGCTAGACTATCTGTCCAATCTGAGGACTATGGTTACCTGGTTATCTCCTGGTCCTCAGATGGTTCTGGTCCTCAGATCTCTGCAGGGTAAATCCAGACAGCTAGCTAGACTATCTGTCCAATCAGAGTTCTCTGTTGCACGACTAAAACAACCTTTGATCGTACACATGTTCCACTAAAACAAGTTCCTTCCAGAGGCTGTTTGAGCAGCGGCGCCGTCATAATGTCCAGGGCTTAGCACCGCCCAAGACGACTGTGATTGGTTTAAAGAAATGCCAGTAAACCCGAGCACATTTTTCTCCCATGCCATCAATGCTGTGTGGACATGCAGACCCTCCTCCACAGTGCTGTGAAGGAAGGTCTGGCTAACAATTAGTAAATTAAGTGATTGATTTTTTAAAAATATTTCAATAATAATAAATAATAATAAATTGACAACATCCCAAAGATAAATTACCAAACATTTGCTGGCTGCAGCTTCTCAAACGTGACGATTCTAAATTCAGTCTTTTTGGGACTTTCCGAGTGTTGTTTAACATAAAGTTGGTCTCTAGCAGTGTTGTAACGACACTGGGACTTCTAACATCGATACAATATCTTGAAAATATCGATAATTGACATAATTAATTAAGTTAATGTATGGGCTTGCTTGTATCCTTTGCGTCAAATGCTAATTATTTCCAAACAGCACTCGACCAACCAACACCAGTTGTGGAAACTCTGCACCTGCCGTGTTGAATGAGCTAACTGCGTTATATTAAAAAACAAATTTCAACTAAAAGATAATCAATTCTTTAAGTTGCTGTTACTTTTAAAAGTCTTAATAGTTCTATATTTTAAAGTGATTGTACACACACTGTTAGGGTATGATATAAAGTTCCCATTTGTTAGTACTTTGTTAAGAAATTGTCTTGGGCAGAAAATACCAAATCAGGATCAACACCTAAATCTAGTAAGGCATTTCTTGAACCACATCTCTGTGTAAATCCATTTGTAACCTCCTGAGTCTCTGTTGTTGTCACTATTGGGCCATCTTTGTCATTATAAAATGATTACTTTGCTAAACCCCAATGTTCCTCCTTGTATTCAGACACGGACAGTAAACCTACCCAGGAGCGTCATCTGTGGGCTGGCCCTCAGAGTCGACAGCATCTCCTTCGCTTTGGGCTCTTTACTAACAAACATAACTGTAGGACCGATGAACAAAGGAGCCATGTTGGCGTAAACGCCGTCTTTCAGGAACGACCGCACCACCTGAAAAAAAGCATGATTAAAGAATAGAATAACCTTCAATGAAAACTAAGATGACAGGGGTTTAAAGCTGTGTAGCATGTTCCATGTTTTAAGGTACACAAAGGAGCGCTCAGTCACGTTACTCTCTACTTTGATTGGTTATTTTATGAGTTAAGCAGCAGCAACAGAGATGATGCATTGTTTCACAGCCTGGAATTCAGTCGTGTAGATAGAATCAGTGAGATTAAGACAAGAGTTCAACTGTTTAAAACATAATTGTGTGTAATTAATCCCATGATAAACACAACCAACATTGGTAACCAGCAACAAGTCAAACGTCAGGGCCCTTTATGACGGCAGAGATTGTGTGGTAAAATCACGTGGCTGCAGTCCATTTTTTGGAAAGAATTGTTACAGTTGTGGGGTTGTTTTTTCTTCTTCAAAAAGCAAATAAAAATGCAAGGCTGGGGAGTCCTGGTGGCCGTCCATGAAACAGTCCCCAGCCTGGGACCTTTGTCACGTTATTCCTCTCTCCCCCCCTAATTTCTCTACAGCCTGCTATCTAATTAAGGCAGTGAAAAAGTAAAAAACAACTTTTACTCACTGGCACACTCAACATGCCTTGTACCATCACAATTTATTGGAAAGAAATAGTCATAAACATGTGTCTGGTTACCTGGTTGGGGAAGAACTTGACAGTGATGCCATGTTTGTTGAGTCTGTGCTTGAGAATCAACATGTCTTCAGCATTACTGGCGCTGTTCTGGACCACAGCGACCATCTTAGAGTCCTGGAACACTTTATTTAAATTCCTCTTCAGGACTGACATAAAAGGGTCGTCCTGGTGGAATAAAAGAGAAGATTTAGTCTCACAGTGAAGTGGAGCCTCTAACATATCCCTCCTTTTAATCTATTACACTGTGTACATTGTTCCAATGAGCGCTTGAGGTTTGGGGACAATGGGATGTTTTAAGCCACAGATATCATTTGAAATGTTTCTATATTAATGCCAATGTGATACTTGTCTTTCTATATTCATACCAACACAAGATTTTCCAATTTTTACGAATACAAATGTGTTTTTTCTAAAAAAAAAACTTCAAATCCAAACTTCACAAGCAGCTGCAAACACAAACACACACACACACACACACACACACATATATATATATATATATATATATAGCTGAAAACTCATTTTACAGCTAAACAGTACACTAAAATATGTTTCTGAAAAGGTGAGATAAAGGTAATGCAGTAAGAGAATCTTGATTCATATTTGCTCAGCACTGCCATGTTTTACAGATTGCTCAGAGTTCACAGCCCGTGATTGGTACTGCGAAGGCTGAACGTATTATTTGATTCATGTAGTACTCTCAGGATATAGAGACACTTTAAACAAATACGACAAATGTTTTTTAACTAAGTTACCAACTACAGCTTTAATGTCAATGGCCTGTTCCTTATCATTGTTGCACTAAATGCTTGCTATTGAGGGAAATTGTTGGGTCTTTATAAATTATAGAGTGTGGTCTAGACCTACTTTTTCTGTCAAGTGTCTTGAGATAACTTCTGTTATGATTTGACGCTATAAATAAAATGGAACTGCTTTTGGAGTATATTTTTTGTTTTCAGTGTACACAAGATATGCACAATATAGAAATCCACCAACTCACTAACAGAGGAATATATAGTCTCTTGGCCCTTTATGTCCACCAGAGACAGGATGCGAAGGGGGTCAGTGTTACCTCCTGGACGTGCTGGGTTTGGGATGGATAGGCTCCTGGAGGAACGACCCGTGTAGGAGGAATGTACTTTGTGACAGCCATGAGCTTCTGTTTGAGGATGTGCATCGGTCTCCTGTGGCGGGTCACGGCCTTGGAGCCGTGCCGAACACTCTGCGTCAGGGGAAGCCATCCTGAAACACACACAGCGTAAACACACACAGTGTGTTAGACATGTGCTGAGGCTGCCATGGGGGAAGCCATCCTGAAACACACACAGTCTGTTAGACATCTGCTGAGGCTGCCATGCTAACACTGGCTAACCCTACACATTTAGCTAAGGTGTCCAGATTTCTCAGACAAAATCAAAAAAACAAAAAAAAGCGTAAATACCTCCAAAACACGTCATGTTTTTAATTTTTGTAAAACTTAAAACGGGGACACTAGACCTAGAGCTGAGTATCGGATACAATATAAACTATTGAGGAAAGATTTTCCTTTGACATTGATGCAGTATGAAACGAGATTGCTGCAGTCAGCAGCAAAGAAACAAGCTACAATGGAAGTTAATGGGATAATTGTCCAGCTTGTATTTATTTTGCTGCTGACAGACTCAGATTAATATTCTAAGTGTCTGACAACATTATGGAAAGCATTTCTAAGGAGGCTGACCTTTCTGTTAAAGATTAAGATCCTTTTTTAAAACATAAAAGTCCACCAGACTCCATGTAAAGAATCAGTGATTTTAGCGTGTATAGAGCAGCATATCTCCACCAGACTCCATGTAAATAATCAGTGATTTTAGCGTGTATAGAGCAGCATATCTCCACCAGACTCCATGAAAATAATCAGTGATTTTAGCGTGTATAGAACAGCATATCTCCACCAGACTCCATGTAAATAATCAGTGATTTTAGCATGTATAGAGCAGCATATCTCCACCAGACTCCATGTAAATAATTAGTGATTTTAGCGTGTATAGAGCAGCATATCTCCACCAGACTCCATGTAAATAATCAGTGATTTTAGCATGGTAAAATACGGCTTTCTAAAACATCTCTGAGCTCTGAGCAGCGCTGCTCGATCGGCTCCGTTTGGTCAGAGTTTTCTTTCTTTCAGTCCAATTTTGGGTCTGTCAGTCACAGTGAAAACCGGGGACATTTCCGGGGACAGATCCAGCCGGGGACAGGTCACCAAAACCGGGGACTGTGCCCAGAAACCGGGGGCGTCTGGTCACCCTACACATTTAGCTCATCTGCTAGCTATGCCGTTTAACTGAAGCGTAGCTAACGCTGCTAGTTTTACATAGCTCTAGAAAAACAGTCAACAATGTATTAACTCGTTACAAACTGATAGCTAGAGATAGAAATGCAGTATTGACTCAACATTACCCTGTTTCGGTAATAATTTTACACACAAGGTCGCTGCCATCTTTCGGAGGAAACGGTGTTTCAGGAAGTGACGACAGAACAAACGATGCATTCACTGTCATGTCGGAGGAAAGAGAATCACAACAGATGATTGTGGAAATCAATCCTAAAATTAATCAATCGAAATTGTTTCGGCGGTACTTGAATACACGGTTAGGCAATTTCATTTATTAAAAAAAACATATTTTTTATAAATTATGTTTTGTATTTAAACAATGTTAATTAACTAAAGTTGTCAGACAATTGTAGTGAAGTAAAAAGTACAATATTTCTCTCCGAGATATAGCGGAGTAGAAAAAGCCTAAATAGCGGCATGAGAAGAAAATACTCAAGTAAAATGTATAGTATATTAAAGCGCTTGTGTAAATGGTAGTTGCATTTCACCGCTGTAACCTGGTCCTATAACAGATATGACATGAATGCAGCATAACGAATCGATGTGTAGTTTAAATCATATTTGCTGTCCACACAATCCCATTGTTATGCCTAATTAAACCATATATGTGCGAAATAGGGTTTTAAAATCATGTTATCGCATACATTTTGGTCCGGTTGCAAAACACTTCATGTTTTACGCATAGACAGTTAAAAAGGTTTTACGTAAACGAGGATGCGCTGTTACGTCAGCGTCTGTTTGACAAGCATGAGGCGCATACTCAGTGCGGATTTATTGAGGCAGATTAGTTTCTTTCGTATAAATCCTCCGTCTCATGCCTCTCTGACAGCGGGTCAACAACGCGTCTGTGCGCTGGGTTTCTGCAGGAAATCATCGAGCGACCGCACTAACATGGACCTGAGTGACATGAGGAAGAAATACAAGGGAGATGAAGAGGTGAGTGGCATTGAAAAGACTGGAGTTCCCTGTGTTTGGGTGAAATACACTGATTCATGTACCTACTGCCCAAGATGTGTAACAACAAGGTTATCATGAGGTGTGCAAATACTGCAATATGTGCTGTTTTAATGTGTAATACAGCATGTATGTTTTCATACTACTGCGGATGTTTGACTCTTTGACCTTTGGCTCATACAACATAGGCTAAAAAAGCTCACTGGATAAGTACTTTAAATACACTGACATTGGTTGGCTCAACCATTCAAAGCCTACATCAGGCTGTGTCTGTTTTCAGATGTATTTAGATCATTTACTTTAGTACAAGTAGCCTAATACCACACTGAATATATAAGTAGGGAAAAGTCTTGCACTCAAATCCTTACTTAAGTAAAAGGTATGTATCAGCAAAATGAACTTAAAGTATAACAAGTAAAAGTAGCCTGTGTATTGTGCAGTAAAATGTTCCCTGTCAGTGTTTTCCTATTATATCTGATATTTCTGGATGAATATTTCTGTTGTATTAATGTGTTTAGCCCTGTTCACAGCTTTGAACGATGCCTTTTCCATCTGATCCAAGAGGCTTTTTGAAGACTTTATTTAGCTTGAGAACTAAGAGGAGTTTCATCTTCATATCTGGAGATGCATGTTTTCACTGGACAAGAAGGGAAAGGCAAAGTGTCTGAAAAGTAACTAAAGCTGTTGAACAAATGAGTAAAAAGTGCAATATAAAAGTACAAATACCTCCAATTTGAGTTCCTCGTTGCATTGATAAATGGTTGATTTGCAGTGCTTTGAAGAGAGTCAGCTTGTATCTCTGGACCCAATCAAACAATTTGGAAACTGGTTCGATCAAGCCACAAAGTGCTCTGAAATCGGAGAGGCGAATGCTATGTGCATCGCCACAGCCACCAAGTAGGTACCACCGACTCCTGGAAATACATTTATTTTCAGTTTTTCACTAATGTCTAATGTCGACCTTATTCCTGTCTGTACAGAGATGGACGTCCGTCTGCTCGTATGGTCCTTCTGAAAGGTTACAGCGACGAGGGTTTCCGTTTCTTTACAAACTACGAGAGCAGGAAGGGTTCTGAGCTGGTACGTTGGTGCTGTCTGACAGCAATCATCCAGGTTCTTTGGGACATTATAACCCACTAAAATGGTAACTTTTAAACCAGTTTCTATAAGCTGATGCTGAGATGTACAGTCGTCACTGTCTGAATTCCTGGAGGATCAGTTGTAAAAAAAAAAGAAAAAAAAGAATTAAATAATGTAATGTTGATTTGAGCAAACTCTCAACAATCACGTCAGCATGCCCAACACAGTAGAGCTGAAACCATTACTGCAATAATCAATTTAAGTCAGATTGTTCCCTCTACGTTGATTTTGTGGCGGCCCACCATGGCAAAATGTCTGCCACCACGGTATGATAAATAGGGCTGATTATGATGATGATAATGATAAATGTAGTGGTCCAGTTTGACCTCACATACTGTTGTGTTGATGTACTTTATTGTCAAAGCGTTGGCTTTCTTCCGAGTCCACTATTAAATGAACAGCTCCACCAAAAACATCACTGCGGTGGGACCGTTCTAAGTGTAGACCTGTTGGAGATGTTAAGTGCCCTATAGTTCCTCAAAAAATGGTTGTTGTTCAGACAAACCTGCCCCCACTGCTAAAAAATCTAAAGGAAAAACCGTGAGTAATGGTAAAAAGCTGCAGATTTTCTGATTACACCTTCTCCAATATGATGATTAGCTGCTTTTTTTCAGTTTTTTCTTTTAATTTTATATTTTGGGTTTGGCCTGTTGGTTGGAACAAACACAGCATTTGAAGATAAATTATTATATCTGAGGAATATTTAGTTTTGACTTATCAACTCTGAACTGTTCTTTGTCCGCAGGAGAGCAATCCATATGCATGTCTGGTCTTCTACTGGGAGCCCCTTAACAGACAGGTCAGCATCTTACATGTGCTCATCAAATTCTGCCTTATTGATAATGTTTCAATAGATTGCCCCACAATAAATGTTTAATTTTGATGTGCAGATTCGCATTGAGGGTACTGTGGAGCGAATCCCCTTCCAGAGCTCCAGTGACTACTTCCACTCCCGACCAAAGAGCAGCCAGATCGGGGCGGTCGTGAGCCGACAAAGCACTCCAGTTCCTAACAGAGATGTAAGAACCAAAACTATACTGAGTTATGATGTAGGTAAATACATAAACGTTAATGGCTCAATTTTCACTGTCATTTCTTTTTAGTATCTAAGGCAGAAAAATGCAGAACTGGAGGAGAAGTACAAAGACACGGATGTGCCTATGCCCGACTACTGGTAAAGATTACTTTTTGTTTTTTACATCAAATCAAGCTCTAAAATGTTCAAATCATGTAAAAGGTGAATAACATTTGGTACATTTGTTTTGCAAGTTTCCATAAGTCACATTAAAAACAACAGTGCGACATTTTATTATGGCTTTTCTTCATATTCTAACTGCCCTGTGTTACCAGGGGCGGCTACATGGTCAAGCCTTACCTGATGGAGTTCTGGCAGGGTCAAACCAACAGACTCCACGACCGCATCGTCTTCACCAGGCCGAAGGACGGAGAGTCTGGGCTGGGGGAGTTTCAGCACGCTGCAGAGGGCAGCTGGGTGTACCAGCGCCTGTCCCCATGAGAAGCATCTCAGCAGACTGGCACGTGAACACAACTCACCATCTATTCCTCCCTGGGAGTAACCGCTCATCTCTCGGTACTGATGGAAACCATTCAATGTTGATTAAATATGTGCTGCTGTGTGTAGGATGTATTAACAAGCCAAACTTCATTGGATCGCCTTTTTTTGTTGTCCGTTTACTTTTTAACAGTGACTGCTCTGTACAACTTTACATTTCCCACATATTATGAAATGAAAATACGCTGTGGGGTGTACAGAAAGAGAGCAAACGCCACCAAGTTCTGTCAAATAATGATTGACAGTAACGTTGGTCATTCTGCAGTGTTGGATGTGAAGATTTCTTGTAAAGCACAATCTGTACTTGTCTGATGCAACTTTCTGTGGTCCATTTTACACTTTACAGGCCTGTACGTTCCAAGAAAGTTTAGTGAAACTTAGTGAATTGTGCCAATTAACTGCCATGTGCATTATGTAGGTCTTGTGTCATTTGTGAATAGGGTTGTTGGGTTATTGTTCACTGAGGGTAGAAAATATTCAAAAAACAGTGAAAAAGAGCCAGTAATAAAGTTTAATTTGTAACTGAGGACTAAGTGTATGTTTGGCCAGCAGATGTCAGCAGCAGCAAACTTCAACTAAACAGAATAAAACTTATAAAAGACAAAGCAAACATAAGCACTACGAGCTGATTAGTGGATTTGTAATAGTGTATTGAATCAGTCTTTGAACTGGCGTAAGGAATGACATATAACACACACACACATATGTATACACACACATAAAAGCAAGGCACTGCATATCAAATGTCAGTGTCTGCTGACTATCACCATGGCAACAAAACCAGTAGGTGCAAAAGCTGACTTGTCTGTAACCTGAAACCAAGATTAGCACAGTCGCTTAAATCATTGAGCTCGACTCAAAAGATTGACATACTGCAGCTACTGTACTATATTCATGTACAGAGTACTCAATAAAACTCATTTATTAAAAACAAAATACATGTTTTTGCTTCAAGATTATTAATGTATTTATTTATATAATATTTCAGATATGAAAATCTTTTTTTTGACAAAAATGTAATTGAAATTTACTTTACTTTGGTTGCGCACACATATACACACACACATCTTGTGTATTGATTGTAGGAGACATTAAAAAAAGGGTTAATTCCAAAAGTCTACATCCATAATAATAAAATGAAACAAGTCAATTTACAATAATGTTACTGTTCATTCATAAGGATGTAGTGTGACGATAAATAGCAGTGTGAGCTCAGAACGAATGATAAAAATGTCTCGTTCAGGACTCTTATGAGTGACTAATGGCTGGCTGATACCAGCAGTGTTTATAGGTGTGAGTCCACTGGTTACAGTATCTACCTGGGTGTGTTGCCTGGTAACCAGTGTTTATCCACCTTGCACATAGCACATGTAATGCCACATGGTTGTGTGTATTTAATCCTTCATCTAAGCTTTATTTCATATGACATCTGTGATAAAGTATGTTTTTGTGCTATTTGTCATTTGCCTTCTTTTTATGGTTCTCGCCACCGAGGTTGTGCTCTGCAAACAGACTTGGGTTTTCGGCCAGCGTGGCACGGACCTTCTTCTTCTCCTTGAAGCGTCCAGAGTGGGACACCTTGACGTGGCGGCCCTTTGTGGCAGATTTGTCCACAATCTTCTCCAGCCTGGCGTTGAACTGGCTGTCCATGTTGTCCGGAGGGGGATTGTTGATCGAGTGCTCTTTGTTTACGGTGTTGCTGCCATACTCAGCTGGGATCTCATACAGGACCTTCGATTCTGATTTCTTCTTGCGAGAGAAGGTCAGCTTCCACCAGCTTGGATCAGCCATGGCACCGACAGAGACTGGACGACCGACCTGCAGGGCACAGAGACACAATGAGGACTGTGGGGACATTGTGTGGACATTACTTTATTGACAATGATTAGTGGGCATACTTTAAAAGATCCATTAGCTTAAGAAGCTTCCTCCTCTGCTTGCAACTTTGTTGTGCCAACATATTTCTGATAATTGTCTCCTTAAAAACATATTGGGACAATAAGAGCTATTTAAGGAATCAAGTTAACATCCTGAAGAGGCCTGAAGCTACTATTGTGGACACAAAGTTGATGTCCTCTGCAGAATTGGGTTTTTTAACAACCTGAAGAGCATACAAATGACTCATGCTGGGTTTTAAAGGCTGATTCTGATAATTTTTTAAAACTAAATATCTCTCAATTTGAATGTTTTTAACAAAACATGCGTTTCAACATATAATTAAGGAATTTCTACCTATACTAGTTGTATAGTCATCAGAAATCGACCGGAGTTTAAAATGGCAACACAAAGGAAGCCCTATTCAGCCCTAAATATTAAAATATGTCAACGGAGCAATCCTGGAAATGGAACGGCGAGGACCGACACTGGTTTACACTGTAGTATGAGGATGTTTCTAATGTGACGTTCCTCGCTCATTATTATTATTATTATTAATAAGTAAAGTAAGTTCACATGTATCAGAGAGCAGACAGTCATGGATGACTTATTTTCATCAACTCACTCAGTAGGAGGAGGAGGTCCACCTAATGGAGGTGGGTGGGGGTGGGGGGGGACACCTGACACTCAGCTGATAAATTAATGATCATCTGAAGTGTATCT
This sequence comes from Etheostoma perlongum, assembly GCA_026937815.1. NCBI lineage: Eukaryota > Metazoa > Chordata > Actinopteri > Perciformes > Percidae > Etheostoma > Etheostoma perlongum. The sequence goes on along the minus strand of CM049391.1, from coordinate 4,175,564 downwards.
TCTGTCCTCACTCTGTGACCTGATATGAAGCGAGCGGTTGTCTTCAGGCCGAGCCAGAAGCAGAACCATGTTGTACAGCAGCACAGTGAAGGAGACCACAGAATAACCTCTGGCTTTTCTCTTTATGGGATTTCAGAATGCAGTATTTCAAATCAATCGGTGCATGTCGCCATGCAGATTATTATTATTACTCAGCTATTGTGATTGTCAGACTCCTGGCAACCATATCGTTAAAATAACTTCCTCATGAAATGAGTATTGACTCTTTGATGATAAAAGCCCTTGGATCATGTCCAAGTTTATGGTATGCTGTATAAAATATTTAAAATGTTAATCCCTAAATACATCCCTTACTAACTCAGGTAAACTTAACCTTTTTTTGAAGCTTTCAGCCAAATCTCATCGTCTTCATTGGCAGATGGCGTTTGCTCTGAAGGTCTGGAGAAAGCTAGTGAGTGTAAACCTTGAGTGAAGATTATTCATTTATTTGTAAAGACGACTGTTTCCAATGTCGCGATTGATCTCACAGGGGCGTCCTGGTTGCCTAGCGCTGGAACGATTAGTCGATTTGTTGATTAGTCGATTGACAGAAAATTGATCTATTTTGATCTTCGCTTAATCATTTCAATCATATTTTAAGCTGAAAATGCCAAGAGATGTGAGGAGATGCTGCTTTTCCTTCTCTTATGATGTAGTCCATTATATTTTGGGGGTTTTGGATTGCTGTTTGGACATGTGATGAAGTCACTTTGGACTCTTGGATATTGCAAGGGTATTTTTCACATTTTTTAAATCTTTTATAGACCAATGTATTCATTGAAGTCAATAATGCCCCTCCCCCCATTTAACCACAACGTTTTAGATTATTCATTATCGCTGCAGACCTTTGTTGCATGTCATACTCGTCTCTCCTCCAATGTTTTCCTGTGAAATGTCTTACAAAAGGCAAAGAAAAAAGCCAGAAATGTACATAGGTAACATAAAAGTCACTCTTTACAACAAATGAATAAGTCAATTGAGAGCTTAGTAGTAGTTGAAATTAAAGGGATTTTATGTTTATAAAGTTTTGAATGACTTTGCTCCTCCATACAACATTTTCCTTTTATGTTCCAGCCAGATCACGAAGGTCTTCCACTGATTATCTAATGTAGGTAAGTGGCTACAGGCTCAGGACCAACCCTGCTGGTTTGCAGCAATTAAAAATGGCTCCCAATTAAAATGTGTAAGTCATTGTACTCTATGTGGACAGGTGCCCTGCTGTTGCTCAGTATTTTCCGGGGGAAAAAAACATATCTTATCACTCATTTGAGTGTCTTGGCCCCCGGATCTTAGAATAGCAAGGTCTCTTTGTATTTTTAAAGGAAAGTCAAGGCCAATATTTTTAATTTTTGAGTAATATTAGTTTTTAAGTTTTAATCATTTTGTTTAACAACTTTTTTTATCTCTGGTGTTAAATTTTATTCCGTTGGGGTTTTTTTTCATTTTTTTTCTTATTGTTGAAGGCAAATTTATAGTCTTGCAAAATAGTTTCATTTTGTGCTGCATGTGTGCTGAGTTGAGTTGTTTTTGTCAAATCCTGTTTCTCAAAATTGTCAAATTCCTTTTAAAATAAAGTTTAACCTGGGATAAACTTCAAACAAACTGCAAATGAAACAAAGTGTTTGGATAATAAATGTAGCTTATAAACCAAATTGTTACAATCCACATTCTCTATGATGTCTCCTTTACGAGGGCGGACAGGAAGCAAAGCAGCACTCTAATCCTCCTTTGGTGTGGTCATTTTATCATGTAGCACCTATGCAAATACACAGTCCGTGCCCTTTACAGAAACACTCCTCTTTCTCTTATCTGAACCAAAGTGATGTTTGGCACCTGGCACGAACAAGCAAGGTTCAAAGCACACACACAGTAGGGAAACAACTGATCGCATGTTGAGATCAACGAGTTTGAATAGTTACTGTGCATTTGATATGCCACACCTGTAAGGTGGATGGATTATCTCGGCAAAGGAGGAGTGCTCACTAACAGATTTAGACAGATTTGTGAACAATATTTAGAGAAATAAGCATTTTGTGTACATAGAAAAAGTCTTAGATGTTTGAGTTCAGTTCATGAAAAATGGGGAAAAACTAAAGTGTTTTGTTCAGTGCATGTCTTGGCCCTGTGTTGATAGATAGATAGATAGATAGATAGATAGATAGATAGATAGATAGATAGATAGATAGATAGATAGATAGATAGATAGATAGATAGATATCCCAAAGGAAATTATGAACAATTGGAATTACACTTACTGTAGACAGACACCCAGGTAGCAGAAAGTGTTTCTGTAGCAAACATCTTACACTACACTTTACTATAAGCTCAGTAAATTCCCCTTCTTTTCTAAACATCAGTAACATGGATGTGTTCGAGTGTTTAAGACAAGTTCCTCAATAACAAATGTTTACAGAGCGTTTACATCAGAGTGTACGTAGCAGCACTTCCACACCATGTTAAGTATGAGAACATAGCTGTACAATATGCACCCATATATATATTTTTTTTATCTCTGCCATGTTTGACTTAGATGTGACCTTTGCGACGCAAAGCCCTGTTGACATAAAGGAGGCCCTCCATAGTTCTCTTTAATAAGTTACTGTGTTTTCTGTTATGTGTGGGTGAGCCGCTCAGCAAAGCCTCAGAGATCACAGCAGGAAGGGAACACTGTGACCACGTTTGGAAATCACTAACCAGCTGCAAAGCCTTTTTAATAGCACAACGTTTGAGCCTGAGAGAGAGAGAGAGAGAGAGAGAGAGAGAGAGAGAGAGAGAGAGAGAGAGAGAGAGAGAGAGAGAGAGAGACAGACACTCCAAGGGCACTGAGGACTCTGCTGCTCATAATTGAACTGAAGGTTCATTAGATTCTCAGGTTTCCTTCCTTGTGCCAGCTTCCCTGTTAACCCGTAACAGCAAATGAATGAGTTGATGAAGAAGCCCCTGGGCGTTTAGAATAAAGGCTAAATTTTCTTTGTGTGGTTTGTTCTTTGCACATAGAAGGCAGAGAATGGCTAACCTTTCTTTTAAACTTTATGTGTGCTCATAATGGGACATCATGTCAACAATCCTGATAAGGCTGCAACAATGTTCATGACTATCGCTTTCATGACTTTGCTTGTTGCAATTCTTTTATTTTGGAAGGTATATTCTCACGCAAACAGTCACCAGCTCAAGCAATACACAAGCAACGACATATATTGATATATATAACACGTCATAGTGTTTGTTATTGAGTCAATCTTCTTTTTTACTTCCTAATATTTCTTAATGGGAGACATTGAACGCCTGTCTTCATTTCAAAGTGATCTTCAGTAATATGCCTGTTGCAGTTACTTGTTCAGTAAACCATGTATGTTACAATTACCAGCAGCTCAGATAACATCTTAAAATGCCTTGTTCTGTCTGACAAATAGTCCAAATCCCAAACATTCACAATAATGTAAGATGGCAAAAAGCAGCTAATTGTCACATTTGAGAGGCTGAGGGCATCACATGTTTGGCATTTTACAAATAATCAACTGACTGTCGCAGCTTGTTGGGCTGTGAAAACACCAGGAACAACAATGAAAATAAGTCTCAAGACTTTATCGTCCTATGCCTAACAAAGATAAGGGACGTATTAGAAAGTTGTCAACAAACCAACCCAATTCTTTAAAGTTTTACTGGATTCAGACTATTCAGAGGCTAATCTGTTGTTGAGCACATAAAACCAACAAGAACAGTATTTTAGAGACATAAGATAACATTGAAATGTGCTTTTCTTACCTTCTTGATGATGAGGTGACTAAAGGAGATTCTCTCAGATGTGAAACTGTCCCGCCATGCTTACAAATTCTTCACCTCCGCTCGGTTTTATTTTCTTCTTCTCAGGTGATCATGCACAGGTGCAGCATCTCTCCCCTCTCCGTCTGTCTGCCTCTCTCTCTCACCTCTGCACTTTAGCACACACCCTCCACACACACACACACACACACACACACACACACACACACACACACACACACACCTAAAGACTGCCCCAGCTAAGTGCATGACTGAGTCAATTTTGCAACCAAATGAGGTTTCTCTTCAGGCCAGGCTAGTCCACAACAACATTACTGACATCAGGGGTAACGTGAACTTGAGGTGATTAGCTCT